>CM076584.1:689153760-689774153 GCA_034641835.2 Pinus albicaulis | reverse complement strand
CACATCATACCCCTTATCCTCCAACATCGCCACAGAGATCAAGTTCTTCTTTAATCCAGGTACATGCATGACATCCTTCAGTACAAAGGGTTTACCAGACTCCCTCTGAAAGGATATGGTACCGATACCAGTCGCACTGTATCTACCATCATCGCCCATCTCGATGTGCACACCTAAATCTTTGTCCTCCAGATCTGAGAACAACTCCCGATCTCTCGTCATATGAAATGACGCACCGCTGTCCAAGAACCACACCGATCCCATCACATTTGAAACCAAGCATGCGATCAGTGAAAAGTCAAGCTCGAACTATGAAGCCAAAGCTTCTCCATCTGCAGATCTTCCCGCTTGCTTATTCTTCTTCTTCTTTGGACAATTGGTAGCATAATGTCCGTGATCATGGCAGTGAAAACACTTCACTTTTGCCATATCCTGCTTCTTGCCCTTTGCACCAGAATGAGAGGTTTTCTTACCTTTCCCCTTCTTTGCTTTGGCAACCAAAGCGCAGTTTTCTTCATCAGCTCCCTTTGATGAAGATCCATCTCGAGTAGTCCTCCTTATCTCCTCCTGCATGAGATCCGCCCAAAGGCGCTCCCATCCCGGCAGCTTCTCCCGACCATTGACACTATCTTGACATGAGTGCCAAGCCTTCGGAAGACCAAGGAGAGCCAGGTCGACCATGTCCTCATCTTCGACAGTCACCCCCACACTTCCCAGCTCATCTCTGCATTGAGTGAACTTCGTGAGGTATTTGGCGATACTGTCGCCCTTCTCCATCTTGATGTTCTTGAGCTTATCTTTGAGCGCCAGCTTCCTTTGGTCGCTCTTACTCTGGAATAGATCCGTAAAATCTTTCCACATTAAATATGGAGAAGCCTTTCCATGCAGGCTGGATACAATATGATCCTTGACGCCCTCCAACAGGATCCTTCGACATTTCTCCATCTTCTTTTGCTATGCTTCGACTTCAGCAGGATCAGTGGGATTTTGGACATCCGTATCTACGAACTCGTTCAGACCATTATCTTCTAATACTGCCTCCATGCAATCCTTCCATGCAACATAATTCAAACTGCCTTCAAGAGCATATTCGAGTCGCAAACCGTTGAAAGACATTTTCAACATCGGCACCAAGAAAACAAAACTGCTGCAAAATTTCGAATTCCACCTCAAAGCTCAACCGCTCTAGATCTGTGAGAACAAATTATTTCTAGCACAGAGATTGACTGCAAGGGGCATTTACCAGACCTTTCACTTTCCTAAGAAAGATGAATCCGGAGGCTACCTGGCCCGCATGCAGACTCTGTCTACCGAAATAAGTTTGTAATCACTGTGATGATCAATCTCTGCTTCAATAGCTCTACCATGTAGAAATTTGCTGAATAATGATTAATTATTCACCGAGACTATCCTGATCACATACAATTCGAATTTATATGCAACACATAATCTCTTCCACTCAGATCATCAAACATGCAGAAATAAAATCAAGCGATATCACATCAAATCATCATACACATTAACACAGTATGTATGGGGAAAGCTTATAGCTGAAAACCCCGCAGCTATTGTGTATATTATAATGGAGAAATAATGTAACAAACTCAGTACAATACTCCTCACAAGTACTCAGTACTATCTCATGAAGTTACACACAAACTAGCTTGGTTTTGAATAGGTTACTGGTTCAAAACTCACCGCCAATTGCCTTGCCTCTATTGCGCAATCCAGGCCTGTCTATATAGAGATCCAAGGTTCGAATCTCCTTGGCTTGAGAATGCAATCATCATGGGAAATTCCTCCAAGTGTGGTGCAAATCTCATGCACAACTGATGTCGCCACTGATAGCTAACTCCACCCTTTCATCTACCTCTTTCACTGGTCTCCACTGAACTGATCATGCACCGTAGTGAACTGATGTGTTCTTGAGTTGAATAATGAGTTACTAATTAATGAATTAAATAATATTTAATTCACTCCACTCATAACTAATTGATTAGCTAGATAAACTAATCTCAACTAGTTCAACTAAAATAAACAGAACACAACTCCACTAGCTGTCTCATTAACTCCACCAAACTTCTGCCACTGAAGTCCTAACTGAAGTCAACCATGCATGATGCCATCAAACCCCTGGGAATAGCGTAATTCCTCTGTCAGATGCATGAGCCACTTCTGTAGCTCGAACTGAAGTGCTCCAAGAGAGTAAACTGCTGTTTAGAGTCCAAATATTATTAAGGGTAAATAATATTTGACTTCCTTATTTTTAGGATAGGCAGTCTAAAAATAGACATCGACCTATCGACCTATAGGTCACAAAAATAGAGTCCCATCTATTTTTACCAACATGACCAATACTCCAAGAATAACATACTGCAACCCCTGGACCATGCTCCATATGTCTAAAAATAGACATAGTCTAAAAATAAACTTTGCGCCAGAATTTGCCTACGGGCCCACTTAGTGAAGGCGACTTCATTTCACTAAGCTCCATCATCTTGCTGCATTTTCAACAAAAAGAGATTGACAGATAAACATGTAGTTAACAGAGGAGCTGAGGAAGCTCGAGCAGATGATGAGTTATTGGGAAAATCCAGATCAGCTGGATAATGTGAAATCTTGTATTTTTGTAGCTGACGATTGTGATGTGATTACAGGTTTTACTGAGGAGGAGGTGCAATCTTTTGAAGCTGTTACAACAAAGGAAGAAGTTCTTGTGAATGAAGAAGAGGATGAGATTGAAGAGCTGGTATATGAACCAACAATTGAGACTGTTGAACTTTTTGAATTTCAAACTGAAGATTTGTGTATGAATGCAGGGATGGTACATGATGATGATATGCTTCAGTAATGCTACAGAGAAATTGCATTGTTGGAGAATTCAGAGTATGACAGGGAGATTGCAGAAGAAAGAGTTCAGTACAGTGAACGAAAGCAGAAAGACATCATGGAAACAGATGGTGTGAAGAAAGGACTGGTTGACAGTCTTGAGAATTCTTTGGGCAGAGAGGATCAGCATACTGATGTGCTGATTGAGATGGAAAATTTAGAACAGCATACTGAAGTGCTGGCAAGGGAGGAAAAGGCACTGATGCCTTATGATTTTTGTTTTAACAAGTGTTTGGTGAATGTAGGTGTTATTGTAGGTACTGAAGAACATTTGACTCAGTTGAGCAGTCAAATGAAGGAGAAAGACGAGAATTCTATGGGAATTTATAATCCATGGGATGAGGACGTTATGGTGCTGGAGACGATGCTGAATAGTCCAGATTCAGTACAGGAAGAATCTCAATTTCAGAATTGGGAATTGTAGATGCAGGGTGATGAAGATAGTAGAAAAGAGTACACAATGTACTAGTCCAGTAAGTTGCTGATAGGAGGAGGCAGAGGAGAATTTTTCCGTTGTAGAAGACAAGAGGGCATGGATGATTGGGTGGAAGTACAAATGGAGCAAGTATAGACAGAACAAGTAAGAAGTCAGCAAGTGACAGTAAAAATTGAACGAGTAAGAACTGAGCAAGCCGTCTTAGCTCAACAGACAACAAGAAATCAACAACCTGAAGAATTATTGGACCGAGAAATTGAACTAATCAGAAGAATCATGTTGAAATTATCTCAGAGGAAGATATCAGCAGGAAAGAGGAAGAGAAGCAGCAGCAGCAAAATGAAGACGGAGACAGACTGTGAAAGTACAGAGAGTGGAGTAAGACAGCATAAGATATGGAGACATGGAGAAAAGCAGCAAACAACAGATGTCGATGATAACTTACAAAATAAAGTATGGGATCGAGGATAACAAGGAAAAAGACTTAAACGCATGATCTGGAGATCATGATCATTTTCAACCTTGGGAGTCTGATGCAGGAGCATTAGCTCGGAGAAATACCTTGTATTTTTATTGAAACTAGGGGTCTCATGTTTTTGAGAATTTATTAATTCCATGTAAATATTAATATTAGTTTTGAGTGATTAATTATGTTTTTAATTAATTATTTGTGAGAATTTGTAAATGTTTCCAAACAACTGGAAACATGAGAGAAATTAGCCTTGAGATAATTTAGAATTAATGATGGAGCCTAAGTTAGAATTAGTTGCAAAGTTTTAGGGATAAAAATCTATCTTTTAGGGGTGTTGAGATTTTAAAGGGATTGAACTCAAATTAGTGCATTTTTAAATTTGTATAAATTAGTAGGCCTCAAAGGAAAATAGAGCAAGTAGAATAGAATAGGGAGAGAGGTAGGAGATAGTGGTTTTCCTATACACAACTGAAAGGGCCATGGATTTTGAATATCTAGCCAAAGACAAGTTTGTAAGCGATCTCATTTTGTTTATATGAAAACATTGGTTCAGTATTATATATATTTTGGTTGATTGATTGAGAAACTGTATATTTAATTTCTGAAGTGGGATTTTGAAGTGAATTATGTATGTAATTGGGGAAATTGATATGCCAATTTTGTGAAGAATAACACAGAAAATTTGTATGCGTTTTCTGGTTAAATGTATATACATGTACTGAAGTATCGATTGTGGAGAGACCGATTGAAGGAATGGATTGAATATATGATTGGCAGCATTAGCCAGAATCAAGGGCGTAGATTAATATTGCAACGCAGAGTTTAAATCCAAGAAGCACTGAAATCGAATTTTAATTGGAAAATCGGCTTTGGATGGTCGACTTCAAGGTTAGCACAGTTTCATTGAAACGCAGAGGAACTTGTGTAAAGATTGAAGCAGAGGTTCATTATGATGATGTTTACCAATATACTTCCATGGAAATAATTCCTGGATCTAATTGTTGGGATCGTAGTTATTTGTTGAGTTGAGCAGTGAGGTAAATTCGACTTCAGCATAATTGAGGTCGATTCCAAGTTTAACACAGGGTGAGGTGTGCTTTGGAAGAGCGATGAAAATCAAAACCAAATTGTTGAAACCCAGCGTCAAGGTAATCTGAAATCGAAGTGCTTTTGATAAGTGGTCTTGTGTGATTGGAAATTTGTATCGTTGAGAAAATGAAGTATGGAAATGTAGCCGAGTTCAAGTCAAATGGAACAAACGCTGTGGTTCTAAGAGTTGTGTGAAAGGCACAGGTCTCGAGCCTTGAACCACAGTGGAAACTCTGAAGAGGTAACATGCAGAGATTTTTGACAGCGTTGATAGTCGATGCAGAGGTTGGTAGCAGATCATACATGGAGTGTGAAAAGCGATGGAAAAGGTATGTTAACGCATGGTCAGATTGTTGTTTACATTAGACTTTGGTATTTAATTAAATCGAATCTGAATTGCTGACTGAAGCGATGTTTTAAGAGGCGTGAAACAACGTAGCGCTGTAGTTGTTGTGAATTTAGATTTTTCCAAAGGTCTGAAGACTTTTTGAGTTAATTAGACATCGAATTTCTATTCGATAACATGGATGTATAGAAACGTTGAAAGAGAAGGAAGGCGCCTGGTAAGGACACGAAGATTGGTCGTGTTACCACATTTGTTATCAAATTTAACGCAGAGCAGAACTGTAGTAAAAGTGTGTCAAAGATGAGGGCGCCCGAGGAAATGATTTGCATTGGTAAGTCATACAAATATGAAAGAAAAGGGAGCTAGGTGTATTATTGTAGTGTTTGGTATTCAATTTGATTTAAATAATTGTCCACAGTTTATTATACAGTTTTGGCATTTGAATTGATTCAAATCTAGGAATGAAATGAAAGGTGCACTTATATAATGGAACCAAAGTTCATTTGTAAACCTTTGGCATTTGGGCTATTTACAAAGTTTAAGTTTGAGTTTGAGTTTATGAAGTTGGGTTTGATTTCAAGTATGGTTTTTATAAACCATGAGATTATAACCATATGAAACAAGCTTCTGCGAATGATAATGTATATAATTGCCCGGACTTGGAGTGTTTATGTGGGTAGTTATTGGATTGCACATGCTATATGTAGGTGAGAGGAAAGATTCTGGGTTATGCAGGGTTCCTGCATCATTTTATTTTCATTTGGGTTGGAATTGGTGCTCGGTTGAATAGGTTTATTTTTGGGGTTCGAATTTCTAGGTACAACTTTTTGAAACCCTTCAAAGTTAAATTTTTGAGATTCTTTCTGCATTTCTGCTTGACCAATTAGGAAATCTAGAAGTAAGTAGTCATACTCATGACAACATCAACACCAAAAAGGAAAATGTTCATAATCTAGAGATTGGCACAAGGCTTCATCATGATAGGAAATTTCAATGGATTTCAATAAAGGTTAGGATATGTTCATGTATACACATATTCTAGCATATGATGCATATCATCAACGTCTGGTAACCTCTGATATCTTAAAAAAATATCCTATTGAGTTTCCACTTCGTTCGAGGATCTCTAGATCCCAAAATAATTTAGGTAAACAAAAACGCCTCACTCACATGGATGCCGCCAAAAATTTCTCTTTTTAAGGGTCGTAATTTTCCTCCCAAAATCTCATAAAAAAGCATGCGTTGTTGAAAAAATAGGGAAAATTTTCAAATACAAGGGCCATATCTTTTAAAATAGAGAATAATATTGTAAAGAGGCCTTTGAACCCTAGTTTCAGATCAATTTGGCCTTTTCGCTCCCATTTGTTGTAGATCCACTTGACCAGATCTCTCTCTAAATATCATAACCCAATAAACATGTAGATGCGGGTGTGCTCTTTCATATTTTGAATATAACCTTTCAATTTATTTGGAAAAACCTCCTATTTATGGTTTGTAGTATCTTTAGGCAAGAATTTACTCTTGAATCATCATTTCCATTTTGCAGCCACGAATGGGTTTTCACAATTTTTGCCTATTCCATTTGAAACTCTCGAACGTCCTCCATTTCTATGGTTTTCACAATTCAAATTTTTTTTATAGGAGAGGCTCTTGCCCCTCCCCATGTGGGAACTCATTAAATACATCAGAATCAATTGAAGTGATAGTTTCCAAATTCAAAGCGTTTCCTTACTAGGTGACGAAATTCGTCAGCGAAAACAAAGATTACAAAAAAAAATTGCAGAATCAAACCCTAACTCTAGCAGAGATCTCCAAGTTGACATGTATTAATAACATTAATAATTAATAAATTTTTTATTTTTTATTTTTATTTTTTATTAATTAATGTATTAATAATATGATTGAGGGATCATATTCCAACTTGAGATCCATAATATCTCTAGATATTAAATATTAATGAAAGATAAAAATACAAATAACCTTGTTTTTAAAGAATTAAAATCATGTAAATAAATTATTAAAAATTAAATAATGATTTTAAAATTTATTTCCGTAATATAAAATCAGTAATTCTTTATTTCAAATGGTGAATAATTCATTTTGTTCCAACTATTTTCTTATTAACTAATTTATTTTTTAAAGGACATGTGCCAAATCCACGTTGATTACTAACATAATTAAACATCACCCTCCTACTAGTTTGTAGAATGTGCCTCTCGACGTAATAAAACAGATGAATGTAACAATTAAAATTTCAATTGGGGGAACACTCTGACGAATGTTATAGATGTGAGTATTTTGGATCATGGTTGGTTTATTATGAGATTTGAATTGGTGGAAGTTGTTTTGTGGGTGTTGGAGAAATATTTGAGTGTAGGCTTCTCCCTAATGTTGTTAAAATGTTGGATCGCTCTATTCGATGCAAGTTTTGAGAGACTTGATTGTGTGCCTATTTGGGTTAGGTTGTTGGGACTTCCCCCACAATTATGGACTTTGAATGTTTTCAGGGACATAAGGAAAAAATTGGGGTTTTTCTTGAAGTGGATATGTCTTTCCAAATTACAAAGCTAAAAAAATGGCTAGGTTATTGGAGAAAATGGATCTGTGAGAATGGATTTATGCAAAAATAAATCTCAATTATAGGGGGTTTAAACATTAACAAATGATTGACTACAAAGGAATTCCTTTTGTATGTCGGAGGTGCCATCATCAAGGAAATGTCATGAGGGATTACTCCCTCTCCTTATATGGGAAAAATATGTAGGGGTACAACGAGAAGATCGAGTTGTGGGATCGCCATATGGAGAAATGGAAAATTGGTTGGTTTCTTCTGCCTCCCTGTATCTACAGACCAATCTTCTATTTCTCATATCAAAGAATATGGACCCTGATGTCTTCGGTGTGGAAACATTGGAAGCATGTCCACAAGATCTTCGGGAGGTCGAAACTCCATCCACAATGGCAATATCCCTCCAGGTAACTTTTATCCTGCACATCATGTTAAACATCTTATTTATACCTTCAATAGTATGTCTATGGGGTATGGTCTTTCTAGTACCCTCCCCTCTTCCATAATGGCATCTCTTTCCCATTCATATACTACTCTTGTTGTTTGTCATTGTGCCACTGTCATTAACTCTTACCCTTTCCCAAAACCATGATCTCACTCGAAAATGAAGGACTATTCTAAGTCCCTTTCACACTATAACCTGTGTCCTCTACACCATCAAAGGGAGAATCCTTTGCGGAAGTTGGGGGACTCAGGGCACTTTTTATGGTAATGCACAAGGGGGGAATGTGGGGAAGGAAATCACACATTTCAAAGGCTAAGATGGGAGCATGATGGGGCATAAATGATGGTAGAAAAAATTCAATTTTAGGGGTTCTTAGAGAGGCATAGGCCCCTGAGATGGTTTTGTCATAATTTTCATCTCATTTAACTTATTGGGTCTAGCTAGCCCCCAAAAAATATTAGCTATAAGAAGGTTGATCCTTTTGGAGAACCTGGATGGTTTACATCTCCACGAAACCTTGGGTGACATAGGAAATATGTCCTAGGTAATTTGTACTTTTTTTCCAGGTTGGCTTTTCTTTAGCTTAAATGAAAATGGTTGATATAGGGATTTGGTGATGGTTTTTAATACAAAAACTATAAAATTGAACAATTCCTGGGGTGTTGATTTGGATTTAGGTGAAAATATTTCCTCCTTGGAGCTAGGATTGGATCTATCAGTGGTCAATATATATGGTCCTTTCCACAAACGTGCCCCTTTTGGGACTGGCTAATGGAAAAATCTTTCATGAAGTATGAAAATTTTATTATGGAGGGGGAGGGGGGGGTATCTAAATTTTTCCATTGGAGCCTCTGATTTTTTGGGCTCTCATGCACATCTAGATTCCATGTCTAACTTCTTCACTCATATATTGGTGGAGAATATACTTATTTATGTAGATATCATAAAGTATAAAGCTTTGTGGAGGAATAGACAAGTTGGAAAGATGATGATCGTTAATTTCCTTGTTATATTCTTAATGGTTGAAGTAATGATGGAGAGAGTACCATTTTTTGACAGTGGATTGGGACTAGTGGTGATTTTGATCATCATCTCTGTGCTCTTGGAATTGAAAGGGGGTATCCAAAGACCTACTAGCCCTTTCAAATTCAATGCTTCCTAGATTAAAGATGAGTATTTTCTACGGCTCATGTCTGAAAATTGGATATGATACACTCTAGGCCTGGACCTCTCGATTGCACACAATTTTTTTGAGAATATAAAAGGTGTGAAACAAGATACTATTCAGTGGTCTTATCAGAAGACTTTTAAAGAGGAAGTTGAACTTCGATCTATGGAGGAAGAGCTAGAAAGTATGGAGGCTCCTGAAGGGTGAGGTTATGAGAATAAGGAATTTAAACAAATAATTCTACAATTGGAGGCCACAAAAAGGAAATTACTAGAATAGAAGGAAGAGGTTTGGAGAAAAAAAAGCAGAGTATTCTGGCTAAAGAGTGGTGATGAGAACACTAAATTTTTCCAAAACTTTTCAAATGGGCTCAAAATGTGTAACACTGTATGGAATTTAAACATTCAATATGGAGGAAAAGATGCTTCTTTTGAGGAATTAGAAACCCTAAGGAAAAATCAATTTCAACAATCTCTATAAAGCCCTAGAGTAAACTAGAATTGTAGAAGTGGTCCTTTTGGCTCATGCTTTTCATTTCTTTCCTGGGGAAGAATATAATCACCAGTTGATGGACACTATCTCATATGGTTATATCAAGTTGTCCTTCATGGAATGCAGAAAGATAAGAGTCCCGTTGTAACAAACCTAAGAAAAATTTCATGTAATAAAAATTAATAAAGGAAAAATAAGACCACGGTTAAGGGAAACTTATTCCAAGTTGAATGTTTGGAAAATATATGCCTTGACCGATTTTGACTGGATACATGGTAAAACCTGAGGGTGGTGTCTTGGTTTAGGGCCTAGTGATCCGTGATTGGATTGCAGTAAAGCCTGAGAGACAGGGAGACAGAAAAATCCTCAAGGATAGTGATGGATTCCGAATGACCTTCCAAGTTCGATTTGGTTTTGTGATCAGAGCACTGGTTTTGGTGTGATCATGGTATGGTGAGGGTGGAGTTGGCTTAACCTCTGGACTCCCTTGGTTTTTTTTGGATTGATTTATCCATGAGATCCCACATTCATGCTTGGAATATGGCATGGGGGTGAATGGATGAAGAGAGTTTTGGATCAACCATGTCTATGATCGGGTGGTACGTGGAAGTCCTGAACCTGGTTGGTTGCGAGGAAAAGTTTAAGGAGACAAATTTATTTAAAGTTTAAAAATCTTGGCGAATCTTCCTAGTCATTAACATGCAAAATATAAAATGTTTTAAGATACTTTTGTAAAAATATTCAAATTTATAATGATTTTATATAGTGTTTGTAAAATTTTGACAATTTTAAAGGTAAAATAATTTTATACTATAAATTTTGGGCGAATCATTTTTAGAAAAAATTGGAAATTGGAAAATCTTTTTTTTGAAAAAAAAACATGGAAAATTATCCCACTTGTGAATATTAGCCCCTAAAATTTTCCCTCGTAGGTTGTTGCCTATGTTTAATGAAAGCTAAGTTCTCTCTATTTTGTACTTATTAATGTGTAGGTTTAATGGTTGTTATCTCACTATTATTTCATGGTTTTATGTTGGTTATAAGCATGGTCAAATGATTGGTTCATGTCATGGTTATTTCATATATTTACTTGTAATTGTTAAAATAATGGATGCAAGACATAATTAATGTCATATCAGTTCAAGGAAGAGGGTGGTGATCCTTCTTGTAATGTATCATAAGAGTTTTCAGTCATTCATTCTCTGTCTTGTATCCTAGACCTGTAGGTTTCATTCATGCCAAGTGTTTGACAGAATGTCAGTCCCATTTGGGGATGGTTAGGCCTAGTCATGGAGTCAATTTTTGGTTATTTGGAATTTTCTTCATTTGTTTGATGGATTCTGAAAGCTACAGGAAGTTCTGGGTAGTGTCTGGGATTCTAAGATTAAAAAGTGCCTTAAATCTCGTAGTTGCAGGCACAGGTCTAAGAAATTAAGTCCCTAGACAGACACATGCATATGTTGTGGGAGCGTCCAGAGCCTCCCAGATGCACCCTTGCCCATATCAAGGGAGCGTCCGGGGGTTTTCCGCAGCAAAATTCAGTGGGACCCAGGGACAAGTCAACTTGATGGCTAGGATAGCCTTTGGGGGCCCTGTAGTAGGTACAAGGAGTCTGTGTTATGGCTTTTCACGTCGATTCCACATCCTTAAAGTCACCAAGGAGGTTGAGTCTTCTCTTAACTTCCCTCAGCTCATGTTTATTATGGTTGGATGGTTACTTGGGTAGATGTGAGGGGAGGTGTATGTTACACCCGACCTTGACTGATGGATAGTAGAACTCTTTCTTGGGGAAAACCTTCATAGGGTGATTAAGGATTCTCATCTATCTGGATGAATTTTAGATATATTAAAATCTAAGTTTATTATTCTCATCCAAGAGTCCAATGATCCTAAAATTTTTAATGATTTCATACCCATATCTCTCTCTAATTGTATCTATAAAGTGATTTCAAACATCATTTCTCATAGGATTAGACCAATTCTATCTAGAAATTTATTTAAGGAGAAATTTGGATTTCTTGATTGGAAAAAAATAAATGAAGCAATAAGAATTGGAAAAGAAGATTTTCACAACATAAAAGTTAGAAAATGAAAAGGAAATGTCATAATAATAGACCTTTCAAAAGGCTATGATAGAGTAAACTAGGTCTTTATCCATTTGATCCTTACACGTTTTGGTTTAGAAGTTCCTTTCATAAATTGGATTATGAGTTGTATATCCATAGTTTCTTTTGAAACCCTTACCGATGGATCAATATCACATTTTCTCCATGCTCAGAGTGGTTTGAGGCAAGGATGCACATTGTCTCCTCTCTTGTTGAGGGCATAAGGGGAATAAAGGTTGTTGAAAATATATCAATCACCCATCTTGTATTTTTATATGACATAATCATGTTTAACAATGAAATAGGCACTAAACTTATTTCACAAGGCCATGGGTATTAAATTACAAAATTCAGTCTCTCTTATTCGACTCTCTCTCCCAGGAAAGCTCAAATTTTATAGATACAATTTACTTTTCACGTAAAATATTTTGAGGAAGGATTGAAGTATCTTGGTTTTAACATTAAACAAAATGTTTACATAAAGGAAGAATGGATTTGGTTGCTGGAAAAAATATAAAAAATATCAAAACTATGGAATTTAATGTGGTTGTCCAGATTTGGCCAATTG
The DNA here is from genome assembly GCA_034641835.2 of Pinus albicaulis. Classification (NCBI taxonomy): domain Eukaryota; kingdom Viridiplantae; phylum Streptophyta; class Pinopsida; order Pinales; family Pinaceae; genus Pinus; species Pinus albicaulis. The sequence continues at coordinate 689,761,574 of CM076584.1, read as the reverse complement.
GTCCTTACAAAATCAGTTTTGGAGGCAATTCTGGTTTACTAATTGTCCTTATCTTGGATTCCCAAAGGAATAATCGACTCGATCAGGAAGTTGTGTCGTTGATTCCTTTGAACTTGTTCTAAGGATGATTTTTTTTCTCCCATAGGTGTGGTGGGTCAGATTGTTGTGCCTAAAGCATGGGGGGTATGGGTATCAAATATTTACCCGTATTTGTAAAAGTGTTGGAAACCAAGGTAGGTTGGAGGTTATAGTCTACTAGCAATCTTTGGAACTTGATTGTCTATAAAAAGTACATCTTTCGATCTACTATTGAAAAATGGGTTCAAATTATGAACAAAAAGAAAGTTAATGCCTCTGTCATTTGGAAGGTAGTTTTATCATCATTCTCAGTGGCGGAAAGCGACATAGCTTGGAAGGTTGGAAATGGAGGAAAGACGAGGATTGGTGTTTACCCGTGGGTTGGATGTGGCAAAAATGTCCCCCTCCCCCATGAATTAGTCATACATTTGAATGAGAATGGAAGGATTTTTCTGAACCATATAGTTGATGATACTTGTTCCTCCATTTGGGCACAAGGCTAGATTGAGGCTCAACATATAAATCTACCAGAGGATTATACTACCACATGGAAAAATTATATTTTTTATTTAAATTCATATCATGTAATAATTAAATATAGGTAAGACTCCCTCTATTGGGGTCACTCCCTGAGTGGGGTGTACACTCCAAAGACTAGGAACTTATATCAAATTAAAGTTATAAGACATTTGGATCCTGTATAGTGGTGGAACATGATTTGGAAGTTGAGTTTTCCTACAAAGGTCCATGTCTTTCTTTGGTGTCTGATTGAAAACAAAGTCCCTAATTGGGAAAACCTTCAAAAAAGGGATAAAGAAGGGCCCAACTGGTTCATAATGTGCAAAAATGCTGAAGAGTTGGTGACTCATATGTTTCTCTAATGTCCCTTCTCTTTGATTATTTGGCCGGTCTATACGAATAATTTGGGTTGTGATTTGGTGTGCCATGGTGAAACTTTTCTTGAAGCATGGAAGTCTTGGTGGGAGATGTCAAAAGATGATGCTCTCAAAAATATTCCCCTTATCATTTGTTGGGAAGTATGGTTGGCTAGGGACATATAAAATTTCAGGGATCAAGCCTCATCTCCTGATCTTGTGTTGGCTCAAGTTCTATCAATTTTCTCCCTCCTACCTTCCTCAGATTCTTCTCAGGTTCTTGGATTTATCTCAGTAGAAACCATAATTTTCTCCTCTCCTTGGGCCTATTTTGATGGAGCTTCGCGTGATGATGGTGCTTTTGCATGTGGGTTGGTCTATTATCTTCATGAACATCATCTATTCAAATCTCATATTGGTCTGGGAAGGGGCACAAATAATATTGCATAGATGCTCGCTTTAAAACTTCTCCTCTGTTTTGAAATTGAAAAGAAATCCCACACTCTTCATATTCTTGGTGATTATATGAATTCTCTAAATTGGTTCAATGAAATGCAAAGATTCCATAATCACATTGCTACCTATTCTGGAGGATATTTTACAACTAAAGCTTTCTTTTGATCATATTTCATGTTGCCATATCTATAGGAAAAGGAACATAGTGGTGGATGTGCTGTCTAAGGAAGGTATTGAGCAAGTTATGGGCACTTGGAAGATCATAGAACAATTAGGAGAAGACACACATAATAATTTCACCATCCTTTTATGGAAGGGAAATTGGATATACAAGAACAAACAACTATTTCTTGTCTATTTTTTGAAAATTTGAAGATGCTTTTTATATGAACCTCTTACAACAACAATAACATGTTTATATGTATGTTTCCTATATTTATGGACACTTCTTACATAGTGCACCCACATGTTTTTTGAACACTGACTTATTAAAGGCCAAAACTTTTAGATCGTGTTTTTCAAACATTTTTAGAATGCATAAAAATGCATCTACAAAATATAACCTTTTCATTTTTAATGAAATTTTACGATTTGTTTTAGAGGAAAATAAAATAAAATTTCAATTCAAATATAAATATATAATTGGATTAATTTTTATTGAATAAATTGATTATATTAATTAATTTGAATATTAATTAATTGATTTAAATTAAAAGTAATAAAATCAACATTTAATTTTAGATAGTTTACTTGATAATAAATCTAATATGTAAAATATTATTATGTTTTTGGTTAGAGTTAGGGTGATGTGTTGTACTTAATAGATATAATGGTTTAGAGAATATCTTCCCTCTTAAAAAAATCATATTTTACGCAGGGGCTTCAAAAGCTTGCATTGCAACAACAACAACAGGCTGACTGGCCTTGTTGAGTTTCTTCTTTGTCTTTGGTCTCTCAAACTCCTTTACACGAACCCATACACAAACCTACTCCCACTGTCTCGCACTAACGGCTTTAACACGGCCTCTTGCCTTCAACAGCCTTGGCGTCCTTGGGTGGTTTGGCGAACCTCTGGTGAACCTTTTGCGAACCTCAAGTGCATATGAAAGAGACAAATACTACCTCAACAGATAATAAAATAGCTCAGAGTGACAAGTACTCAAATGCTGAAAGGTTTCTCTTTATTGATTTTAGAAAAATCTCATTACATTGATTAGATGGATTCAGTTTTCTTTTAAGAGATTGATTGTTTCAGCATTTACCAGACTTGGCTTCTCAATGAATGAGAGAGCTTACTGGAGGCTTCCTGGTTCATAACAGACTCTGTCTAAGAAATATTATAACACACAAATATATAGACTCGGCCTAATGATCTGGCCACTTTAGGTTCACACCATGTTTATACACCCTGATGCACAGGCTTCTCAGATCAAACTCTAGACTTGAGACTGATCTCCATGATGCAAGCAGATCGAGATTGAACTCGCAGATGCAGAGTAGGAAGAACTCAAACTCCAACTCCAAACTCAAATGACTCTAAGACTTGATCAACCAACGATGCCGAAAGAATGAGCCTTACCCTCCTTGTATAGGATGAGAGGGGGGACAAGCAATCAATTCGGATCTGCTAAGGACTATGACGTGGAAGAGGAATCATTGTTTTCGGGTAACACCGAAGTGACATCTGCACAAATATTCCTTCATCCGGACTCTATCATGTGAATGTGTGTACTATATAAAGAGTGGATGCCTTTTTGTACAGAAGGCCCACGAGAAAACTATCATGGTTTATTTACACTAAGGATGCTTTTTAACCGGAAAAAGCCCTCAGGAAAATCCGGTCACATTAAACCCGTGACTGGGTGACAATACATTGTGGATAATTTTGGTCAGTGGAGTCCACGAGAACCACTACTGCTTTCAGGAGGATCATCAAGGATTTTTATCCCCGGGAATCTGTATTTATAATTTTCATCCCAAGCTTTAGTATAAATTCTCCTTACAATCATTGGCTTATTTAAAATGATTTGGTGTTTGATTTTGGTCATCACTATCCAATAGTTATGTTGTCTCATATGTTGCATTAGGATCAATGAATCATCTGTTTGAAGTAGATTTCTAACTTTGGAGAATGGTGCATGGATACATTCGCCAATTCCTTCATCGATACACCAATCACATTGGCTATGATAGAAATTTTCATAAAACACAGGATCCATGGTAGTTGCATTCAATCCATAATCTATCCACCAATTTTGTAGCCAACCTGGTTGTTGATTTCCTTGCATGAGCCATGTGGCGCCAATTTGACCTTGGTATAATGAGTTTCATGTATACCATCTTTATTCATAAGGTCCCACCACAATATTTTGTAACTTGCAAAATTATAAATAGTGTCAGGAAAAAGAAAGTCAGGATTATTACCTGGCCACTGATTAAAATGGGTCCATGTCCATGTAGGTTCTCTTGTTCTCTTTATGGCCAAGTGCTTGTAATAGAATTTATGTCTATCACTTCCTCCTGTGCAGGTGATAGAAATATCCATGAAATCATTAGATAGGGATTCTTTAGCTTGGAAAGAGGCCAACATGCTCCTTGAATACACCATATCGTGAATCCATATACTACCTTTGGGGTACACTTTCCTTTCTGGTACAAGATGCTGGATATCTGTGTGATTTTGAAGATTTGCATCAAGTACTTTTGTATTCCGGAGCTTCCAGGTAGGCTTCCACTCATTTCTGTATGTGGCCCAATCTTTGTCATCTGGAATAGTCTTGAGGACTTCTCTCTGGTGTGCCTGGTCCCATTCTGGCACAATAACCATAAATTGGTTTTTTTGTTCTTGGTGCTGGATGTACTCCTGGCTGAGAAAATCTGGAAAGTAATTATGAACTCCTTTTATGTGCTCAACTTTAAAATCAAATTTGGCAAAGAGCGCCTGCCATCTTGCAAAATTTTATTCTCTGGTCTTCTTAATATTTTTGGTGAGAAATTTAGCTAGGGCAGAAGCATCAGTTCTCGATAGAAAAAATTTATTAACCAGATGAAAGAAAATTTATCAACATAGTTCCATGTAGCTTTTACCTCTTTTTCTATTGTAGAGTAATTATTTTCTGACTTACTCCAAGTTCCAGAGGCAAACTGAACTATCTGTTCTTTTTCTTTGCTATCTTTCTCATCTGGCTTTTTCTTTAGCACACCTCCCCAACCGATGTCACTGGCATCTGATTCAAAAATTTTGAAAAAATTCTCATCAGCAACATATAAGATAGGAAGGCTGCTTACCTTGGATTTTATTTGTCTGACTGCTTCTGTATGTTCATTAGACGAAGGTGAAGGATTCTTTTTCAATCTCTGATTTAGCAGAGATCTATCTACAGCACAATCTTTATAAAAATTGCCAACATAATTTAAACATCCCAGAAATCTTTGCAACTGAGTTTTATCTAAGATAACATCTGGGAATTTATCAGCAAATTCCATTGCATGTCTTTGGAGAGCAATCTTCCCATTTCTGATTGTGTGCCCTAAAAATTTAATGGAGGTCTGGAAGAGTTCCATTTTCTTCTTGCTAAGCACCAGACCGTTTTGTTTGACCAACTTCATAAAATTTTTGATATGATTGAAGTGGTCTTGGAGATTCTTAGAAAATATTAGAATGACATCAAAATATACAAGGAGCCAATCAGCATAAGGCTTGAAGATAGATTCCATGACTCTCTGAGACGGGGCATGCTTTAGGCCAAAGGGCATGACATTCCACTCATAATGTCTGGCTGGAATGCTAAAGGCAGTCTTGAACTTATATTTTTCAGCAATAACTACCTGCCAAAAACCAGACTTTAAATCAAACTTAGAAAATATTTTTGCACCTGAGATCCTTCCCAATAGATCTCCTTTGTGGGGAATTGGATAGGTGTCATCTGCAAGAACAAAATTCAGAGGCTTATAATTTATTAGAAGCCTTGGGATACCTCTTATCTGTTCTGATATTTTATTTACATAGAATCCGTAGTAGTTCCAAGGACTGCTAGATTCTTTGATCAGCTTTCTTTGTAACAGCTGATTTATTTATTTCTCACAGAGGTCCCTATATTCTCTGTTCATTAGGATTGCTCTGGAATTGCAAGGTTTGCCGGTATATTCATCCTTGTATGGCAGCTCTACACTATGCTGCTTCCTATGCCAAAATGCATTAGGTTCTTCTAAGCAACATTCATTTTCTAAAACTATTTTTATTTCAGAGATCTTTCTCTGAACTTATGGAGATCTCAATTTTTCCTCTATATGGATTGTGGATTTTAGGTCCTTGAGCTCTACAAGTTTATTCTCAATCTTCTTTAGTTCCTGCATGACCTGTACCATTGTGGAAACTTTGGGATTTGAAACATAAGGCATATTTATTCTTTTGGTTTTCCCATTAGAGGTAGGCACAATAATAAAATACCCTGCTCTATTATTCTCCATTCTGATAGAGCCATGGGGTTCTACTGCTGCAAGAAAAACATTACCTAAGATGCAGCCAATTGGGATATCTCCCACTGCAAAATTAAGCTTAATGAAATGTGTATCAAAACAAACAGAAGCTTGAGGAACTTCATAATCTAGGGTTTTATCTCCTAACCCTATTATTCTTCTTGAGGCTGAAACCCAATATCTTGAGGGGATAGATTTCTTGTTAAATATATTTACATCTGCTCCTGAGTATAATAGTGCAGTTAGAAAGAACATCTCACCTTTAATATAGACATTGATTTTGACATGACGTTGTTGATATTCAATAGCAAGAACTCGCATCTCTCTAAATCCCAATGTGGGATCTTTCTGTCCTTTTGAAATTTCAACATTTGACTCAGAAAAGGGAGCAGTATGCAATGTATAATTTGTTTTATGGCCTGAAACAGGCTGTGCTACTTCTTGTTTCCCTTTTTCAAGCTTAGCAACTTGGGATTTTAAAGCAGAAATCTCTGATTTTAACATATGGATCTCTCTACTCACCTCCCCCAAAGTGAGTGGATGAACTTTTCTCTGCTGGTGATCCCTTTGATAGGCCTTGGTGTTTCTCTCATAAGAAGCTTCTAAGAAGAGGGGCTTCTTACTAGCACTTTTGTTAGATGAAGATGACATGAATGTTTCCAACAATCTATTCTTAAGGTCTCCTTCCTCCATGGAACGAATCTGTGCAAATATTTTCAGCTCATCTTCTTCTAACTGGGCCATCAAAACTTTTAATTTATGAGAAAATTCTTCTGCAAAAGAGTCATCAGATGAGTAGTCAGATTCACTACTGGAAGAACATCCACATTTAGAATTTTGAGAATCTAAACAATAGCAATGAGCTTGAAGTTCTTCAATAGAATAACTGAAAGAGGAAACTGTATCTGAGTCTGAAGAATATTCTTCAACTTGTTGTATAAACAGGTGGGGGCAGTTGTCTGCATTATGAAATGTAGACCCACATTTACTACATTTTTCTTCTGATTTCACAACTGCTTTGCCTCTATTCTGTGGCTGAGATTTCTTGCCACGATTTTTCTTGGATTCTTCACCATCAGGACATCTGTTGGCTACATGCCCTGGTTTTCCACATAACCAACATACCAACTGATTGAGTCTTTCTTTCTTTTCTGTCTTCAGATGAATATCTGATGGTTTGTAGTAGTGAGTATTAGGGACATATTTATAATATTCCTTTCTTCTAGATGGTCTTGAGGAGGTCTTGGAAAATCTCCTCTTGTTGCTCTTTCTGATGAACTTTTCTCATTTCTGTGCTTTCTTTGCCTTTCATTTTGTTTTTCTATGTTTCACCAGGGGATCATCAATTGTGATGCCATATTTACTGCGAAAATATTTAGTACCAGGCAATATGTGCATCTTTTATATTGATCTATTCATCTTAGAACTAGTACATAAATTTATCAAAACTTTACTAATAGTTGCATATATTTCACCCCAAGTGTATACTTCAAAAGGAAATTGAAAGGAGTCTTGCAGTTTAATGATGTCTACTAATTTTGAGGGTAGAGCTGCAAGATATACCTGTTTCCACAGGAGATTCTTAGGATCTTTGAAAAAATAGATCCTTTCCATCCAGTCTCTGTGAAAATCCTCATAGTGTTTTATATTCATACATTTCAAGTTCATCAAATCAATTTCATTTTTATCTGAGACAATAGTCTCAGTTCCACACTAATGTTCTTGGATCATAGCAGTCACAACACCAATCATATTATTGATTGGAGTTCCATTAAGATGGAACATAATATCACCATTTTCAGCTTTTAATACTTCTTCTTCCATCTTTTTTATTAAAGTTGGAGAAGATTCTAGTTCCCACCATCTGGCCAGAGTACTAGTGAAACATTGAATCAAAGTTTTACATGATTCAACTTCTGATTTACGTCCAACACACATCAATTTGTATTCAACCATCATCTGATCAAGAATTTTCCTGATTTTACCCATGCTAAGTGAATCAAAATTCCATTCTTTATTACTGTTAGCATAGAAAAAATGAGTTGGGGGCATTTTTCCCATACCATTGAGATCAGGAGTTGAATATTTGGTAAACTGACTCTCTAATGGTTTATATACAGGAAGAACTTGAGTTTCTGGCTCAGACTCTTTAAACAAAGTAGCAATGGAGATTCTATCTCCTGAAGGACTTTGGGGTTCTTTTTCTACTGTAGACTTTTGGGAGGCTTGTCCAACTTCCTTGGGAAAGAGATGAGGAAATTTATCAACAGGGATTTGTATATGTACACTCTTTCTTCTATGTAGATAGGAAGGAGGAACATGCTTATCTGTCTAATATGGATTAAGCTTTTCAAATTTCTCAGACAGATTTGAAATAAGACTCCTGGTAGAAACAGATTCAGTCATTATACAATTTTCTACCTCTTCAATCCTTTTCAAGGATTCTCTGGAATATGACTTAACTAATGAAGAATCATAATGTACATTATTCAGAAAATTATTTACATCATTGACTGAGACTTGGACTCTGTCAAGCCGTTCTTTTACAAAAACTGTTTTGGCAACATTTCTTTCTAATCCAGTGATAGTTGTGTTTGTCCAATTAAGTTGTTCACTCGCTTTCTGGATTCTTCCATCAATGCCAAGAGCATTGTCATCTTTGAGGACTAAGGGAATAACTTTGGTAGTATTTTGAGCTTCCCCTAGAATGATGCCTTTGAAGGGAGGAAATGTAGTAGATGTCTCAATTCTACTACCATCAATAGCTGACCAAGAGTGCTATGAAGAGGAGGATGCAATTGCATCAGTCATCAAAACAAGTTCAGACTGTTTCTTTATTTTCCAGGAATAGAAATATATCCATGTAGTCGTTCTATCCATATAATGTTTCCATTCATCAGACAATCTGATCTTTTTTTCACAAGAGTGAGTAAGTCCAAAAGACACTGCCTCTGGATGAGTATAAATGTCCCAATTAAGAATTTCTTTCATCCATTGGGAATCAACTTCATACTGCTTACACCCATCCATGAGTGTGAATAACTTATGCATTTTAGGGACTGAAATTTTCTTGCAATCAGATGGTAGATCTTTAAATCTACAGTCAGGAATTAAATGATTCATCTGTTCAAGATAACCAATACCATATCTGGGCATGTTTGGTGGCCTCATTTTACTGAACATCTTTGTTAACTTGGGATCTTCATTCTCAAGAGTAGTTATTTCATGCATCATAAGGACATGTTCTGACTCATGGGGAAATGGGATGTCAGAAAACTTAGGATTTGGGCATGGATTTACAGAAGTAGAAGTAGGAGCTTCTCCTATCCTTGGATTATGATTTTCATGAATAACAAGATAAGCAAGATTGCTGAGATTAACCAGGCTTTTACACTGAGGGCATCAAACTTCAAGAGGATTAAAGTTGACGAGCTGTGCAAACTCAAACAAAGAAACATGTTTAAAGGAGATGGAAACAATACTAGAACAAGCTGTATCTACAATATCTGGTTTTTTGTACATGGGAGACTTTCTGAAAGTTTCTTTAATCCTTCTTCTGTCTATGGTGGATCTTCTGGGAAATGACAGGGTAGCTGATGATTGATATTCTCTAATGTTAGCATAAGTAATGCATCTAGCAGAGATGGGTTTGGGGTTAGGAATGACCCAATGGTCTGGGAAATTAAGATCTTCCCACTTAATGGCTTGGTGTTCCACCTTTTTATTTTTAGAATCAGTGAGAACAACAATACTGGTTTTGGAATCTCTGCTGGGTGTATGGAGGACTGCAGGATATAGGGTTTTGGTGTGCCTAAAACACCCTCTGGTCTGAATGGAAATGTTATTTCTTTTCTTTTTCATATCAAACCCTGAGGTTTGAATTTGGAGTTGTAAGATGTCTGCTATCTCTTCATCAAAAACATAGATAGGAAAATTTGGATAGCAGTCGAACCAAACAGGACCATTTGAAAATGGAGCAACTATCCCTCCAATTATGGAATCAGTATATTTATTATGTGTGAGATCTCTCATAGTGGCTAAGACATAGGTATCCAACCTTTTGTGTCTGAGAGCGCTGATTCCGACTCTAATACAACCCAAATACAAATATTTTGTATCAAGTTTTCTAGCTTCTGCTTGAAGCTGCTTCGGATCTAAAAGGGGAATGGACTGTACACAATCTGAGTTTTCTTATATAGAGCTGATGGATTCCTTAATGGATATTCTGGTGGCGGCTTTAAGATTCCAGGCTGCCAGATCTATATAAACTTCAGATGCAGATATCTTGGGAAGTTTCCATCTGGCAGATGGTTCAACTTCTTCATATAACAACTCAGAAGAACTTAAAACTCTACTAGACGCAGAGGCTAACATATCCCGAAGGAGATCTTGTTCTGCTCTTTATTTTTCTTCTACTTCTTTGAAAGAAACTGATTTTCTGAAAGGTTCCATTATATCTTCTTCAAATAAAGAGAGGATTAATTTGAGTACTGACCTTTTTCTCGAACCAGATAACCTTTCTAGCTTTGATACCAATTTTACGCAGGGGCTTCAAAAGCTTGCACTGCAATAGAAACAACAAGATGACTGGACTTGTTGAGTTTCTTCTTTGTCTTTGGTCTCTTAAACTCCTTTACACGAACCCATACACGAACCTACTCCCACTGTCTCGCACTAACGGATTTAACACGGCCTCCTGCCTTCAACAACCTTGGCATCCTTGGGTGGTTTGGCGAACCTCTGGCGAACCTCAAGTGAATATGAAAGAGAAAAATACTACCTCAATAGACAATAAAATAGCTCAGAGTGAAAAGTACTCAAATGCAGAAAGGTTTTCTCTTTATTGATTTCAGAAAAATCTCATTACATTGATTAGATGGACTCAGTTTTCCTTTTAGAGATTGACTGTTTCAACATTTACTAGACTTGGCTTCTTAATGAATGAGAGATCTTACTGGAGGCTTCCTGGCTGATAACAGACTCTGTCTAAGAAATGTTATAACACACAAATATACAGAGTCGGCCTAATGATCTGGCCACTTTAGGTTCACACCAGGTTTATACACCCTGATGCGCAGGCTTCTCAGATCAAACTCTAGACTTGAGACTGATCTTCGTGATGCAAGCAGATCGAGATTGAACTCGCAGATGCAAAGCAGGAAGAACTTAGACTCCGACTCCAAACTCAAATGACTCTAAGACTTGATCAACCAACGATGCCGAAATAATGAGGCTTACCCTCCTTATATAGGATGAGAGGGGGGACAAGCAATCAATTCGGATCTGCTAAGGTCTATGAAGTGGAAGAGGAATCATTGTTTTCGGGTAACATCGAAGTGACATCCACACAGAGATTCCTTCATTCAGACTCTATCATGTGAGTGTGTGTACTATATACAGAGTGGATGCCTTTTTGTATAGAAGGCCCACGAGAAAACTATCATGGTTTATTTACACTGAGGATGCTTTTTAACTAGAAAAAGCCCTCGGGAAAATCCGGTCACATTAAACCCAATTGGCCTTGTTGAGTTTCTTCTTTGTATTTGGTCTCTCAAACTCCTTTACACGAACCTACTCCCACTGTCTCACACTAACGGCTTTAACACGGCCTCCTGCCTTCAACAGCCTTGGCATCCCTGGGTGGTTTGGCGAACCTCTGGCGAACCTCAAGTGAATTTGAAAGAGACAAATACTACCTCAACAGAAAATAAAATAGCTCAGAGTGACAAGTACTCAAATGTGGAAAGGTTTTCTCTTTACTGATTTCAGAAAAATCTCATTACATTGATCAGATGGACTCAGTTTTCTTTTCAGAGATTGACTGTTTCAGCATTTACCAGACTTGGTTTCTCAATGAATGAGAGAGCTTACTGGAGGCTTCCTGGCTGATAACAGACTCTGTCTAAGAAATATTGTAACACACAAATATACAGACTCAGCCTAATGATCTAGCCACTTTAGGATCACACCAGGTTTATACACCCTGATGCGCAGGCTTCTCAGATCAAACTCTGTACTTGAGACTGATCTCCGTGATGCAAGAAGATAGAGATTGAACTCACAGATGCAGAGCAGGAAGAACTCAGACTCCGACTCCAAACTCAAATGAATCTAAGACTCGATCAACCAATGATACCAAAAGAATGAGCCTTACGCTCCTTATATAGGATGAGAGGGGGGACAAGCAATCAATTCGGATCTGCTAAGGACTATGACATGGAAGAGGAATCATTGTTTTCGGGTAATACAGAAGTGACATCCGCACAGAGATTCCTTCATCCGGACTCTATCATGTGAGTGTGTGTACTATATACAGAGTGGATGCCTTTTTGTACATAAGGCCCACGAGAAAAATATCATGGTTTATTTACACTGAGGATGTTTTTTAACCAGAAAAAGCCCTCGGGAAAATCCGGTCACATTAAACCTGTGATTGGGTGACAGTACATTGTGGAGACTCTTGGTCAGTGGAGTCCATGAGAACCACTACTGCTTTCAGGAGGATCATCAAGGATTTTTATCCTCGGGAATCTGTATTTATAATTTTCATCCCAAGCTTTGGTATAAATTCTCCTTACAATCATTGGCTTATTTAAAATGATTTGGTGTTTGATTTTGGTCATCACTATCCAATAGTTATGTTGTCTCATATGTTGCATTAGGATCAATGAATCATCTGTTTGAAGCAGATTTATAACTTTGGAGAATGGTGCATGGATACATTCGCCAATTCCTTCATCGATACACCAATCACATTGGCTATGATAGAAATTTTCATAAAACACAGGATCCATGGCATTTGCATTCAATCCATAATATTTCCACCAATTTTGTAGCCAACCTGGTTGTTGATTTCCTTGCATGATCCATGTGGTGCCAAATTTGACCTTGGTATAATGATGTTCATGTCTACCATCTTTATTCATAAGGTCCCACCACAATCTTTTGTAACCTGCAAAATTATAAATAGTGTCAGGAAAAAGAAAGTCAGGATTATTACCTGGCCACTGATTAAAATGGGTCCATGTCCATGCAGGTTATCTTGTTCTTTTTATGGCCAAGTGCTTGTAATAGACTTTATGTCTATCACTTTCTCTTATGCAGGTGATAGAAATATCCATTAAATCATTAGATAGGGATTCTTCAGCTTGGAAAGAGGCCAGCATGCTCCTTGAATACACCATATCGTGTATCCATCTACTACCTTTGGGGTACACTTTCCTTTCTGGTACAAGATGCTGGATATCTGTGTGATTTTGAAGATTTGCATCAAGTACTTTTGTATTCCGAAGTTGCCAGGTAGGCTTCCAATCATTTCTGTATGTGGCCCAATCTTTGTCATCTGGAATAGTCCTGAGGACTTCTCTCTAGTGTGCCTGGTCCCATTATGTCACAATAACCATGACTTGGTCTATTTGTTCTTGGTGCTGGATGTACTCCCGGCTGACATAATCTGGAAAGTAATTATGAACTCCTTTTATGTGCTCAACTTTAAAATCAAAGTTGGCAAAGAGCGCCTGCCATCTTGCAAACTTTGCTTCTCCGAGCTTCTTAATATTTTTGGTGAGAACTTTAGCTAGGGCCGAAGCATCAGTTCTCAATAGAAAAATTTTATTAACCAGATGTAAAGAAAATTTATCAACACAGTTCCATGTAGCTTTTACCTCTTTTTCTATTGTAGAGTAATTCTTTTTTGACTTACTCCAAGTTCCATAGGAAAACTGAACTATCTGTTCTTTTTCTTTGCTATCTTTCTCATTTGGCATTTGCTTCAGCACACCTCCCCAACCAATGTCACTGGCATCTGATTCAACAATTTTGAAAAAATTCTCATTAGCAACATATAAGATAGGAAGGCTCCTTACCTTGGCTTTTATTTGTATGACTACTTTTGTATGTTCATCAGACCAAGGTGAAGGATTCTTTTTCAATCTTTGCTTTAGCAGAGATCTATCTGCAACACAATCTTTATAAAAATTTCCAACATAATTTAAACATCCCATAAATCTTTGCAACCGAGTTTTATCTAAGATAACATCTTGGAATTTATCAGCAAATTCCATTGCGTGGCTTTGGAGAGCAATCTGCCCATTTCTAATTGTGTGCCCTAAAAATTTAATGGAGGTCTGGAAGAGTTCCATTTTCTTCTTGCTAATCACCAGACCGTTTTGTTTGACCAACTTCATAAAAATTCTGATATGTTTGAAGTGGTCTTGGAGATTCTTAGAAAATATTAGAATGTCATCAATATATACAAGGAGCCAATCAACATAAGGCTTGAAGATAGAGTCCATGACTCTCTGAAATTTAGACGGGGCATGCTTTAGGCCAAAGGGCATGACATTCCACTCATATTGTCTGGCCGGAATACTGAAGGCAGTCTTGAATTTATCTTTTTCTGCAATAACTACCTGCCAAAAACCAAACTTTACATGAAACTTAGAAAATATCTTGGCACCTGAGATCCTTCCCAATAGATCTCCTTTGTGGGAATTGGATAGGTGTCATCTGCAAGAACATAATTTATAGGCTTGTAATTTATTACAAGCCTTGGGATACCTCTTATCTATTCTAATCTCTTATTTACATAGAATCCGTAGCAGTTCCAAGGACTACTAGATTCTTTGATTAGCTTTCTTTGTAACAGCTGATTTATTTCTTTCTCACAGAGGTCCCTATATTCTTTGTTCACTGGGATTTCTCTGGACTTGCAAGGTCTTTCGGTATATTCATCCTTGTATGGCAGCTCTACATGATGCTTCTTCCTATGCCAAAATGCATTAGGTTCTTCTAAGAAACATTCATTTTCTAAAACTGTTTTTATTTCAAAGATATTTCTCTGAACTTCTGGAAAGCTCAATTGTTCTTCTATATGGATTGTGGATTTTAGGTCCTTGAGCTCTACAAGTTTATTCTCAGCCTTCTTTAGTTCCTGCATTGCCTGTACCATTGTGGAAACTTTGGGATTTGAAACATAAGGCATATTTATTCTTTTGGTTTTCCCATTAGAGGTAGGCACAGTAATAAAATACCCTGCTCTATTATTCTCCATTCTGATAGAGCCATGGGGTTCTACTGCTGTAAGAAAAACATTACCTAAGATGCAGTAAACTGGGATATCTCCTACTGCAAACTTAAGCTTAATGCAATGTGTATCAAAACAAACAGCAGCTTGAGGAACTTCATAATCTAGGGTTTTCTCTCCTAACCCTATTATTCTTCTTGAGGCTGAAACCCAATATCTTGAGGGGATAGATTTCTTGTTAAATATATTTACATCTTCTCCTGAGTCTAATAGTGCAGTCAGAAAGAACATCTCACCTTTAATACAGACATTGATTTTGACATGATGCTGTTGATATTCAATAGTAAGAACTCGCATCTCTCTAAATCCCAATGTCGGATATTTCTGTCCTTCTGAAATTTTAACATCTGACTCAGAAAAGGGAGCAGTATGCAATGTATAATTTGTTTTATGGCCTGAAACAGATTGTGCTACTTCCCGTTTCCCTTTTACAAGCTTAGCAACTTGGGATTTTAAAGTAGAAATTTCTGATTTTAACATATGGATCTCTCTACTCACCTCCCCCAAAGTGAGTGGACGAACTTTGCTCTGCTGGTGATCCCTCTGATAGGCCTTGGTGTTTCTCTCATAAGAAGCTTCTAAGAAGAGGGGATTCTTACTAGTACTTTTTCTGGATGTAGATGACATGAATGTTTCTAGCAATCTATTCTTAAGGTCTCCTTCTTCCATGGCAGGAATCTGTGCAAATATTTTCAGCTCATCTTCTTCTGACTAGGCCATCACAACTTTTAATTTCTGAGAAAATTCTTCTGCAAAAGAGTCGTCAGATGAGTAGTCAGATTCACTACTGGAAGAAAATCCACATTTACAATTTTGAGAATCTGAACAATAGCAGTGAGCTTGAAGTTCTTCAATAGAAGAACTGGAAGAGGAAACAGTATTTGAGTCTGAAGAATATTCTTCAGCTTGTTGTATAAATAGGTGGGGGCAGTTGTTTGCATTATGAAATGTAGACCCAAATTTACTACATTTTTCTTCTGATTTCACAACTACTTTGCCTCTGTTTTGTGGCTGAGATTTCTTGCCACGATTTTTCTTGGATTCTTCACCATCAGGACATCTGTTGGTTGTATGCCATGGTTTTCCACATAACCAACATATCAACTGATTGAGTCTGTCTTTCTTTTCTGTCTTTAGATGAATATCTGATGGTTTGTAGTAGTGATTATTAGGGACATATTTATAATATCTCTTTCTTCTGGATGGTCTTGAGGAGGGGTTGGAAAATCTCCTCTTGTTGCTCTTTCTGATGAACTTTTCTCGTTTTCGTGCTTTCTTTGACTTTCTTTTTGTTTTTCTATGTTTCACCAGGGGATCATCAATTGTGATGCCATATTTACTATTAAAAGATTTAGTACCAGGAAATCTGTGCATCTTTTCTATTGATCTATTCATCTTAGAACTAGTACATAAAGTTATCAAAACTTTAGTAATAGTTGCATATATTTCACCCCAAGTGTATACTTCAAAAGGAAACTGAAAGGAGTCTTGCAGTTTAATGATGTCTACGAATTTTGAGGGTAGAGCTACAAGATATACCTATTTCCACAGGAGATTCTTAGGATCTTTGACCAAATAGATCCTTTCCATCCAGTCTCTGTGAAAATCCTCATACTGATTTATATTCATACATTTCAAGTTCATCAAAACAATTTCATTTTTATTTGAGACAATAGTCTTAGTTCCACACCATTGTTCTTGGATCATAGCAGTCACAGCACCAATCATATTATTGATGGGACTTCCATCAGGATGGAATATAATATCACCATTTTCATCTTTTAATACTTCTTCTTCCATATTTTTGATTAAAGCTGGAGAAGATTCTAGTTCACACCATCTGGCCAGAGTACCAGTGAAACATTGAATCAAAGTTTTAGATGATTCAACTTCTAATTTACCTCCAGCACACATCAATTTGTATTTAGCCATCATCTGATCAAGCATTTTCCTGATTTGAACCATGCTAAGTGAATCAACATTCCATTCTTTATGACTGTTAGGATAGAAAAAATGAGTTGGGGGCAGTTTTCCCATACCATTGAGATCAGGAGCTAGATATCTGGTAAACTGACTCTCTAATGGTTCATATATAGGAAGAACTTGAGTTTCTAGCTCAGAATCTTTAAACAAAGTAGCAATGGAGATTCTATCTCCTGAAGGACTTTGGGGTTCTTTTTTTGCTGTAGACTTTTTGGAGGCTTGTCCAACTTCCTTGAGAAAGAGATGAGGAAATTTATCAATAGGGCTTTGTATACATACACTCTTTCTTCTATGTAGATAGGAAGGAGGAACATGCTTATCTGTCTTAGATGGATTAAGCTTTTCAAATTTCTTAGACAGATTTGAAATAAGACTCCTGGTAGAAACAGATTCATTCATTATACAGTTTTCTACCTCTTCAATCCTTTTCAAGGATTCTCTGGAATATGACTTAACTAATGTAGAATCATACTGTACATTATTCAGAAAATTATTTACATCATTGACTGAGACTTGGACTCTGTCAAGCTGTTCTTTTACGAAAACTGTTTTGGCAACATTTCTTTCTAATCCAGTGATAGTTGTGTTTGTCCAATTAAGATGTTCACTAGATTTCTGGATTCTTCCATCAATGCCAAGAGCATTGCCATCTTTGAGGACTAAGGGAATAGCTTTGGCAGTATTTTGAGCTTCCCCTAGAATGATGCCTTTGAAGGGAGGAAATGTAGTATATGTCTCAATTCTACTACCATCAATAGCTGACCAAGAGTGTTGTGAAGAGGAGGATGAAAGTGCACCAGTCATTAAAACAAGTTCAAACTGTTTCTTTCTTTTCCATGAATAGAAAGATATCCATGTATTCGTTCTGTCCATATAATTTTTCCATTCATCAGACAGTCTAATCTTTTCTTCACAAGAGTGAGTAAGGCCAAAAGAGACCACCTCTGGATGAGTATAAATGCCCCAATTAAGCTTTTTTTTCATCCATTTGGAATCAAATTCATACTGCTTACACCCATCCATGAGTGTGAAAAACTTATGCCTTTCAGGGATTGAATGTTTCTTGCAATCAGATGGTAGATCTTTAAATCTACAGTCAGGAATTAAATTATTCATTTGTTCAAGATAACCAATACCATATCTGGGCATGTTTGGTGGCCTCATTTTACTGAACATCTCTGTTAACCTGGGATCTTCATTATCAAGATTAGTTATTTCATGCATCATAAGGACATGTTCTGACTCTTGGGGAAATGGGATGTCAGAACACTTAGGATTTGGGCATGGATTTACAGAAGTAGAAGCAGGAGCTTCTCCTGTCCTTGGATTATGATTTTAATGAATAACAAGATAAGCAAGATTGCTAAGATTAACCAGGATTTTACACTGAGGGCATGAAACTTCAAGAGGATTAAAGTTGGAGAGCTGTGCAAACTCAAACAAAGCAATATGTTTACAAGAGCTGGAAACAATAATAGAACAAGCTGTATCTACAATATCTGGGTTTTTGTACATGGGAGACCTTTTGCAAGTTTCTTTAATCCTTCTTCTGTCTATGGTGGATCTTCTGGGAAATGACAGGGTAGCTGAGGATTGATCTTCTCTAATGTTAGCAGAAGTAATTCATCTGGCAGAGATGGGTTTGGGGTTAGGAATGAACCAATGGTCTAGGAAATTCAGATCTTCCCACTTAATGGCTTGGTGTTCCACCTTTTGATTTTTAGAATCGGTGAGAACAACAATATTGGTTTTGGAATCTCTGCTGGGTGTTTGGAGGACTTGTTTGGTCAATTTAGTGTGTCTTAAATTGCTGCATTTAATTTGTCAATCTGGGAATCGTAAGCTAATGAAGTGCGGCGCACTATATGTGCAAGATAACCTATTTCTTAACTTTTTGTCGTTTTTGGTTTTCTAAGGTGAAATGGAAATTCTAAGATGAAAACAAGTTTGGTTATGTTTGTTCAAGGAAATGATATCCCCTATAATGATTTACCAACTTGAAACTTTAAAAAGAAATTTGAAATTTACAATGACAAGACTTGAAAGAGAATGAAAATGTGCTGCTGAAATGAAAAAAATGTTGTTAGTCTAATAAATCAAAATGATGAACTATTGAGCATGAAAACCAAACTATTCTTGCTGCCGACTAAACACAAAAGAAACTATGCTTAAGGAAATTCAAAATTGCAACAAAATAAATCTAAATCAGATTACATCAATTTATCTTCTGATCCTTCATCATTAGTCCAACTATGATTTTCGAAAGTAATCATAAACAACTTGAGTAACTGATATTTAACTTGCAGAAAGTAAACTAATATCAAACCATACATTCATGATTCAATCCCTCACCATCAGTCCAGCTGTGGCTTTCGGAGGCAACTGAAGATGTCATGCACGATTTAATATATCTAAATTTACAGAAAGGAAACTAATACTAAACTACACATTTCATAATACAATCCCTCACCATCAGTCCAGCTGTGGCTTTCGGAGGCAACTGAAGATGTTATGAGTAGCTTAATATATCTAAATTTGCAGAAAAGAAACTAATACTAAACTACACATTTCATAATACAATCCCTCACCATCAGTCCAGCTGTGGCTTTCGGAGGCAACCGAAGATGCTATGAGCAGCTTAATATATCTAAATTTGCAGAAAAGAAACTAATACTAAACTACACATTTCATAATACAATCCCTCACCATCAGTCCAGCTGTGGCTTTCGGAGGCAATTGAAGATGTTATGAGCAGCTTAATATATATATTAAATTTAACTATTGAAGCAAATAAGCAAAACTGAAATGAATCAAAGCAATACTGAAATTAAACAGAAGCTATGAAAAGCAAATTAGCAGTAGAACAATGTTAGTTCCATGTCATTAGTCAAAAAGCTATGAAAATTCCCGGCTGCCTATCTATAACCTGAAACAAGAACACTGATCAGTGATTAACAACATAAAACATGAAAGACAGAAGTGAAATGGAAATTATGGAAGTTTATAAACAGAAATGAAGCAAATGCAATGTATAAACATATGAGTGGATTATGGCACAATGAGCTTTAAAGAAACGAAATGAGAACTATACACTAATGCACAAAACCTTAGCTGAGCAGGGGCCCTCTACACCAGCCTTGGCAACGATCTTCAAATACGAATTTCGGTTGAAAACAGAGTCTTCTTATATTAAAAAGCAGTCATTACAGAAAGGTGATGTTACGGCACAAGTGCAGCGTAATCACATTACAGAGCAGACTAATAAAAGATAACAAAGACTAACATCGACTAACTCTATATGCGTATGCAAACATATTATATATAACAAAAGAAATATAATTGTCTCCTAAAGTTCATGCTGGTGGAGAACACGTAGACCATTACGTCCACGGATCTAGGATCGTGGCCGTGTTGGAAAGTAAATCTACGAGGAATGGATGCTTGAATTCGACTAAGGAGCCATGTACAGATGTCGATTTATCCTCCGCAACTTAGAAACGGCCGTATGAATCTTCATGTGACACGAAACAGAGTCCTGCCAACATGAGACTCTATGGTTGACTTCCATGTGGACGCCTTTGACTGTGGCTTCTTTAGATGAGTTTGATCGAACCAATAGGACACGAACCATGTCCACATCATTCCTGACCTGCCCATGTGGCTCGTTTTCCTTGTAGACACCTGTAGCATAGAGTTTCACAAAATAGCTGCGGAAAGTTGCAGCAGCTGCGGAAAGTGGCAAGATTCCGCAGCCGAATGAACAAAATCTAAATCAAATAGCAAACACAAAAATATAATTAAAAACCATGTTAGATGCTCTTTTGCACATGATATTGACAACTTGGGAGGTTCAGGTGAGTGTAAAAGGTATAGAAAAGTGTATGGAAAAGATGCAGATTTGAGACTCAACATACCCCCATTGTGAAGGTGTTGCATGTCCTCATGCAACCAAAATTTTGATAATCTTTCTTCAGTTCATGTGCCTTGACACTTCAGCCAGCACATCCAATCCTCTCCTCTTCTTCCTTGGTACTGCCAACATTTTGGGTTTCTTCATTAAGCACCTAAATTTGATATTAACGAGTGCTCTGCTCAACTTCTGGCATTTCTTTTTCAATTTCTTATTCTTCTTCTGCCATATTCCCAAATGTAGCATGGTATTATCATGGATGATTTTGTCCAGTTTGCCTTGTTCTTTCAATGTCTCATTTTCATTTTTGATGTGCCTATTTAAAAGCTCTAGCTCAAAAATTTCCTGTTTTAGTGATTGGACTAAATCATCCTGTAATGTATGAGGCTAAATGGACGAAGTACTTGGACCTATAGTTGCCTTTTCCAAAGATTCTATATAGTCATATACTTCCTGCTGCTTGGGGTCTATTTCAGGTGTCATTTTTATTGGGCTGTCCCCAAAATGCCGTGAAGGAGAGTTATTTTCAAAATCTGGCTGAGGAGGGCTTACATCAATATCTTGCTGAGAATAGGATGGAGTATGTTCAATGTCCGACTGAGAATGAAATGAACCAGGTTCACTAACTGATTGAGATGGACTATGGTCAGCTGGGGACTGTTCAGATGTCTCCTCACCCAAATCAATGAAATGAGGACCCTTAATTTGTGTTTTCCTCAATTTCCCCTTAAGTCTGCTGCTTCTTCTCACACGCTGTGGTACACTATCCTTTTTTTTTTGTTTTCCTTTCTCTGTCTTCTTGGGCATAGATGACTGTTTTTGAAGATAAACTAATCTTTCAGATAACACTTGATGATCTTCTTCTTCAGAAGAAGGAGTTTGATGTATGGCCTCAATATTTTTTCTCTCTTTTGGTGTTATTGGCTTCTTACCCTTGATTTCCTTCTTCTTCCTTTTTGACAGTCTCTCTTCCCTATCAGTTCTTTCCATAGTAGTAGTAGGAGTATTTTGGATTTCATCAATTGTTATTTTTCTCCTACTTCTTCTTGTTGTGCTACCTGCAGGAATTTCCTGAGTAGGAGTAATTTGGGTTTCAACATTTATTCTTTTTCTTCTACTCCTTCTTGTTGTACTACCTTCAGGAATTTCCTGAGGTTCCTCAAAGAAATTTCTAACCAGAAATTGTTCCCATGTGTCTTTCTTTTCCTTTAACTCATTTTCAATCAAAAATTTTACAAGGCCGTGGTGATATAGATGTGGTTCTACATCTCCTAAGTGTTTCTGAACAGTCACAACCATTTTCTTCAAGCTATTTAACAGAAAATATGGAAGATTGAGAGCTTGATTATCTAGAAAATTCATCAGTAACCTGGTATGGTACATGTACATGGACCCAAAACGACCTTCACATGTAATGAATTTCTGAACAACTAGCAGCAAAGTAGCCCATTCCTCTTTCAATGCATGCACAGGAATTCCTCTTTTAAAAACAGTTATGTCCATACCTTGGTTTCGTAAGATTGTTTTCCATGCTTCATCACTGATGCTTTTATTTTTAAACCAACGCTCACCCTCTTGAAGAAGTTCCGTGGTTGTTGCTATAGATGCTTCATTGACCGCAAACTTAAGGTCTCCAATCTCTGCTTCCAAGCCATTAAACGACCTTGCAAATGCTTTCGTAACTTCTTTGTGATAACCTCTGAATTTCTGGATAAAACGCAGCCATTTTGCTTTCTTCAATATCTCCCTTATTTGCGGATATCCCTCCATAAACTTTGGTCCTTCCGGTTCTGCTCTTAGCAATTTACCCATTTCTCTTTTCTGCTCTTCACAAATTTGCTTGCGTGAGGGTTCAAATGGAAATAGAACGGTTGAATGCACAGGAACGAGCACAATGACTGTGGGAATGTATCATAAAATGGGAATGAGCACCATAAACGGAATGGAGTGAGACTGTGGGTAGATATCCGAGAGTGAGAATGAACACAATGAACGGAATGGAGTGAGACAGAACATAAAGGGGTTTCATGAGCATAACAAAGATACGACTGAGAGATTGATAGAATATAATACACTCGGCCGCATTTTGAAATTTGGTGGCTGCGAAATAAATGTGAACACGTTTCAATCAACGGTTATGAATTTATGCGGCTGTAAGAGTCCTTGGTCAAATCAAATACGTCTCATTGTCACCGGTGGAATATTGGATCATGAGTGAAAATCGGGGGTTTAATGATGAAACTGTTTGAGAATGAATGCGAGAGGATTATATGGAGATCGTGAAAGGTTACGGAATTGTCAATATAATCATTGCACATAATGGATAGAGCTCATGGTTCAGAACTATATAAAAATGTGTTTTTCAATGCTATTTGAAATAAATTTTATTCATACCTTTGGAATCTTTGCCTTTTCCCTTGGTCTTCAACTATTTTCTCTTCATTGGTGTCTTGAATGCTCCATATCTTCATTTTTGATCCTCTCACCTGCATTTTATTTCATAATTATGGAAATAACATCTGACTGTACATTCTTTTTGAAAACAGAGTAGTAGCTGCGGAATCTGCTTCTGGCTGCGGAAACTGGAGTCAGCTGCGGAAACAGATGTCAGCTGCGGAAACTGACACAGCTATTACTTAGATGAATGGAAATGAACAGATGACAAATGACCAGATGGAAATGGTCATGAAAAAGATTTTTATTGATGGAATGTAATGAAATGGATAAAATGAAGTGGAATGGAATGGAATGAAATGAAATGAAATGGAATGAAGTGGAATGAAATGGAGTAGGTGGTGACAAAACTTGTGAAATGAAAGAGAGAGATTTTTTGGAAAATATAGAGTGTCAGGTGTTCCTGATTTTCACCCTATATTTTCTGTATAAGACTGCCAATCAATGATTGGTTTTCAGGCTTATACCATTTTTTTTTTTTTAAAACTGAAAAGAACAAAAGCTAGGCTGGTGGAGAAGAAGAATTCTTCTGTACCAGCCTGATTGCAAAACTTTCTTGAAACAATTTGACAAAATCCTCTTTTGAGAGTGGCTTATGATAAATTTTCAATCTATGGCCATTCACAATAAGAGGAGTTTGAAATTCATCAATGGTCTTGATTCTTACTGCTCCATTGCTAAAGATCTTGTCAATCTCATATGGCCCAAGCCAATGAGTCTGAAATTTTCCTTGAAAATCTTTAAACTTGGAATCAAATAACAATGCTCAATCTCCTTCTTGAAACTTCTTCTCTTTGATGTACTTGTCATGCCATTTAGCTCTTTGATATTGAACTAGATCAGTTCTTAAAATTGCTTCTTGTCTGATCTCATCTAGCTCATTCAACTGCTCCATTCTATGCTTTTGGGCTTCCGATAAGTCCATCCCCAACTGAACTGCTATCTTGAAGGTCTTGACTTGGAACTCAATGGGGAGCAAGACTTCTTTCCCATAAACAAGTTCATAGGGAGAATGTCATGTTGTATTTCTCCATGTAGTTCTGTAGGCCCACAAGGCTTCAGGAAGCCTTTCTGCCCAATCTCTTCTATGTAGATGAACAGTTTTGGTGATGATACTTTCAAGAACTTTGTTTGTAGACTCCACTTGACCATTTGCTTGCGGATGGTAAGGAGTAGATCTTCTGTGCTTGATTTTGGTATTCTTCCATCAACTTCTCCACCAAGTTGGATGTGAATTGGCTTCCTTGATCTGTCACAATTTCTCTTGGAACACCAAAGCGAGTAAAAATATCCTCATAAAGAAAATGAACAACTGAATTTTCAGTAGCAGATACTAATGTTTTGGCTTCTACCCATTTAGTAACATAATCAATACAAACCAATATATACTTCTTTTGCTTGGATGGTGGATTAATAGGTCCAATGAAATCTAAAGCCCACTTTTCAAAGGGTTCAATGAGTACCTGTGTTTGCAGTGGCATTTCATTTGAAAGGGTAGGTTTCCCTACTCTTTGGCAGCTGTCACACCTTTTGACATATTGTTTTGCATCTTTGAAGAGGAAAGGCCAATAATATCCTAAAGAGAGGATTTTATAGGCCGTCCTTTTGTCTGCAAAGTGTCCGCCGCATGGTTCATCATGACATGCCTTAAGAATATCAGGCATTTCATCTTCCCTGACACATCTTCTGATCACAAGATTTGGCCCCGTTTTAAACAATTCGTTAGAAATCCATGAATATTTTGAACTCTCCTGAATAATCTTTCGTTTTTCTCTTGGAAATAAATGTGAAGGTAGTTTCCCTGTAACCAAATAGTTAGCAATATCCGCATACCAAGGGGTCTTAATAGTTACTGCAAACAAGTATTCATCAGGAAATTTATCTTCTACAGGAGAATCTTCTTTAGTATTCTGAATCCTAGACAAGAAATCAGCTACTGTATTCTGTTTTCCTGGTCTATCCAACACAGTAATATTGAATTCTTGCAAAAGTAAAAGCCATCTTGTCACTCTGCCATTAGTAACAAGTTTTTTCATTAAATATCTAATTGCAGAATGGTCAGTATGAATAAAAGTTTCATAGCCTGTTATGTAATGTCTAAACTTATTAATTGCATGAACAACAACTAAAAACTCTTTTTCAGTCACATTATAATTCAACTCTGTGGGAGTCAAATTTTTACTGGTATAATAAATGGCATAAGGAAATAAATATTTTTGACCCAACACAGCTCCTAGAGCTGTATCTGAAGCATCCATAGAAATATGGAAAGGGAGTTTCCAATTTGGTCCTCTCAAGATAGGTGCTTCAGATATTCTTGTTTTCAAAGTTTCAAAGGCTGATTGACAATTAGGATCCCATTTAAATTCACAGTCTTTTGTAAGCAATTTGAAGAGTGGAGATGCTATTTTAGTGAATTTTTCTATAAATCTTCTATAGTAACCAGTAAATCCTAAAAAACTTCTAACATCTCTTTGACAATTTGGAATAGGTAACTTGGAGATGACTTCAACTTTTGATCTATCAACCTTAATCCCATCTCTCGAAATATGATGCCCCAAAACAATCCCTTCAGTAAACATCATAAAGAATTTTTCATGGCTTAATGAAAGGTTTGTTTCTTTACATCTTATAAGAACTTTTTCCAAATTTTCTAATGCCTCTTCAAATGAATTACCATAAACCGTAAAATCATCCATATAAACCTCTACACAATCATGGATTAGATCAGAAAAAATTCCTAGTACTGCTCTTTGGAATGTTGCTGGTGCATTACATAACCCAAAAGGAAGCACTCGGTAGGCAAAAGTTCCCCATGGAAAAGTAAATGTGGTCTTATCTTGATCTTCAGGTGCTACCCGAATTTGATTATAGCCACTAAAACCATCCAAAAATGAAAAGTACTTTTTACCTGCTAATGTATCTAATACCTGATCAATAAAAGGCAAAGGAAAGTGATCCTTCAAAGTTGCTTTGTTCAATTTCCTGTAATCAATGCATACCCTCCATTTACCGTTCTTTTTAGGTACTATAACCAAAGGAGAAACCCATCGGCTATCTGAAATTGGATAAATGAAGTTTACATTGAGAAGTTTTTGGAGCTCTTCTTTCACTATCTCCCTAAGATTTGGATTCATCCTTCTTTGAGGTTGTCCGATTGGTCTACTGTTTTCCTCAATATAGATATGATGGATGCAAGTCTTAGGATCAATACCTTTCATGTCAGTATACTCCCATGCAAATGCAGTAGAATGTTTTTGCAAAATTTTGGTTAGTTCTTCTTGTTGTGACTTTTCCAAATGTTTGTTGATATTCAATGTTTTTCCTGGAAAAATCTCAATGGTAGAACTACCAAACTCTTCCATAGAGGAAAGAGACATTTGTCTTGATGATAAATATTCTATGTCAGATTCCAACTGAAATTGTGTGGGGTCATATTCTGAAGATGTCTCAAAATTTTCTAATGTGTTCAGAATTTGACTATCCTCACTAATTTTCGAAATGGTAAAGACAGGTTGTATAGTGTCCTCATCATCAACCCATTCATTGTCTCCTACTTCTGTGATTGCTTTTGCTGGAGGATACAAATTGAATTTCTTTGTCGAATTCCCATTAGAAATGTACATATCCCCAGATCTACAACTAATAAAAGCATCAGTTGTGGCTAGCCAAGGTCTTCCTAAGATAAGTGGGTGCCCTCCTAGATTACTCTTGGGAGTCAAAATCATAAAATCTACCAGATATTCCCAAGAATCTAAGGAGATTGAAATATCTTCTAATACACCATCTGGTTTAATAATTGATCGATCTGCAAGTTGCAGTAAAGTAGGTGTAAAAAGAAGGTTAGGAAGTTTTAGCTGGTCCATAGTCTGTCTACTCATAATGTTGATAGCAGCCCCTAAGTCAATCAATGTGTTTGGAATTTCTATCCCATTTATATGTGTCTTGACAATTGGACTTCCCGGATCTACATACTTCTGCATGGTAATTTTTCCCATCATAATATCTGCAATCTTTCCTACCAGGTGGATTCTTCTTGTGTCTTTTAGTTTCCTTCCTGGTCTTTTGAAACTCAACTCCTTTATTATTTTTGCTAGAATAGGAATCTCTCGAATGGCTTGTAGCAAGGGAATCTTGATACAAACATTCTTCAATTCATCTAGAAAGTCATAGTTAGGCAACAAGATTTGTTTTTCCACCCCCTTGTCAATTTGTAGTCTTTCAAGAAAAGGAGGTGTAGATGAAGATGCGGGTTGCTCAACTATAGGAGTTGTGGATGTTAACTTTTCTTTTTCTTTTTGAATGTTTGAATTTTGAAGAGATTCTTCCTCAGAACCCTTATTGACTTGAAGAGAGTCCTCCTCAGAGGTATCTTGCTCTTGAATATCTATAGAAGGCTTTTCTAAAACTCTACCAGATCTGAGTTGTACATCGTTGAGAGGAACAATCATATAGGTAGGAAATTGTTGTCCTTCTACCATATAAGTATTCTGAGGATTTTTATTGTTAGGATTTGGCAATGGCTGAGCTGGAAGTTGATTTGTCTTCTGTTGGTATGGGAGCATGAGTTGAGGATTTGTATTTTGTTGAGAAGGTTGTTGTTGTGGAAATGGCAATGAAAGTTGTGGATTTGGGCTTGGAAGTTGTGGAGCTTGTTGATTTTGAAAAGATGGAGGATATTGATAAAATTGAGCAAATCTCCGATAAGGATTTTGCATCCCTTGTACCCATGGCTGATATGAATTTTGATGTTGGGGCCAAGGTTGTTGCCAAGGATTCCAATTTGGTTGGGCTTCATAATTCATAGGGTTGTTAAACCCTTGAGTTTGTTGTCCCCACCAAGGTCTCCTTGCGACAAAACAGAGAGATTCTACTGAATTTGGGTCTTCTTGAAAAACAGCTTTGAGTCCAGGAATTGAAGGACAATCCTTGATCTCATGATTTCTCGAGCAAATCATACATGTTTCTACAACTTTTGCATCCAAGGGACATTCCCTTAAAGCATGTTTCTTCCTACATTTCGGACAAAAGATGGCTAAAGCATCTGTTTCTGCTTTCTGCTTGTTTTGGATTTTAAGGGTGTCTAGTTGTTCACTAAGGCTCCCTAAGATATCAATTTTGAACTCATCAAGCATATTACCAATCTCTGCCCTACTTACTGATCCAGTTGCATATTTGTTAGCCCTAATAAGAGAAGGATCCCTAGGCCCTTTTCCTGTTTTAGATTTTCCTCTTGAGAGATGGACACATAGTTCCGTTATGTCACGAAGTGGAAGTTGAGAAATGTCTTTTTTCCCCATCATGTTTAAAATATCTATCCATTCATCTCTAATGGCTTTTAATATGAGGGCTTTCAAGGTTTCATCATCTAAGTTGCTCATCTTTTCTCTTTTCAAGTTGTATTGAAATCTTTCAAGTAAGTCTTCCAAATTTTCATCTTCTTTTTGCATCATTTTGAATACCTCATCTTTGTGATTGGTGGGCATACAATAGTCCAAGTATCTATCCAAAAATGTTTGTTTCATATCATTCCAAGTCCTAATAGATTGAGTGGCTAATCCCATGAACTATTTCAAAGCAGCTCCCTTCAATGTTGAAGGAAACAGTTTGAGTTTTTGAGAGTCTTCCATATAGTCATAGGTTCGGCACACGACTTCAAACTCAAACAGAAATGTTTCAGGATCCTCACTTCGCAATCCATAAAAATTAGGGAGGACAGATGGTGAGATATTTTTCATTGTTGCATGAGTTTCCTCATCAACTATAGGGAATCCAAACAAGTTGTCTCTTTCCCTATTTCTACCATTATTTCCTTCACCATTGTTGTCTCCATTGTTTCCTCCTCTTCTACCTCTACCTCTACCTCCATCTATTACTTCCTCTTCCATGATAGTTTCTTTAGATCAAGGAAGGATGAGAGAGAATCTCTTTGTTTTCTAAATGGGATTTAGTAGATGGTATAGGAGAATCCTCTAATTCAGCTGCTCCTTGAGTTCCAAAAATCTTAAGGCTAGGGGTAGATGGTGGTGAATCTGGTCTATGCCTTGAAGAAGATGGAGTTGTGAAAATCGAACTTTTGGCTTTAGCTATAAACCTTCCCCTAGAATCTCTTGCTCTATGCATGTCATTTTTTATTTTTATATTTAAAAAAAAAAAAAAAAAAAGTTGGGCTAATAATTCTCTTTCTGATCTTCCAGATCACACTAGGTGCAAGAAGAGAGCATACTTAAGAAATTACTAAACTAATAACCCTCTTTTCTGATCCTCCAGATCACACTAGGTGCAAGAGGAGAGCATACTTCAAGAAGTTATCAAGTTTTCCCTTCTTTTAGAATTTTTGTGTTTTTTTTTTAAGAAATTGGCTACCTAGTTACACTTCCCCGGCAACGGCGCCAAAATGTTTGGTCAATTTAGTGTGTCGTAAATTGCTGCATTTAATTTGTCAATCCGGGAATCGTAAGCTGATGAAGTGCGGCGCACTATATGTGCAAGATAACCTATTTCTTAACTTTTTGTCGTTTTTGGTTTTTCTAAGGTGAAATGGAAATTCTAAAATGAAAACAAGTTTGGTTATATTTGTTCAAGGAAGTGACATCCCCTATAATGATTTACCAACTTGAAACTTTAAAAGCAAATTGAAAATTACAATGACAAGACTTGAAAGAAAGTAAAAGTGTACTGCTGAAATGAAAAGGTGTTGCTAATCTAATAAATCAAAACAGTAAACTAGTGAACATGAAAACCAAACTATTCTTGCTGCCAACTAAACACAAAAGAAACTATGCTTAAGGAAATTCAAAATTGCAACAAAATAAATCTAAATCAGATTACATCAATTTATCTTCTGACCCTTCATCATTAGTCCAACTATGATTTTCGGAAGTAATCATAAACAATTTGAGTAACTGATATTTAATTTGCAGAAAGTAAACTAATACTAAACCATACACTCATGATTCAATCCCTCGCCATCAGTCCAGCTGTGGCTTTCGGAGGCAAATGAAGATGTCATACATGATTTAATATATCTAAATTTGCAGAAAAGAAACTAATACTAAACTACACATTTCATAATGCAGTCCCTCACCATCAGTCCAGCTGTGGCTTTCGGAGGCAACTGAAGACGCTATGAGCAGCTTAATATATCTAAATTTGCAGGAAAGAAACTAATACTAAACTACACATTTCATAATGCAGTCCCTCACCATCAGTCCAGCTGTGGCTTTCGGAGGCAACTGAAGACGCTATGAGCAGCTTAATATATCTAAATTTGCATAAAAGAAACTAATACTAAACTACACATTTCATAATGCAGTCCCTCACCATCAGTCCAGCTGTGGCTTTCGGAGGCAACTGAAGATGCTATGAGCAGCTTAATATATCTAAATTTAACTACTGAAGCAAATAAGCAAAACTGAAATGAACAAAGCAATACTGAAATTAAACAGAAACTATGAAAAGCAAATTAGCAGCAGAACAATGTTAGTTCCATGTCATTAGTCAAAAGCTATGAAAATGCTCGGGCTGCCTATCTATAACCTAAAACAAGAACACTGATCAGTGATTAACAACATAAAACATGAAAGACAGAAGTGAAATGGAAATTATGGAAGTTTATAAACAGAAATGAAGCAAATGCAATGTATAAACATATGAATGGATTATGGCACAATGAGCTTTAAAGAAATGAAATGAGAACTATACACTAATGCACAAAACCTTAGCTGAGCAGGGGCCCTCTACACCAGCCTTGGAAACGATCTTCAAATACGAATTTCGGTTGAAAACAGAGTCTTCTTATATTAAAAAGCAGTCATTACAGAAAGGTGATTTTACGGCACAAGTGCAGCGTAATCACATTACAGAGCAGACTAATAAAAGATAACAGAGACTAACATCGACTAACTCTATATGCGTATGCAAACGTATTATATATAACAAAAGAAATATAATTGTCTCCTAAAGTTCATGCTGGTGGAGAACACATAGACCATTACGTCCACGGATCTAGGATCATGGCCGTGTTGGAAAGTAAATCTACGAGGAATGGATGCTTGAATTCGACTAAGGAGCCATGTACAGATGTCGATTTATCCTCCGCAACTTAGAAACGACCGTATGAATCTTCATGTGACACGAAACAGAGTCTTGCCAACATGAGACTCTATGGTTGACTTCCATGTGGACGCCTTTGACCGTGGCTTCTTTAGATGAGTTTGCTCGAACCAATAGGACCCGAACCATGTCCACATCATTTCTAACCTGCCCATGTGGCTCGTTTTCCTTGTAGACACCTGTAGCATAGAGTTTCACAAAATAGCTGCGGAAAGTTGCAGCAGCTGCGGAAAGTGGAAGGATTCCGCAGCTGAATGAACAAAATCTAAATTAAATAGCAAACACAAAAATATAATTAAAAACCATGTTAGATGCTCTTTTGCACATGATATTGACAACTTGGGAGGTTCAGGTGAGTGAAAAAGGTATAGAAAAGTGTATGGAAAAGATGCAGATTTGAGACTCAACAGGACTGCAGGATATAGGGTGTTGGTGTGCCTGTTACACAACAATTTTCCATCGTCCCTGCAATTTCCCATCCCGCACAATTGGAGGGCTCATTCCGTGACCTGTGAGCAGTGACATAACTTGAAAACACTTTCATGGCATTCCCCTAAACATGTACTTTCATTTCCCTGAAGACAACTCCTTGTGAAAAACCCTAAAAGCACCCCTTTTTGCGTTGGCGCGGGTAGCCAGTTTAGTACCCGTGCCAATGGGGGAAATCCTTCAAAGAGGGTGCACCAATTGGCGCTCTGTCTCAGAGTCGCACTCGCGCCAACCATTTAAAGAGTGTTTTTAAAAAATAAATGGTGGAAGTTTCATCCTAACCAATCCATAAACTGGTATCTAGTTTGAGTTGGGAGGTTTGGCTCCGGACCTCCATGTAGAGGAAGTGGTTTGCCACCTCTCATGGAAGCTTCCTTGATGATAGGGCCAATCCCATGATTATAGGGATCCCAACTCCCCTTTCTCCATATATAAAAGCTTGCTCATTCCCTTTGCAAGCTAGTCTCCAAGTTCCCAAGAGCCATCAGAGCCTTATGCTGCAAGAGCCTTGATTCATTCCCTTAAGGCCAAATCCAAGCAAGGAGATTATTGTCGAGACATCCGGAGAGAGAGGTTTGTCCCATCCCTGATAGGCTTTTTCGAGACGTGTTCCGCTGGCGACCCTCCGAAGGAGAATTCAACGTCAGAGCTATGGTTGTATTCTTCTTTGATTGATTAATGATAAGTGACTATTGGTTATGGTTCCACTCTTGTTGTCGATTATGATGTTGAGTTATGTCTTCTCTAACTGACATATAGTTGCATATACTGGATTTTACGCTTGCGTTTGTTTTGTTTCTTGTGTGTGCAGGTGTCCGATCAAGGAGATCATGAGGATTGTGATTTGCCAGAGCTAAGAAACGGGAGCGCTACTTTCTCTACAAGCGACAGCATTGGATTCCAGGTAAGCCTTCATCGCTAGTTGGTTTATTTGCAATTAGGAACCTGCACTACAGCGTGAACGATTGTTGCTAGACCCTGTCTGGGCTAGTAGGGATCGCCTCTGTCCACAGAGGGGATTTACCTCCACAACAATTTGGCGAGTCCGCTGGGGATCGTCTAGCTTGTTGTTGTTTGTTTTATAAGCTACAGACGGAGCCTGAAGTTAGCCAAATAGCCTTCGAAATGCTCTTTCTCTACAGTTTCATAGTAGATCAAAGCTGCTTCAGTCAATCTCCGGTTTAGTTTGTAAACTGAACACTTGGAGTATTGTCTTGTATTTTCGATTGTTTCTTGATTCTGCTTGCTTGATCGGCTCTTTTGGCTAGCTCTTGTGTGTTTTTGGATTTTGGTTAGATTGGTCATCACTGGTCTTCTTGTTGGATTTTCTATTTTTATTTTTCCTTAGAAAACTCGACTGGTGCGTTTATAGCTTGACAGTCACGCCGATTGGCGCAGGTTGCTTATGTATTACCCACACCAATTCATTTCTGGCACTAGTTTCAGCCTCACAGTCGCGCCAATCCTATGAGGTACTAGGGTCTACTCTGATTTGACCTTCCTGAGTTTGATCAGTGTGTTTGGTTTTGTTTTCTCAACTGCTTAAGTGTTCTGGAGCCTTGTTTGACTGGCTGTGACCTTCGTCCTTTGGTTGTTTTCTTGTTTCCATCGATTTCACATTCTAGCCCTAGGGCATCTAGGTGCTCTTGTGTGTCGAGCCTCCCTTGGGAGTTGTTGGTCTCTATTTTTTCAGTCGACCTTGTGATTGCTTCTTTACATTCGTTTGTTAGTTTTTTATCATTTTATTGCATCATTTGAGTGTTGGTTCTCTTCTTCATTCGAATTTCTCTTAGTCTCGCTTTGGGCCTAGATTACATGGTCCATTTGTGTCTTTGGGATTCTCTTGGTTTTGAGGGACTGTTTTTTCAATTTGGAGATCTGATTGTGCATTTGTGTTGAGTGAAATTTGTGAGTTTTTTTCTTTCCTCATCACTTCTCAAATTGCTCTTCATTAGTTTTCATTTTGTTTAGTGCATGTTGCTATTAAACATTGAAAATATAAAAACTCTCTTTTGCTTTTGATTAGTTAGTGCAGATTAAAATCTTTTCAGTGTTATTAGTGATTAGTGACTTTGAGAGAATTTTTTTTGGTTTATATTAGCTGCATTAGAGACTTTGTTGGTTGTTTTCTGATCATTTTATTTGTGCGAAAGCTCTCAACTCTCTCATAATTAGCTTTCATCGAATGAAATGATATACTGTGGCATATAGTGTGCATTTGGGAGATTTTGAGACATCACACTCTCTAGGGCCTAAAAACTAAAACATAATTGAAGATAAACATTAAAATTTACTCAATTTACACTAAGGCAGCATTGAAACATTAACGCAACATTTAGAGGTCTAGGCTAGAGACGTGTTCCGGCGTCTTTAAACCTAGTAGTTGTCGTTCGCCTCTTGGCTTTAGACAGCACTAGTACGAACTTGTGCTCCCCGTACCATCGAGTATATAAAGGGAGACCCCACTAGGTTTCTATCCTTTATCCATAGGAAGCCGAGTCTGCCGCCCTATATCCGCGATACACTGGACACAACATTCGGGGAGATTTCCTGCACGTACGTTAAGTCCTTGGTTGATTTCTCTTTCATTTTGAAACCAAGGTGTATATTGTAGTTCACGATTATTTGGTACACCCTTTGCCTAGTATTCCTGAGTGTTCATTTGATCTTTTCCGACTCTTTAAATTTGAAAGGATCACCAAGCGCTTGTCCTTTCACGCTTGCTTCAAAACTGAAAGAGATAGAGTCACCTTTCATCCGTTTCTCGACTCTTAAAACATGAAACGGTGAAGTTTCTAAGTTTCAATGTGGTAAAATTAATCACCCGCGATCACACGCCTTGTTAGATTTTGCTTGTTGTCCGTTTGATTGTGTGACTTGACTCTTTTTCAGCCCGTGTGTGTGTTTGATCTTTTTCTCTTGTCATTGTTGTCACAGTGGAAAAACCTTCTGTTTCGTCTACTGGTAGTCCATATACGGACGATTCATCAGAGGCTTCTCAGTTTTCTGCTAAACCCCAGTAGCCCATTTTTTTCGAGTTTCCCGAGGGGGTCCGGTTATGTCTGAGCAACCCTTCAGAGATTCAGTTGAGTTCAATTGGCCCTTTTCCGACCCTTGGTTTGGATTGGGAGTAGGGGAAGATTTCCCTCCTCTTACATCGGGTTCGCCTTTTATAGCTGTTGTTGTTCCTCCTAGTCCTCACCGTCTATTGCGAGATCTAGCGGCAGGCTCAAACATGAGTGAATCTAGCGAGGAGATCCCCACATCCGGTGAAGATTACCAATTGTTCCCTCGAAGGTTATTTCCAAGAGACAACCCTGAACCATCTATTATGTCATCACCTGGTCCCTCATTACCAGCCGGGTATAGATCCTTGGGTCAGATTATTGCCGCCGCTGCCTCTATGGGGGTATCAGCTCCTTCTACGAGGCCGGTTGTTCCTTCTTTGGGGATGTCTCCACGGAAACCCATTACGTCATCCCCTCAGGTTACTTATGTACCCTCCATGCCCACTGTTTGTGTGGCCGCATCTGCACCCGCTGTTACTACCCAGTCCCTAAGGACCACATCCCTTCCCGAAGACATCTACATCGCATCTGATATGCCAGAGAACATCTCTCCGGAGGAGTATCGATTGTCTCTGCAACAGTCGAACCCCTAGGTTGGATAGTCCTCTCAAGATCCCAACCGCTCGTACTTTTCGCATTATGCACAGGATGGTACGCCCATGTACGTCTTTCCATATCAGTACGATGAGCATGGGAACCCTTTACGTTTACCTGCTCCTGAGGCTCAACTTCATGCTCAGGGTTTACTGTATAACCAGGCTGGACAGCCGTATAACCCGCAAGGACAACCTTTTCAAGGCCAACCTTCAGGTCAGCCTGGCTATCCTTATGACCCGCAGGGACAGCCCATACGAGGCTACCCTCCGGGCCAACAAGGGCCATTATATGGTCCGCAAGGATAGTATTACAACCCTTCCAGTCAACTCGTGCAGCCTCTACCTGGAGTCCCAACTGGGAAACCTCAAGGACTCACAGGTCAACCGGGGTACCAACCGGGACCGGTATATGGTACTGGGGGGCAAGTCCAACCCTCTCAACCTTTGCAACCGCAGTATCCTCTTGGTCCCAACGTTGCACATCAGCTAGGACCATCTTATGGTCCTGTTACAGGTTAGACCGGTTATCAGCAACCACTTGGCTCTATTCCTCTACCAGGCCAACCGACCCATCTGGCACAACCTGGTATCTCGCCACCAGGCCAACCGGCCAATCCGACACAACTTGGTGTCCTTCCACCAGGCCAACCGACCCATTCGGCCCAACCTGGTGCTCCTCTGTTGGGTTGGGTCCTTGATTTCCAGTGGGTAGTCAGCGTCCATGGTTTTTTGCATGGTTTTGCACATGGTATTGGGGCATGATGGTTTTCGGCCCCTTGTATTTTTGTAGATCTGGTCAAGGGAACTACGGTTATGCTCTAATCCAGGGTTAATGGATTGGGGTTTATGTATGCTTCGACATGTATATATATGTGTTGTAACACTAAAAGGAATATAATGAAAAATCAAGCTGGTCGTCCCGATTTGGGATCCAGGGGAAAATCTCTGTGTTTATCTATTTTATGTTTTATGCTCTCACTATTGTTTATTTTCTATTATAAGATTCATGTGTAGATAATTTTTGTTCAGGGTTAAAACCTACATTTGGTATCGAAGCTGTTTCGGCTTCAAGGGGACACCTTTGCTACTGAGGGTTTTCTAGTTCAGGCCTGAGGTAGACCCTATTCAGTGGGAGATCTGTGGGATCGATTCTTGCGGTGAAAGAAGATGGCGAGCGACGGAAAGATAGAGATCGATAAATTTAATGGTCATAATTTTGAGTTGTGGAAGCTCAAGATGGAGCATCTGCTGGTGGATAAAGATCAATGGATCGCGGTAGATACAACTACTAAACCAACGGGAATTTCAGATGGAGACTGGAAGAAACTGGATCGGAAGGCTAAGAGCACAA
Organism: Pinus albicaulis; assembly: GCA_034641835.2. Taxonomy (NCBI): domain Eukaryota; kingdom Viridiplantae; phylum Streptophyta; class Pinopsida; order Pinales; family Pinaceae; genus Pinus; species Pinus albicaulis. The sequence continues at coordinate 689,724,635 of CM076584.1, read as the reverse complement.
TACAATTGTGTGTCTCAGATTCAGTATTGTTGAATGTATCTGGGGAAGCTACGACGAAGAATTTGTGGGAAAAACTTGGGACTTTGTACCAATCTAAGTCTCTGGTGAATAAGTTGTTCCTGCGGAAAAAGATGTATAACCTGAGGATGAAGGATGGAGATTCGGTAACAGAGCATCTGGACGCCTTCAATACTATGGTAAGTCAGCTGTCATCTGTTGATATTAAAATCTCAGATGAAGATAAGTGCATCAATTTTTTGTGTTCTCTACCAGACTCGTGGGATAGTCTGGTTATTGCAATAGGTAGCAATACAACTACCTTGAATTTTGATGACATTGTCTCAGCCTTGCTGTCGGAGGAAATGAGACGGAGAAATATGGAGGGTCATAATGGAGATGCCTTATCTGTACGAGGAAGGTCCCAGAACAGAAACAAGAATAAGGTTTCGAGTGGGAGATCCAAATCTATAGGGAGATCTAAATCTCCTGGAAATTTTGTAAAGGTGTGCTGGAAATGCGGAAAGGAAGGGCACTACAAAAAGGACTGCAGATCTAAAGCTCTTGAGAAAGGAAAGGGATCCGATGATGCTCCTTCTGCAGAGGCAAAAACCACCTCGGATGAAGGTGGGGATGTGTATTTGGCTTCTTCTTCAAATACACATGTAGATCATGAGTCATGGTTGATTGACTCAGGTGCATCCTTTCACTTCACTCCCTATAGGGAGTGGTTCTGCGAGTATGAGAAATATGATGGTGGTGATGTCTTCCTAGGGGATGATAGGAAGGCCAGAATCGTCGGACGTGGAAAGGTCAAGATGAAGCTACAAGGTGGAAGGATTAGAACACTTCCTGGTGTTCTGCATATTCCTGCATTGGCCAGAAATCTGATTTCTCTAAGCAAGATGGATGATGCAGGTGTAAAAACAGTGTTCGAGAAAGATGCCTGCAAGATGGTTCGGGGAGCACTGGTATTAATGCGGGGAGTTCGGACTGGAACTCTGTACAAGCTACAAGGTAGCACTTTTATTGATGGGTGTAACAGTTCTGTGGTTCCTGAAAGTGGGACGGAAAGTCTAGCTGTCTCTGGAGAAAAGACCATGCTATGGCATCAAAGGCTTGGACATATTGGAGAGAAGGGCCTTCGGATACTACATAGAGATGGTATAGTAGAAGGTATGTCTAATTGTTCTCTGGATTTTGATTTCTGTGAACATTGTGTATATGGGAAGCAGAATCGGGTGAGTTTTCCTTCTGGTGCTAAGAGGGCGAACAAGATATTAGAACTTGTGCACAATGATGTGTTTGGACCTGTGTCAGTTCCATCACTGGGAAAGTCTGTGTACTATGTTTTATTCATAGATGACTTCTCAAGGAATACATGGATATATTTCTTGAGGAAGAAATCTGAAGTCTTTGACAAATTTAAAGAATTTAAGGCTCTGGTGGAAAACCATACAGAGAAGAAGATAAAGGCGTTGAGGACAGATAATGGTGGGGAGTTCTGCAAGAAGGAATTTGAAGAGTTCTGTAAGAAGTGTGGTATAGCACGGCAGAAGACTACTCCATACACACCTCAGCAAAATGGAGTTGCAGAAAGAATGAATAGAACACTTATGGAAAAGGCAAGAAGCATGCTTAGTGGTACCGGGTTAGGACAAGAATTCTGGGCAGAGGCAGTGGAGACTGCATGTTACTTAGTTAACAGATCACCTTCATCAGCGTTGGAGGATAAGACCCCACATGAGGTATGGACTGGTAAGAAACCCCCTCTTTCACATCTAAGGGTATTTGGATGTGATGCATATGTACATGTTCCAAAGGAGAAAAGGACCAAGTTGGATAATAAATCTGAAAGGTGCATCTTTATTGGGTATAAGGATGGTTTAAAGGGTTACAAGCTTTAGAACCCAGAAACAAGGAAGGTTGTGTACAACCAAGATGTGGTGTTTAGAGAAGTGAAAGATGTTGTTAAACCAAAGGAACCTGATAAGATAGAGTTTGAGCTAAAGGAGGATGAATCAGACTCTACAACAGAAGAAGACTCAGAAGATGAAGAGCCACAAACTCCAGCTTTGAGAAGATCAGTTCGAGAAAGAAGGCAACCAGAAAGGTTAAGTCCATCTGCTTTCTATTCAGGTTTTGCCTTAACTATAACTAATGATGAACACAGAATTGTCAGGGAGGCAGTAGATTCAGAGGATGGAAAACTCTGGAAGGAGGCCATGGTTGATGAAATGGCATCCTTGCACAAAAACGATGCATGGGATATGGTGGAGTTGCCGACTGGAAGGAAGCCCATTGGGAGCAAATGGGTGTTTAAGAAGAAGATGAATGTAGAAGGCAAGGTGGAGAAATACAAAGCTCGGTTGGTAGCGAAAGGTTATTCCCAGGTGCCGGGAATTGATTTTGGTGATATTTTTTTTCCTGTTGCCAAAGTTACTTCTATTAGATTACTTTTATCTGTTGCTGCTGCATTTGATTTTGAGATAGAACAGATGGATGTGAAGACAACATTTATTCACGGGGATCTAGAAGAGGAGATCTACATGAAGCAACCTGAAGGCTTTATGGTGAAGGGTAAGAAAGAACTGGTATGCAGGTTGAAGAAGTCTTTGTATGGGTTAAAAAAGTCACCAAGGATGTGGTATCAGAAATTTGATACCTATATACGGGGACTTGGCTTCACCAGAAGCAAGGAGGATCACTGTGTTTATTTTAAATTAATTGGTGACCGTGTTATTTATTTGGTCTTGTATGTGGATGCTATGTTGTTGATTGGAAATGACAAAGAAATTATTCAATATTTGAAGACCCAATTGTTCTCCAAATTCGACATGAAGGATCTGGGTGCTGCAAAATATATTTTGGGCATGGAAATTAAGAGATATCAGGCAAAGAGGAAGCTATGGTTAAACCAGAGGAAGTATGTCGAGACTATATTGCAAAGGTTCAATATGCAGGATAGTAAACCGGTGAATGTTCCTATTCCTGTAGGTGTAAAGATGTCTGCTGAATAGTGTCCCAAGGCACAAGAAGAAGAGGAGTATATGTCCTGTGTTCCATATGCAAGTGCAGTGGGTAGCCTGATGTATGCAATGGTCTGTACTAGACCAGACATTGCACATGCAGTGGGAGTATTGAACAGGTTTATGTCAAACCCAGGGAAGGAGCATTGGACAACAGTGAAGCGGGTTTTCAGATATTTACGTGGCACTAGTGATTATGGCTTGTGCTACTAGGGAAGACCAGGATTGGAAAGAATGTTGGAAATTCGTGGTTTTGTTGATGCAGACTGGGCTGGAGATCTGGACCAAAGAAGATCTACAAGTGGGTATGTGTTTAGCCTATTTGGAGGCGCAGTCAGTTGGATGAGTAAAAGACAGTCTGTAGTGGCTCTTTCAACTACAGAGGCAGAATACATAGCAACCACTCATGCAAGAAAGGAAGCAATTTGGTTGCAGAGATTGTGTTCAAGTATGGGGTTGGTACAACAAGCTATAAGGATAGACTGTGATAGCCAAAGTGCAATTTTCTTGGCTAAGAACCTTGTTTATCATTCAAAGACAAAGCACATTGATGTTCAATATCACTTTGTTAGAGATATGGTTGAGGCTAAAAGGGTGTTGCTGGTAAAGGTGGACACTTTGAAGAATGTTGCAGATGTATTAACAAGGTCTGTGAGCACTCAGAAGTTCTCTTGGTGTAGAGAAACAATGGGTGTTGAAGAATTGGGCCAATGACTAAGATCTCTTGTGACCCCCTGTGGAAAGAAAACAACAAGTGGGAGAATGTTGGGTATGTGTTATACTCTTTCCACGACTAATTGGTCCTTAATTTCTGGTGGGTATTTCGCGTCCATGGTTTTGTGCATGGTTTTGCACATGGTATTGGGGCATGATGGTTTTCGGCCCCTAGTATTTTTGTAGATCTGGTCAAGGGAACTACGGTTATGCTCTAATCCAGGGTTAATGGATTGGGGTTTATGTATGCTTCGGCATGTATATATATGTGTTGTAACACTAAAAGGAATATAATGAAAAATCAAGCTGGTCGTCCCGATTTGGGATCCAGGGGAAAATCTCTGTGTTTATCTGTTTTATGTTTTATGCTCTCGCTATTTTTTATTTTCTGTTATAAGATTCGTGTGTAGATAATTGTTGTTCAGGGTTAAAACCTACATCCTCAACATCCAGGTCAACCTGCACAACCAACACAACCTATTTATCTGGGTCAACTTGTTCAACCAAAGCAGCCCGCTCAGCCTGGTCAGCCTGTTCAGCTAGGCCAGCCTGCACATCCTGTTTACCCTGCCTAACAGCCGACTTATTCAATGCCGCAACCAAATCAACCGCTGCACCCTAATTATCAGGCTCAGCAGGGTCCCACCTATCAGCAGCCCACTCGTCCTCAGGGCGGTTACTATTCTCATTGTCCATATCGACCGAATTATAGCCAACCCGAAGGTTCTAACTATTACTCTCAACAACCCGGCTACACCTATGCTCATCAGCCAAATCCACATGCTCCTTACACAGGGCCGACTTACAATCAGGGTCCATACTCTGGTTATCAAGCCCCGTACGCTAGTTACCAGCAACCGAATCAGGCTGGATATACGACCTATACCCCCTACGGTCAGAATCCTACGAGACAGAACCCCTGGGGGAAAGGATATTCTCAACCAGCGTGGAGTACAGGTACTGGTCCTTATCCAGGGCCATGTATGCCATCCAATCAGCCATTGCCGTTTCTGGCTACCTTGGAATTACCAGATGTTTCGAAATTAACTAATGATCCAATTCTGCACAATCCTTATTGGCCTCCGGTTCCTACCAAGGTGCGCGGTGATTGCCCCAAGTTTGAGGGTAAAGCTGGGGAGGACCCCCAAGCTCACGTGATGCCTTACCATCTTTGGTGTTCGTCCAACTCTTGGGTGGATGATTCAATCCGTTTATGCCTATTCCAGCGCACTTTGACTGGTGCTACCGCTAAGTGGTATATTGAATTATCCCGTGGCATCTTTCAAGATTTTAATACATTAGCCATGGATTTTCTGACTCACTTTCAGTTACCGGTTCGCTACGAAGCCGGGACGCACCTCCTGACTTCTTTGAAGCAGGACAAAGCCACCCACATTTCTGATCACATTCATAAGTGGCGACGTCGTCGTAGACTAATCAAGTTCCATATACCTAATCAAATACTAACTCATTGGTTCACCACCTCCTTCGTTAACAAAATCTCCCAAGATATTGCTATGGAAGCGTGTGCGACTGAAGAACAAGCCATAGCGTGTGCCCAATATCTGGGTCTGGTATACTCTCAGTCCGACACGCTTTATGATATTTTGCCTGATGCTCCACAGTACGGAACCTCGAAAGCTCCACCTACCCTGGTGGCGGATGGTGTTAATGGTTCCGTGTCTCAAAATTCGAAGAAATATTTGAATGGGAAGCAGAAGTCCAACTCATCCCATAATTTTGCTCCTCCCGATTCTGGAAAAACTGTGGAGGTTAATGCCGTTCAGGTTAATCCTACGGAAAAAGCCTCCAAAGGAAAGAAGAAGGGCAAAGGTAAATCCAAATCCGACGCCCCAAAGCCAAAATCTTCCAAACCTCATACCGAGGACGGTTCCCAACGTAAACTTAAGTACCCCTGCCTCATTTGTGAAGGAGATCATTATACAAAATATTTTCCATGACGATTTGAAGTTAGTCAACTTCTAAAAGGCTCCAAAGGGACTTCGACAGTTCTTAAAGAACCGTTCCCATCTCAACAGACCCAGATGGTTGAACAACCTTCACCATCTGCACCATTTGGGTCCCAGGTCTTTATGATGAATGGTGCTACACCTATCTCTATTGCTATGCGTTCGAAGGATTACAATGAATTGCGTCAGGCACCTAGGAGGGCAGTTGTGGACGGTCCAACTCCCCCACCTGTCTCCAGTTAGTTGGAGATTGAGAAGCCCACTGCTGAACCTGTTGTGAGGCCACCTTCTAAAGGTGTTCTATGAAGATCTTCCTACAATCCGAATTCTCGTGCTGCTCAGCACTACATTATTGTTGAGGATCTGGCACAGGTGCCTTCTGCCATGTCTGCATTGGAAGTTCTTCAGAGTTGCCAGTCACAATGGAAAGCTTTGTTGTCTGCAATCGGTGGGATCGATCCCACTGATTCTAATCTTCTCACCTCCGACTTAGAGAAATTTACCCCCCGACTTCTACATCAAATCGCTCTTGTTATTCAAGTCAGGATCAACGGTCTTAACATCCATAGGGCCGTTGTGGATGAAGGTGCTTCTACCTATGTCATGTCGTCTACTTGTTGGAAGGCCATTGGCTCTCTGGCCCTTTCATCATCTCCTAATGCCCTAGAGGCATTTGATGGTCAGGAATTGAAACTCCTGGGTGTTCTCAAGAGTTTAGCGATTACCTTACAGGGGAAGACAGTCAACATAGAAGTAGAAGTAGTTGACGCCAAGATTAACTACAATATACTTCTTGGCCGCAGTTGGACTCACGCCATGCTATGCATGCCATCCACCCTCTTTCGACTTATTAATTTCCCTCACGAGGGCAAAATCGTTACGATGGATCAGTTGTCTTTCTTCACCTCCACCTCTGAGACCAACGTTCCATACGTGGATCAGATCCAAAATCCCCCTGACAGTGTAGGACCCGGTATTTTTAAGGACCCCGTCCTCATGGGTATTTTTCACACACCACCACCGCACACCGCTCAAGTTAACATGATCTCTAGGTCTGACGACCCATGGCTCATCCCTTTGCCTGAGCAGGTGGCTGAGTTTGGAGAATCGATGCCCTTAACTCTGGTAGAGATTAGCTACTGTGAAATCGTCGCCGCATCTGATCCTCCACCTCCTCAGCATGCTCCTTCGAGCATGGCTTTAGACATCTATTCTCAATCCCCATGGCTCGGCGAGGCTGACTCGCCTGATCCTCTTAAAGAGATTTTCCCTTCTGATGAAGCCATTGTTGAAACAATGTCTCTTGAGGAGCTGCCTTGGAGCGATGGACATCATCGTTCCTCATTCATGCCTAGCTTGGGGGCAATGTCAGATTGTCTAGAGCGTTTCACATCTAAGGTTCCCACTCCACCTCTCCAAACGCCCATATTGACACATGAGGTGCTTTCAGAGGGAAACCTGAGCAACATTACTCAAACCATTCCAATCGACATCTCCGATAAACCGGGGATAGTTGAGAACATACACATGGCAGTGACTTGTTCTCCTGATGAGATACGAGTTTATACTGATATTTTTCGAGAATTCAGAGACGTGTTCGCCTGGTCCTATGAGGAAATGTCGGGATTGATCCCAGCATAGTAGTGCATGAGATTCCTACCTATCCTGGTGTGAAACCCGTGCGCCAACACCTACACTCGGTGCATCCTCGCAAAGCCGCTGCCATTAAAGCAGAAGTTGAAAAACTTCTGAATGCGGGCTTCATTTACCTGATCCCCCTCACAGAATGGGTCTCCAACATTGTCCCTGTAGATAAGAAACAGGGTACTATCAGAGTTTGTGTTGATTACCAAGATATTAATCGGGCCTGTCCAAAGGACAACTATCCTACTCCCTTCATAGATCAAATCATTGACGAATGTGCTGGGAGTGAGATCTATTCCCTGATGGACGGCTTTTCCGGGTATAATCAAATAAATATTCTACCCACTGATCAACACAAGACTGCATTCATCTGTCCGTGGGGCACTTTTTCTTATAAAAAGCTCCCGTTTGGCTTGAAGAACGCTGGAGCTACTTTCCAGCGTGCTATGTCTTATGCGTTCTATGACATACACCATATTGTTCAGCCTTATCTGGACGATTTTCCAGATCATTCAGCTCGGCGAGAGGACCACCCAGAACACCTCTGCCAGATTTTCCTTTGCTGTCGACGCTATAACATCCGGCTCAATCCTCATAAATGCGTCTTTTGTGTGGATTTTGGCTATCTTTTGGGGTTCATAGTCTCCAAGGATGGGATTTGCATCGATCCCCTAAAGGTCGAGGCCATTGTCAATCTCCCATCACCATCTTCGTTATATCAATTGCAGAGTCTGCAGGGAAAAGCTAACTTCCTACGATGCTTTATATCGAACTACGCGGAAGTGGCCAAAGGATTCATGTGTCTTCTAAAGCAGAATGTTCCCTTTCATTGGGAGAACATTGCTCAACAATCCTTTGAGAAGCTTAAGACATTACTAGTTAATGCTCCGTTGCTTTGGCCTCCAAACTATCACCGTGATTTCACTCTATACTTGGTTGGCACGTTTAGCACCATAGCTATGGTTCTGGTGCAGGATGATGATGATGGCAATGAACACGTTGTTTAATATCTATTGTGGAATCTTTTTGACACAGAAACGCGTTACGGTCACGTCGAGAAGCTAGCTTTAGCAGCTGTACAAGCTGTGCAACATTTCCGCCACTACATCCTGCTGCGTACCGTTACCATGGTTTCGAATTGCAAACCCATGACATATATTCTTTCTCAAAAATTACTGGGGGGAAAATACTCCAAATGGATCGTCATCCTTCAGGAGTTCAACCTAGAGTTTACTACTGCTAAGTCGACCAAATCATTGGTTTTCGTGGATCTTATTTGCTCCCTCCCAACAAACTCCCCACCATCTCATTCTGAAGAACATATACTAGATGAAACCATCTTCCTTATCAACACCCATGACCCATGGTATGGTGATATTATTGTGTATCTTCAGACGTCATACTTTCGCTCTAAGTTGACCAAAGATGCCCGACGTCAGATTCAGCATCAGTCTCAACCCTACTGCATTGTAGGCGATACATTATACCGGGTTGGATTAGATTCGGTGCTCCGTCGGTGTTTGACTCTGGAAGAGGCCGAAAGAGTCTTAAATGACTGTCATAGTGGTGCCTGTGGCAGTCACATGTCTAGATATTCCACCGCCCATAAGATTTTGTGTGCGGGTTACTTCTGGTTGTCAATCTTCAAAGACTGTATTGTTGCAGTCCACAAATGTCACGCGTGCCAGGTTTTTCAGCGCAAGATGCACGCGCCACCCCTCCCTCTGCATCCGGTCATTACCGTCGGCCCTTTCGCAAAATGGGGCATAGATTTTATGACGTGTAACCCTCATTCAGCCGGGGGGCATGCATACATAATCGTCGTTGTCGACTAATTTACTAAGTGGGCGGAAGCGATGCCTACACTAGCCGCCGATGGTAAGATAGCTGCCCAATTTATCTTCAACCATATCATTGCACGTTTCGGGGTCCCTCAGGCCATTGTTACCGATCATGGTACTCACTTTCGATATTACATGATGGCCGAGCTAACATCAAGATTGGGCTTACGACACGATAGCTCAACGCCATATTACCCGCAGGCAAATGGCCAGGTTGAGGCTGTGAACAAGGTTTTGGTCACAATGCTTCAACGAACAGTTGGAATTCATAAGTCCAATTGGCACCTCCAATTGTTCTCAGCTATATGGGCATACCGGACATCAGCAAAGAGTGCAACCGGATTCACACCATTCCAATTGGTGTATGGTCTGGAAGCAACTCTTCCGGTTGAGTGTGAAATTCCTTCCTTAAAGCTAGCTATGGAAATTTTGCCCGATACTTCTCCTGAAGAAGAGTGTCTCTTGTATTTGGAACGGTTGGATGAAACCCGCCGCTTGGCTGCTTTAGTCCTTGACGCATAGAAAAAGCGGGTCAAAGCATACTTTGCTCAATCTGTCTCTCCATGTTCCTTTGTCGAAGGGGACCTTGTCCTCCTATACGACCAAGCGCACGACAAACTCGGGGCAGGAAAGCTCTAGCCCATGTGGCATGGGCTCTATATAGTAAAATGAGTATTGAAGAATGGGGCTTATGAGCTCATTGATTATGAAGGAGTTCCGCTGGCGCAGCCTAGGAATGGGTTATACCTTAAGAAATACTACGCTTGAAGTTATTTTTGGTGTGGTGTGTGTACATAGGTGTGTATATTCATTTGTGTGCATGTGTGGTGTGGTGTGCGATGTAAGTGTCTTTCTGCTGATCGGGTCTTCCTGATTGTGCAGATGTCCATTACTCTGTTTGTGGGTTTCGCGGATGGTGCCTCGCGCAGTACCAGGAATCTGTCTTCGGCAACCTGGGTAATCTATGATCCTGCTGGTGAGTTGGTTAACCTGCAAGGTGTGTGTTTGGGTCCTGCTACAAACAATATCGCAGAATATAGTGCTGTATTGGAATTACTAACCGAGGCTGTGGACCTCGGCATTCGTGAATTACTTGGGTATCTAGACTCACAACTTGTAGTATTACAGCTTAACAGGCATTATTCAGTAAGAAATCCATCCATTTTATGTCTGTATTTGCGTATTCGTCTGCTGGAGAGAAATTTTGACTATATTACATATCAACACATACCCAGAAATATGAATACATTAACAGATGGAGTAGCTAATTTGGTTCTAGATAGACATTTGCGCAATTTATAAAACATCATCACATGTAAGAAGATCCATCCAGAAACAGGTATGTATATATATATGTGTGTCGAAATGTTTACATAGTTTGCATCACATAAAATCAAAAAATATACATGTTCATCTTAATACATCCGGAGACGACATATCTCTCAAAAATATATGCATGAAGGAAGCCCTAGGTGTCTAATCCGCATGGTGCTTGTGGTAACATGCTACCGCGCGCACTAAGCGTCTCAAGAGTCGGTGGAGGCGAATAGGCACTCCCACCGTATGTCTCTGATACGCCATCGGGACATCTTCCAGCCATGCGTAGTCTGGAATCCCCCAGGCGATCCCCTCAAGGTTCTGGATCAACTCTCCTCCCTCGGCACCCTCTGCCTGAGGGTCAGCTGCGGGCTGAGCTCTCCGTGCAATGAAAGACATACCGACAGGTCTCTCTTGGCCGACATCTGCATACATATAAAAATGGTGTTAGAACAGACATGTATTACCAAAAAATCATAAAACATAAAAATAAAAAAGAGAGGTCATACCCAACTCCTCATCCCAGTCATCCCCCTCTGGAAGTGGGAGATCTGGGTCTCCAGTGAAATCAGTCCCGGCATAGGGCCAATCCTCGACCACGATCAGCTGACGCCGTAACCATCCAAAAAAATCCAGCCTCTAGGACATCTGTTGGCCTCCTCCTGACCTGGGCATAAGTGCTGCCCAGCAAGCCATCCTTGGCTCTATTGGTATCGGCTCAGCAACTATGGTCCCTTGGCCCTGAAAGATAGGTAGTCGTTCCAGGATGAACGATACCAAAATGGAACTGTAGCCAAACTGTTTTAGTTTGACTTGCTTGCACTTTGTGAGATGCCTCTTGATATTTGTGGTCACTACAGTAGCCCAATCAAACAGTGTTGGATTCATACCCTTAGTGGCTAGCAGGAGTTGGGCCTTGGTTGCCTCGTGTGGAGCTTACGATCCCGCAGCTCGTGTGATGGTGTGTAGCACTACTCTCAGTGGTAGATCCTGGACAGTGTGGATGTCCACTTTCTCGCTTCCTGATTCGGTTCATGCCCTTGGGCACACCCTTGCCATTACTTGCTCCATATTTTCCCCAGATGGTCTGCTGCCTGTCAGGATGGGCACCGGACCTCTGCGCGACAGTCCGGTTATGAAGTATACATCGGAAACCTCTAGTTCCAGTACTTGGTCCCGAAGTTAGAAAACTTCCTCATTTTTGTCCCATATACTGACCAAGTATTGTAGTAGCTCTGGCTGAGCTTGTAAACAGGGTGTGAGGAAGAATTTCTTAAGTCCACAATTCTTAAGTGTAGTCATGCAGGCTTCGTTCTCAATAGCCATTTAATCCTCCTCTCCATGTTCCCTTTCCTTCCATTCAATAACCATTTTTGCCTTTATATCTGCATCAACGCAATAAAAAATACATTGTTAGATCTCTGGAACATTTGAAAATCCACATAGATAGCTCACATTTTCAAAATTTTGAGCGGAAAATTGCGTTGCACCATTGGCGCGACCTCTTTGTGAAGAAATTTCCATTGGCGTGGGTCCGTGCCCGATACTCGCGCCAATGGAGCGAGCCATAAAAATTCAAAATAGCTCGCCCATAAGTCTAATACATAATAAAAACATATAAAAAATGGATTGAAATGGAGCTTAGGGAAACACCTATTACCTGGAACAAACAGGGAACTGAATGATAGCCCGGATCAGTCGTATTCGCCGTCAGAAGTTTGCACACAAAATGGACCACTGTTGCTCTCCAATGAGGTAAATAGTAAAAGTAATTTTGTTTTTACCATTTGAGACTTATTTATAACTTTTTAAAATCTAATCAGGTTTTTAAAGTCATTTTTTATTAATATTTCGATATATTTTGTCGAAAATGGATTTTACACTTGCCTTTATGTGTTGCAGCAGGTTTCTACGTAACTTAAACGGTGACACGAGTTGTATTTTATACTTTTTCGGACTCGGTAAATACACGAAAAAGTCATCTTGGAGTCTTCTTTCAGCTCTTTTCTAACTCTCTAAACATGAAAAGATTGTCGAGGCCCTTGTCATTTCGATCTCGTTAAAGTGGCCCCGAAATGACATCTACCCAGTATACGTTTACCCCTTTTTCGGGCTGGGATAGATTATTTATGAAAACGGAATACCCTAGCCTATTTCGACTAGGAGGTTTTCTCAGACACAGTTTTCTACCTTTTTGGATCTGAGGAAATATTTACGAAAAGGGACTATTGAAGTCTACTTTTCTGTTGTCTTTTCAAACTCTCTAAACATGAAAAGACGCCGAGTTCTTCCTTTGTCAAACTCGTTAAACCCTGATGACATTGGATTCAGTCGTAATGACGTTATTCGAGTCGTTCCTTCCTAGGGCTCGTTAAATGTACTAGGATGGATTCGTTCGAAGGATGAATTTATATTACGAGCATATGCTATCCCCTTCAAGCTTGTTGTCAAAATAATTGGGGTACTTGCCAGAAATGGTGGAGGAAAATGGAACCACAATCATTGTCGTGTCAGTAGTATGTCGCTCTTGAACATGGCACTTGTCTGCATTCATGTCGGGTTGGGGACATCTCATCTCGTTTTCCACTTGCCTCCATGGGTTTGGGTGATCCATTTTTACCTCTCATCTTCTCTTTGCCTCGTCACCATGACTTCTGATCCGTTGATGTCAAATACTGCCAAAATCACTGTCATGCCATTTATATGTTCAAGAGAAGTTGACCTCTATAAGTATCAACCTTCCTCTGATTCTAATATGATCCTGATTCACAAAGACATTATGTTCCTCTGTCTTGCGTCAATGATGTGGGAAACACTATGGCCCACCTTCGATCAAGGTCACTTCCTGTCGACTTCAGCTCATTACCCAGGAAGATGATCTAGAGACTCCCTTCTGGTACCTTAGAGCCTGCATGCCTCAATGGCAGGTTCTTCACATTCGACGTGAGGTTTTCATCATTGGCCTCCGATCGAGTGATTCTATGGGTGTTCGACGTCAGCTCATTGTTCACATGCCGTAGATTGTACCTGTAGTACCTTGAGGACCATTGGCATTAATGGTGGTAACTCTCGCGTCTGTTAACAACTTTCATCATTGGATGGTAATCAGACGATGTTCTTGCATGTTCGACTTCAGCTCACATATTCGCATGCTTGAACTTGTACTTTGTTCGGGTTGAGATGGAGCGCAAGACCCTGGATTCTGTCTGTTATAATCCAGGCTGCGATTTTCTGGATTTTTATGATTAGTTACATGACTCACTGATTGGATGGCTGTGACCATACTTGATTCTATTTACCGATCCTCACTGGATGGCTGCGTCCATGCCTTGGATCTGGATTATTGTATACTCTGTTACGGATGGCTGCACCCATACCACATATATATCATGTATTTGAGATATCAGTTGTACTTCTCTATGCAGGTTTTCCGACAGCGAGGTTTTCAGTTGGACACGTTCTCGTAAAGCATTTCACCCCTCTCTCTCTCTCGGGCCTGATGCTTTAGGGGGCATTTTTTACACAAAAATTTTTCACCGTCCCTGCAATTCCCCATCCCACACAATTGGTGGGCTCATTCCGTGACCTATGAGCAGTGACATAACTTGAAAACACTTTCATGGCATTCCCCTAAACATGTACTTTCATTTCCCTGAAGACAACTCCTTGTGAAAAACCCTAAAAACACCCCTTTTTGCATTGGCGCGGGTAGCCAGTTCAATACCCGCGCCAATGGGGGAAATCCTTCAAAGAGGGTGCGCCAATTGGCGCTCTGTCTCAGAGTCGCACTCGCGCCAGCCATTTTAAGGAGTGTTTTTAAAAAATAAATGGCGGAAGTTTCGTCCTAACCAATCCATAAACTGGTATCTAGTTTGAGTTGGGAGGTTTGGCTCCGGACCTCCATGTAGAGGAAGTGGTTTTCCACCTCTCATGGACGCTTCCTTGAGGATAGTGCCAATCCCATGATTATAGGGATCCCAACTCCCCTTCCTCCATCTATAAGATCTTGCTCATTCCCTTTGCAAGCTAGTCTCCAAGTTCCCAAGAGCCATCAGAGCCTTATGTTGTAAGAGCCTTGATTCATTCCCTTAAGGCCAAATCCAAGCAAGGAGATTATTGTCGAGACATCCGAAGAGAGAGGTTTGTCCCATCCCCGACAGGCTTTTTCAAGATTTGTTCCGCTAGCGACCCTCCGAAGGAGAATTCAACATAAGAGCTATGGTTGTATTCTTCTTTGATTGATTAATGATAAGTTACTATTGGTTATGGTTCCACTCTTGTTGTCGATTATGATGTTGAGTTATGTCTTCTCTGACTGACATATAGTTGCATATACTGGATTTGACACTTGCGTTTGTTTTGTTTCTTGTGTGTGCATGTGTCCGATCACGGAGATCGTGAGGATTGTGATATGCCAGAGCTAAGGAATGGGAGCACTAATTTCTCTACAAGCGACAACATTGGATTCCAGGTAAGCCTTCATCGCTAGTTGGTTTATTTGCAATTAGGAACCTGCACTATAGTGTGAACGATTGTTGCTAGACCCGGTCTGGGCTAGTAGGGATCGCCTCTGTCCGCAGAGGGGATTTACCTCCACAACAGTGCCTAAAACACCCTCTGGTCTATATGGCAATGTTATTTCTTTTCTTTTTCATATCAAACCCTGAGGTTTGAATTTGGAGCTGTAAGATGTCTACTATCGTTTCATCAAAAAAATAGATAGGAAAATTCAGATAGCAGTCGAACCAGACAAGACCATTTGACAATGGAAAAACTATCCTTCCAATTATGAAATCAGTATATTTATTATGTGTGAGATCTCTCACAGTGGCTAAGACATAGGTATCCAACCCTTTGTGTGTCAGAGCGCTGATTCTGACTCTAATACAACCCAAATGCAAATATTTTGTATCAAGTTTTCTAGCTTCTGCTTGAAGCTGCTTCGGATCTAAAAGGAGAATGGGCTATACACAATCTGAGTTTTCTTCTATAGAGCTGATGGATTCCTTAATGGGTTTTCTGGTGGCGGATTTAAGATTCCAGGCTGCCAGATCTGCATAAACTTCAGATGCAGATATCTTGGGAAGTTTCCATTTGGCAGATGGTTCAGCTTCTTCATATAACAACTCAGAAGAATTTAAAACTCTACTAGACGCAGAGGCGAACATATCCCGAAGGGGATCTTGTTCTGCTCTTTCTTTTTCTTCTACTTCTCTGAAAGAAACTAATTTTCTGAAAGGGTCCATTATATCTTCTTCAAATAAAGAGAGGATTAATTTGAGTACTGACCTTTTTCTCGAACCAAATAACCTTTCTGGCTCTGATACCAATTTTATGCAGGGGCTTCAAAAGCTTGCACTGCAACAATAACAACATGCTGATTGGCCTTGTTGATTTTATTCTTTGTCTTTGGTCTCTCAAACTCCTTTACAGTAACCCATACACGAACCGCCACACAAAACTACTCCCACTGTCTCGCACTAACGGCTTAAAAAATAAGTAAACTTTCTTTGGTTATGACCTTAACGTTAAATTATTATTATTATTATAGTAATAGCTAACAGAATCAACTAGTGTCACAACTCTTTACCTTAAATAACCCTAACTTCAATGTGTTAACTACAATTCACCAGTATCAATATATATGATACAAGCTTAACTTTGATATATGAAAACCAAATTACGTCATATGCTAAAATTGGCTGCCTTTTCTCCCTTATAAATGCAACTTGGATAAGTGAGATCAATTTCTTATTTAGGATGAAATTAAAGGATTAATTTATTATTTTTAATGGTGGTTTGATAATTAATTTAATTAAAATGGTTTCTCAGATGAAAACTGTAATTCATTGGAAAAATTAAGATTTGAGTGGTTAAACTAAAAGCATATGGAGAATTAAATACATCGATTTAGCTTTTTAATGAAATATTTAAAATAAGATAATTAATTTTCAGGGGTATTTTAATGGGTAATTGAAGTAATGTAAAACATTGTAAATTAAGGGATTCAAAGTTTAATGTTCTAATTGTGATCTAGTTTACTGAGAGGAAAATAAGTAGTAAGTCTCCAATGGTATAATGGTAGAGACCAAAATTGACCATGTGCCATGCTAGTACAAAACTAACTGAATTGACTATTCTTCTCAACAACAACAACAATAATAAATTCATTTGATTTAAATATGCAATTGTTTCAGTTGAATTATTTTATTAAAATATATTTGAATACAAAAATACTTCTTTTAAATAAAATATTAAAAAATTAAATATTATGCTATGTTAGGTGAGATTAAAAATATTATTACATAAAAATTAATTTAAATTGTTTTGTTAAATAAATTGAATTAATATACATTTACCAAAGAAAGTTTAAAAAAATAATGAAAATTTATATTTACAGGGAATATGATTTTATGACCTCTTACTTTTAACTGAAAACACCTTCTAACTAAAAGCACTTCACCATTTGATCTAATCCCCACATACATACATACATATATAGATATATATTTTAATATTTTATTATATTATCTTAAGTTATAAGGTTTGGTGAATAAAATTGATTAAATTTAAATTCAACGAGGTGCTTAATTCTCAATCGTAACAGGAACAACAGAACAAATCAAATATAAACAATAGTTTAAAATTCTATTAAAATTCGTTTCAATTTCGTTATTGTGCCTAGAGGTGCTCGAACAAATCAAATATAAACAATAGTTTAAAATTCTATTAAAATTCATTTCAATTTTGTTATTGTGCCTAGAGGTGCTCTCCAGCCTGATATGAAAGATAAATTGTAATTTTATATTATGATAAACATTTTGACTTGGTAAAATTATATAAAAATAAAAATAAAATATTAATAATAATTGTTATTTATTAATAATTAAACCAACCTAGATCTATCTTTTTCACTCAAAACAAATGTTTGCACTTTGAGATATTTGATCTTTTTTCGTGCTTGAGAGTTAAAATGGCTCTAGGCTAGTAAAATTATAGGAAATTAAAAGAGGTTCGTAATAAAAATAAAAATAAAAATAATGAAACCCTAAAGGGAGTTAAGATGGCTCTAAGCTAGTAAAATTATAGGAAATTAAAAGAGTTTCATAATAAATAAATAAATAAAATAATGAAACCCTAAAGGGAGTTAAGATGGCTCTAAGCTAGTAAAATTATAGGAAATTAAAAGAGGTTCATAATAATAATAAAAAAAATTAAAACCCTAAAGGCTAAAATGTAGAGCTTAATTTTTTTTTTCCAAATTACTCGCACTAACCAAATATTGTCTCCGAATATAAAAAATACTGAGAGTCCCATTATTAATTTACATAGAGCACAACATATTTTTAATAATATTTTTCATTTTTATTTGTTTATCACTATTTTAACAATTTTAATATGTTAATATTTTATTTATAACATACACACTTAAGTTATATAAATTTATATATTTAAAAACATTTGTAATAGAAGTGTGATATTTCAATTAGTTTTTCATTTGTTTTACATATCCTACTTTTTTATTTATTACATTCAAATTCTTTTTTATTTTTTTCATACCAATTCAAATTATATAAATTTATATGTTCATAAAAAATATATGTTTATAAACCGTTATAATAATTATAATAGAAATGTAGTCCACAGGGTCTTGGATAGATGGTGATCGAGTGCTCTGTTAAGGAACTCCTTGATGTGAAGTCACCGGTTCAATTCTCCAACCCGTTCAGGGTAATATGTATTGGACATAATGATGAAGATGTAGTCCTACCCAACTTACAAAAAAAAATTATAATAGAAATGTACCCCAATCAAGGTGCGATCCATCTCAAATTCCCAATCGAGACATAGATCGAAACATTAACCATGTTTAATGTGGGGAGGTTGCCATGTTAGACATGCGACAAGTGGAGCGGGTGTGACATGATAGAAGGTCGCGTGTGTATGGTGGTGAAGGAAGGTAATTCGTGCTGGAAGAGTAAGATCGGGAAGATGGAGCCTAGATATTCGATCCTTGCATGCTTGTGGATTTTCATTATTATTGTGCGCGATAGACAAATTGTGGGCGACTCTCCAAGTGCATGGCCTGTAATCAATTTTGAATAGATGGGAGGAACATGCAACGACTTCAAGGCGAAGGGTAAAGGATATGTTTTGTTTCCTTCATTAAGGGAATTTTGAGGTCTAAAATGGGCCTCGTAAGGAAATTATAAAATAATAGTGGAAATAATAAAATAATATTTGATTACATCAAATTTTAGAGGGAAAACAGAAAAACTACTTTTTCAACTCGTATTTTCAACTTATCTCCCTATTGGTTTACTCACATCTCGAGTGGGAACACTCGTTGGATGCATAATTTGATTCCTCATCCAAGGATTTCCCATGTTGCATAATTTTTATGAACCCTACTACATGAAAAATTAGAAATACATGAAAAACGTGATTGCAGTCACGTTTTTTCATGTATTTCTCATTTTTCGTGTAGTAGTGCCCATCAAAAGTATGTAACATGGTTACTCCTTGGATGAGGAATTAAATTTTGCATCGAACAAGTACTCCCGCTCAAAATTTGAGTAAAACCTTAGGGATATAAGTTTAAAATACAAGTTGAAAAAGTAGTTTTATTATTTTATTATTTTTTAATTTTTTCACCTTTTTACCCCAAAAATGGTGAATCATCCCTCATGGTTGACATCATCATGTTGAATCTTATTGGTTCTCATAAAATTTATTTTGGTTGTGCATTTTTCTTAGGAGTCCCATTTTCGACCTCAAAATTTCTCTAATGTTCCCCATCCATACCATCAAAGTCATGAAACTATGGAGATATTCTGTAAGTATTTGGTCTCTGTCTATGGAAGGATGCAATTGCTTTTGGTTGTTGCCTGTTTGTATAGCGAGAATGTTGGAAGGAATTCACTCTATTATGAATTAACTATTTCTAAGTCGGTCCCAACTTTGTATGGTATTTTACTTCAACGAATGGGAAGTTTTTTCTTTTACCTGAGTGGGTTAACAAGAAGAAATGATGGGTATGGAGGTTTCCATTCTAAGCCCTCTGTTAAGATTCAACAAGAAAATTTCAGCACCCACACCTAGTGCATTAAGCACCTACACTAGGGTGGGGCCCATAGTGCTATTTTTGGGTGCATATCTATTTTAGTTATCCCTTAATAAAGATGGACAATAAACTGTAATATATTCTCAATGATGACTTGAAATAGTTAACTGAGAGTGATAAACTCAGTTAGCTAGTGAATTTCGAGTTAGAAGTATTTGGTGAGGCATGAAGAGTAATTATAGTTGTAACAAAGTTCAAAGTGTAGTGGTACATTAGTTAATGCAGGTTATAATCAGTTTGACTCAGTTAAGTGAGTTAAATTCAGTTGTGGTATTTGTAACTGAAGACACACTAGTGGGATATAATTGAATTAAATATTAATTAATTCACAATCAATGATCTCACATGCAATTGAGGATTTTCTATTATTAGGTGCATGCATGTCACATCCAATGGAGACCCAATTGAGTTCTAGGTGAAAGGGAGGTTGACTATCAGTTGTAGGATTATTGGGTTGCACACATGCAACTAAACACCCATTGGAGTGCCCATGATACTTTCGCAGCCAAGGAAGGCCAAAATTCCTATCTTTTAGGGATTGCATTGATTATGGATTTCAAAATTAAGGCAGGTTGTCTAGAGGCTGAGAATTAGCTATGTGTTTGTTAGTTTTGTTCATGATAGTGTGAGACAATTAGCTGAGTACTGGAGGGCTCTTGTGAGAAGATTTTTGTATGTAATTGTTTCATGATCCATGTTGAATATACAATAGAAGATAGTAGGCTTTTTAGCTGTAAGCTTTCCCCGGGAAATTATCTGTGTTGTGTGTGATTTGATTCTTCTTTACTTCATGTGATTAGCGATTGTGGTATTATTATTATTATTATTTTTATTATTTTTATTTTTATTTTTTTATTTTTTTATTTTTTTTTTTTTTTTTTTTTTTTTTTAATTCTGCAAAATATTTGTAGAAGTGAATCAGTATTTAACTTTAGTAAATTGTTAGATCAGGTGAATCCAAGATATACATGCGTGTTGTATAATTTCTACATGGTATAAGAGCACAAGAAATTGCAAAAGTGAAGCAGGAGCTGAGTTTGTGACTGGATAGAATTCAAATTTGCAGAAATACTTTCTTGGTGCTACAACTAATTCAAGGTCGAAATGGATTTCAATGGCTTGAGGTTGGAGTATGCACTTGAGGGCAGCTCAAACTGTATTTCTTGGAAGGAAAAGATGGAGTTAGTACTCGAATATAATGGCTTGAAATAATTCATTGACAATGATGTTCCTAAACCCGATGTGGCAGATGCTGCAAATCTTGATGCATGGAAAAATAAAGTGGAAAAGGCGAGGAGGATCTTGTTGGAGGGAGTACGAGACCACATTGTCTCAAGAATCCATGGGAAAGCCACACCATATGCAATGTGTAATGATTTGACAGATCTATTCCAAAGCAACAACAACCATAGGAAATTGGCGCTCAAAGATAAACTCATGGAGATCAAGGTGGAAAAGGGCGACACCATTCCAAAATATCTAACAAAGTTTGTCCAATGTCGAGATGAAATAGGGAGCATTGGAATGACAGTCGCTGATGATGATTTGGTGATCTTGGCTCTCCTAGGAATTCCCAAGAGTTGGCACAGTTATCAAGACTCTGTCAATGGAAGGGAAAATTTTCCAAATTGGGAACGACTGTGGTCCGATTTGGTGCAGGAGGAGTTTAGAAGGAACACCAGAGATGAATCTTCTTCTAAGAAGGAAGATGAAGAGGATTGTGATTTGGATGCCAAGGCAGGGAAGGGGAAGGGGAAGGGGAAGAAATTCCATTCTAAATCCAATTCTAAGAATGGAAAGAAGCAGGACATGTCCAAGGTGAAGTGTTTTCACTGTCACGAGCATGGGAATTTTGCTACTAATTGTCCAGAAAAGAAGAAGAAGAAGAAGGTTGGAGGATCTGCAGCTGGTGAGGCCTTGGCCTCGTAATTTTAGCTTGAATTCTCATTAATCACATGCATGGTGTCAAATGCATTGGGATCTGTGTGGTATTTGGATAATGGTGCTTCCTTTCACATGACAGGAGACAAGGAACTTTTCAGTGACTTGGAGGAGAAGGATCTCCAAATTCATATTTAAATGGGTGATGACGGGCGATACACTGCTACTGAGATTGGTTTTCATTACATTTCAGAGGCAGTCAGGTAAACCCTTTCAATTAAAAGATGCAATGCATGTACCAGGTTTGAAGAAAATTTTAGTCTCAGTCGTAATGTTGGAGAATAGAGGCTATGACGTTGTTTTTAGTGAAGAAAAATATTTTTTGCAACATAAAAAAATAGGAAAATCCAAGAGGATATGGATTCGAGTTAAGAATATCTAAAAGCTAGAGGTAGATGGCTATGTAGAAATGATGGGCAAGGCAAATCAAGTGGTGAGCTAGGATGAGGGCGAATTATGGCACAGGAGACTGGGCCATCTTCACCATGGAGCCTTGCAAGTCATGAAATAGCTTTCTATTGGTCTTCCCAGGGGTACACTTGTGTAATCAGACCCATGCAAGGGATGTAATATGGAAAAATATGTAAATGCCACCTTTCATGAGAAGGCGAAATGAGCTTCGGGGATCCTTGAGAGATTTCACATAGACGTGTGTGGACCATTCTTTGTTGCTTCAACAAAAAAACATAAGTACTATGTAATATTTATTGATGAATTTTCTCGTAAGTGTTGGATCTTCTTCATGCAAGAGAAATATCATACATTCTATAAGTTCTTGGAGTTTAAGGCACTGGTGGAGAAAGAGTCAGGGAAGCAAGTGAAGGCTCTTAGGAGCGATAATGGTGGAGAATACATCTCTAACGAATTCAAGAAATTCTGTAGCAAAGAAGGAATTTGAAGAGAACTCATAGCACCTTATAACCCACATCAGAATGGGGCCGTGGAGAGAAAGAACATAACTATTATTGGTGCAACACGAGCAATGTTGCATGATCAAGGCCTACCGATGCATCTGTGGGAAGAAGCATGAAACACAATGGTACATGTGCTGAACCGTTGTCCTCATAGGATACTTGGAATGATTACACCTAAAGAGGCTTTCACTAATAAGAAACCTGATGTTTCACACTTTAATATTTTTGGCTCATCTATTTATGTGCATGTGACTAAGGACTCCAAGAAGAAGCTAGAACAAAAAATTGAGGTTGGGATTTTTTTGGGGTAAACTAAAACACCCCATAATTATCATGTGTATTTTCCAAACAATAGAATGATTTCTATGCGGCGGGATATAAAATTTGATGAGGAGAAAGCCATGCGGTTGTCCCTTGAGAAGGAGTTGGACTTGCATGCAGAGGAGGAATTGTTGGTTCCCAAGGATGAGTCTCAAGATGTGGATCAACCACACAAGGAGGTTCATGGAGTGGAGGAAAACACATGCAGATCCATCCATCAGAGATGGAAGAAGGCGCACCATGAAAGCTGATAGATTGAGACTTAATGCTGCAGAGAATGTAGGAGCCCCTACTTCACAACACAAACATAGACAATATCCTAACTGCTTTACTAGATACATAGCTCTTATGAGAAAATGTATTGTGACTGAACCATCTTCCTTTCAGGAAGTACTGCAACAACCAACTTGGGTTGATGCAATGGTGGAGGAGTATGAATCCATTGTCAAGAATAGTGCATGGGAGATAGTCCCAAGACCGGTCGAGAAATCAATGGTTGGATCGAGATGGATCTACAAGGTAAAGTAAGCTATTGATGGGAGTGTGGAGAAATACAAGGCCAGATTTGTGGCATGGGGAGTCTCATAGATTGAGGGGAGAGATTATGATGAGACTCTTTCACCTGTTGTAAGGTACTCTTCCATAAGATCCATCCTTGCACTCTCAACGCACATGGGCTGGCACATTCATCAGATGGATGTGAAAACTACGTTTCTCAATGGGATCATTGAGGAAGAGGTGTACGTAGAGAAACCTGAAGGTTTCGAGATCTTAAACAATGAGTCACATGTGTGCCGAATCAAAAGAGAACTGTATGGACTGAAGAAAGCACCTTGTTCTTGGTACTCTCGAATAGAAACCTATTTCACCAGACTGGGCTTCACCAAAAGTGAAGCAGATGCAAACCTATACTAGATTTCTGGTTGAGGGTAAGCTATTGATCATTTTTCTTTCTGTTGATGATCTAATTTTGACTATTGATGAGCAGATGATACACTCACGCAAGGATGATATTACAAGGGAGTTCAAAATGATGGACACGAGAATCCTTCATTAATTCCTTGGATTGGAAATATGGTAGTGGGATGGTGAAATTTTTGTGTCTCAAGGCAAGTATGCAAAGGAGATATTGGGTAAGTTTAACATGGAGAGTTGCAAACCCATGGATACTCCTCTTCCAGGAAGGGAAAGAGGATGCTACTTCTGGATAGGTAGTGGATGCTACTGTCTATAGGGAGTTAGTTGGTTCACTGATGTACCTAGTGAACACCAGACCATACATTTGCTACACAGTTAACCAGTTGAGTCAAGCTATGGTTAAGCCTACCAAGCTCTTTTGGAAGGCAGGGAAGTATTTCTTGAGATTTTTGAGGGGCACATAAGAGTATTGTCTATGGTACATACGGACAAAGGGAGTGAAGCTTCAAGGCTTCAAGAATGCAGATTGGGCAGGCAGTCCATCAGACAGAAAGAGCACATCAGGAGGGATCTTTAGCATAAGATCGACAACAGTTTCCTGGTACAGCAGGGAACAACGATCTGTGGCACTCAATTCAGCGGAAGCAGAATACATGGCAGCAAGTCAAGCTGCATGTGAGGCTATTTGGATGAGAAAGATCTTGGTTGGTTTATTTGGTTCTCAAATGGATTTGATAGTGATTCATTGTGATAATCAGAGTTGCATTAAACTCTCGATTAATCCTGTGTTTCATGAAAAGTCCAAGCATATAGATATCCGATACCATCATCTCAGAGATTGTGTGCAGAGAAGGATAATGTTGCTTCAGTACATTCCCATGGAAGATCAAGATGCAGATATTCTAACGAAGGCACTCACTAGGAGAAAATTCGAATACCATAGAGACAGGATCAGGGTGAAGGATAATCCCTTTCTTGTTGAGAGGGAGTTTTGAGATTCAACAAGAAAATTTTAGCACCCACTCCTAGTGAATTAAGCACCTACACTAGGGTGTGGCCCACATTGCTACTTTTGGGTGCATGTCTATTTTAGTTATCCCTTAATTAAGATGGACAATGAACTGTAATCTATTCTCAATGATGACTTGAAATAGTTAACTAAGAGGGATAAACTCGGTTAGCTAGTGGATTTCGAGTTAGAGGTAGTTGGTGAGGCATGTAGAGTAATTCTAGTTGTAACAGAGTTTGAAGTGCAGTGGTGCATTAGTTAATGCAGGTTGTTAGAAGTTTAACTCATTTGTGCTATTTGTAACTGAATATACACTAGTGAGATATCAAGTGAATTAAATATTAATTAATTCACAACATGGAAAATTTTAGGGGCTAATATTCGCAGGTGGGCTAATTTTCCATGGTTTTTCCAAAAAAAAGATTCACCAATTTCCATTTTTTTTATAAAAATGATTCGCCCAAATTTTACAATATAAAATTATTTTACATTAGAAATCACCAAAATTATATAGACAATACATATAATATCATTATAAATTTGAATAATTTTACAAATACATCAATAAACATTTTATAGTTTGCATATCAGGGACTAGTGAGATTCATCAATTTTTTAAACTTCAAGATAATTTTCCATCCTTAAAATTTTCCCTGATTCATAATCAGTGATCTCACATGCAACTGAGGATTTACCATTATTAGCTGCATGCATGTCAGATCTAGTTGAGGCCCAGTTGAGTTCCAGGTGAAAGAGAAGTTGACTATCAGTTGTAGGATTATTGGGTTGCAGACATGCAACCAAACACCCATTGGAGTGCCCATGATACTTGCGCAGTCAAGGAAGGCCAAAATTCCTATCTTTTAGGGATTGCATTCATTAGGCATTGTACAGGGCAGGCAGGCTATCTAGAGGCTGAGAATTGGCTATTTGTTGGTCAGTTTTGTTCATGACAGTGTGAGACAATTAGCTGAGTACCGGAGGGATCTTGTGAGAATAGTTTGGTATGTAATTGTTTCATGATCCATTTTGAATATACAATAGAAGATAATGGGGTTTTTAGCTGTAATCTTTCCTCGAGAAATTATCTGTGCTATGTGTGATTTGATTCTTCTTCACTTCATGTGATTAGCGATTGTGTGTGTGTGTTTTTTTTTTAAATTCCGCAAAATATTTGTAGAAGCGATTCAATATTTAACTTAAGTACATTGTTAGATCGGGTGAATCCAAGATATACATGCATGTTCTATAATTTCTACACCCTATCGGATTTTAAATGTACTGTGTCTCATGGTAATTCTGGCTATTCTGTATCAATTTGGTGGGTGGCCTATGGTGATGGATGAGGGTTCCTTCTACAGGCGAACTATGACTCGTTTATGAGTTATTTTCCCCCGTGACATGTTTCAAGGTAAGGTGGTGGCAAAGGGAGAGAAGTGTCGATGGAGTTTGACTATTCCACTTAGTTTCTTTTGTCACCACCCTGGGGGTAACGTTATATCTACTCTATTTTTGTCATTGACTATTGTCTCAGGTGCCATTAACGTGAGAGGCAACCCATTTGCAGTGGTGTGGGTGGCTGCTTTCCCATGGTTTTGGCTCGTAGATTCCCTTGTATTTCAGGTGAATACATCAGAGATGGTCTGGGAAAATCCATGAAAGGTGAACTGGACGTGGAAAGCCACAAGTAGAATTGGTGTTGAAATGGCACCAAGAAAGGGCACCCCAACGCAAGGCTTCTAATTTATTTTTCCCTTAATTAAATTGGAGTAAAAATTGTAATTTCATCTCATAAAAAATTGTGTTAGTTAACTAAGTCAAAATGACTGAGTTAGCTTAGGAAATTCGATTTGAGCATCTAAAAAGATGCATGTAGAGTGATTCCATGATTTAAGGGGGTCTAGTTGTAGTGATGCATGAGTTGTAATTAGTTAACTCAAGAAATTGAGTTAAAATCAATTTAACTAGTTATAACTTAGTGATGAGCTAATGAGAGGTCCAATGAATTAAATATGATTTAATTTACAATGAGTGATCAATCAATTAACTGATAATTTGCTATAAATAATTGTTGCATTTTAGTTCTGAGGAAGACCCAGTTGAGACAGAGGTTAAAGGGATAATAAGTACCAGATGTATAATTAGAAAATTGTACAGGTCAATTATAGAGTCAGTTGGAGGTCCTTGATGCATTGCGAGATCAATTGGATGGATTTTCCTATTTAATAGGGATTTAATTCCTTGAAGAATGTGTGAGAAAGGCAGAGAATTGGCTAAGTACTTGTCTGATTTTTCCTAGATCAGTGTGATACAGTTGGCAGAGTGCAGAATTTCGCTTGTGAGAGAAAGCATTGTATTTTTTCATGACCCTTGAATTTATACATTATATAGATAGTAGGGTTTTAGGTAGTGTGCTTCCCCAGATACATCTTGTGTTATGTGATTGATTTTCTCTTTCTCTTACTTGTTATGTGATTGTGCAATCGTGTTTTGTTTCTGCAAATTGTATAAGGATTCAGTATCTTGTTTTAGTACATTATAAGATCAGATTGAATCTCGTTGGTAAATTTTATACATGGTATAAAAGTGCTAAGAATCACAATAAGAATAGAAGAATTTTTGTTTTGTTTTGATCAGGTTCAAATTTGCAGATTTATTCTTCGGTATCTAGCAGCAAATCGAGATGTCTTTCAATGGATTGAGACTCGAATATGCACTCAAGGGAAATTAGAATTAAGATGCTTAAGTTCTTGATGCATGGAAGAAGAATGTTGCGAAAGCAAGAAGGATATTGTTAGAGGGAGTTCAAGACCATATTGTCTCAAGCCTCCATGGGAAGGCAACTCCATATGCAATGTGGAAGGCCATGATAGATCTGTATCAAAATAACAATGACCACAGGAATCTGGTGATGAAAGACAAGCTTAGGAAGATAAATACGGAGAAGGACGACATGATCCAGAAATACATGACCAAGTTCACTAAATGTCGAGATGAGCTTGGAAGTGTTGGGGTAATTATTTCCGTGGATGATATGGTGGGCCTAGCTCTTCTAGGCTTTCCCAAGAGCTAGAATAGCTACTAGGAATCTATTAATGGGAAGGAGAAGTTGCCATATTGGGAGCGACTTTGGTCTGATTTGGCACAAGAAGAAATTTGACAAAGCACCAGAGATGGATCCTCATCAAAGAATGATGATGAGGAAAATTGTACCTTGGATGGAAAGGTGAAGAAAGGAAAAGGGAAGGCATCCCATTCCAAATCCGAGACCAGCAAGGTAGGAAAGAAGCGAGACTTGTCAAAGGTGAATTATTTCAACTGTAATGAGGATGGAAACTATGACACAAAGTATCCACAAAATAAAAACAACAAGAAGGCCTCAGGAGGAGTGGCAGGTGAAGCATTAGCTTCATAATTTGAGATGGAATTCACCCTCATCGCATGCATGGTATCATCAGTTTTGGGATTTGTGTGGTACTTGGATAGTTGAGCCTCATTCCACATGACCGACAATAAATAATTCTTTAGCATCTTGGAGGAGAAGGATCTCTAGATGCATGTCGAGATGGGTGAAAACGGGAGGTGTAGCGCTACCAGGATTGGTACAGTTACTTTCCAGAGAGAGTCAAGTAAACCCCTCATACTAAAATATGTCATGCATGTACCTGGTTTAAAAAATAATTTGGTTTCTATTGCTATGTTGGAAGATCATGGATATGATATGATTTTTAGTGCATGAAAGGTGTTCCTTCGTCACAAAGCCACAGGACATGTGAAAAATATTGGGGTTCGAGTGAAGATTCTTTACAAACTTGATGTAGATGATTGCGCAACATTGAGCAGTAAAGCAGAGAAGGTGGAAAGATGAGACATCGCTGAGTTATGGCATGGGAGATTAGGCCATATACGCCACAATGCTTTGAGGATCATGCAATAGATTTCTACTGGGTTTCCAAAGGGTACACTTGCAGAGAGAGACACATGCAAAGGGTGTACCTTGGGGAAGTATATAAAGGTTTCCTTTCACGATAAGGAAAGCCGATCAACATCAATCCTTGAGAGAGTTCACTCAGACATGTGTGGACTGTTCTCAACATCTTCCACAACAAATCACATGTATTATGTTACTTTTGTTGATTATTTTTCAATAAAGTGTTTGATTTTCTTCATGTAGAAGAAATATCATATGTCATCCAAGTTTTGTGAGTTCAAGGAACTTGTTGAGAAAGATACAAGGAAGAAGGTGAAGGATCTGAGGAGCGACAATGGTGGAGAATACATCTCTAATGAATTCAATAACTTTTGTGCCTCAAAAGGAATTTGAAGACAATTGATTGCACCTCATAACCCATAGCAGAATGGGGTTGCAGAAAGAAAGAACATAAATATTGTCGGAGCAGCACGAGCTATGTTGCATGATCGGGGCCTGTTGTTGCATCTGTGGGTGGAAGCATGCAATAAAACAACATTCGTGCAGAACATAAGTCCTCATCATATACTTGGGATTAGTACACGAGAGAAGGATTTTTCAGGTAAGTAACCAGATGTTTCATATTTCAAAATTCTTGGTTCATCTGTCTATTTCCATGTGACCCAAGATGCCAGGAAGAAGCTAGAGCCAAAATCAGAGTTGGGGATATTTGTGGGGTACATTTATACACCTCAAAACTATCAGGTGTACTTGCAAACACATCGGATGACAATGGTTAGAAGAAATGTGAATTTTGATGAAGACGAAGCCATGGGATTGTCCCTTGATAGGTATCTTGAGTTGAATGCAGTTGAGGAGCTCTTAGCTCCAAAGGATGAACTTCAAGATGTGGAGAAGTCACAAGCAGAGGAAAAAAGAGTGGTAGAAACCACTCATGCAGAGCCATCCACCAGAGATGGAAAGAAGCGCACCAAAAATGCTGACAGATTATTGTTGGATGCGAGAGATAATGTGCGAGCACCCACATCACAACTCATACATAGAAGGTCCCTAGAGTAGTACACTGGATACATGGCTCTTATGAGTGAAGGTATTGATATATAACCATCTTCTTTTGAGGAAGCATTGCAAAATATAGTGTGGGTTGATGCCAGGGTTAAGGATTATGACTCCATTACCAGGAGCAATGCATGGGAAGTTGTCCCAAGACCCGTGGGGAAGTCAGTGGTAGGATTTAGGTGGGTCTACAAGGTGAAGCATGCAACATATGGGAGTGTGGATAAACACAAGGATATATTTGTGGCAAGAGGGTTCTCTCAGGTGGAGGGGATTGAATATGATGAGAATTTTGCACCAATCACAAGGTGATCATCCATTAGATCCATCCTTTCATTCTTAGCACAGATGGGATGGAAGATACATCAAAAGGATGTAAAGAAAACATTTCTCAATGGATTTATTGAGGAAGAAATGTACATTGAGAAACCAGAAGGTTTTGAGACCTTAGATAGGGAGTCGCATGTGGGCATACTCAAGAGAGCACTTTATGGGCTGAAGCAAGAACCTTGTGCTTGGTACACCAAGATTGAAAACTGTTTCACCGAGTTGGGCTTCACTAAGAGTGAAGCAAATGAAAGCCTATATCATATTTTGGTTGATGGTAAGATTTTGATTATTGTACTTTATGTTGATGATCTAATACTGACAGCTGATGAGAAGCTCATAAAGTCTTGCAAAGATGATCTTGCAGGAGAATTTGAGATGAAGGACATGGGGCTATTGCACTATTTTATTGGATTGGAAATATGGCAAAGATACGGGGAGATATTTGTATCTTAGGGAAAGTATGCCAAGGAGATTCTAAGGACGTTTCACATGGATGGAAACAAACCCATGGAGACTCCTCTTGTAGGAAACTAGAGGAAGGAGGATGCTACTTTGAGCGAAGTAGTGGATGCTACTTTTTACAGATAACTTGTGGGTTCACTCATGTATTTGGTGAACACACTACCCGACATATGCTGCTTATTTAACCAATTGAGACAAACTATGGGTAAGCATACCAAGGTCTTTTGGAAGGCAGGGAAGCCTGTGTTGAGATATATCAGGGGAAATACATAGTATGGATTATGGTATAGACAGACAGAGGGAGTGAAGCTTCAAGGCTTCACTGATTTAGATTGGGCAGGGAGTCCATTCGACCAGAAGAGCACATTAGGATCAACAATAGTTTCTTGGTATAGTAGGAAACAAATATCAATTGTACTCAGTTCAGTAGAGGTAGAGTACATGGTGGCCAATCAAGAATCATGCGAGGCCATATGGATGAGGAAGATACTTGTTGGTTTGTTTGGTCAACAGATGGATCTGACAATAATACATTGTGATAAACTGAGTTGCATCAAAATCTCGATTAATCCAATATTCCATGACAGGTCCAAGCATATTGATATCCAGTGTCACCATCTCACAAAATGCATTCAGAAGAGGATTATGTCAGTAGAGTATATTCTCATGGAGGAGCAAGATACAGACATCTTGACGAAGGCGCTAGCAAGAAGAAAATTTGAATTCCACAGAGACATGATCTAGGTAGCAGATAATCCATTTCTTGTTGAGAGGGAATGTTGAAATGGCACCCCAACACGAGGCTTCTAATTTAATTTTCCCTTAATTAAAATGGAAGAGAAATTGTAATTTCATCTCATAACAACTTGTATTAGTTAACTAAGTCAGAATGACTGAATGAGCTTAGGAAATATGAGTTGAGGGTCTAAGAGGATGCATGTAGAGTGATTCCATGATTTAAGGGGGTCCAATTGCAGTTATGCACAAGTTGTAATTAGTTAACTCACTAAATTGAGTTAAAATCAGTTTAACTAGTTTTAATTGAGTGATGAGCTAGTGAGATGTCCAGTGAATTAAATTTGATTTAATTTAAAATGAGTGATCAATCAATCAACTGATAATTCACTATAAATAGTTGTTGCATGTCAGTTCTGAGGAATACCCAGTTGAGACAAAGGTTAAAGGGAAGATAACTATCAATTGTATAATTATAAAATTGTAGAGATAAGTTATAGAGTAAGTTGGAAGTATTTGATAAATTGCGCAATCAATTGGATGGATTTTCCTATTTAATAGAGATTTAATTCCTCAAGGAATGTGTGAGAAATTCAGGCCGAGTAGAGGCAGAGAATTGACTAAGTATTTGTCTGATTTTTGCTAGATCAGTGTGAGATAGTTGGCAGAGTGCAAGAGCTCTCTTGTGAGAGAAAGCATTGTATTGTTTCATGATCCTTAACTTTATACAATATACAAATAGCAAGATTTTAGGCAACGTGCTTTCCCCAGATACATCTTGTGGTGTGTTATTGATTGTCTCTTTCTCTTACTTGTTATGTGATGGTGTGATCATGATTTTTTTTCCCTCAAATTGTAGAAGGATCCAGTATCTTGTTTTAGTACATTATAAGATCAGATTGAATCTTGTTGCTATATTTTATACCATTGGAGGAGGGTCTCATGGGTAAATAAGGGGAATCCTCCTCACAACAGCCTAAGAAGGTTAGTAAAAATTCTCAGGTCCAATAGAACAGTGATGTCGCACATGCTTATGTTAAGGGAACACCGAAACATGTACGAAAACTGATAATAGTGTGGGAGGAAAAACTCACCCATCGAGTCGATGAGGAGCTGCAAGATGAAGATAGGGAGATGTTGGTTCTAGACCCAGGCCATACTCGTGGCAGGATTACTCAATATAAAAAAATCATCCACATTTTTGGATGATGAATAATATCGTGGCTAGTGTTATTATACATACCTCTCAATATATTAAAATTGATCCTACTCTGCAAGAGATCGAAAAGGACTTACAACTAACCCAATTTTAGATCCAGCAACAGAATGTACGGTTGGGACGAATTGAACAGTACCTCTGGTGCCCTCATTATGCTGAGATTCCAAGATCTAGCGTAAAATATACTGCCCCAATTGAGTCCTCTGAGGACTAATTTGAGAATTCTTCTATACCAGTTTTTTGAGTATTTTTTTATGCTTTCCATGTTTATTACTAGTACTATAGTTAGTGTGAGAAACATCTTGTGGATTTCAGACATTAAGGTCTACGAGGACGAATTTGATAGACTCAAAGACTTTAGATTTTTGATGGCTTATAATGCTTTCCGATGGCCAATGGGCTTGGTTTCCCAATGGGAAGGTTGAGGCCACAAAATTTTTATCATTATGTAATCTGTTTGAAATATGAATGAAAGAAAGAAAATTCCTACTCAACTTTTAAAAAAATATATAATATAAATGTAATTTCAATAAAATATAAAAGAAGCATTTATATGTTAAAAAATAATTTAAGCATTAAATTGTTTTTCTCCTTCATACATATAAAATCAATATTTCAATAATATATAAGTTTTTTGAATATATAAGTGTTAAAGCAAATGTATATTAAAAAAATTTTAAATTTTTAAATTTTTTAGTATATATATATAACGAAATATTGAATTTTGTTTTCAAACTTTTAACTTTCCATTTTTTGTCAAACTTTAAAGTCCTCAAATTCTACCATGAACACCAACTAGGTGCCTTAAATATTATTGCGTCAAGAGGCGGTCTCCAACTTCGTCTGGAAGAGATGTTGTCCTATCATGTTACGTTAGCAAGAATTTTAACTCTATCAAATTACATAAAATAATTAAAAATAATAAAATAAAACAAAATAATAATTATAGTTACAATTAGTTATAATTAATAATTAAACCAGCCTAGACTCATTTTAACTTTAGATCTACTAACCACTCAGAGGGATCAAATCTCTTTTCACTCTAAAAGAGGTTTTCACCTCAATGGGTTTGATCCCTCTTGGTGCTTGGTGGATCTAGAATTAAGATGGATCTATGTTGATTTGTCTATAATTTTTCTACACTAGATAATTTAAAACAACTTTAATATGATTTTAATTATTGCGAGATTTATTTTTATTAAGAATCACAAATAATGACAAAATAAGTGTAATATGCAATGTTGCTACTTAGTACCTTCTTTTTATGCAAAAAGTAATTGATAATAGAAGTTATTGTAACTAAGATAAAAATAATACTACTACTATATAAAAAATATGTTAACAAAAGAAAAAATTAGAAAAATTAGACTAAATAATATATATATATATATATATATATATATATATATATATATATATATATATAATTTAATAGAATATAACTTATTTAAAATTAAATAGAGATGAAATTTATAAATGTTATTTTAAAGTTTGTTGTTTTAAATTTTATTTTATTTTAAAAACAAAAATTAAAATAAATTTATTTTGATTTATTAAATAACAATATTAAATAGATACAATATTTATAAATATAGAGAATAAAATATATAATTTAATATAAAGTTATAATATTTTTTTAAATAAAAATGAATTGTGGAAAATATTAAATTTATTTTTATATTAAAATAATAATTTTAATCAATTATTTATAATCAAATTTTACTTAAAATAAATTTCATAAATTTTAAATTCAAAATTATTTAATTCTGGTAAAACTACTAATTATATAAAAAATGTAAATATAAGAATTATATTTAAATATAGGCTTTTTAAGTTAGCTTTAAATTCTAGTCAAAACCAATTAAGGCTCAAATGAGGTTGGTATAAAGATACCACGGCCTAGTTAAACCATTGGGAGATCGACAAGAAAATTGTATGGAAAAATATTAATAACATTCAAAATATTGTTACTTCTAAGTTTAAAGATAAAATGTAGTGTGAGAAAGATTTAGAGGCTAAAAGAAAATTAAGATATTATAAGGAGGTCATCAACCCTACTATAGAAGATCAAAAGTATCTCTTTGTTTTAACGAGCTTGAAGAAAAAAATTGATATAGCCAAGATAAGAACGAACTCTCTTGAGCTCCATAGTGAAAGAGGTCATTGGGTAGTTCCTAAAACACCACGGGTGGAAAGGATCAGCCATCACAGTGAGAATATGAACATTCAGGATGAAAATCACTTCCTCTTAGTATTCACTGCATACACCCACATTGTATCTCAATTTCATTATCTATGTTGCAATACCAACCTTCCTATCCTTTTAACATGTCAAAATTCTAGTGAGCTCGGGACGCTTCTCTCCAAGCTCTTTGAGCATATGAGTACAATTTTAAAACAAACTAAATAATTCATTTCTTTAGGTCCGATTGACCAAATTTTGGTCTTAGTGGACGTTAACCATCATCATCATCATCATCATCGTCATCATCATATATATATATATATATATATATATATTGACAGAGATGAGAAATATTTCTATTACATTTGTGCTTGTTCGCAGCAAAAAAAAAATACGGGAAGATTAGTATTATGTTCTAATAAACAATTTCTTTAAATGAAAATATGGGAGAAGATTCAAAATTTACATCAAACCTATTGCTATAGTAACTCTAAATGCAAAAATTATCACTACTATATATTCGACAATATTTACCACCTAACAAAATGCACTTATATTGAGCACACATATCTTACTCAGGAGGATATATGGATATCTTGTTCAAAGGTCCACCAAGGGAATTACTTCACATACTTCGGTTTTCATATTGAGGCCGTTGATACTGCATGTATGCAATCTAATGGTGAATCCATTCCAATTCATCTTCCAATTGAGTAATCTCAGATTGGTGTTGTTGGATTTCCTCGGTCAATAATAAAATGGTGGTTGAATGTTGATTTAGCTGTTTATGAAAGGCGATGATCTCTTCTTGGTTTTCTACTAGAGGATGTAGGCAACGATTACAAGGGCCAAAATTGTTGTGACAAAAAATGTGAAAATAAAAACACACTCCAGGAGTGAAAAGAGAAAAGGTGCAAATCTAGCTAAAGGGAACTGTAAAAGCAATAATGACCACATACCAATTCGCATTATATCTCTACAAGAAATATCCAACTATATTTTTTTAGAATAAAGCCAAGAAACCATGAAAATTACCCCCATTGCCTCCTTGAGCTATGACTGGAACCAAACATGCTAACTGAGAATCCCTTCTAGCTAAATTGGACACTGCTGCTAATTTTTGATATTGTTCTTACAGAAAATACTTGGGACTGCTTCTTTGTTCAATTTCAATTTATACTTATATATTACAACAGGGAAGAAGAAACTCAAGATGGTCGATAGCCCAGAGGCTCCAGGCCAATTCTTGAGATGAAGAGAAGGCCGAACGACGTTCCAACACCAAAATAGGAGTGTCAAAGCACAAGAAATGAAGGATTGAGGAAATAAATTTTCGCTTAGATTTTGATATGAAACCCATCAAACTTGATCCTCATACATGAGCATGAGATCATCATTCATTATTGCAACCCTCCCTTCATAGATCTACCACGTTTCGGGAGGTGATACTATTCTAATCCACATAAATTTAACCTGTCGGTTATCCATCAGAACTGGTATGAAGATATAGGAAAAAGTGCAATGAAGTCTGAAATGTATCAGCTTTGCATGCCATAAATAAATGTCCTCATATATTTCATTCTCTAGGGTTTCCACCTCAATCGAAATGACCTTTGTTTGACACCACCTATTGGTCCATGACTTTTCCACCACATGGGAAGGTTTGAGAGGATTACATATATCCTTCATCTTGGCATAAGGTTTATTTTGATTTTAAATTTCGATTCTAATAATAAAGATGAGACTATGGAATTGTTTAGAAAACTTCATGGATGACTATCAAGCTTGAGGATCCATTAACAATACATTTCCCTTCTTTTAGTCGACATGAAAGATTAACTTGAGTATCAACTTATTTATTTTGGCTAGGAAGAATGTGAAAATAAGTCTTGTGTGAGAATTATTCCAAAGTGATTTTAATTATTTGGAGAGAGGAGAGTAGGTTTTTTTAGGGAGAGATACTAAGTGAAGGTGTTGTATTGTGATTTGGGAGTTGCCAATAATACTTATGGAAGAGATTCCTTTATCTTTGGGAAGCTGCAGGTCAAGGTGAAGCCCATATAACTCAATGAGATTATTCGTTTTGTGACCCAAACCCCAGGTGAACTGACTTTCCTTATCTCCATTGGGATTAAGAAGAATCCCTCCCCCTCTTTCCACCCATAGATTCTTTTTTGAAGCACCATCGAAGAAGAGAAGCCATTTATTTTGCAAAGCTCACCATTTAAAGATTCACGTTTGCTTTAGCTAAGGGATAAAAGAGAAAAAAGGGAAGAAACTTGTCCAATGGGTTAACGAGTGGGTCCATACATAGGGATTATTTTCCATCCAAATATGAGTTATGATCCTTTAATTTCCCTATATTAACTTACACACATAATGAGAGGGCTTTAACAGTAGTAAGCAAGGGGGCTTTAAAATGAATAATATATGAACTTCCAGGTGCGTGAGAAAGATCTCAAAAAGGGAGGAGGTTCATTCATGATCCCATTGCTAGGATGCAAATATTTGTTGGTGAGAACTTGGATCCACTAGGAATATTTGGATATTTTCATTTTACAAGAGAGTTTGGCTCCCATTTCCTAGTTCATGAGAGTTGGATCCCTGATCCCAAAATCTCCATGATCTCTGAGGGAACGTGTTATAGCCCAATTGATCAAATGAAATTTCTTCGAGGAGTATTTACTTCTTTCCCACAAAAATTTATGGATTTACTTTCCCAGTGCTTGTAGGATATATTGAGGAACTAATAAAGCTGAGAATTTATACAAAGGGATGGCTGGAAAAACATAATTAATGAGTACTATTTTGCTAGCCAAAGTGAGCCAACGGGCTCCCGGGGATTCCAATTTACTTTTTATTTTCAGAAGGACAAGGTGTCAGGCTTGAGTGGAGAGAGAATTGAGGCAGATCCCTGATATTTTAAATCCTTCCATCCTTATACTATTCAGAAACCAAATATCACTCCAATTTGTAGGCGTTTGGTTGTTGTAATGTTCCAAGTATAGATATGAGACTTCGTTGATTTTTTTAGTCCACTCGAAGAAACAAGAAATTATTAGGGGAATATTTAAATCACCTTGCAATAGTTGTTGAGGCTCCCCCAATCAGAATAGTATCATCAACAAATTGGGGGTGATTTGTACTTTTAATGTCTAGAGAAAATATGAGACTAGGAAGGCGACCTGAGGTGTGCTCATAATCAAGCCTCTTGCTTAGTGTATCAACTACCACAATGTAGAGGAATGGGGATAAAGAAAATCCTTGACAAAGACCACAAAAGGCTTGGAAGAAGTTGGAGAATATTCCATTAACAAGTGGAGCAATTCAGGGAGAACTGATGCCGATAGAGATCCAATGGATGAAAGTTTTGTCAAATCTCAATTAGATCAATACTTAAAGAGAAAATTGTGCCTAAATCTCTCGAAGGCATTAGCCATATCTAATTTTATGGTCATTACTTTATCCACTATCCCCCTACTGGAAAATATATCTTCTTGGACCAATATTATGTTATCAAAATATTGTCTCCCAACGACAAAAACTCCTTTGATTTTTGAGATAACTACAAGAAGGAGCCACTTTAGTCTTTCAACAAGGAGTTTTGAAATGCTATTTTAGGATAAATTGTACAATGAAATAGGGAAAAATATGTGAAAAGAGGAGGGGTTTATTTCTTTGGGGACCAAAGTTGGGAAGGAAGATTTGGTTCCAGACACCTCCCATGCAACCGTTTGAGTCAGGTAATAACTAATCATTATACAAAAGTCTCATTTAATTAATTCCTGTAAGTGTTGATAAAAATGAATTGAGAATCTGTCCAAAACTGGAGCTTTCTCTAGGTGGAAGGAAACTATATTTTTGTGAATCTCCTCTTCTGTAGGAGGGAGAGTTAATTGTTTGTTCATGTATTCAGATATTATTTGAGGAGTCTACTCCGACATATAGTTTTCATATTCCTTGAAATAGGGCTCATGTTGAGACTACATATTGCTAAAGAAAGCTACCACTTTTTCTTTTATTTGCTAAAATTCGTCCAACTTGGATCCATTAACCACAATATCCTCGATGGTTTTTTTCCTTTCCCTATTCTTGGCTTGTTTATGGAAAAAATTTGTGATTCTATCACTCCCCTGGAGCCACAAACTCTTATACTTCAATGTCCAATATTATTCTTCCTTCTTCAACAGTGCATGATATTTCTTAAACATCATTCTATCATATTTCATCATATCCTCTGTAACTGTTTCTTTCTCTAGCGCAAAATGGAGGTGACTAATTATATGTTCCACTTCCTAAATAGCTCCTTGGTTAGAAATCTGTGTGGTTCTTTCCCAGTCTTTAATGCAACTTTTCAATATTTTAATCTTTTTCTACCAAATCTAAATAGGGTTACCTTCGACCCGGGGGTGCCATTACTAAGAAACCACCTCATGAATCTCAGGATAATGAATCCAAATAGGGCTGAATATGAATGGGATGGGACTAAAGTTCAATGGGGGAAGGAGATCTAGTATGATTAGGCGGTTGTCATAACCACTCCAAAGGAGAATAAAGTATTTGATGGAGATATCGCAACAAAGGAAGCCATAAGAGATAATAAATATATCCGGCATAGCAGTAATATGAGTGGGACCCATATACTTGTTATTCTAAGTGTATTTGAGGCCAGTGGGTTTTATGTCAAGAAATTTTTACTTAGACATAAAATATTCCATTTGTTCTTGGAAGGGATATCTAACAGGCGATCCCCATTTTTCTCCCAGTTATACAAAGTGGTGTTGAAGTCCACCCCCCCAAATTTCCATAAAGCTCCCACTTCATAATTTACAATGCAATGCAGAGAGGCCCAACAATCATGATTTTCTAGAAAATGAACAAGCATGTAAACATTAACCACATAGCATGCCTGGTTTGAAGAGAGATCAAGGAAGGAGGATGTAAGACAATGGACACTTGATTTGGAATTGAGGAGGCAAACCGGAGATGGATCCTAGAGAGTGCAAAGACCTCCAGATGCTCCTCTTGCACTGACTAAGGAGATATCATTGTCATTCCACAGGAGAGAAGGTTTCACTTTTATTTCTTGCTCTTCTAATTTGGTTTCATGGAGGAGGGAAATCAAGGGTCTTTATTTTATGATTAAATACTTCACTTCATATTTCCTCCTTTTAGACCTTAAGCCTCTATAGATCCAAGAAAGAAATTTCATTATATACTTTTTTAGGAGGGGGGCCCTTTAAACAGTGTTGTTCCAACACTTCTTTTGGTTCCTTTATTTCCAGTGTCTTCCATTTCAATGTGTTTGAGGGTGGGTTGGTGTCCCAATTATTTTTCCTTTTCTATTTTCTCAATCCATATTTATTTTTTGGTTTTCCTTCCAGATCATTAAGTATGTCGATCTTTCTTGATGACTTTGTTTGCTACTGATTTCTTGTCTGTAAAGCTTGAAAAATGATTTCCAACCATGTTATCTCTTAGTGAGATGAAGTCTTCATCTTCATTGGTAGATTCACCTTTCTAAGGTTCCAATTCTTCATTGTATTTTATCGTCACAGTGCTCTCCACCTAGCTTAAAAGGATGCAACTTTGGTAAAGGGTGAATCTGAAATAGGAGTATCTTGAAGTGGAATATCTTCCTTTTCTACTCCATTTTCCAGCACATCATATTTATTTCCAGAGTTTCCATGAATGACTAATTTACTTGTTTCTTCTATGATCTTAGTTGATTTGTTTGTGGGGGAGGATGGTCTAAATTCCTTTGAATGGGATTGATTTTGTTATTCAGCAGTGGGTGGTTGCTGGTTTTGAGGAAATTTTCTTCTTTTAACTTATTTACATTAATCTCCTGTGTCACCTTGTTTTTCAAGTTCCTATGGTTTCTTCGGGCATATTTTGGCGAAGTGTCCATAGTCATGAAAATTTTTGCATTTGAATGGGAGTTGGTCATAATCCACTTCTTGAATGTGTGAATTTTTATCCAAGATTAAATTGATTGCAATGGGGAGGCCCTTTTCCAGGTCAACCTCAACACAAATTATGGCACTAGAAAAAATCATGTCATGAGGTACAGTATAATCAACATATTTCCCAAGACCGTTTCTAATCTTTTGGAAGGTAGAATCATTCCAATAATGAAGGGGAAGAAAAATAAACTTAAGCCAAACCAAAAAAGTGGCGGGGACATCACAGTTCGGGTTAAAGGTAGAGCTCCAACAATCTAATTAAAGCCCTTGAGCACCTATAAAATATGGGTCACTTCGAAAGATCTTGTCTCGATTTGATTTTTTGTCAAAGAATAAGGTGAAGAAACCCTTTCCAGAGAAGGATGGAGTAACTTCTCCATCAATCAAACGGTTCCAGTTATTCAGGTCCCATTAGCGAATTGTTTGAGGGGAGGGTCACAGTCCCATAAATTAACCCACGATACCTTGATCTTCTAGTTGAAGGGCTCGATTTCTAGCTTGAGGAGCAAATATCTTGACCTTAGGGATCTCATTGATATTTTTAACAAACTGAGAAGACAAATCCATTTTGAACTTTAGCCCATATGATACCACAAAGTTTAGTGCTGCAATCTCCTAGTTAAGAAGGGAAGGAGAGGCTGGATTGGTCATGATTGACCACTCCACCTAGATGAGGCCCTACGTGTAATGCTCTGTACTACTACTAATAATAATAGAAACAATATTAATATATATAAATAAAATAACAAATAACGAAGAAAGATAATAATAAATTAACAAAACAACAAATAATGAATAAAATATAAAAATAAATTAATAAAACAACAAATAACAAAGAAAAGATAATAATAAGGAAATAAAACAACAACTAATGAAGAAAATATAATAACAAATAAGTAAATAAAAATAAATAAATGTTTGCATGATGACACATCGATTGTGTACATGCAGATCCATTTCTAATTCCCTTACCATTCTTGGAATGGTTTGTTGTAGTTAAATGGTAGAAAGGGGAGATGAGGGGCATTCATTCATTCACTCATTCTTTGAAGAAGGAAATGTTGCGAGAAAAATGGCACTGGTAGTAGTAAGTTTATTGAGGGCTCGGGGGCGAAAACTGCAAAAATATTGAATGCAACTCATCTAAGGATGGGTGGAGAGTTGTCCCAAACACTTTGTTGCAGTCAACGAGATTTGGATAACATCACTTCATGATCACTAGTAAGGCAGGTATCATCGCTCCACAAGTATGTTGTTATTTTCAAATCTTTTGAAAATCCTATGATAATTAATTGAGTAGATATGTTGATTGATAATAGCATCGTCGATGTATTTATTTTTATATATTGTAATTCTGGGTCATTATACATGATATCAGAGCCAAGCTAAAACTCGAGGTACCTTTGGGAATTAGAATTTCATATCTAATATTATTGTGAAAACTATTTTTAAACCTTTGGATCTATTATTATTGTTCCATGTCTACAATGAAATCTATCATTACACTTTATATCTACAAAATAGATTTAATGTAAATCTCATAATTTTGTTAAACCTAATGTTATAAATGTTGGAATGCCTAGATCTACTTTAGATTAGACTCCACTAGTTCCATTTCAACATTTATCCAATTAGATCCACCTCATCTCTAATCGATTAATAACGATAAGAATTTCTACTCAAGCTTCTGCACAACCTCTAAACGAAATTAAGCGTGTACAAGGCTATTGATCCATGTGGGTGAAGGTCACTACCAAACCCATGAGATGGATTTTGTAGTTGTGAAATTAAGGGTTCAGATCAGAAATTTGTGATTTATTAGAATTTAAATTTGTAAGATTGAGGGAAAAAAAAAAGTGATATGTGCATAGTTAATGAAGTTGTCTTTCAGATTAATCACATCAT
Organism: Pinus albicaulis; assembly: GCA_034641835.2. Classification (NCBI taxonomy): domain Eukaryota; kingdom Viridiplantae; phylum Streptophyta; class Pinopsida; order Pinales; family Pinaceae; genus Pinus; species Pinus albicaulis. The sequence goes on along the minus strand of CM076584.1, from coordinate 689,682,107 downwards.
TAATATTTGGTTGATGTTTTGAACCATCTAATGTGGTTCATCCGGGTCCAGAGTTAGTAATTGGGAATTAACCGTTGAGAATTATTCGCTGGGAAATAGTTATTAGAAGAATAAAATTAATATTATTTTGGTATTAAATTAGATTAAATTGAATAAATAAAAATAATATTTAATTATACATTAAGAATTAGTCATTATGAAATAGTTGTTAGGAGTTAGACATTAGAAATTAGTTGTTAGAACAATTGAAATAATAACTAATTTATTATTATTATTATTATTTAAATTAAAGGAGATTAAAATAAATTGAATAAGGTTAATATTTAATTATATAATACAAATTAATATAATTATATATGTATATTGATTATAAAAACACATTAAAATTATTATATCATTCATTTAGAATATAATTAATTAAAAATGGAGAAAAAAAAAATCGAGGGAAAATCAAGAAGAGAGGGTAGGAACCCAACTCCTACTTAATTTCCAACCATCGTCCTTGTTGAGATTGATTGCATGTTTCTCAATCTCAATGGCCTCTCTTAGCTTCCTTTGATGGAAGTGATCAACTCTTGTGATGACCCAAGAATCCTCAATGTAGACATGGTGCTTAGATTTCTCGGCATGTTCAACCAAAGATGAGGAGCGAAAACAATTGTGCTTAATGTCTGTTGCATGTTGTTGGATTCTTTTGCTAATAGAGCGACTAGTTTCCCCAATGTAGGGAATCCCATATGAACAAGGGATGGAGTAGACCTCTTTCATGTCTTTAGGGTTCACAGGGTCTTTAACATATCTAAGAGAATTTCTAATGGTATTAAAGGGTTTGAAGGTAGAAGAAACTTTATTCTTTTTAAGAATATGAGTAATCTTATCGGTGGTCCCTCAGATAAACGGAAGCTTCACATTGGATATTAGATCATCATGAGCACGTTTAACCCTTGACTCTTTACTGGCTCTTTGAAAATATTTGAGTCCTTATTGCTTGCTATAGACATTATTTTAAAAAACTTTCAGAAGATGGGTTTTTTCTTCTTCCTGTGATTCTCATCAAAAAACCTTAGAGGACGAGTGGAAAGTGTGTTGAGAACTCTGAATTTCTACGTTGGAAAATGATGAGAACTGACATGAAGATATTGTTGTGTGAGTTTTTTTGCAATGAACTTGTTGAGAAATAGAACCATCATTCATTATAAAGAATAAAATATCGAGGAAAGGAATGCAAGAATTTACGTCGACTTTCATCATGAATTTGATGGAGTCTGATTGGGAATTAAGATGGTTTAGAAACAAATCTAATTTCTCACTACCATGGGGCCAAATGATGCATCTATCGTCAACAAACCTCTTCCATCGCTTAGGGAGGAATTGAGCAGAGGCCAAATCTTTGGTCTCAAAATCTTCCATGAATAAGTTGACAACTATAGAGGAAATAGGAGAACCCATCTCTACCCCACATGTTTGTTCATAGAACTTACCCTGGAAATTGAAAAAAGTAGAGGTAAGGAAAAGACCAACCAATTTGGCTGTGTCATTATCAGTGATCTAATTTATGACATTGATGACCTCCTGAATAGGTATATTAGTATAAAGGGAAACAACGACAAAGCTTACTAACAAATCCCTTGGGTCAAGTCTTATATCTTTGAACTCTTTAAGAAATGAAGCAGAGTCTTTAACAAAGGAATCAGTGCGACCAACAAGAAGCTTGAATTTATGAGCCAAGAATTTAGCAAGAAGATAAGTAAACCCACCTATTGTGTTAACGATAGGTCTCAAAGGGATCCTAGTTTTGTGAATCTCAAGGCCATAAATTCTAGGGGTGAGGGGATTGCTTTTAATAAGATTTTTGCAAAAAAAATTAAGACCATTATTAGATTTAACGACAGCCGCGACTTCTTTAGTAACTTTTTAAATTAGATTCTTATTAAGTTTCCAAATTTTCTAGTTATTTCTATGACGGATTTGGGCACTCATTCTGCACCAAATTTCCATCAATGGCATGGAAATAAATCAAAACGACCAAGACATTTGAAAGGGAATAAATCAAACCGATGCACATGCTTTAAAATTCAAACGAAGCCACAAATTCATTGGTAAATTATAGCCACGCATAAGAAAGAAATTCAAATATATTGTGAAACTTTCATCAAGTGAACATATGCCTTATTCTCATTCAGATTAGAGGTTAAACAAGAGTAAAACGAAAACCTTAAGGAATTGTGTTAAGGCAGGTTAGAGTGGTTTTGATCGTTTAATGCATTTCGTTGTGTTTTTTGTTGTTGTTGTTATAGTGGATATGGCCCAAACCTCGTTGTCGAAAACCGGAATAAGTACTAAGTACCTATTCCCATATAAGTATCCACTTGTAAGTATCCATTTGTTCCCATTAATGATTTAGATTTGACTTGACGTCCTTATTTGATTTGTTTAATATACATTATTGTATATAGTATATACATTAATGAATAATATACATTATTGTATATAGTATATATTTAATGTATATAGTATATATACATTAATGAATAATATACATTATTGTATATATTATATATTCAATGTTTAATAGTAGGTGTGTTAGTACATTTAACTATGTGTTTTTAACCTATACGAGTCTATTTGAAATTACCTTCTTTTCAAAAGATGTATGTGTAGTTTTGTATTATACTTTTCTTTATATATAGAAAGAGAATATATATATGTATTAAGATTAAATTAGAAATAATAAATATATAACATATAATTATTTTTGGAAGGATGGTAAACCTTTCATTAAAATAAAAAAATTAAAAGATAAATATATAATATTGTGATAAAATGTAATATTTGAGAAAAATGGTGTATTGAAAAAAGTGAAAATAGATGGTATATGTAAATACAAATTGTTAATGAGTATATAGAGTAATAAGTTTAAAGTGAGTCATGTTATTAATTTGTTAGTCATAATGAATTTTTCCTTTAAATATGTTATTAAAGAGGAAATTGTTCTAAAAAATTATTTGAAGGATGTTAATATATAAGTGTATAGGTATAAGAATTATGGCATGTTGACTTGGGGTAACGATATGGCTTAATTAATGCAAGAAAAGTTTAATAAATAATGACATTGAAGATTAACATTCTTAGTCATGTTATTATGGAATGCACAATGTTAAATTACATAATAAATGTTGATTATAAATATTTTAGTAGATTCTCACAGAGTGTAGAATAGACGACGGTAGGGTGTATTGTTAAGTCACTTGGTGATGTGAAGGTCACCGGTTTGAAACTCTGTCGGAAAAAATCCAGTCATGTTAAGGGTTGGTGTGGCACAAGTTGGGTGCGATCCCTAGGTGATTTTGACAAATTAGATGCCCTCGGGTCATGATTTCTCAAGCCAAAGGTTAATCTTGTTGTTATCTATGGAGGACACATATAGCTTGACAAACAACACAAATGAATAAATACAATTGTAGTGATCGGTTAACCCCCTTTTGGTGAAGGGATTAGAAATATGAATCAAGACCCATGTGGCTACTAAGATTTTTTAAGTATCTTGATAAAAAAATGCACGAGCATCAACTCGATGTAATGCTTGGAATTTGTATTTGGATATTACATATCTAATTGTGAAACAATCTCCTTGTCCACATTTAAAATTGGTGTTTAACCTTGTTTCGATGATTTAGCTTCTCAAGAATGGATGGATGGTATAATGAATGGATGAAGGAAAATAGTACGATCAATTGATTAAAACATGACACTAATAGTATTGATGAGATAGCCCAGATCAGATGGATGTGGAATAATCTTATTTCATTGTTGGTATTCCTTGTTTTTTACAAGCAAATGAAATTGATTTTTTGAGGAATTGTGATAAGAATACTTATCATGTAGTATTTCTATAGTATTGAAATGATTCTCGTATTTGTAATGCTATGTCATGAGGTTATATTGATATGTGGTTCATGTAATGTACACCTCCCCTCACATCTACCTAAGTAATCGGACACCCGGGGTAAGCATGAGATGAGGGGCAGTTATGACTAGACTCAACCTCCTTGGTGACTTTAAGGAAGTGGAATTGAAGCAGAAAACCATAACACAATCCTCCTATACCTGCTACAAGACCCCCAGAGGCTATTAGAGTCATCCACTTGACTTTTCCCTATGTCCCACTGAATTTTAAAGAATAAAAACCCTGAACACTCCCTTGATATGGGCAAGGGTGTGTATGCGAGGCTCTAGACACTCCCACATCATAACCATACATGCATCTAGGGACTTTTCCCCTCAGAATTGTGCCAACGTCTGCGGTATTTATGGCATTTTTAAGCCTAGAATCTCGAGCACTGCCCAAAACTTCCTGTAGCTTCTATAATCCATCAAAGACATGATGACAATGCTAATGAACGAAAAAAACGACTCCAAGACTAGGCCTGACCATCCCCAACTGGGACTGACATTTTGTCAAACACTTGGCATCAATGTAATCTACATGTCTAGGATACAACACATAGCATGAATGAATTAAAACTCTTATGAGACTTAACAAGAAGGATCAATACCCTCCTCCTTGAACTATTATGACATCAATTAGGTATTGCATCCATTATCTTAACAATTACAAGCAAATACATGAAATATCCATGAGTTGAACCAATCATGTAACCATGCTTATAACCAACATAAAACCATGTAAATAACAATGAGATAACAACTATTAAATCCACACATTAAAAAGTACAAAAGCACGATAAATCAGCTTTTATTAAACACAGGTAAGATCCAACCATGTTTAGGACTTCCACGTATGCATGTCCAAACCAGCTAGGAAATCACACTTGCAATATGTTACCTGCAAGTATTCCAGCTGAAGCTGCCTGATCCGGCTCTTCCTTGCTGGATCTTGGATTTCCTTCCTTTTCCTTTTCCTTCATTTGATTTATTTCCCTTTTTCTTGGTCCAATGCTGAAATGCTCCAAGAAAAAACTAAGTGTCTAAGAGTGGGAGTTACAGAATAGAGAGAGAGCTCCAAAGCTAAATTGAAAAAAGGTTGAGCCAAAATCTTTCCAACTGATCCTCAGAAGCCTTTTTATTATGAGGTCTCTATTTTCTTCATTTTCCATTATTTTCCTTCATTTTCGTCCTCACATGCAACCTATGACCTTTCACCTTCCTTTTCTCCTATTTTCCTTTATTTTCATAAATAAATGCCAAATAATCCCTCTTTCCTTTCCAAAGCCTTTTCCAATTTCCTTTAGCCATAATAACCGAAATGAACACTCACTAGGATGTTTTTTCCACCATTCATCTTGGAATAAGTGTCCCTTAACTGTGGTCTCATTTTTTTCTGGTATTATCTTTTATTACATGAACTTTTAACCCAAGTTCATTATAGTTCCAATTATTATGTGATGCCATGATATATATTTGATACAAATATTTTGATGTTATAACTTATAATGATGTGAAACATGTGGTTATTGCTTGCAAATTTTATGACATCCATGAACATGAAATTTTCTTTACAATTCAGAATGTTGTGATATCAATGATGTTATGTTCTCATAATGGCATGCAAGAGTTAGAATGTGGATTATTTTCTATGATATTATGATGTTGTAACTAATGCATGGGTTACATGTTGAGATGTGGTGATTGAAAGGAATTCCACAAATGGGCCGAGAGGGCCGGTTTATTTGATGATCTCGTGGGAGCCCATACCTATGAGGGAGAATGTGCAAACCATATGGCTTGGAGACAGACTCAATCAACACTACATATTCCAATGTTATATTGTCCTGTATAGATCTTGATGGATAGTTCTTGAAGGGCTATTGGACCATATTGAGGAGGCCGAGTGCCTGATATGGGATTGGAATGCCGAAGTCCAGAAGTGGTGTGAGGACTCTCATGCCTAAGGTTGTGTACCTTAGTCAGTTGTGGAGGGAGATGAGTCAGCTTTGTGAGATGCCCAGAGTTATTCAGTCCTAACACTTGATGCCTTCCTTGGGGCAGATGAGGTCTAAGCCTTAGTGCAAGACTTGAGTCTATGATATAGACCGATGAGGCTATATGCCTAGTTCTGAAAGTTGGGAAAGAGACTTGAGATTCCTCGGTATTTCCCTGGTGTTGTGATGTAACTTTAGATGTCTGTTGGTATACTAGTTCAACAAAGGGTGTTGGGAAAACATGTGGTAATAAATAAAATAATAATAATAAATGAGATAATATTAATATATGTAAATAAAATAATGAATAATGAATAAATATAATAATAAATTAACAAAATAACAAATAACGAATAAAAAATAATATTAAATTTATAACCATGAAAATATAATAATAAAGAAAAAAAAAAAAAAAACACAGAAGAAATACATATAAAATAAAAAGAAAAAAAATTTTGCATTATGACATATGGATTGTGTACATGCATATCCATTCCCAATTCCCTTACCATTTTTGGAACTATTTGTTCTATTTAAGTGGTAGAAAATGGATATGATGGGCCTTTATTCATTCGCTCATTCTTTGAGGAAGGGAATGTTGCGAGACAAAGGGCGCTGACAATAGTAAGTTGATTGAGGGCTCGGGGGTGACAACTGTAAGAAATATTGGTTGCAACTCATATAAGGTTGGGTGGAGAGTCGTCACCAACACTTTGTTTTAGCTAGAGGGATATGGATAACGTGACAACTTCATAATAACTGGTAAGGCATATCTTTGCTCCATAAGTATGTTGTTCTTTTCAAATATTTTGGAAATACTATGGTAATTAATTGAGTTGATATGTTGATTGATAATATCATGGTTGTTGTAGTTAATTTTTTATATTTTAATTATGGGTCGTTATAATATGGCCAAATGTGAGAGGAAAGGAACAAAATAAGGGAGCGATGAAAGTTAGGAGAAAATAGGGTAGAGCAGAGGAAGGGGACGAGTCAACAAAAGAAACATTGACCCGGCAGCATGACTAGGTATTCTACGAGCAACAAAGCATGGAAAGTGGATCAGAAAGACTTAGGGCAACAAAGTTGTAGAGAAGGTGGATTTCAAACAAGTTTCCATATATTATTAATGATAAACGTTGAGAACTGTTATTTGAATTGAAAGGTTTCAATGTCTTAGATACCTTTCCTAAATATAAGATTTAGGGACAAAATTATTGATTTGTAGTTGGAAAATTTTGAGACATAAATCTACTAATTTATTACCATCACAATTTTAACAAAATGTAATTTAACTCGTCCTTAAAGACATATCTCTCCATCTTAATTGCAGAACATACGGTTTTCTTGGTCGATTGACTTCATGAAATATTTCCCAATCTAGACTTTGATTATGTGTGTGTGTGTGTGTGTGTGTGTGTTATTGGGCTTAGAAACAGAAGGTGGTCATATTTTTTTGACACACGCACCATGAAAAGGAAATTGAGCATAGCCTGTGTAATTAAAATTCAGAAAGAGAAATAATTGAGGAGTTGGAGGTGGCAGACTCTCCAAACATGTTATGAATTTGTATATATTTTTATAGACCATATTATGCCGATTTAATTGGATCGAGTGAAGGAACTTTAAGAATTTGTGCATGTGTCAAATCAAGAAACTTAAAAATATACATATAAAGCATTAAATAACTGTTGGATAATTAATTTTTTTAGACAATTGGTGGTGTGAGGATTTTTTTAAACAATTTTTATTTTTGACAATTTGATTGAAAACCACATAAAATTAGTCCATTCATATACATCCACCAATCAAAAAATAGGGATTCAATTTTTAAAAATTAAAAATTAAATTTTTAATTTTCAAAATAATAAATTTAATATTTAATTTTACAAAAACTGTAGTGGACTTTGCAATTGTTTTTTTTTTTTTTAAATTAATAAAGAGTCAAAGATTTTTTACCATAAATGAAAACAATACACCTATATTCCACAATTATCAATAAAATACTCCATATTTATTATTTCAAAAATATTTATTATATTCTAGGATGATATTACTAAGATCTTAACTAATTAAGATGAGGTTTATATTAAATTAATGAAGGTACCATGAAGCTCTTCGAAGAAGCAATGCTATGTGGCATGAATGTGGTGTAAAAGTAGTCAACTCTAAGGAAACTCTAAGGGTTTTTTTACCCTTTGGTATTCTTTTATATTCAAATTGACCGAAGCTTAGAGCACTCCCCATTGCTTAGCAACTAACCTTCTCCATTCCTCAACTAGTGAGGTATGCAAAATAATTAATGTTTGCATAACATTAGAATATTAGAGTTATGTGTTTTGTTGGAAATATATTTGCATATTGAGTCATAAAATGGAATTAATAGTATTTTTTCTAGAGATCATAAAACTACATTACATTATTGGGAGAAAAAATAGGTTTTCCAATCAAAGACCCCATTAGGGAGAAAATGGAATATTTTATCTCCTTACTGAATTTGATTGATATTAATACATCTAATGGAAATTTTACATGGAACAATTCTAGATAGGGATAGGGAACGAAACTTCTCAATTGGATAGTTTTCTAGTTCATACTGATTTCTTGGAACAAAAAAAATCATTGCATCATATATTCCGGCATGAAGTGGCTTGAGTCATTGACCTATCATACTACAAATTAATCCCCAAGAAGATTACCATCCTCTTCCTTTTTTATTCAACCATTTTTTATACAAGATGAAAAGTTATTTAATATGGTATTATGTTCATGGTGTCATTGGGTGGAGGGTTGACCATTTTATATGTGGGAATAAAGAGCCAATTCTTCCAAAATAGATCTCAATGCCTAAGCGAAGGAAATATTCCATGCCATAGATAAAGGAATCCTTGATCTCAAATAAAATTTGCAGGAGATATAAAATTAGATTGAAAGTGGCTTGGTGACTTTGGACTTATTACTGTAAGAGAAGATGAGGTTCCTTCAATCACAAGGGATCTTAGCATGGAAGAGGAGCATTAAATATTGAAATCAAGGAGTGTATAGCTTCAAATACAAGGTTAAAATACCCATTACTTCCATAACCAAAGCCAGAATGTGCCTATGGTGTAATAATCTCCATTCCATCTATATGAATGGGGAAACACTACTATCTAATTATGATTATACGAAAGTTTATCCCTAATTGATTTTTGAAATTATTACTCAAAGCAAGATCAAGTGTAGGATGTGGATGTCACAAATATGCTAGGACACATCTTGTCAATCATCTCCATGGAAAAGAATGAAAGGATAATGAAACCACTAACAATAGAAGAAACAGGGAAGTAATTATGTTATTTTAACCTAACAAGGATCCTGGGTTGTTTGGTTTCACAACCCACTTCTATAGAAAGTGTTGGAATATGATCCTCATATGAAACTGCTTGAGGAGTATGTCAAGTTTTGAAAGTGAATAAATTAGGTTTTTAAGCCTCTTGTGTCAAATTATTAAACACATAAACATGAATTAAAAGTTTAGTTTTTGCAGAAAATATGAGACAACATCACCATAACAATAAACACAATACAACAAATGATGAAGGAGTTCACCCCTCCTAGGCTACATCTCCCGGTTCAACTTCCAATAGTTGGGCCTCTTTCATTATTCTATAAAAATGGTGTTTACATTAAGTCAAATTTCTCAAATGGATTAAAAAATAGCTCCAATGGATTCAAAACTATCAAAAACCCCTGTCTAGCCTCTTTCTACTCCCAAAAAGCCCAAAGAATGAAAAATATATCTTCCTCCTAATTTTTTTTGTTATCCATTCTACAAAACAAACCCGTATCCTATCCATCCTGCAATTTTGGGATTTGTCGGACGTGGGGTGACAAATTTTCCCCACGCCAACAGGATTCCCACTGCACTGGGTGCAAATTGTCGCTTGGTTAATCAGGTTGGTGAACCCACTTACAGGCTAAAAACTTGCCAAGTGGCATGAAACCCATCATTGATTGTGCAACCTGTTGTACCACTTCCCATCGAACTCCAGGCTTAACCGTGGCAAATAATGATGGGAAGTTGCATTCACATGTGGTGGTAGTTTGGAGTTAGGGTTAGTGGAACCCTACCCTAGACTGGTTCCGATACCCATCACTAGTTCCCTAATTTGACATCAAACCTTACCACAACATGTTCACATGTTATCCAGTTCCTAAACCGTAACCGTTACCATTGTCATGACCACCGAAATGTTTGTCGTTTCCGCTTTAGTTATGTTGGTTTTCTCCATCAAAATGTATTGCGACCAGAATTTGGTTAACCATAACATTTCATAGTTCAGAAACTTCAGTTATGTGAATTAACATATGGTTCTCCGCCAAAAATAATATGTGCGTTGAATTTGAATTTTATGTGTATTACATGGCTTAACATATAACATATTTTGGGGCTGGGGTTAGCCCCTAACCCTGGTATGTGGACCGGGGTTGGGGTTAACCCTGGACCCCACCCTCGATGACTTTTACCACAAACTTTAAATAGTAGTGAGACCCTATAGGAGTAAGAACCAATGCATAATGGAGACGGTATGAGGTTTGGTTGGTCTAATGGAGGTAGTGCATTCAACTCCCAGGGCTATTGCTTAGCCCTTACCAGAATTTTGGTCACCACTAGGAGGCCATGTGGCAGCCTCTAGTTGGCCCACGTGGTCCCTCCTAGTTGCTCCACTTCACCAACCTCAAAACCAATATAAACCACCCATTTCTGAGCCAATAGAAAATTAAAAAATGGAAAATCGTGAAAGGTCAAAAAAGACAAATCAACCTGTACAGTTAGGGTCCATTAAGCAGTACGTACTACTAACTGTGAAACCCTCCAAACCCAAAAACCAAAAAAAATTGATGTTTCCACAAACGAAACGAGTTGTGCCAGATTCAAAATAGCGAGATCTATGCAGTAGTTCTATTTTCGAGCCATTTTGACAACTTTGAAATTTGAGCATAAAATTGATCCACCAGATCATTCCTCCCCACTGGAATATTTTAGACCTCCAAAATCTCTTTATCAGTCAACAAATAGATGAGATACAACTCCCTCACCCTTCCAGTCTCAATCCACAATGCATAATTTTGAGTTTTTCATGAAAAATTAGTATTTTCCCTAATTTTGGAGACCTCGTCTTGCTGTCATAGATACCATCTTGCTACAATTCACCAGAATATGAAGAACAACAAACTGCCCTTGAAGGAATAAACACATTCCATCCTCGACCGCCAATCAAAGGAAACTTAAACAACTTCAAATTATTCTCACCTTGAACACTGTCAACATGACGATGCTTGACATGTCTAGTCTTGCGCTTGTCTCGACCCTTAACCAAATGTGATAGCCATCACCATGCAACATCCCATTTCGAAAACAACACTTTGTGAAACCCAAAAGAAGAAATTTTGAACCCAATTCCCTATTTGTCAAATTTAATTGGCACTCGATCTTTGGCCTTTGCACTTTCTAACACTGGCATCTTTTTCACATCACTGTTGAACAATGATTCTTGCTGTTGCAATTTTACCTCATCTTGTTTACCTCTTTTTTTGGCAACATGTTAGATTCCTGAAAAATCTATTCAGAAATATTAGAAACCTCAATGAAATCAAAATTTTCATTTGATGCATTTCCTTGAAAGGCCTCATTCACAACATCCTTATGCTTGAACATTAACAAAGAAATTTTTTGACTAGCATTCACAATTCTCTTCATTTGTCCAACATTCATAAGAGACTAACTCATCTTATTACTGTGTGCTATAAAAATGTACTCAATCCCATTCTTGAACAAGTGATACTTATTCTCATGGCAATGAAATATTGTTGTCCTATCATAAAGATATGGGCTACCCAAAACTATACCACAAATATCAATCGAAATTACATTGAGTTCAACTTCATCAAGAAAGTTTGCAGTGATTGCAAATATAAGTATGCACCTCCTTGTAACATGAAATTTTATATTATGACATACCCAACCTAAATAATATGGTCTAGGATGTGTTATGGTCTCTAATTTTAACTTCTTGACAATTTCCTCTGCAATAAGATTTTCTTGTGAACAAGTATCAAACAATGTGTCAATCTTAGTATGTTTTGAAACAAATCAAATATGGAAAAGCTCAATTATTGTTTCTTTATCTTGAGTATCATTAAGAAAACTTGAAGAAATATTAATTTCTATGTTATTACCTTTCAAACCCATCGCTGCAATCTTTGTTTCATATTCGGAATCAGAACCTAAATCATGCTGTATTGTTGCAAATGTCTTCTCCTTCTCCTTGTTTTCAATTTCTTGGGTCTCAATTCTGGATGAAGTTTCCAGCAATGATATTCATCATGTCCATATTTGGAACAATTTTTGCATGTGAGTTTTTCTTTATCCAACTTGTTGGATGCATTCTTCTTTCCTTTACCCTTTAAACTACCTTTTCCATTTTCTCCAGACTCAAAGCTATTCTCACTTGTCTCATATGAAACATGTTTCCCTCTTGCCTCTAGATGTGTGACATGTACACAAACTTCATCTAAAATTGTAGGGTTAAACATGAGTATAGTATGTCTTAGGTAACTATGCAAACCTCCAGTATATTTCAACAAATTTTCTTGAGATGTCAAATATACCCTCAATATTAATGCTCTTCCTCTAAATTCTTTTGTATAGCTTTGAACACTTTGTCCCTTTCCTTGCCTAAATTTTTTCCAATACATTGTAGCTTTATCCATTGTAGCTTTCTCCATTCCAAGAGGTTAATACCTTACCATGTTTCTTCATGTCCTCTTGAGTTTTGGCTTCCCACCAAATAAGTGTTTCATTTTCCAATCTTAATGAAGCAAGTTGAATCTTGGTGTCATCATCCTTGATACTATGTATCCTGTAATACACTTCAAGCTGATGTACCCAATTACCTAATATTTCAAATTTTACCTCTCCATCATACATAGGCAAATCAAAATTTATGTCAAGTTTTAGAAATGGAGTTTTACCATGCCCTTTTGGAGAATGTGGAGGTGTTTGTGAAGGGATTTTTGTGGAAGAAGATGATGGTGAAGATGGTGGTGAGGATAAAGGTGAACAGTATGGTGGCGTCAAAGGTGGGTTTTCACCATTCTCACCATTACCTTTTGGAGTCTTATCCCCATCTCCATGGAAAATTTTAGGGGCTAATATTCGCGGGTGGGCTAATTTTCCATCATTTTTCCAAAAACAAGATTCGCCAATTTCCATTTTTTCTAAAAATGATTCATCCAAATTTTACAATCTAAAATTATTTTACCTTAAAAATTTCCAACATTATACAAAGACTATATATAAAATCATTGTAAATGTGAATAATTTTACAAATATATCGATAGAAATTTTATAGTTTTCATATTATGAGATTCGCCAATGTTTTTAAACTTCAAGATAATTTTCCATCCTTAAAATTTTCCCTGCTGGCCATCTCCTCCATCTCCTTTTGAAGACTTATCTCCCTTTGGAGGATTGGAGCTCTCACCTTGCAACCTTTTGTTTCCCTCCTCATAGAGAAATTTCAACATTTTTTCCATGTCAAAGAATTATTTTCTGAAAGCCTTTTCATCCTCTGACATATTGTCACACTCTCCTTCATGTGACTTACTTGTTGAAGCTTCAGGTACAGCTTGAGGTGAAATTTGTTGTGGATATTGTGGAAAAATTTCTCTCCTTGTCCTTGACCTAAATTGAGGACTAGCAACCACAATATTTCCTTCTCCTCTCTTGAGCTTCAACCTTGTAAGCATCAGAAACACTTGCAAACAATTAAACCGTCACAACAACAAACAAACCTAAGCTCTAATACCAAATTGCTCTGTATATGAAACTGACTGAGGATTATGTTAAGTTTTGCAAGTGAATAAATTATGTTTTTAACCCTCTTATTTCAAATTATTAAACACATAAACATGAATTAAAATTTAACTTCTTGGAGAAAACATGAGACAACATGACCATAATAACAAACACAATACAACAAATGATGGAGTTCACCCCTCCCAGGCTACATCTCTTGGTAAAAATTACAATTGTTGGGCCTCATTCATTATGATCAAAAAAATGTGTTTACATCAAGTTACACTACTCAAATGGCTTCAACAATTGCTCCAATTGATTCAAAACTTTCAAAAACCCCTATCTAGCCTCATTCTGCTCCCAAAAAGGCCAAAAAATGAAAAATATATCCTCCTCCAAAGTTTCTCTGCTATTCATTCTACAAATCACACGTGTCTGCAATATGTCCTATAATTTCAGGCTTTGTCGCCCATGTGGGGAAAATTTTTTTCCCCATGCCGGCGGGATTCCCACCGAACTGGGTGTAAATTGTCGCCTAGTTAATTGGGCAGGTGAGCCCACTAATCGTCTAAAATCCCGCCAAGTGGCATGAATGTCGTTGTTGATTATGCAACATTGTGTACCACTTCCCATCGAACTCTAGAGTAAACCATGGCATATAAAGTTGGGCGGTTTCATTCACATGTGGTGGTGGTTTGGAGTTAGGGTTAGTGAAACCCTGCCCCAGGCAGGTTCCGCTACTTGTCGGTGGTTCCTTGACCTGGCATCAAACCTTACCGGGACATGTTCACATGTTATCTGGTTCTGAAATCGTCACCGTTACCGTTTTCATGACCGTCGAAATATATGTCGTTTCCACTTTAGATATGTGGGTATTCTTCGCCGAAATGTATTGCGTCTAAACTTTGGTTAAACCATAACATTGCATTTTTCAGAAACTTTAGTTATGTGGGTTAACATATGGTTATCCGCTGGAAATAATAATTGTAATGACTTTGGGTTATATGTGTATTACATGGTTTAACATATAACATATTTTGGGGTTGGGGTTAGCCCCTAACCTTGGACTGTGTTCTGAGGTTGGGGTTTAACCCTGGTCCCCACCCCCGACGGATACCACAAACTTTAAATAGCAGTGAGACCCTATAGGGGTAAGAACTAATGCATAGTGGAGATGGTATGAGGCTTAGCTAGTTTGATGGAGGTCGCACATTCGACTCCCAGGGCTGTCTCTCGGCCCTTAACAAAATTTTGGTGGCCACCAAGAGGAAACGTGGAAACCTCTGGTTGTCCCACGTTGTCTCGCCTAGTTGGTCCACTTCACCAACCTCAAAACCAATAGAAACCACCCATTTCCAAGCCAATATAAAATTGACAAATGGAAAAATGTGAAATTTCGAAAAACTAAAGTTAGCCTGTACAATCAAGGTCCAGTCAGCAGTACAGATTGCTGACTATGCAACCCTGCAAACTCAAAAATTAAATTTTTTTGTTGTTTCCACAAATGAACAAAACTTTATTACATGAGCATACGACGTTGATTTTGTGCGAAATGCGTTGCGTCGGATTTAGAATGATGAGATGTACACGATTGTTTTGATTTCGAGCCATTCCAACAACTTAGAATTTTGAGAATAAAATTGATCCACATGATTAGAATATTATCAAATTCAACCTAATAAAAATGATTATCTATGTGCATATATATTCACTCATCGAAGGAGGAATCAATTAAACCTTTCTAGCATTAATCCCCAAAGAGGTAAATCCATCATCCGTTGCCAAATTTCATTCTATTCCATTATGTAATGTCTCTTAAATGATCATTTCGAAGATTATTGAAAATCATTTAAAATTGTTTCTCCCCAAGATAATATCTAAAAAAATTAGAGCCTTTATAGGAAAGAGGAAAATAGTGGATAATGATATCCTTGTGTAAGAGGAAAATCACTCTAGTAAAAACAAGGGAGAAAAGGGTATGGTTTTAAAATCAGATACGGCTAGTGTTTTTGGCCATGTCTAACATATATTTATTTTTGAAGTTTTCAAGTGGTTAGGCTTTGGTAATGAGTTAATAAATTGGATCTCAACTTGTATTGATGGCCCTTCCATCTCTCCATTGATCAGTGGAAGATCTGTAAGCTTTTACAAATCCTCTAGGGCCTATGTCAAAGATGTAATATTTCCCCTCTTTTGCATATTATAATAGTGGTGTTTCTCAGTCATAAATTAGACTTTTAAAGGAAGATATAATAAATTCCAATTATTATATTTGTTAGAGTGATAAAAAATATAAGTCATTCCTAATTAATTGATCATACATTGATAATAGGGGGTGATTCTATGATCATTGCTTCTAGGTTCAAATTTATTCTACAAAGTTTTGTAAATTCCTTAGGTTGTTTGATCAATTATAATAAAAATCATATATATGCATTGAATATTAACCATACCACATAGAATATTTTTTTCCATGTATTCCATTTTTTTATTCAAGAAATATGCATTCATTTTGATACTTGGGTATCCCCATAAGTCTCAATACCTTTTAGCATCCTTCATGGCATCCTCTTCTCTCTAAACTTAGGAACAATTTCTCCCAATGGGGATATTGATGGATAAACCCCACCATCCATTTGGTATTATTCAAATTGGTCCTTTGTGTTTCCTCTATTTTAGTTCTTTACCTTATTAGCCATAGCTAAGGTTTCAACATCTATTTCCCAATAACTTAGAAAACATCTTTATCAAGGTGGGAAGTCCAATACTAAGAAGCTTCATCTTGTAAAACTAGGAGTGTTAAGACCCAAATGAGCTATTTATCCCTTGAGGTAAAAGACCATTCTATGAAAAAAAATATTCTCGAGGCCAAGATCCTCTGGAGGTTCATATCAAATCAACATGATCGGAAGAAGTAGATTGTTCACTAGAAATATCTTGGAGTTGATAGAAGAAAATATCATGAGAACTTCTCCTGAAAAATGGGTGGGTCTAAAATTTGGAGGATCCTCATTGTGGAAATTCCCCTAATTAAATATCAACTAACTTTGATCCTTAGTAATGGAAAGTATATCAATTTTGGGAAGGAAGCATTATGGGTCATCTTTCTTTGGAGCATAATCCTGCCCTACTACCTCTCTGTATTTGGATGGAAAAAATTGAGATAAATCCATTTTTGAAATATCTCAATGATCATCTAATGATTATTGGCTAGGGTGGAATTATGAATGCATCCCCTCTCACTTGTAGTCTCTTCCTTGTATTTTTAGTGTTGTTCTATTAGGTTGTTCCCCTTGTCAAATAACAAATGAATATTCCCCAGATTGGGTAGGAATTATAGATATTTAATGTGAAATGAGTATGACTCTATCCTCCACTAATATGTGATTCCCCTTAATTTGGGGATCTAACATCCTTATGGGATTCCCAAAGTTAATATATTTTTTTGAACCTCGTCCCATAAAAATATTCTAACCACCAAAAATTTGGCTAAGTGTGGCATACAATGATTATCACCATTTTCCCTCTATTCATAAAATAGTGAATCAATATCAATCCCATTCCTTGAGTGTTAAAGTTACTAAGAAGCTGTGGCCCATGTCTCTTCAAGAATTAGTTCCTTGAATTCAGTCATTAGTACATCTCCACAATCTCTTTAATTATTGGTCTAAATATTATCTGGGATCTTTATTAGGTGAAACTTTATTCAAATAGTTGTGGTAGGATCTAACTAAATTCATTTTTTGGAAATTCTAGTTGGCTCATAATTGATCCATCTTTTAACAACTTTTAATTCATCCAAATGTAGTTTCAAAGAGAGAAAATTCCTTGTTAGTGAAGCTTATCAATTCTCAGAATCCTAAACTCTTCCTCCCTTAATATTTGGATCAAATTTAAGTAATTATGTTCTCTCGACTCCATGTGAAGCCCTTAATATTAAGCCCTTCTTGACTTTGAAACAACTAGTAATTGAGATACTCACTAGAATAATTTTGATGGGCATCCAAGATTAACTCAAGGGTGGAAGGTGTGGGTTGAGGGGGTGTCCTAGCACCCCAAAGGACTAATAGAACTATCATATTATTGGATTTTGGGTAGAACCACTAATAACCAAGTAAAATAATATCTTCATATTTTCAAATTCATCATAATGAGAGACTCAAATCATTATTATACACCACCATGTTTGATCCTCCCCACCATACATAAACTTCAACTTAATTTTTAAGAAAATTTGGTGTAGTATTGGTTCCATTGAGGAGTTCAATGCAAAACATTTCCTCGGGACATAAAAATTCAATAATAGATACCTTGTCTAATCTTTCCATCTGCAGTGAAGAAAGAACCCTATAAATAAATGAAAGTAATCCCACCTCCCCATTCCCTGAATATGACAACATTTGGTGTTATTTGTGAGCATCACCTAACAACCTATGGGGTCATGTCTATGTATTATCTATCATTTGGAATATAGGCTCTCCACTCATATCACTCATGATATTTTCTAGTTCAATCCTTCCTCTCCCAGTGGTACTTATCGAGCAATGCACCCCAAATCAAGGGAACTTAAGATTGTGGACTATCACACTTGTACAAGATACAATTTGCATTATGCATCCCCTCATTTTCATTCGCATGGTAGACTCTATTGGTTTTTTATCTTTGGATATTAATAATGTTTGTCTCATGGATATTAATTTGACACAATAATCTATCCTTTTTGCCCTTGAGGCTACAATTATGTGTATTTGGATTGTGGTTATTAGTAATGTTGTGATTATATGGTTTTTGGAGGTTATAGTTGGAAATTGGCTAAGGATGGCATCATATGCTCATTCAGGATGAAGGAGAATTCCTTACTTCCCTTCCTCTTAAATATTAAACCTCCAAAGCCCCCATGGTGTAGACTAATTGGTGACAAGGTGTATTATTAAGGAACTCCTTGTGTAAAGGTCATCGATTCAAACCTTGATTTTCCCATGTACATGGTAGGGTAAATCGTGGGAACCTAGTGGTTATAGTGGTATTAGTGGGAGTAAACCCTATGTGATGAAAGTATGAGCCCATCCTAGTAGATAATTCCTCTAGTTACCTAAAAAAAACAAAAAAACTTAAGCCTATAAGACAACATGACATAGTTACAAATTAAATATCACTATTTGGTTACATAATGGACCTTCACCATAGAATTATTGATAGAGAAATGAAATTAGATTCAATAGGAAAAGGATGAATCGGTAGCTTAAGGAACCAAATTGAAGAATTGTAACATGTTGGAGTTCATGGTACTATGTTTCCTTCCTCCTCTATCAACTCTGTTAACTCTACTATTTACAATGTTCCTAACTTGAATGTAGATGCTCTAATCATGGAGCCTTTAGCTTCACAAGGCCTGGTCAATAATCCTCCATCTATTCATTTAGTATGAAAGTAAAATTTTCTCTTTATTTGGGTATCTTATATAAGGTATAAACTACTAGGAATTTTGGAAGTGATGTAATTTTGATAATATATTGTATGTGGGATATGATTTTTAAACAACTAGAAGCTTCCATCCAACCATAAATTTTCTATGTACTACTGAAACATTGTTTCATTTCATGTGCAACTCTTGATTAATACAATATCTCCATATTATGGTTAAATAATAATGATATTAATATTCAAGAATACATTTTACAATAAATTCCTTTCTTGGAATCGAGTGGAATATTATAAAAGAAGTTTATAGTGCTTTCTGGAGTTTTTCCCACTATTTGGATCTATCCTCTAAGGTTTTCCTAAGGAATAATATCTACATCATGAATAGACATAGCATTGTCTTCTTCCATTAGGTTAGTTGTGTCTCTTGGAATCCTCTCTGTATTCTCCATTGGAACTTGAGTGATTCACACTACTTAGTGGATTCTACTTTCCCCGTGAGGTTTTCCTCATTTAGGTTGCTAAATGTTTACTAACAGAGGAGGTGCTCTATTATATATTAATGGGAATTTGAGCCTCACTTTTATAGTGGTTGATTTTTTTCTAAGTTTTGGAGTTGTTTTTTCTACTTCACTTTTTATTTATACAACCACGTGGTTTGTATTGGAACCATTCCATCATGTAGCCTCCTAGTTACATTTCCTTTTGGCATGGGATTTACCATGCTTTACTTCCCCTAGGTCATGAACATGTTTTGATTAGGGTAAGAGAAGGTTAAATATTGACCTTGAAACAAGACTATCATTAGAAGCCAATGTGCTCATAGTCGATATTTTGTTTCCATACATAGTCACTTCAATATAGCCAAATCACTTTAGGACGCTATTTCAGATCCCTTCCATATATCCAAAACACTTTAGGAAGCTCTTTCAGAGCCCTAATTCAACATAAATACATGTAAAATCAATACGTTGACTTTTTGTGTTTCAAGGTTGTAGTAATGGGATTATCAATGTCATTTCCAATCTCAATCAACATCTCAAGTGGTTAAAATTGGAAAAGAAAATTAGAAAGCCTTACCATATGGGAGTTGAAGTTAAACAATTTGTTGAGGGATCAAAGGTAAGCTATCAAGTATTCATGCAAAGATTAGTAGATCCACAAATCTAGGTGCTAGAGTGGTAAATTATGTCTCTATCAATCATTAAAACAATCCCAACAATTTAGAAATTCCATGCACATGAGTAGATGTAACCCTCCTCCAACAAGTGGGGATTCTAGCTTCTAGAAATCCAAGTGTGTATAGTGAATCAATAAATTATCCCATATATCTAATAAAAACTTATAGTGATGTTTGATGGATTCAACCACAATGATAGTGGGAATGATAGCACCCTTTTCCAGATAAATAAAACATTAAGCAAATATGTATAGATTTGAAAAAGAATTCACATCCTTAAAAGACTCATTTCCCTCTATGATAATAGGAATAGGGAAACAAGTTACAAGTTAATTTATGTTTGAAAGAAACCATCCTTAATTGGGTGATCTGTGGCTTGACTCCATGTTGAACAAAAATATAAACTTGTAAACGTATAATGAAGTCATATTTACAATAACTAAAATAAAAACCCTAATGGCAAAGAAAAGTAGAAAGAATGCATCTCTGAAAGCTGTCTAAAAAAAATAAACATAACCAACAAAACAAATCGCTTTAATGTTACAAATTGTCCCATTATTACACAACGATGGCCACCTCCTACATTTACAGTGATTAAAAGAGAGACTATTAGATATTTTCAATATGCACCATTAAAGGAGTGGCCACTTCCCACGATCATTAACGTGGAGATATTAGATATTTGCAGTATACACTTTTAAAGGACTTAGAACTCTCCATGATAAACGACATTGGAGAATACTAAATAAGGCGTATTAAATTGTCTAATAAACACTAAATAACCATAAGATAGAAATGTGATGAATAAATCTTATTTTCTAAAATCAATTATTAATCCCTATAACTGTACGATAAAAAGAATATAATAAAAGAATATTATTTTTTAAATATAAATAAAATAATATTATTCAAACTTAATTATCATATTTATAAAATTCTATATCTTCGTAACCTTTAATGTTGAACGCCTTTAATTTCTTCATTTTATAACACATGAACTTGACTTTGGTAAATACTAAACACCATTAAAAAATGAATCTTACTCATTTTCACTTGTTACAAAGTCAAATTCCTTGGACGATTTCTTCTCATTTCTGAATCACATATGGTCAAACCCTATAGAACTAGAAAAACTGATCTTTATATAAATTTTGTGGTTGTTAAACTAAATGTCCATTCATCTCTCTAGTTAAACTAAATGTTCCATTCATTTTGTGTTTAAAGGCTTAGTGGTTGACCATTAACTGCAACCACACTATGATTTTTCCTCCATTTTTTTATTCCCTTCTTGGGTCTACCCAATGACTGGCAAAAAGGTATTTATATGGAAAGTGATACAATACGAGGGAGAAGTCATCACGCTCTTGCCACTATACGAGGTAATCATTTTGAAGATCATTTTTTTCCTAAACATGGAGTATGTAAGCGTTGAAAAATTCAATGGTCTTAATTTCCATATTTGGAAGGTAAAGATTCAAATGCAACTCATGCATAAAAATATATGGAGTATAATAAAGGGAAAAGAACCAAAACTTTCAGATGCTAAGCTATTAATTGAATGGGAGAAAAAGGAGAAGAAAGCTAAGTCTATTATTGAACTATTTTTCACATTTTCAACTAAATTTTATAGATTTAGAAAAATCCTTTAAATAAATATGGGAGGAATTAAATCAGAGATTTGGAGGAAAAAATATAAATGACATTTTTTTTAAAATTGTAGTTGTTTAAATTTAAAATGCACGTTTTGTAAGAATACGGTTCTTATTTTGCTAGCACAGAAACCCTAGACACCTTACAACTCTCGGTGATATTTTCATTGAGCCCTTATGACATATGACATGAAGGGGGCTTCTCCCCCTCCTCAAGATGACGTGGCATCTTTTCAAGCATTGGTGTCTCTCACTCAAGAAGAAACTGTGGATGAAAGAATCACAATCCCACTTCATTAAAAAGGTAGATAATATCCGCTCAATAGTGTTTCCCCTAGATTTTGCTACACCTCTCTGGAATTCACAGATCATGCTTTCGTATGAAATTTCACTATATATGGCCATCTCCTAGATATATGGAGCAATGCCTTGATAATACATGGAAACCCATGATGAAAGGCAACATTGGACTATATGCTTGTGGAAATATATTTTTTTCTTTCATGTTTGAGTTCAAAGAAGAAAGAGATATGATTATGGAACTGACCATAATTCTTTGGAGTAAGAGAAATATATTTGAATATGTGGTCATTAGATTTTGATGTAGAGGATGACATACCCACTACAATGCCAGTGCGGGTAAAACCTCCAAGGCTTCCATTATCTTGTTGGAGCGGTGATTTCCTAAGGGAAATTAGAAATGGTTTGGGCAGATACTTGGATAGAGTTGAATCCAAGGGTTACCAATTTTCATGTGCAAATATTTGTGTGGAGGTTGATTTGGAGGAAGGCCTTCCATCATAAATCAACCTTACAAAGGGTGAATGTAGCCACTTCCAGGTATTTCATTATGAACAATTTCCCTTCAAGTGCAGGGTATGCCACAAATAAGAACATTTTGTAAGAGATTGCAAGAAGGCATAATCTGGTAATGGATGTGGCACTCCTACAAATCTAGAAGAGAAGTGGAAAATTCAGAAAAAAGTGGGAAACAAGGGAAAGGAGACAACAAGTAAAAATCGACCAACTCATAAAATGAATGTAGCCTCTTCATCTGCCAATCCCTTTGAGGTCCTTCAAAATAAAGAGGAAAGTCCACAAGAAGCATTAAATAACAACAAAAGGAAAGAAGTTATTGAGAAGGATGAGGAATAATTATAAGAGGAAGAAGGGTAAATATGTGAGCTAGAGAAAGAAGAAGGAAGACATCAGGGGGAAAATGACCAACTGACTTAGGAGGCCAATCAAGACTCTCCAGTAATGGAAGCTATTGATAACCCCTCATAAAGTTAGCAAAATGAAGGAACATGTACATCATTCAAGACAAAGGAGGTAGAAACCATAAAGGTAATGACAAGAAAAGTGAAGAAAAGGATGTGCCACGGGGACGAATATAATAGTAAAGAAACTGAGAGTAGTAAAAAATGAAAAGGGAGACTCTCAAAGAAGGCATCTAGAGAAGTAAAAGAAAAAACAAAAACAAAAAAATATTGGAAGCCAAATCCAAATTATTGAGACTTTAATAAAGCCAATAATAGTACCAGAGTAGGAGTAAGAGAAAGCAGGTGGAGTCAAAAAAACCTAACCCTCCCAAAAATAAATGAAAGAATAAATAAAAGTAATCTCATGGAATTTAAGGGGTTTGGTAAACCCCGCAAAATCCTTGTAGGTTAAAGATTTAGTTAAACAAGAAAAACTATATCCTTATTCTACATGAAACAAATCTAAAAGAAAAAGACATTTTGAATTATGCAAAGAATATTTGGAGAGATAGTACCAGGGTGGCTCAATCCTATCGAGGAGCCTCAAATGGCTTGGTTATCTTTTGGCAAGAAAATCTCATCACATTGAAAGACAATAGGGAAATGTGGCATTGGATAATGGTTATGCTAGAAAATAATTATGTGAAGGAAAAAATACCCATTTAAAATGTCTGAATCCCAGTAAATTATGGAGAGAAAAGTGAATTTTGGGGCTCATTGATTTCTTTAAAAGAGGAACAAAGACACTTAGAAAATAAAGTAGCAAGTGACTTCAATACAATCCTTTATTATTTAGAAAAGAGAAGAGGAAATATAGTCAGGGACCCCTTCTGGGAGAGAATGGAAGAGTTGGTAAGTGAATGGGATCTCTTCAATATCATGCCTAAAAATGGAAAATACACATGGAATAATAACTGGAGTGGAGCATGCCATATTGCATTACGATTGGACAAGTTCTTGCTTCATAGTAATTGGATGATAAAAGGAAAAAATTATGTATCCTCAATCCTAGCACCAGGTGACTCCTATCATCAGTTGACCTTGCTGGAGATAGACCCTTTGGAAAATTTGGGCCCAATACCTTTCAGATTCAACCTGTTTTAGCTAATGGAAGAAGGGATTATAGGTTTAATAAATTAAATATGGATAACCCCAATGACAGGATCACCTTCTTATGTGTGGGAGTCAATGTTGAGAGTATTCAAGCAAGATATTCGTCTTTGGTCAAAAGAGAAATACAAAATCCGAAGTCAGAAAAAGCTTAAGTTAATACAATAATTAAAGAAACACCAAAACGATATTGATAGTGTCCCAATGGAGGAATGTCATATTAAAAAAGGAAATGAGTTAAGCTAAAATATTCAATCCTTAAATAGGAAAGAGAAGGAGTACTAGAGACTAAAATATCGAAGCACATGGAAAAAATCTGGTGACCATAATACACCCTTTTTTCATAAGCACACCAAGGCTCAAGGATTACAAAATTGAGTAAGGGAGATAACACTTGAAGGTAAAAACAAAATCTCATCTTTCTCTGATATAAAACATGAAGCTTTTCTACACTTTCAATATCTTTACATAGAATAAACATAAATAGATCCAGATAATGAAAAGGAACAAAATTAGCAACTAACTAAACCAAAAAAGGAAGATGAAGTATTTGAGGCAATATGAACTTTAGATCTGGACAAAGCCTTAGGGAAAATGAATTTACAATAATATTTTTCATATCTTTTTGGTCGTTGATAAAAATTGACCTAATGTGAATACTAAATTGAGCTAGAGAGAAGGAAAAAATGGGTGGATGTACAAAATCATCCTTCATCTCTAATCCTCAAGGAATCCAAGACATTAAATTTCTCTATATTTAGAACCATATCTCTTTATAACGAAACATATATAAAATTATCACAAAAGTAATAGCCAATAGATTAAAGAAGATATTTCCAACAATATTTTTTTATAATCAAGGGGACTTCATGTAGGAGTGCCAAATATTGGATAATGTTATTATGGTTTAGGTAGTTATACACTCTAGTAAAAAGAGGGTGGGTCAAAGAATTATCATTAAATTGTATACATGCCAATGCATTTGACTGGGTAAGGCACTCCTTATTTTTAACAGTAGAACAAATGGGCTTCAATTTTGAATTCATTAGGTGGATAAAGGCTTGTATACATTTCCCTTGGATAACACCCTTAGTTAATGGCAAGCCTACCCTATTATTTGTAGCCTCCAAGGGATTAAGGAAAGGGTGTCTTATTTCCCCACTTTTGTACCTTTTGGTTGCTAAAACACTGAGTAGGAATTTAAAAAGGGAAAGAATGAACGGTAGATTGATGGGTCTAAGTATTGCAAGGAATGCTAAGGAAGTGAAACATTTACAATTTGTGGGTGATACTATTTTGTTGGGAGGAGTGTCCAAAATTATTTCCAAGAGATTTAAAGGATTATTAGCCTCCTATTTTTACCTCTCGAGTAGTTTGGTAAACAAAAAGAAGAGTCATCTTTATGAATGGAATTGTTATAAAGACAATTTAACGAAGATATCCATCTCACTCGAATTTATCGTGGAAATAGGGTGGATTTTTTTTACGTATATAGGAGTTTCGATCTCATTGGAAACATAAAATATGGAAGATTAGGAAGATTTTCTTCAAAAATCAGAAAAAAGATACAGTACTAGGGTGTACATTGGCTCAATGCAGTGGGCCAAACAATTTTGATTAATTCTATTCAATCCTCACTGCCGATCTACTTGTTTTTTGGAATCCTCATCCCTAAAAGTGTATTCAATCAGATAATTTCTATAATTTGAAATAGGGTAAATAAAATGAGAAAAAATTTCATCTCATCCATTGGAAGATAGTTCATATCCCCAAATTATATGGAGGATTGGCGATCAAATATTTGCATCTTATGGATCTTTCATTGGGATCCAAAATTGTTTGTCATTTTCTCTTTGATTCCAAGGAATGGTGGAAGCAATCCTTCTTACGAAAATACTTCCATAAAAATAGTATCATTAAGGTTGAAAAAGTTGATTGGAAAGGGATGTTATCAAATATATGGAGGCTATGGAAAGAAGTTCCCCCAATAATATTGGAAAACTTGAGTTGGCGAATCAGAAATGGAGAAAGGATAAATATATGGAAGGACAATATTTTTTTAGATGGGCCATTGGGAGAGTGAGAAGGAATTAGTGAATTGGAAAGTTGGATAAAGCAAGAAGGATGTATGAGGTTTGAGGACATATCAAAATGTGATATACAAGGCATTCAAAATGGTTGGAAATATCTAGATTTACTAATATATCTTCAACCACAATGGGAAAATTTGACCTCTTTACTAAAGGGAATATTGCCCATATTTATAATGTCCAAAGACCAACACTATTGGAATATCAACTCTCATCAGCGATATATAGTCCATATTTATAATGTAAAAATAACATCACTCTTGGAATATCAGCTCTCATAAGTGATATACATTCAAAGATGGGTATGAGATGTTGGTGAAAAGGATACGACACCCTGCACCCAATTTTGGGTATGTGTTATATTCTTTCCATGAATATCTCCAAGTGTTTTATGTTGCTTCAGGGACAACAGGGGGTCACAACCCTTCGTGTAGGGGCGTTTACAGGGGGGCACTAGCCCCCCTGCACAAGGTCTGGGGAAGCGCCCTAAGAAAAAAAAAATTATGCGAACCCAATAATAGTTGGGTGGACCCAAGGATGGGGGGCAGACCCAAAGGCAGTGGCCGAACCTACCCATGGTTTTATGCATGGGTTTTGCACATGGTTTTGAGCATGATGGTTTTTTACCCATGGTATTTTGTAGATTTGGTCAAGGGAAATATAGTTATGTTCTAATCCAGGGTAAGTAGATTGGGGTTTATGAATGCTTCGACATGTATAAAAGTATTATACCATTGAAAGGAATATAATGAAAAATCAATTTAGTAGTCCTTTTTTTGGGATCTAAGGGAAAATATATGTGTATATTTGTTTTATGTTCTCACCATTGTATATTTTTCTATTTTAAGAATTCATTTGCAGGTAATTTTCGTACAAGGTTAAAACCTACATTTTCTATCATAGAAGTTTCAGCTTCAAGGGGACGCCTCTTCTATTGAGCGGTTTTCCTCAGGCTTCTGGTAGACCCTGTTCACTGGGATATCTTCGGGATTAATTCTTGCGGTGAAAGAAGATGGAGAAAAATGAAAATATAGAGATTGAGAAATCTAATGGTCAAAGTTTTGAGCCGTGGAAGCTCAAGATGGAGGCTCTTTTGGTGGATCGATATCAGTGGATTGTTGTAGATCTAGGAATGACACCAACAAGAATGTCGATATAAGACTGGGTGAAGTTACATCGAAAGGCGAAGAGCACAATATGATTGTGTCTCTCAAATTAAGTATTGTTTAATGTATCAGGGAAGATACGAGGAAGGATTTGTGGGACAAGTTAGGGACTTTGTATCAATCTAAGTCTCTGGTGAACAAAATATTCCTACAGAGAAATTTGTATAACCTGGGATGGAGGATGGAGACTCGGTGACAGATCATATGAATTCCTTTAATATTGTGGTAAGCCAATTGTCATTTGTTGATATTAAAAATTAATATGAAGATAATTTCATTAGTCTGTTGTGTTCTCTACCAGACTCATGGGATAGTCTAGTTGTTGCTATAGGTAGCAATACAACTACCTTGAACTTTGATGAAATAGTCTCATCCTTGTTGTCAAAGGAGATGAGACAGAAAACTATGGGGAGAGAGAATGGAGATTCCTTATCTGTGAGAGGACGGTCCCAGAATAGAAATGGAAATAATTCCTCTATTGGAAGACCTAAATATATAGGGAGATTTAAATCTCCAGGAAAACTTGTGAAGGTGTGCTAGAAATGTGGAAAAGAAGGGCACTACAAAAAGGATTATAAATTTAAAAATACTGAGAAATGAAAGGGATCAGATGATGCTCCTTCTCTAAAGGTGAAAAACACCTTAAATAAAGGTGGGGATGTGTACTTGGCTTCTTTTTCAAGTAAACATGTAGATCATGAGGCATGGTTGATTGACTCAGCTGCATCCTTTCACTTCACTCCCTAGAGGGAGTGTTTCTACAAGTACGAGAAATATGGTGGTGGTGATATCTTCTTAGGGGATGAAAGGAAGGAAAAAATCATCAGAAACGGAAAATTCAAATAGAAGTTGCAAGGTGGGAGGATTAGAACACTTCTTGGTGTTCTGCATATTCCTACACAGGCTAAAAATATGATTTTTATAAGAAATATGGATGATGCGAGTGTAAAAACAGTGTTCGAGAAAGATACCTGCAAGATGGTTGGGGAGAAATGGTATTGATAAGGGGTGCTCATATTGGAACTCTGTACAAGCTTCTGGGTAGCATTGTTATTGATGGGTGCAACATTTCTGTGGTTCCTGAAAGTGGAGCAGAAAATATAGTGGTCTCTGGAGAAAATACCATGCTATGGCATTAAAGGCTTAGAAATATTAGAGAGAAGGGCCTCTGAATATTACATGGTAATGGTATGGTATAAGGTATGTCTAATTTCTCTTTGGATTTATTTTTGTGAACATTGTGTATATGGGAAGCATAATCAGGCGAGTTTCCCCTCTGGCAGGCGAAAGGGATATTAGAGCTTGTGTATAGTGATGTGTTTGGACCTGTGTTGGTTCCATCACTAGGTAATTTTGTGTACTATGTATCATTTATATATGACTTCTCGAGGAATACATGGATATATTTCCTCAGGAATAAATATGAATTATTTGACAAGTTTAAAGAATTTAAGGCTCTAGTGGAAAATCAGAGAGAGAAGAAGATCAAGGTGTTGAGGACAGATAATGGTGGAGAGTTTTGCAAGGAATTTGAAGAGTTTTGTAAGAATTTTGGTATATCATGACAGAATAATACTATGTACACTCCTCAAAAAAATGGAGCTACAGAAAGAATGGATATGATGTTGATTGAAAAGGAAAGAAGCATTCTCAGTGGCGTTGGATTAGGGTAAGAATTCTAAGCAGAGGCAGTGGATACTGCATTTTACCTGGTTAACAGATCACCTTCATCAACATTGGAGGATAAGACTCCACATGAAGTATGGACTAGTAATAAACCATCTCTTTCACATCTCATGGTATTTGGTTGCGATCTATATGTACATGTTCCAAAGAATAAAAGAAGAAATTTGGATATTAAATCTAAAAGGTGCAACTTTATTTGGTATAAGGATGGTTTATAAAGTTATAATATTTGGAACCCAGAAACAAGGAAGGTTGTGGAAAATCGATATGTGGTGTTTAGAGAGGTGAATTTTTTTATTAAACATGAATTCCTACCAAATGAATTTGAGAAAATAGAGTTTTAACTAAAGGAGGAAGAACTAGACTCTACAAAAAAACATGAATGAGAAGAGGAAGAGTCACAAACTCTAATTTTGAGAATATCAGTTCGAGAGAGAAGACAACTGGAGAGGTATAGTCCATCATCCTTCTATTCAAAATTTTCTTTATCTATTACTGAAGATAATCCTAGAACTGACAGGGAGGCAGTGGATTCAAAGGACAGAAAACTATGGAAAGAGTATATGGTTGATGAAATGGAATTTTTAGACAAAAATTAGGCTTGGGATATGATGGAGTTACCGTCTAGAAGGAAATTGATTGGGATCAAATGGGTGTTTAAGAAGAATATGAATGAAAAAGGAAAGGTGGATAAATACAAAGCTCGGTTGGTAGCCAAAGGTTATTCCTAGGTGTCGAGAATTGATTTTGGTGATATTTTTTCTCCTGTTTCCAAGTTAGCTTCTATTAGATTACTTTTATCTATTGTTGTTGCTTTTGATTTTGAGGTAGAACAGATGGATGTGAAGACAAAATTTCTTCACGGGGATCTGGAAGAAGAGATCTATACTAAGAAACTTGAAGGCTTTGTAGTGAAGGGTGAGAAAGAACTGGTATGACGGTTAGAAAGGTCTCTTTATGGGTTAAAAAAATCACCAAGGATGTGGTATCATAAATATGATACATATATACAGGGACTTGGCTTCACAAGGAACAAAGAAGATCACTGTGTGTATTTTAAATTAATTCATGATCGTGTTATTTATTTGGCTTATATGTGGATGATACGTTGTTGAGTGGAAATGAAAAAGAAATTATCCAGGATTTGAAGTCTCAATTGTAATCCAAATTCAACATGAAGGATATTTGTGCTACAAAATATATTTTGGGCATGGAAATTAAACAAGATTGGGAAAAGAGGAAGCTCTGGTTAAACCAAAGGAAGTATGTCGATACAATGTTGCAGAGTTTTAATAGGCAGGATAGTAAACCAATGTAGGTTCATATTCCTATAGGTGTAAATTTATCTGTTGAATAGTGTCCCAAGACACAAGAAGAGGAAGAGGACATGTCTCGTGTTCCATATGTGAGTGTATTTAGTAGCTTGATGTATGCAATGGTCTATACTAGACCAGAAATTGGACATGCAGTGGGAGTATTGAGCATGTTTATGTCAAAACCAAGGAAGGAGCATTGGACAACATTGAAATGGCTTTTTAGGTATTTGCGCGGCACTAGTGATTATGGCTTGTGATACCATGTAAAATGAAGATTGGACAGAGTTTTGAACATATATGGCTTTGTTGATGCAAAATGGGTTGGAGATATGGATCAAAGAATATCTACAAGTGGGTATGTGTTTAACCTATTTGGAGGAGCAGTCATTTGGATGAGAAAGAGGCATTATATAGTGGCACTTTTGACTACAGAGGCTAAATACATGGCAACCACTGATGTAAGCAAGGAAGCAGTTTGGTTGCAGAGATTGTGTTTAAGTATGGGGTTGGTACAATGAGCTATAAGGATAAACTATAACATCCAAAGTGTAATTTTATTGGAAAAGAAATTTTCCTATCATTTGAAGCCAAAGACAATTTATGTTCAGTATCACTTTGTAAGGGATATGGTTGAGGAAAAAAATTTGTTGTTGGAAAAGGTGGACACTTTGAAGAATGTTGCAGATGCATTGACGAAGTATGTGATAACTAAGAAGCTTTCTTGGTGTAGATAAATAATTATAATTGCAAGGCTGGATCAATGAATAAGCTCTCCCATGACCCCTTGTGGGAACAGAAAAGCAAGTGGGAGAGTGTTGGGTATGTGTTATATTATTTCCACCACTAGCTCCAGGTGTTTTATGTTGCATTGAGCGCAGCAAGGGGATGGTAGCCCCCTTGCATAGGGTCTGGGGCAGCAGCCTGAGAAATTTTTTTTATGCAGACCCAATAATAGTTGGGAAGACCCAAGGATGGGGGGAAGACCCAAATTTGGTGGGTGGACCTACCCATGGTTTTGTGCATGGGTTTTGCACATAGTTTTGGGCATGATGGTTTTCTGCCCATGGTAATTTGTAGATCCGTTCAAGGGAACTACGTTTATGTTCTAATTCATGGTAAGTGGATAGGGGTTTATGAATGCTTCTACATGTATATATATTTATTGTTACATTGAGAGGAATATAATGAAATATCAATATAGTAGTCCCAATTTTGGGATCTAAAGGAAAATCTATGTGTATACTTGTTTTATGTTCTCACCATCAGTTTTTTTTTAAGAATTCAATTGCAGGTAATTTTTATACAAGGATAAAACCTACACCCAATAGGTTGTGGAGGAAAATATGGCAGAGGAATGGAATTCCCAAAGTTAATAATTTCTGTTGGGCGTTGATCCATGGGAAAATATTAACAAATGAAAATATAAAATGAAGGAGAATTAAAGGACCATCAAGATGTGTACTGGTCAGGTATTGTTCCTTTTCATTGATATTTTGGAAAGAAGCATTTGTTAAGGTCTCTTACATCAATATAATCTCAAACTCCTAGAATATTATGTTTGAAAATTGGAGGAATAAAATCCCTTGGCAAAGAAAAACAACATCTATCTCATTAATATGTTGGGAAGCTATTCCTAAATATATATACTAGTCAATTTGGCTTGCCCATAATAAAGCCATTTTTAAAGGGGGATAGATAATCCCCACAATGGTGGCACCTACAACTTCATTCTTTTTATTTGAAACCATCACGACTCTTGGTTATAAAAATAATGAAATGAAATAAATGTATCTAATATAAACAGAGTGGATTAAAGTAGCCACACCATATTATCATGTAAGAGAAATCATAATTATTACCCAAATGCCAAACACAATTTTTGTAATATAATGGATCCATTTGAATTCCAAATATGCGAATTAGTAAAGGGGAATACTCTTTGTTTTTTTATGGTGCCTTGAAAGGAAATCTAGGGGCGGTAGAAGCTGGAGGGGCAATATTTCAACTTGATGAATAAAAAGATATTCAATAGGTGTGGGGATTGGGAACCCTGAATATTAACCAAGATAATTATTTAACATTATGGAAAGGATTAAAAATGGAAATAACACTTAAAATTTCAAGATACTAGTGTTTGGTGACCCAATGATCAGGAGATCAAGTCTCTTGAAGAAAAATGCTCAAAAATGAAGTTGCTCAGAATTGCTCTGGAATAGATCTACTAGAAAGAGCTCGGCGATACGATCCCAACGCCGTGAACGGCACTGAAATCTGTTGCCGTATGGAGGAGATATTGCAGTTTGAATTTGCCCAATAACTTTCAATTTTGAAAGAAAATTTTTAATATTATGTGGGAAAATTTTTATTTTTTATTAAGGTTTAAATTATTAAATTATATATATTTTTTATATTTTATATGATTTAAATTAATCATATATTATATTAATTAATATATATTTTAATTAATTTTAAACTATATTTAAACCTTATTAAAAATTAAATTTTAAAAACCACACTATGTATTAAAACAAAAATCGAAATTTTATGAAATAGGGGTAAAAACCCACAAGTCTAATGTTGTTAAAACTCACGTGGGAAATGTTGTCAATGGTTATAATCCACGTAACAATGGTTCAACGGATAAGTTTGGTTGATGTGTTAAACCGTGGGATGTTAAACACCCACACGTGGACTTCAAACCGTGGGTTGGAGCGGAGTTTTAACGTGGTTTACGTGTCAAGGTCAAGGCACGTGGTCAATTAAATGGTGGAGCGGATTGTTAAACCAACGGAGTTCAAACGGTTAAGACATTTATATTAACCATTTTCCATGTGAACGTAAGTCACGGCGGGGGTCAAGTTAATATGGTTTTCAAAACCGATAGGTAACAATTAAATGCTGCGGATTGAGCGCATGTGAACGCGTTTTCTAACAGTCACATTTATTATAACCACCCGTCAGTTTTGGAGCGCGCCGCCAGATATGGGGAAGTTTCCGTTTTTAACTGGAGTTAACTCAAGTTCTCTACAGTTAGCGGAGCTTTTGAAGGGCCAACTTCAGTTAGCCATAAATTTGGCTAGGAAAATCCTTTTTGGACGAATTTTTTTTTGATTTTGGGTGTAGAGAGCATTCTGAAGCTGTTGGAAGTGTTTGCAAAGCCATCAGGGCATTCTAACAGAGAATTTACCAGCGTTTTTGGTCGTGGAGCCACTAGGGCCTAAGGGAAGAAGAGCTGTTTTGGACTACCTTCATCCAATGGAGGTGTTTGTTTAGTCATTTTATACTGATTTGAGCCTTTTTAATCTATTTTTGCAGTGTATTTTTCCATTTGAGGCTTCTATACAATTTTATTCACAATTTGAGCATTTAATCAAAGAGGAAAAAGCCTAATTAGAGGCTTTTGGACCCAGCGGAGGTAGCCCAAGAGAGGGGTGAACCGCTTAAACAATTATTTGCTGTCATACTGTATAATTTTGCTGCATATTTTCATATTATGCTCCTTTAAACAGTAAATTTTTATAAGCTATCTTTTCCCAAGCAGGTTTAAACAGTGAACAAAACTTATTAGTTCATCTTCAAAACACTACACTTCATTTGCAGAATATGTATACTTGCCTATTCACACATTAAAGTTGGATCAATGAATACTTTGCAGTTAAAACAAATACTTTCATTGATCGGATCTCAGTGATTACTTTTTATTTCTTTAGGCAGAGTCTGTAAAAGGGCCAGATAGCCTCCGGATTCATCCTTTCTTTGAAAGGTGAAAGATCTGGTGAATGCCCCTACAGTCAATCTCTGTATGAGAAATAATTTGTTCTCACAATTTCAGATCACCCAATGCTCATGATTTGACGGGTTCAAAAGTCCATGGGGAAATATAACACCTCTCTTCCTCCCACCCTTCAAAGGATCATTTGCAAATTCAACATTTTAAACATATAGAATTGTACCACGTGTATAGGAACCTTAATTCATAGGCTAATATTTTTGAAAATAAAGAAACCCCATTGGCTCAAGGTGTGATGGAAAGGGATCAAGGCCCAAAAAATTATCACCCAATTCCATGAAAAATACGAAACAATACCCTTTCTACAATAAAGAAGTTCTCAACTCCCATAGCCAGAGAAATTGTTCAAGGATCAAAATGGGGACAATTTAGTTTGGTATAAAAGAAATAAATTTTATGAGAGTTTTATGCTCATTGCCCTCGAGAATAGGAAAAAAAGTCATTTATAGTCCTCATTTTAATGGTCTAGTGGAGGAGTACTGTAGTGGCACTAGTATTAACAATTGGAGTATCGAGTAGGAGTACTGTAGTGGCATTGTAGGAGTATTTGAAGTGTAGCATTTAATCTTGGAGTATCGAAGACTGAAATTGATGCAATGTCTCTCACTCAAGTGCAAGAGAAGATGAATCAACTTCCCTATCATTTTCTGGTAGAGATAGAAGGGTCGATGAAAGAGATGATGAGGAGGGTCGAGCTAGATGAAAGGGAGAAGTTGACATGGATGGAAATATTGGAAAATATATACACCCTGTTATAGGGGAAATTTGAAAAATTGTAAGTAGAATTCAAGACTAAGTTGGCTTCCATGGAAATAAGAATGGCAAAGATGTATGAAAAGCTCAACAATGGAGTAAAGTATATTTTTGCAGATATCGAGCCTAGAGAGGAATTGGAGAAGAAAAGGGTCAAACATGCTTTGGACTAGCAGAAGAAGACCATAGACAACGATGTTGAGGAATCGACAAAAGCTCCTAAGGCAGTTTTTTCAAATGCCAGATAAATTGTTTTGTCTTTATATTTTGTAATGGTTTGAAAATATAAGCTGGTATTAGGAGTATTTTACAGGGATCACAGTAGGAATATATTTCGAATAACTGGTAAAAAATGTTATAGTCATAGGATTTCTATTTTTTGGATTGGCGAAAACAGTGTAATTGTTGAACATGATGTATTTTGTGAGGGTTCCGGCCTAGAAACTATACTTTATTTATAATATAAAATTCTTTTTTGTTCCTTTTAAAAAAAATGCATGATGGGATATCCTTTCCTACTCACATAAATGATCTAAAGTCACTCACAAGGAAGTTAAAGGAAGTTGGCACTAAAATAGAATATGAAGAGGCAAAGGAAATTTTGTTAAACAATTTATCTTCAAATTATGACAATATTAATTTTAAATTGAGTCAATTTTCCTCTCAAACACCAAATAAAATCGGAGTGGCACTCTTAACAAAAGAAAAGAGGATGAAAGTAGGAGACACATAGGAAAATTCACTAGCTGAAATGACACTATTTTCCAAGGGCTATGAATAAAAATAAGAGCTCAATTGAATGCTTCTATTGACAAAGACATGGACATACAACATTGAATTGTGAAATGAATTCCAAAGGTATTTTAAATGGAAAATTAAAAGAATCAACCAACATAGCTATTTCTAAAGAGTCACAAGATATCGACTTTGTAGACTCATCATATTTTGACAGTGATAATGAGTTCAATACAAAGTCTCTCATACTTTGCTAGAATAAAAATATAATTTATGTATGTTATATTTATTTTGGTTTTTGAAATGAATTATGAAGAACCAATCATAGATAAAAGTAACATAACTTAAATTGGTGGTGATTGGAGCTCACAAACCCAAGAACAAATCACCAATTTGATTATGTCTACGGTTCATTATGATTTTTGGTTCTTGGCACTTGAAAACCAAAGAACAACAACTACTGGTTATAGTTTGTGATCCTTGTGTGTTATTAAGTTCGTGTAAAACATGTCACTTTGTAAGATTGATTTCTAGATATATTCAATATGTAGACTACTTTTCTAGATAACTGGCGAATGTAGCGCACATTGTCTTCGTCATATGGGAGTTTGTCAATAGAGTGATTCAGTATTGATATTGCTTCTCTAGCATAGAAATAGATGAAAGCATGTCAAGAATTGTTAATCCTACACATGTTTCATTGATGAACAAAAGAAATTGTATCTTAAATGAATAAAGTGGTAGATCAAATTTGGTGGTGGAGAAAGAGTGTAGTCTATGAGGTTTTAAAGTGGATAGAAGTGTTGATGAAGACCATACTAGACAAGACAAAAATATCAATGCGAAATATGTTTATGTGACTTCAATATTTTTCTTTGTAACGTAAGCATTAAGGAAGGGCGCTAGAGTCAATACTTACATCTGTAAATTGGTTTCAGTTTGTTAGAGTTTATTGAGATATTCTGTCAACTTCTCAATCCAAATTTCAAATGGGTTAAAATATCACTTCAACAATCTAAAATTGAATACAATGTAATTGTATAATTATGTGTGTACAAATGAACACTATATAAATTTTACTCTTATTCAATTATTTTTCTTTTTTAAATAAGACTAATTCTATTAAGAAAGCATATAGTACAATATGAAGTTACAATGAAGAGAAGCTAGATAGCGGGGAAGCCGGAAATAATAAAATATCAACCTCGGTCCCGGTGAGTAACCAAGAAATAAGAAAAAAGGATCACAAGGGGTAACAGGGAATCAAAGGGCTAGACACAAAATTCTACCGAGAATGGGTCGAGTCTTCCATACGACCATTTTTTTCCTTTATTTTTGCTAACTTTGACCCAGCCGTTGTGGTGCAGATGGGCTGGAACCACTTGCAGACTGTTGTTGACTGTACGGGGAGTCTCGTTGTCCGAATCAGAGGTGGAATACTCATGAGTATGTTTCTGTGTATTCGGTGGAATAGTGGGTCCCTTAGGGTTTGCTGAGGGCAAGTCCTTTGTTTGCATTGCATCCACCCCTTCTGCTTCAGCCTCCCCTTCATTTGAGTTGAAGGACTCAATGTCATCCATAGGGGTGGATCACATGGTTTCTAGCTTTTGGATTTTGATTTGCAATTGATTTTCTTCTTTTGGGAAAGGAACATGGCACAGGTGTTTTTAAGGTGCCATGTTTGATGGAAGTGGCGGCATCAAAAGGTGGTGTTCTCATAGTCCAGGGTCTGTGTCCATAGGAAATCCCCTACTTTAATGTTGATTTTATCGGACATACCTTTACTTATGTCTATTTCCGCTCAGATTCTACCATAGGTGTATATTCCTTTCTCCCCCCTAAAAGGATCCGTTGCCAGAAAGTGGCCCGGGTTGTTTCCAATCCCTTGGAAGACAGAAAAGTGCCATAAATGTGCAGGGAGGTTCGAAAGTCTGACCCAAATAGGAAACTTGGTGATGACTGACATAGAGGGGTCGAAGTCTGGTAACCAGGGGGTGAGGAATAGCTCTACTGTTCCCAAAAACCATGGGCCTCCACTTAAGGCTTTTTGATAATATTCGCTGAAAGAAAACACAAATATGAAGAAACCCTTCAAGCAGAAGATAACCTTGCCGTTGTTGGTCCATGTGGAGTGAATCCATTGGTATAGATCTACTATGCGAGGCCATAGTCCATTAAATAGACAAATAATGGCGGATTCTGCATACATTTGAAGTTGATCATCCATAAATGGATGGGAGATTTCTATGGAGGGAACTTCCTCCAGTTTATCAACCAAAAAAGGCTTGGGAGCCTCAGAGGGTTGAGTTGTTTTCTTGGGCGGCTATGCTTGGACAACATCTTTGTAGGAGAAAGCAGGAGCAGAGGATGGCTGCCCGATTTCTCCCTCTTGTGGACGAAGGTTTAAAATAATGGAAGCATCTCTTTCAATACCATAAAAAGAGAGGGGAAGAGAGTCCTCTAGTTTTTTACTTTCATATGGAAGTCTCCGAAGAGTAGAGGGTATCCCCAGCCTATGTTCAAGGTCATGTGAGAGGTTCTGCACCAGATCCGTTGAGCGCACCCATTGCAGCGTGGTTTTTCCCGAAATAAGCGAGATCTGGATCCGAAAAGAAGGGGAAGAGAGATACGAGAAGCCCTGTCTACTAGGGTATATCTGAGTTGGGAGCGTGCTTGATCTATGATTTCCCAGATCTGTGATGCCATGTTGGGGCTTGATGGAGGCTGAATTATGAGAATAGCATGCATAAACCCTTTTAGAGTTAAGAACACCTCCTTTGTTGGTGAGTGTGCCACAGTGAAATTGGATCTATCCATCCAGTGGTGGCTCCTTTGATCTCCCAGCTTGTAGATCCGTGAGGCTGATTTGCTGCAAAGCGATGACGGTGGGAGGGTCTGTGCATTTGATTTTACAGGCTCCATCATCTGTGTGGACGAATCTCTTGCGTTGGAAGACAACGTTGCGAAGCTATATTGGATCCCCATTTCTATAGCCGAGGGGAGTTGTGACTGATACAATCGCTATAACAACGAACTCATTGACAGCGACAATGATAGAGCTTTTCAGAACCCTGGAATTCGCCATATCGTTGTCAATCGCCTTAATCAAATTAATAAATTTATTATCACTCTTATTCACTTATTACAAAATCAATGTTAAAACAATTATAAGATCGATTAAGCTTTCAACAAAATTATTATGGGATGTTTTTAATTGATCAATCAGAATTTTGTGAAGAATGATTACTACTACATGTATTATCTTTATGAATTTTTTGGTTCATTAATTTGTTTATTTTATTATATTTATTTTTAAAATATATAATAATTTAAAATATTATTTAAGAAAAATATAGTGTAAAAATTTTATTTATTTATTTATTTTTGAGAAGAAAATAAATTGACCTCTCTCGGAGTCTAGATAAGACTTGGACACTCACTTAAGAGCTATTTTATTATGCTAAAAGACATTACAAAAATATTCATCAAGGCATCAAAGCTCATCATGTTATTAGAAGAGATTTGAACCTAAGGCATCAAAGCTCATCATGTCACTAGTGGGGATTTGAACTTAAGCGAGAAGGATTTTTCCCATCCACTAGAAATAATACCAATTGATAAGTTATATATATATATATATATATATATATATAATGAAAGGAATCAGTTTCTCTCTCATCTTGAAGGCTAGAGAGAGGTTTCTTATACCATGCCAACTCATAGGTATACTCACTTAAAAGTTCATAAAACTCAAAAACCCATACACAAATATTCATAGGAACAAAACCATTACAACAATATTTATCAAGAAATTATAATTCATCATATCACTAACAAGGATTTAAACATGAGTGTGGAAGATAATAATGGTCATGATCATTCCGCTCCAAACCAAGATAACCCAATTAGCAAGTTTTATTGTTTATATATAATATTTTATTTTTTATTTAAAAATTATTAAAATTAATATATTTAAATTATTAAATTTATACAAAACTAATGTTTCCTCAAATTTTCAAAATTCTATATTATTTATTCATTTAAAAAATGCATTCTAATATTAAAAATAATAGTTTAACTAAAATTTTCAAAACTCTATATTATTTATTCATTTAAAGCATTCCAATATTAAAAATAATAATTTCACTAGTAACTATGTCACCAAAAATTGTAATTAAAAAAAAAATTAGACTTTGTCTTTTGAAAATATTATCAATATTCATATATCCTTTTAATTATATATGAAAATTATTAAAAAACTTAATAGTTTATTCAAAATTCTATATAATATTTTTTTGGAAATATTTAATTATATTTTTACAAAGTTTTAAGCCAATACATCATAGGTATGAAACCATTATCACTAGCAAATATTTAAATTTGAGCCAGGAAGATAACAACAACCGTTCCACCTATCCACCTTAAATAACCTAAATTAATAATTCTAATAAATATTTTCACACACACATAATTTCTTATAACTATCAACATCGTCTAAACTTATAGAACTCAAATTATTTGAGTGATAACTTTTCTTTTGAAGAAAACTAAAAAATTTCATGAGTATAAATCTTGAAAGATGTTGCTTAGTTGCACTATTATCATTTTTATAGAGTTTAGTAATGGAAAGTCCAGAGAAATAAATATATTATCAGATAGATTTATACCTTGAAGTTTGATTTTATATTCCAAGTGTTATGTACTTATGATTATACTATTCTAGATCTATCTAACTCTAGATCTATTAAATGTCTAAAGGGATCAAATCTCTCAAGATGTAAACTTCTTTTTTTAGTGCAAAACTTGAGGAAATGGTTGCACCTTGAGAGATTTGATCCTTCTCAATTTCATTGCAAGGAATAAAATTATATTTTTGCAAATGATATAAGCATTCAAGTATGTACATACTCCAGGTACAATAGCAAAAAAAAAAAAAAAATACAAAAAAGAATTTAAAAGTGTTATAGAAATCACTTTACTTTTCTTTCTTTCCCTTCTTTCTCTAGAGCCAACCTCCTGAAGGAGGGTTAAGAAGTTCCATTGCCAAATATTTTGTAAACACTACAGGAGTTGATTCTTTGTCTAAATTTGAACTTTCCAAAATATGTTCTCTCTTTGTGCCATAGATATATAGATACCCTTTTCATTGAAACCATTCTATTTTAGTGATCATTCATGGCCCACAAATGAATTTCAAAGGAGTCTTCACTCCTTTAAATAGTCTATATTATATAAGAATACCATTAACAAAATCAAGGTTTTCCAAAACCGAGAGACGTAACATTAGTTTATTATATTTTTTTAATTTTATTTTAAATGATTTTATCTCTTCATATATATATATATATATATAATTAATAATTATAAATATTAATTTATTATTTTACTTTATTTAAAATTTTTAAATTTCATTTTTACATACCATTACAATATTTTTTCCAAATTAAATTAATGCCCTTTTACACAATCATTTAAAAAAATATTAAATATATTACAATTTCCATATTATATTTTTTAAATATAAAAATGTAATTAATTAAATTATACTCTAAACTTTAATTACTTTTGTTCCCCATAGTCAAATGAAATGAGAGGACTACAATCCATGCTTTTGATAGCAATTTGCAAATTTTTCGAAATGAGAGAACTACATGCTTGATAGCAGTTATGCAACAGGCTCCTTCTTATTGGAGTTTCAAACCTATAATGACCATAATCTCAATGAAATCTACTTTCACACAAAACTTTAAGTGTAAGTTTCCAATGTCTATGGTTAAAAAGCCTTTTTTCTTTTTCTTTTAATTTGTTCCATAATGGTGGGATGTTATATATTGAGTTGAGTCTTTAATGGTAGAATGCTGTTCTTTTAGGTTTTCTATTATATTAGAAATGCTGAAATGTAATATAATGTTTTATAAATATTTGGATCATAATAAAATAAAAAGATAATATAAAATTATTAATTAAATTAATTTAGATTTATTTTAATTTTGAATTTATCTATTTTTTTAAAAAGATCAAATGTTTTAAAATACAAATTTTTAAAAAATAAAATATATAGTGATATTTAAATAGATAATATGAATATTATTTTTAAGAATATTAATTATATAAATAAATTATGGAAATTTTTAAATTTTATAAATATATTTAATTTTAAAATTATAATTTAATTATTCATTAAATTAATACATTAAAAAATATGTAATTATAAAATAAATAAAATTTTATATAAATTAAATTTTAATAAATATTAAATTAAATTTAAATTTTTTATTTAAAACCATATATATTTTAAATTTGATGGTATTTTTTTTGGTTACATCGTAATTTTTTTTGGTATTTAATGTTTTATTTTTTTGGAAATATTTAATAAATCAAATCAAATCTGCAAAAATACATCAAAACCTTAAAAAAAAACATAAAACAATTAAATTACAATTAATTTCATCTTTTTATTAAAATTTAATATTGTTATTTTTAAATACTTATAATTAGGACTCCTTTTGAGTAACTGTACCTACTATCATTTTCTGATGTGCTCAATTTTTAAGCTTAATAATTAACGATTAAATTAATCAAAAGTTTTCCTTGTCACACTAACTGCGAAATAATACCTACCTACTAGGCCCCGAGAATATGGAGAGTGATATTATCGTGGAGGGAATATCTTTAGATTTGAACCTTCTATATGAATTTGTATTAAAAATCCTCCTTTTTTCTATTTGGGGTAAGGTGGATTGTTCATTTCTCCTTTTTGGTGTTGCTATTTCGTTTGGTTTTACATCTCTAAGTGGTGATTCAATTGACTTGTACGCTCTCATTCAAGCTACGCACATATTCCTAAGGGGGTTGGGGTTGGGGTTAGGGATGGGTCCGCCTCATCGATTTTTTCGAGTCTCAATAACTGCATGTTGTTGACACAGGGCAACAGCTCCTTGTGCCCATTGGCAAGCGTGGTCATCCACGTAAGTTAAATGTGGTGAAGTCTATTCACGAGCCTAAGCTGCGTAGTTTTGGACATGACCTCCTCTAGGAAAGAGTGGTTAGTTTGTAGAATCACGCTCTGGTGGGACGTTGGATGTTCACAGACATGTTAGAGTTGGAGATGGAGGACTGGGTTAGATCACACTTGCATCCTATACTGAAATGTTCTACCAAATTTTCTTGTTGATGATCTCGTGGTTTGGGATCCATTTTCTTCATGTGTAATATGTGATGTGCATCCAAATGACCCATTGGGTATATTGTCATAGCTTCTTACAACTCCATCATTGGCATATTGCTTTTAAACCTCACTTAGAGACCCCGAGATCCAAATTTGTGTGGTTCAAGCTTCTTAGTTTTCCTTTAGAATTTTGGACACGTAGGGTTTTTGAGGAGATTAGTAACTCCATTGGGAAGTTTGTCTACATGGATGCTAATATTTTGGGAGCTAGAGATAACCAAATTTCTTAGATGTTGGTGGAAGTGAGTTTTTCGGGTGGCCTTCTGAAGGATATTGACCTGGAATGGGGTCTTTTAAATTTTGATAACAGGTTGATTTATTGGGGGTTCCATTTCGTTTTCTTCTTTGTCACCATATGGGTCATATTATGGCTCATTGTCTTGATAAGTCTTGACTGTGTGTGGGTGGAATGCCCTGGAGGTCGGTTTGGGGTGGCCACATTGTGTAGGACCTGACTCATCATCCATCATTTTCTCATCCAAGTACTTCTCTCAATCGAGACTTTGATTTGGATGTGAGAACTTCAAATCATTTTCTTTCTTCGACTCTTCCATCTACCTCCTCTTCAGAATATCTGGGTTTTTAGGA
Source organism: Pinus albicaulis (assembly GCA_034641835.2). Taxonomy (NCBI): domain Eukaryota; kingdom Viridiplantae; phylum Streptophyta; class Pinopsida; order Pinales; family Pinaceae; genus Pinus; species Pinus albicaulis. Next base: position 689,638,348 of record CM076584.1, on the reverse strand, counting down.
TAATTTTGTGTTAGGTGATCCTTCTACCCTCAATGTTCATGAGTCTCATGCCTTGGCGATTTCCTGTGACCCCACATACCCTGATGAGCCCCAGATTACTACTCCTCTCTTGATTACTAGACATGGATTTATGCCTCTTTCTCATCCCATTGACTCGTCTCTTACTCACTCTGTTACATCCTATGGTATGACTATGCCCAATATGCCTTATTTTCTTGACTCTCGAAACTCCTCTTTGGCTTCTCCTACTCATGTTCCCCTGAAATCCTCCCTGGTTCCTCAGATTTGGGGTATCACTCTTCCTAGATTTCCTCTTGCTGAAACTACCCCATTGTTAGTTGAATTTGAACTGGGGACCATCCTGGACTCCTCTCTGGCAGATGTTTTTTTGATCGACTCATCCCCTCACAATTTTATGGGCTAATCAAGGGGATAAAAAATATGCTCAAAAATCAAAGTGCTCAAAATCTCTCAAAACTAGTGCCAAATCGTAGATCTCTTCGTTCTCATTAAAATAATGTTTGAATCGCCTCAATCTGACACCGTATGTGAAAGTTATGACATTCTGAAGCTTTTGGCAAAGAGCTGAAAAGTCAACTTGCATGGTTGACTAGGCTGCTAACCAGGCAGGTCATACAATGATGTGGTGATGATATTAGTAGGTGATTTGTGCAGGTACAGTGGTCAAACCGACCAATCCCATGTTGACATATGGCAGGATCGTACAGGTCAATTTGGCCTATTTTGATTAGTTGGTGAAGAATGGTTAGACCAATTGGAAGTTGCCACAAGGCCCTTTGGGTTCGTGAATTTTTTTTTTAAGGGGCCAAATGACCCTGGCAGGGGTCGACCCCATGACCTCCAGCAACATAGACCAAAGGTTTACCAACATACCACACAATGGTTCTTGTTATATCATATGGGTCGTTTATATTTAAATCCAAACGAATCGGCAGTTTGGGGGGGGGGGGGGAGTCAGGTCGGTGATTTCACCCGACCGGCCTTGGCCCCAGGTTATATGGAATATAATATGACCATGGCATGGTGTATGGTGGAGGTGAAGGGGGTGGGAGGTTATCCCACCCCCTAGTTCCGGTTATTAACTGAAACCATCAGCAGAAAATGAGAGGGGTGGGGTGCGTCACACCCTGCCTGCACCCCAACACACGGTCCTATCATGCAACATGTGCCCACACCCCTGACCACATTATAAGCCACATGATTGTTCAAATGGGTGGAGCTTAAGGCGTGTTGGCATGTGTACATTTAGAGCCTAAGGCAAGAGGAAAATCTTAAGATATGAGGGAGTGAAATGTTTTTACCATGAGGGCTGGGAGAAGGCCCGCATAACCTTTCGGTGGGTTCTTCATGCGCACAACCCATTGCGGCTGCACAATCCTCAAAGTAGTAGAGAAGCCCATGGAAACAATGGCGCAACCTGCAAAGGAATACCTAACAGCCATTTCGACAACCCTAAAAAAGGTGAATAGTGCTATAATCAACTCGTTGGAAGGTATGACGTCAGCCTCCCTACGGACTAATCAGAGGAGCTCTAGGGGGGTGAGACAGAGGTCCATCCTCGATATACCGACCCGACGTAAGGAGGTGGGGACCACGAGTTCGCGGTTGAACAAGGTAAGGTACGGTAAGGTAAGTTTGTCTAGGTATGAAATCAGTACCTCCATGTCAGGCATGTGGCCTCTCACCCACTTGTCCAATGTAGGCCAATCACCTCGTGCCACGTGTCCGCTCGCTGGCGTCCTCATGACATCAACCCTCCAGTTGTCACCCCGCTCCATTTATAGTAAAAGACCCGTCTCCTACTCGGTTTTTACGCTTGAGCATTTGATTTTTACCATCTACAATTTGTTTTTTACCAAGTTGGGCGCTCAGGTAAAACTTACAGTACATACAGTTTCCTCCTAGCGTCGCTCTCGTTGCTGCCTCAGGTATTTGGTCAAGTCCCTCTCATTTGTTTCCTTTATTTTTTGTCGAAATTATGATGGAAAAAATGAAGAGAACCTCCCTCGAAACCCCGCAGGCCCCTGAAGCTAGAATTTCCCCTGGTCTCGATCCCCTCATGGACTCTCACTCCCAGATCTATGACACCATTTATCCTTTTAATGTGACCAATATGAAGACTGAGCTTCTGGATTATAAGTGGCATGTCGAGGATTTGTTTAGGGTTGTAGATTCAGGGCTCTACTACCAAATTACCCCGCCAATCCATCCTTTCCCTAGTTCATAGCTTGGCTCAGTGAAATCTACATTGAGCGAAAGTATATCTTCCTCTCCACACTTGGGGTCAAAATCTTCAAAATCACCCCTCAGCTAATCAGAAAGGCTCTATGTTATCCCTCCTCTCAAGAGTGTGTTGAATTCACCAAAGTCACCCTCTCATGTCATTTCTCAAACTTGCACCTAGAAAAATAAAGAGGTTTCCTCAAGCTCATCACAACGTCTTGCCTGACTACTCTCCCGCCCACGGAAAACATCCCATTGTCTCTTTTTCGAGATACCATCCAGCCCATCCTAGTAGTCATCTCAGGAATTTTGGACAATGTGGATAGGGTAACAGCTGCTAGTCTAGGGTTTTTAGAGCTCATGATGCTACCCAGGATCCTACTGGATATCCCCAACTTCCTGGCCTCTACTATTCAAGCTCAGTTTCAAGACATATCAACCTCGAGTTGTTTGCAATACTGTTCTTTGGTGTTCTAATTGTTTCTGTTGAAGCACAAAGACAAGTTCAAGGGCTTAAGCCTAGAAAAGTTCTCCGTGATAAAGTCCAAGCCAAAATCTGTTTTCGAATAGACCCACTCAGTCCGCCAACACCCTAAAGGAAGGGGGTACACGAAATTCGTCAAGAATTTCATGTACAGGGCCTATGAGATCATTCATGACAACCTCCCACCCAGGATTTTTCCTAAGCAGAAGGAGTTTCTCTAGTTCAGTGAGACAGATTGTGTCGGGGATTGGTATTTATTCGAAGATCATACTAAGATCAGGGTTTATGGTTCAAAATTGCCTACTTACCGTCTACTAGTTTTCATGTTTATGAGAATTTTCGCCCTCGAGTTCATCCATCAAGTCTTGAGTGCCGACCAAACTCATTTTGTGCCTACAAAGAAGGGATATATTCCAAGGCTCCCAAATGTGGTAGGGCATTTTACTATCAGCTCAAGACACACACTCTCCTTAGTTGAGGGGCTGTTATAGAACATGAATTTCCTGCAAGGGGGTGTATGGAATTATGATCATAAAAGATTAATCACACGAAGAAAGAAGAATATTAAGACTTCAACATATGAACATGAGCCTAAATCTCTAATAGAATGGAAAGCTAACTGTGATTCATGGCCTTTGGATATAGAGATGGAGGCAAAATCCCCAGCCGTTGAAGGAAGAGGAGATAGTGTACACGATGAAGTGGAAGTCTAGGATTAGGGAAGCCATCAAATGGCTCAGGAACTCATGGATGAATATGAGGAATACCATCTCAGTAAAAAGAAAATAATTGAGGGGCTTGGAGGACTGTGCACTGAGCAGCTTGATGAGGAATCCCCACAGTACATCGGTCGGGGGAAAGACAAGCCATGTTTCCGGCTATATTTCAACTCTCACGGGCAGTCACCCTAGGGGAGGGACATTCAGATAGGGACATAGGTTGAAGAAAAGAATGGGAACAAGGAGAGCATATTGAGGTGAAGAACTAGTCAGCAAGGGAAAAAATGAGAGAAGAACTAGCTTAGTTTGTTGATAAGAACCATACCAGGCTAATGAAACCCTTGGATGTGGAGAATGATCAGTTATTAGTCGTTGTCCAACACTAGACTTCTCACCCTCTACCCCTAGGATCCAAGTACAAAGACCTAGAGACGATTCTAGAGCTAGCTTCCATTCCGTTGCCAGACAAGGTGAACCTGCACAAAGAAATTGGGGAAATGTTGCATACAGAGGTGTTGAAGCACACTCTTTCCCTAGAAAAGGCCGAGAGAAGGTTGTCCTAGATGAGAAATACCTTGAAAAGAGAAAGAGAAAATGCAAAGGCTATTTCAATTTAGCTAGAGAATCGCAAGAAGATGATAAGGGGTAAAGGAATTGATCCCACTACAACAATGAAAACTCCAATGCGAAAGACCGAATTGGAGGCACAGGAGTTACAATGCAAATTGAACATCCCTCGGTTAGAGCATATCCAGACGGAGTTGAAGTGGAGGTTAACTGATCTTTAAAAAGCTCAAGAAAACCACGCATGCCTTATTCAAGTGCCCGATGATCCACAAAATGCCTTAGAGCACTTGACCAAGGCTTTGGCAGAGTTGAAGATGTCAGAGGATGAGACCCGAACTGTGTGATGGTTATTAGATGAAACACATGTAGTCTATGAAGAGAATGAAAATACAGTCTCATTTTTGCAGAAAGAGGTAGATTCCCTTCGAAAGGAGTCTCAAGAGCAACAGGAGTCAATCAAAGACTTGAAGTCTCAACTCAAAGGTAACACGTCACTAGTAGAAGCGAGAAAAATAATATGGACCGAGATCATGAAAGAGGTGAAGGAGCATTGGGAGTTTATTGCATTGGTGAACGATAAAAATAATTCCCTCTGCAATTTCAAAGTACATCTGGGCACAAGTCGTAGAGAAGGGAATGACAATGTGATGATCACTCAGGGGTAAATGAGATTCATCAACGAGCTCCCTAGTGAAGAGTTAGGCATGCGTGGAGTGGTCGATCATTTCAAGACCATAATGGAAATCACCAAGATGATTCAGAAGAAAGAGGCACGAGTTAAAACATCAGGATACTTGGGGATAGTGGCTAGAGGGGTGGAAGCTTTTGATCTTGAATAAGGCAAGGTAGTGGAGGCAGGACTGCAAGCATACTGGGATTGGCTGGGGGCATTTCTCCCCTGGACAACATATGAACAGAGGATGATGGATATTAAATGCAGGGCTGATTCGACCCTAGAAAATACCTCTTGCCTAAAGGCCGAAACCTTGGTGGCATCACTCTACAAGGAATTCCTACTCTTTGCCATGGTTAAAAGGTTCTTTGTTGCCCACCTTGGCTACACTAAGTTGACTCATCTACGCGCATTGTTCGAGCTCTTTAGCTCCGTGCCCTTACATGCATATATCATATGGTAGAGATGTTACGAGCACTCGCACCTGCCAGTTCCTTCTACTTCACAACCAATGGTGCCTTTGTCATTTCGCCACTCAAGCTCTTCCTCCACTCCTATGTAGTGACGTAGCTTGGGACCTTCTGCCACCCCTCAGTGCAACAGTTGAAGTTGTCAAGATCCAACCCATGTGGTCTTTATTTACTTTGTATTTTTATTTTTTTTTGCTATTATGATGTGTAAGCGGGTGAAATCACGGTTTCACCCTCGTTATTGTTATTATTGTTGTTATGTTCTTGTTATGTTCTGTTACGAAGAGCAGTTATTATGGCATGCTATAGTTGGACCGTATTGTTTTTTATTTTGATATGTGTACTGAAGAATCAAGAAATAATATATGTTTAAGAAACATCTGGCTAAGAGCCCGCGATGTAGGGGCTATAAATATGTAACTCAAAGAGTATGCAAGGGTTCTGGATTTTGTGGAAGTTCTGGGTTCATACTGTATAGATTTTTTGTAATTACTGTTTTGAGCTCTAAATGCATATCTTGGAGATCTGTTTTGAAAGATAATATAATGATGACTTTGTTTGCAAATAGATTCCAATTGGTTCAGTGAACAATATGTATGTGTTCGTCTCATTTTTTTTTAAGTTCCTTTCTATTTTGTTAAACAATTCTTCAATTGTCACATGTGTGAAATGTTGGTTGCTGATATTTTAATAAATGAATGTGTATACATCCTCGCTGAGGGAAGATGACTCTCATATGTTAATCATTCAGTTACCTTAATATTTCTCTCCATGGGACTACCTCTCCGTCAGTCTTATATCGGCCACCTTTCTCCCTAAGTCTGAGAAGGATAGATTATTATTATTAAATAAGCCCACCTCCCTCAAGCTTCCTCTCTCTTTTCTTCTAAGTTTTGGTTTGCCTTATATTCCAGAGTCTGTTCATTGGCTTTAAACCTAGCTCATTCGCATAAACCAAAATCTATGTGGCCTCAATCCCATCCCGAGTACAGTCCAGTATACATTAGAGTTTAGTACCACTGTTCCCATAGTTATCTTGAACCACAAATATGCCAATCCTGTAAATATACATTCAGAGGATGCCCTCAAGAAAAAGCTATTTCTAAAAGGCTCTGATTCTTAAGATGTCCTAGGCACTGGTCTTTGCAACTCAAGACAGTCTGTAGGAGTGAAAAAATATTTCTGGCGTCGTTGTCGAGGAACACCAATTAGAAGAATCATTTTCCTGGGATACGACATAAGTTTCACCCTTCAATCAGGTGAGCACAAAGGGTTGAGAGTTGCATAGCCCTCACCTTGGAGACTCCACTACAATCAAGTCGAAATTAGCTGTAATCCTGGCTTAATCAAGGCCTCATACCCGATCAGATATGTCCAAACTGAAAACCCCTTCTGTATCTGATCTTGAAAAATTCATATTCAGGAGGATCTGGAAGGAAAAGCAACCAAGCCAGACTGACTTACCCCTTTTTTATATGGAAGCTTAGCCCTCTTCATCTCAACAAATAATATCTATGGCCAGAATTCCATAGCACGTGTGCTTGAATATCCCCCAAAAGCCTTTGTTTTATCCAACCCATTTATAAAGGACGAAGCACATTCAGCTGACACCTCTCTACCTCCCTTTCATCCTACTCCTGAGGTTGAGGAATTAAAACAAGTTGCAGCACTCCAAAGCTACTTACAAGTTAACCTCAACTCCTCCACTTATCAGATACCTGTTATCCCTCACCCCTTTCATTAGCAAGATTACCCTCACAATTTACCACCACCTCCCCTGATGGTCATACCTAGGTTCCTCCTAAATAAGTATGCTCCATTAGCTCTTCCCCAACCTCTAAATGACATGCCATAGGACTATCTCAAGCTCCTGCCTCGGTTCAGAGGGGAATATAACACTCAAGCGTAGAGACACATTGAAAAATTATGCACCTTTGCTAAGAATGTGAACGTAGAGCATCTCAACGTGGTATTAAGCATTTTTTCCCAATATCTGGATGGAGAAGCTCGGAAATGGTTCAAATATCTAGCCAACAACACAGTTCATACTTAGGAAGAGATGGATAACCTCTTCACGTTGAAATGGGGAGAAAAGAGGGATCACGACTATGTTCTCACTAAATTCAATGCTCTAAAAAAGAGACATAAGGAGGATGCAACAGTGTTCATAAAGAGATTCAATAAGATGTATAATCTCCCCGCTGAAATAAAACCCCCCGAAGCAGCTGCTAAGGTATTTTTCACATGCTCTTTTGAACGAAAATTTGGGTTCACCTTAAGAGAAAGGAAGTTTGCATCTCTAGATTAGATTCAGACTGATGCATTGGAAGTAGAAGCAAACTGCGCCTCTACAGGAAAATTCAAGGGGAAAGCAGTGCATGAAGTAAGAATGAAAAAACAAAGAGGAGACTTCTACTTCAAATCAAGAAAGAGAATCACAAGACTATAGAATTGAAGAGATGAACAAATTAATTAATAACCTTTCAAATAAATTGGTGAAGCTTGAATTAGAAGCCAAGAACTCCTCTCATGTATCTAATCAGATAATTCCTAATCGAGGATTTAGTCCCCAGTATAGGAATTCTCCTCTTCACTTGTTGCGGTGTGAGAGGAAGGAACAACAAGATCATATTCATCCTCCTCTATATTTTGAAGGGGAAGTGGAAGGGAAATCTGAGGAAGTCACAGATAGTCAAGAAATTCAATTCCTCACCTACTTTGATTACGACAAGGGTGAACTCATATTACAAGGAGAGGCAAAAGAGAGGGAACCTCCTCTCGAGGATCAAGATATTGAAAATTATTGCAGATAGTTTGTGGATTTCATGCAGGTTTACCTCCACAAGATCTATGACCTCAGGTCCTCTCGAAAGAGAAACTGAGTAAAAGAACATAATGAAGAGTTAGAATCGAAGGACCAAACTCTTCCTAGTTCTACCTATAAAGGAAATAAACCACTAGAAGAGTCAGCATCTCATAAGGCCACAACATCTACCTCCATAAGCCAGGAGCCCGAGATTCCCAAAAATTAAAAGTCTCCATCTCCACCTTTGAATTTATCGACCCCCCTAAAGAAAATGTCGAAGGAATCCCTACTGAAAAATGACCTACAGTATTTAATCTCCAGAAAGAAATAGAGAAGGTCAAAATCCCGGTTCCCCTAATTGAGCTACTGAAGCAACCCTCCTACAAAGCCCAAGTATCCCAGTTCATGCAACCCTTAGTGTGAGCCCCCTACCAGATAGTCTCAATCTCCAAGAAGAACGACCTATGGTCATTTTCAGACCTCACATAGAAGAGCAGGACTCAACCACACCTCCATTCTATGTGACCTTAGTGATTCATGACCTGCTGTTACACAATTGTATGTTGGATTATGGGGCATCACATAACCTATTTCCCTTGTCTATCTTGGAACAACTGGGGTTGCAAATCACAAGGCCTTATAAAGACTTGTACCCGTTCGACTCCAAAAGAGTAAAATGTTTGGGGATGATAAAGGACCTGGTGGTAAACTTGGCTCAAATCCCTGCCAAGAGTGTGGTAATGGATATCGTCATAGCAGACATCCTAGCTTGGTTTGGTATGTTGTCATCCATATCTTGGGGATCCAAAATTAGAGGATCGATAAAGTTGGACCTAACCTATGCCACTATCCTAGTGTTCGGTGGAGAAGAGAGAAGATTATATCAGGAGTCAAGGTTTGTAAAAATGGTCACCAAAGATGATGGTTTGACCAAATCCCCGGTATATGGTAAGGAAGGCGAGTTATCTTGTCTCATGCTAGAAGAAGACGAGATGTTCCTCAAAGAAAAAAAGGTCTGCCCCCCAAGACAGGGCAATCCAGAAAGGGGAGAGGGAAATAAAACTTGGACCTTACAGTTTGATGGGGCCTATTCAAAATAGGGAAATGGGTCTGACGTACTCCTCATATATCCAGAAGGATGTTTGTTTCCCTCTATTTCAAGCTTGAGTTTGAAGCCACAAATAATGTTGCTGAGTATGAAGGCTTTTTCTGGGACTAAATGTAGGGTGGAATATGAAAATACAAAACCTTAAGGTGTTTGGAGATTCAGAACTGGTGGTAAGGAAAATAAGGAGCCAATGCTAGACAAAGCACCCATGCCTCAGAGGTTACAGGAACGAGGTATGGGACCTAGTTGAAAATAGTTTCTTGGCATTTAATATTTAGTTCATGCGTAGAGATAAGAACATAATGACAGATTCACTAGCTGTGGCGGTAGTAATTTCCATCCCCCTCAAAACCCATTACTTAGATATGAAGTGGAAGTGCGATACTGCCCCTCTATTCCAGATAATGTGAAACACTGGCAGGTTCTCGAAGATGAAGAGCACGTTAAACGCTTCATGGAAATGGTGGGCGAATTCTCAAATTCAGTGATTGACACAGGATTTGAAGATGATATTGAAGAACCAAAGACGATATGGGAGGAGACACTTGTTGGGAACCAAATTTTGCAGCTAAAGGGAAATTTCATTCCTAGAGGCCTTGTGCCACTGGAAAGACTGTTTGATGGGAATGATGTCTCGGTAAACTCGAGCAAGCCATCCCTTAATGAACCTGTTAGGGATTTGAACATTGGGATAGAAGAAGACCCAAAGTTGGTGAAGTTATCAAAAGGGGTTCCTGAAGAGTATCAAGGGTAGTACCTCAAGCTGTTCCAATCATATTTAGAAATTATATAATTGTTATGTTATACATCCGAGATTCTCCTGATCACACACTATTTGACTTCATGCACAATACATAATCTCTTCTACCATTGATCATTAATTGCGGAAATAAAATCAATTGCATGCACAAATTACAACCATAAACATTCACACATATGAACACAGTATTTATGGGAAATATTAAAGCTGAAAACCCCCAACTATATATATATTATATGTCATAGAGATCATGTAACAATCATCATAAAAAGCTCCTCACAAGCTCTCAGTACAATCTCCAATTGCTACACACTAATCAGGTCCTATCTAGCAAATCTCATGCTCCAATCACTGCCACCTTCTAGCCTGCCTCTACTGCGCAATCACTGCTGAAGAATGGCTCTGAATGAACTCGAATTGGTCCAGTACTTTGGCAGCCCACGCAATCCCTGCTGGCATCTCCACTGAGCGTGGAAGTCAAAATCATGCAACACTATAGTCAATAACTAATAGTCACACTCGCTCTTTCACCTACTCTCTTTCACCGGGCTCCACCGAACCGTCCATGCACTGTATGCATCGTAGTTAACTGATGTATTCTTTTGTTGATTAATTATTTAATATTTATTGAATTAATTAATCATTAATTCACACCACTTTATCAGTAAATAATCAGCTGTACTAGATAAAATTAGTTTCAATTATGTTTGACTTAGTTAAACTAACACAACTCACCAACTACTCTTACACCTACCGAAACTCGTCACATGAGTTCGAATCAAGTCTCCTACAATAGTTCTGATTTTTAATCCTTTGTGAATAGTAATTCCTTCCGTCATCTCTCGTGCCACATCCGTGCAATTTTAACCTGCGTTCCAAGAGAATAAGATAATGTTTATAGTCCAAATATTATTAAGAGCTAATAATATTCGACATATCTATTTTTGGACTGGTAGTCTAAAAATAGACTCTGCCCAAAATGTCTAAAAACAAAAGTCCATCTATTTTTCCAACTTGACCAACCATCCACAAATAGCATCCCGTAACTCATATAATATGATCGACATGTCTAAAAATATACTGCGCCAAAAATAGCTCGTTGTTTCACTTAGTGAAGGCGACTCTTTTCACTAAGCTCATCATCTTGTTGCAATCTCAACACTCCCTCTCAACAAGATAGGGATTATCTGCCACCCCGATCCTGCCCCTGTGGTATTCGAATTTTCTCCTAGTGAGCGCCTTCGTCAAGATATCAGCATCCTGATCCTCCGTGGGAATGTAAGAAAGTAACATGATCTTCCGTTGCACACAATCTCTGATATGATGATACCGGATGTCAATGTGTTTAGATCTATCATGAAATACTGGATTAACCGAGAGTTTGATGCAACTATGATTATCACAATATATCACAGTAGGATCTAATTGTGAACCGAACAACCCGACCAGGATCTTCCTCATCCATATAGCCTCGCATGCAGCCAAACTCGCTGCCATATACTCAGCCTCTACTGAACTAAGTGCCATGGATCTCTGCTTCCTACTGTACCAAGAAAATGCTGTCGACCCGATACTGAAAATCCCTCCAGATGTGCTCTTTCTGTCCGTTGGGCTCCCTACCCAATCTGCATTCGTGAAGCCACACAGCTTCACCTCATCCGACTGTCTGTACCATAATCCATATCCCGATGTGCCTCTGAGATATCTCAATACATGCTTGCCTGCCTTCCAAGAGCTTGGTAGGCTTAACCATAGCTTGTGAAATCTGGTTAACAGCGTAGCATATGTCAGGTCATGTATTGACTAGATACATAAGCGACCCCACCAATTTTTGGTAAACAGTGGCATCCACTACCTCTACCGATGTAGCATCCTCTTTCCTCCATCCACCAGGAAGAGGAGTGTCGATAGGTTTGCAGCCATGCATGTTTAACTTCTCCAGTATCTCCTGGGCATACTTTCCTTGAGATACAAACAATCCATCACTGCGCTGCCAAATTTCCAATCCCAGGAAATAATAAAGGAGGCCCAAGTCCTTCATCTCAACCTCCTTTGCAAGATTAGCCTTGCATGAGTGTATCAACAGTTCATCACCTGTCAGAATAAAATCATCTACATAAAGTACAATGATCAACAACTTACCCTCCACCACAATCTGGTATAGGTTCGGATCCGCCTCACTCTTGGAGAATCCAAGTCCGGTGAAATAATTGTCTATCCATGTGTACCAAGCATGAGGTGCTTGTTTCAACCCATACAACGCTCTTTTGAGCCTGCACACATGCGACTCGCTATTGAAGATCTCGAAACATTCGGGCTGCTCTATGTACACCTCCTCCTCAATCACTCCATTGAGTAACGCAATCTTCACATCCATATAATGAATGTGCCACCCCATCTGTGCTGAGAGAGAAAGAATCGTCCGTATGGAAGAATACCTTGCGATAGGTGCAAAGGTTTCCTCATAATTGATCCCCTCAATCTGTGAGAAGCCTCAGGCAACAAATCTTGCCTTGTACTTCTCCACACTCTTATCAGCTGCTTGCTTCACTTCGTAGATCCATCTCAAACCTACCACTGATTTCTCTTCTGGCCTTGGGACAATCTCCCATGCACTGTTTCTGACAATCGAATCATACTCTTCCACCATGGCATCTACCCATGCAGGGTCCTCCACAGCTTCCTCGAAAGAGGATGGCTCTGTCACAATACACTTGCTCATAATTGCCATGTGTATCCAAAGATATCACTGTGTGACCGTCTCTGTCTGCAGGCCGGTGATGTAGGTGCTCCTACAATCTCTCTCTCTCGTATCCCGATTCGGGGCCGTTCGCCCTTCGTAGTGTGCTTTCCCCCTCTGATGGTTTGCGCCGCATGAGTGGTCTCTTCCACTCCATGAAACTCCTCTTGTGGCTGATCCACATCCTTCGAGGCTCTCATCCTTAGAGCTAATAGCTCTATCCGCATGCAAGTGTGGCTCCTCTCAAGTGAACACTTCATGGCTTTCTCCTCATGAAATTTGATATCCTCGTCGCACAATGCTTCCGATCGTCTGGAAAATACACATGATAGTTGTGGGGTGTATCAGTGTACCCCACAAATATCCCAACCTTTCCAGTTGGATCCAGCTTCTTCCTGGCATCCTTCATCACATGAATGTAAACAGGTGAACCAAAAATCCTCAAATGAGAAATATCAGGCTTCTTACCAGAAAACGCCTCCTCGGGTGTACTCATGCCAAGTATCCTATGAGGACAACGGTTTTGAACATAAACCACAGTATTGCATGCCTCAGCCCACAAGTGCATGGGAAGGCCCTGATCATGCAACATCGCCTGTGTAGCACCCACGATCGTTCTGTTCTTTTGCTTCGCGACCCCATTCTGCTGTGGGTTATGAGGCGCTATGAGCTCTCTTCGAATTCCTTCTACGCTGCAAAAGTCCGTGAATTCGCTAGAGATGAATTCACCACCATTGTCGCTCCTAAGAGCCTTCACCTACTTCCCCGACTCTTTCTCAACCAATTCCTTGAACTCATAGAACTTTGAGTATGTCTCGCTCTTCTTCTGCATGAAGAAGATCCAGCACTTATGAGAAAAATCATCAACAAATATCACATAATACATGTGCTTTGCTGTCGAAGCTACTGAGAAAGGTCTACACACATCTGTGTGAATTCTCTCAAGGATCGTCGTGGCATGACTATCCTTCTCATGAAAGGTGGCTTTCACAAATTTTCCCAAAGTACATCCCTTGCACTGATCTGACTACGCAAGTGTACCTTTGGGAAGCCCGGTAGAAATCTGCTGCAAAATTTTCAAAGCACCATGGTGAAGATGGCCCAATCTCCTATGCCATAGCTCGCCCTCATCGCGGCTCACCACTCCTTCTGCCTTGCTTTCCATTGCTGCGCAACCATCTACCTGCAATTGATAAAGTTTCTTAACTCGAACCCCTATCCTCCGGGTTTCACTAGTTGCCTTACTACGCAGGAAAGCCTTTCCCTCATTGAAGACAACATCATATCCCTTGTCTTCTAACATGGACACCAAGATTAGATTCTTCTTCAATCCTGGAAAATGAATGACATCCTTCAATACGAAGGTTTTACCAGACTCCCTCTCAAAGGAAATGGTACCGATACCGGTCGCACTGTATCTACCATCATCACCCATCTCGATGTGCACTCCAAGACCTTTCTCATCCAGATCAGTAAACAAATCTTTGTCTCTGGTCATGTGAAAAGACGCACCACTGTTAAGAAACCACACTGAACACATCATACTTGAGACCAAGCATGCGATCAGTGAAAAATCCAGCTCAAACTGCGAGGCTAAGGCCTCTCCAGCTACATATCCAGCAACCTGCTTATTTTTCTTCTTCTGTGGACAATTAGTGGCGTAATGTCCGTGTTGGTGACAGTGAAAGAACTTCACCTTGGACATGTCCTGCTTCTTGCCTTTTGCACTGGATTGAGAAGTATTCTTCTTGCTCTTCCCCTTCCTTGATTTTGCAGCCAAAGCGAAATTTTCTTCATCTGCATTCTTTGATGAAGATCCGTCCCTGGTACTCCGCCTTATCTCCTCTTGCACAAGATCTGACCAAAGTCGCACCCATCCTGGCAATTTCTCCCGACCATTGACATAGTCCTAATAGGAATGCCAACTCTTCGGAAGCCCAAGGAGAGCCAATCTCACCAAGTCCTCGTCATCTACAATAACCCCCACACTTCCCAGCTCATCCCTGCACTTGACAAAATTCGTGAGGTACTTGGGTATATTGTCGCCTTTCTCCTTTTTTATGTTCCTGAGTTTATCCTTGAGCGCCAACTTCCTCTGGTTGCTCTTGCTTTGGAATAAATCTGTCAAAGCTTTCTACATCAAGAATGGATAAGCTTTACCATGAAGGCTGGACACTATGTGATCCTTCACACCTTCCAACAGAATCCTTAGACATTTTTCTGTCTTCTTTTGCCATGCGTCAAGTGCGGTAGCATCGCTAGAAGCAGGTTTTGGAATTTCTGCATCTATGAACTCCTTCAACCCATTGTCATCCAGCACCACCTCCATCCTGTCCTTCCATGCAATATAATTCTAGCTTCCCTCAAGGGCATAGTCCAATCGCAATCCATTGAAATACATCTCAACTTCGACACCAAGAAAACACTGCTGCAAATTCGAATTCCACCAGCACAAAACTCAACCGCTTCAATGTTTTGCAATTGCTCCAATGATCAATATCACTCTGATACCATGTAGAAATTATATAACTGATATGTTATACATCCGAGATTCTCCCAATCACACACTATTTGACTTCATGCACAATACAAAATCTCTTCTACCATTGATCATTAATTGCGGAAATAAAATCAATTTCATGCACACATTAAAACCATAAACATTCACACATATGAACACAAGATTTATGGGAAAGCTTAAAACCGAAAACCCAACTCGTCTATATATTATATGTCATAGAGACTTTTAACAATCATTTCGCACAAAGCTCCTCACAAGCTCTCGGTATAATCTCCAATTGCTACACACTAATCAAGCCCCAATATAGCAAATCTCATGCTCCAATATCTGCCACCTGATAGCCTGCCTCTACTGCGCAATCACTGCTGAAGAATGGCTCTGAATGAACTCGAATTGGTCCAGCCTTGACTGCGCAATCCTCATTGGCATCTCCAATCACCGTGTGTTGCAAATCATGCAACAGTATAGTCACAACTGATAGTCACACTGCTCTTTCACCTACCTCTTCACTGGTCTCCACTGACACTGTCCATGCACTGTAGTTAACTGATGTATTATTTTGTTGATTAATGAGTTATTAATTAGTGAATTAATTAATAATTAATTCAACCACTCTCACTAGTGTATCAATCAGTTAGACTAGATACAACTAGCTCAACTATGTTTAACTTAGTTAAACTGAACACAACTTCATCAACTAGCTCAATAACTCCACCAAACTCTGTCACATGAGTTCTAACTGAAGTATCCATGCAATAGCTCCACTTAACCCTCAAGAATAGCATAATTCCTTCTGTCAGCTCCTGTGCCACATCTGTGCACTTAACTAAAGTGGTCCAAGAGAATAAGATAATGTTTATAGTCCAAATATTATTAAGAGCTAATAATATTCGACATATCTATTTTTAGACTAGCAATCTAAAAATAGATTCCGCCCAATATGTCTAAAAATAGAAGTCCATCTATTTTTCCAACTTGACCAGCCATCCAAAAATAGCATCCTGCAACTCATAGAATATGATTGACATGTCTAAAAATAGACATAGTCTAAAAATAGACTTGCGCCAAAAATAACCTGCGGGCCCACTTATTGAAGGCGACTCTTTTCACTAAGCTCATCATCTTGTTGCAATCTCAACATCATATAAGGATGTATTTGGCTGGTCATACCAATATTTAAATAATTTTGACATAAATATCATATAGCAGAAGATCTATCTCAAAGAAGATGCCAAACCTCATAAATATAAGCTGAGGTAAATTAATCCAGTCCTCCTCCTAGTTATCGAGAAGGAAATAAAGAAGTTGTTGCATGCAAAGATCATCTTTCCTATGAGATATTCAATGTGGGTGGAAAACCTGGTTCCCGTGAGAAAAAAGAACAATGAAATCAGGCTTTGTGTGGATTTCCAGAACTTGAATCGGGCTTCCCTCAAAGACAATTACCCCCTCCCTAAAATGGATCACATCCTGCAGAAGGTGGTGGGATCATCCCACATGTCTATGAGGGATGAGTTCTCGAGGTATAATCAAGTGGTTGTACTCCCTGAAGATCAAAAGAAGATGACGTTTACCATGCCCTGGGGAACCTTTATGTATGCCCGGATGCCATTCGACCTTATAAACGTTGGTGCCACTTTTCAACGTCCGATGGATATCGCTTTCATATGGGATCAAGATAAGTTCGTAGTGATTTATTTGGATGAAATCACCGTATTTTTGAAGACTGATGTTGAGCATATAGAAAATCTCAGATGGACCTTTGACAAATGTCGTAGGTATGGTTTATCTTTGAACCCCCAAAAATCCCTATTTTCCCTAGAAGAAGGGAAGTTGTTGGGGCATATAGTAACAAGAGAGGGTGAAAATATTGATCCCAAATGGGTGGAAGTACTAAATGGCATCCCCCTACCAAGAAATAAGAAAGAAGTGCAGGTATTTAAATGGAGGATAATGTTTTTGAGAATATTTATACCCAATTATGCCGAGATTGTCCGAAACATCACCGAAATGTTGAAGGAAAACAATGAAGTGAAATGGAATCCTCAATCAAAGGACTCTTTTAAAAGGATCAAGCAAGCTTTTGTAGAATCCCTAGTGTTTTCTGGCCCAGATTATGAGAAGCCATTCATGATTTTTCCCTTGGCATCCCCTCACACAATAGCTGCAGTGGTGTTGCAAAAAAACAATGAGGGACATGAACAAACTATTTCATTCATCGGCCAAGTTCTCCGAGACACAAAACTAAAATACAACATTTAGGATAAGTAGGCATATGCTTTGGTCAAGTCTTTAAAAGCATTTCGGGTGTACGTTCTCCAGTCTGCCATAACAACTTATGTACCCACCGCCGCGGTAATGGAAATTCTCATGCAAGGCGACAGTGAAGGGAAAAGGGGCAAATGGATAGAGAATATTCAAGAGTATGAAATGGAGATAAAGACTACCAAGCTCATCAAGGGCCAGGGGTTAACCAAAACTATGTCGAAATCCAACTGTTAAGCTCTGGGAATAAACTTATCCATGATAGGAGGCGAAGTGAAGGAGGATATGGGTGTGCAAATAGGAATAGAAACATCCATACAAAAAACACACATAAAGTACCTTCTCTCCCCGTGGTATAAATATATTGTTGAATACCTTTTGACTTTGAGGTTTCCTCCTGGCTGTGAGGAAACCAAATACTGCACATTGCTGTTGAGGTCCCAAAAGTACACAGTAGAAAACAGGCATTTGTATTGGAGAGACCCAGGTGGAATATTACTATTGTGTTTGACAGAGCAGCAGGTGGAGGAAGTGATGAAGGAGTTTCACGACGGAATATGTGGTGGAAATTACAGCTGGCGTGCGACGGCCCACAAGATCCTCAAAGCAGGGTTGTTTTGGCCTAAGTTATTTGGCGACATCCAAGCTCATGTTAAGGCCTGTGAGAAGTGCCAAACATTTTCCAAGAAGTAGAAGTTCACACCCCTCCTACTGATCCCAGTCCATGTTGAAGAGCCATTCAAGCAGTGGTGAAGTTACTTCATAGGCGAAATCCACCCAACATCTAACAATGAGCACTGGTGGATCCTCACCTCCATGGAATACTTCACTAAGTGGGTCGAGGCAGTGCTAGAAAGGAATGCCATGGATACGGTAGTGATCAAGTTCTTGGAGGAGAATATAATAGCCATATTTGGGTTCCATGCAAAGATAATTACAGACAATGCCCAGGCCTTCAAGTTGGTGAAGTTCATAAACTTTTTCTAGCGGTACAACATCATTCTAGGACACTCCACTTCATACTACCCCCAGGGAAACGATGGTGAGGATCCTAAAGAAAACCATTAATGAAAATAAAAATAATTGGGATTCCCAACCCAAGTTCGCTCTTTGGGCGAATAGAATTACAACCAAGAGATACACAGGGAAATCTCCCTACGAACTTGTGTATGGCAGGGTAGCGGTCTTCCATATTAATCTTGCTCCGCATGTGGCCCAGTTTCTACAAGAGAGCGAAGAGGAGCCTAATGACCTCATCACAATAATGAATTAATTGGTGGAGCAAAGTGAGACCTGGGAGCAAGTGAATCTCAGGATGGCAGGTTATCAGGATAAGATGAAGTGCCTATTTGACCAGAAATCTAAAGACCGAGAAATTTAGGTAGGGGAATTAATACTGTGGTGGGACGTTATGAGGTTAGAAAACTAGAAAAAAAAAAGATTTGATTCGCTTTGGTTTGGACCACTCAGGGTGGTAGAAGTCAAGGGAAACAACACTTTTATGCTGGAAAATCTGGAAGGAGACACACTTGAGATTCCTGTCAATGGACAGTTTCTCAAGCCCTATTTTCAGCATTGATATGGACTCCGTAGTCCATTGTACATATCCTCCCATTGTATGAATGCCATTTTTATTTTTGCAAGATTTATGTTTTGAATTTAACTGCATTGTTCTCTGATGATGACTCCATACACCCAAGAAGACACAGGCGCACAGTCTGCAGGATCCCAATGCACTGGAATGAGTACGTTTCCCCCAGGTGGAGCCAATGTTGGTCTGTGTACATTTAGAGCCTAAGGAAAGAGGAAAATATTAAGATATGAGGGATTCAAATGTTTTGACCACGAGGGATGGGAGAAGGCCCGCATAACCTTTCGGTGGGTTGTTCATGTGTGTAACCCACCACGGCTACACAACGCTCAAAGTAGCAACATAGCCCATGGAAGGAGCAGTGAAAACCGCTAAGGAACACCTAACAGTCGTTTCGACAACCCTAAAAAAGGTGAAGAGTGGTGAAATCGACCTTCTAGAAGGTATGACATCAGCCTCCCTATAGACCAATCAGAGGAGCTCCGGGGGGGTCGAGACAGAGGTCTATCCTCAATATAATGACCCGACGTAAAGAGGTGGGGACCACGTGTTCATGGCTAAATGAGGTAAGTTACGGTAAGGTAAGTCTGTCCAGGTATGAAACTGGTACTTCCGTGTTAGGAACGTGGCCTCTCACCCACCCAACCGATGTCAGCCAATCACCTTGTGCCATGTGTCCACTTGTTGGCATCCTCATGAAGTTAGCCCTCCATTTCTCGCCCCTCTCCCTTTATAGTAAAAGACCCATCTCCTACCCGGTTTTACGCTCAACCATTTGATTGTTGCCATTTATAGTTTGTTTTTTACCAAGTTGGGCGCTCGGGTAAAACTTACAGTACATGCAGTTTCCTCCTCACGTCACTCTCCTTGTTGCCTCAGGTATTTGGTCAAGTGCCTCTCATTGTTTTCCTTTACTATTTTTCAAAATTATGATGGAAAAAATGAAGAGAAACTCCCCTGAAACCCCACAGGCCTGTGAAGCCAGAATTGCCCCAGGTCTCAAACCCCTCATGGACTCTCACTCCTAGCTCTATGACATCATTTATCCTTTTAATGTGACCAGTATGAAGACTGAGCTTCTGTATTATAAGCGGTGGGGTGTGGTTTTGTTTAGGGTTATAAATTCGGGGCTCTACTACCATATTCCCCTGTAAGTCCATCCTTTCCCCGAGTTCATAGCTTGGCTCGCCAACGCCTACATTGAGCGAAAGGATATCTTCCTCTCCGCACTTGGGGTTAAAATCTTCAAAATCACCCCTCACCTAATGAGAAAGGCCCTATGTTATCCCTCCTCTCAAGAGTGTGTCGAATTCACCGAAGTCACCCTCTCATGCCATTTCTCAAACTTTCCCTTGGAAAAACAAAGAGGTTTCCTCAAGCTCATCACTATGTCTCCCCTAACAACTCTCCCGCCCACGGAAACCATCCTGCTATCTCTTTTGCAGGATACCATCCAGCCCATCCTAGCGGTCATCTCGGGAATGTTGGGTTTAGACAATTCAGATAGGGTAACAACCACTGGTCTAGGGTTTTTAGAGCTCATGATGCAACCTAGGATCCTACTGGATATTCCCACCTTCCTGGCCTCTGCTATTCAAGCTCAATTTCAAGAAATA
This sequence comes from Pinus albicaulis, assembly GCA_034641835.2. Lineage (NCBI taxonomy): Eukaryota > Viridiplantae > Streptophyta > Pinopsida > Pinales > Pinaceae > Pinus > Pinus albicaulis. The sequence continues at coordinate 689,617,784 of CM076584.1, read as the reverse complement.
TCAACCTCGAGTTGTTTTCGATATTGTTCTATGGTGTTATACTTGTTTATGTTAAAGCATGAAAACAAGTTCAAGGGCTTAGGCTTGGACAAGTTCTTCGTGAGAAATGCTGAGCCAAAATCCATTTTCGAATGGACCCACTCAGTCCGCCAACACCTTGAAGGAAGGGGGTACACGAAATTCACCACATATTTCATGTCCAGGGTCTATGAGATCATACATGACAGCCCCCTGCCCAGGATTTTTCCTAAGCAGAAGGAGACTCCAGTTCAGCGAGACAGATTGTGTCGAGGATTGATATTTATTCGAAGATCATACTGAAATCATGGTTTATGGTTCTAAAGTGCCTCCTTACCATCTGCCAGTTTTCATGTCCATGAGAATTTTTTCCCTCAAGGTCATCCATCAAATCCTGAGTGCTGACCAAACTCATTTTGTGCCCACAAAGAAGAGACATATTATGAGGCTCCCAAATGTGGTAGGGCCTTTTACCATCATCTCAAGACAAGCACTCCCCTTAGTTGAGGGGCTATTGCCAAAGATGAATTTCCTGCAAGGGGATGTATGGCATTATGATCCTAAAGGATTCATCACGCGAAGATAGAGGAAGATTAATTATTCAACATATGAACATGAGCCTAGGCATTTAATAGAATGGAAATCTAACTGTGATTCATGGCCTTTAGATATAGAGATGGAGGCCGAATCCCCAGCCACTAAAGGAAGTTGAGACAATGTACACGATGAAGTGGAAGTCCAGGATCATGGGAGCCATCAAATGGCTCAGGAACTCATGGATGAGGATGAGGAAGACCACCTCAATAAAAAGCAAAGAACTAAGGGGCTTGGAGGACTGGGCATCGAGCAGCTTGACGAGGAAGCCCCATAGTACATCGGTTGGGGGAAATAAAAACCAGGTTTCCAGCTATCTTTTGAATCCATGTCCTCATCGATGCCTTCGAAACTCTCACAGGCGGTTACCTTGGGGGAGGGAACTTCAGATAGGGACACAGGTTCAAGACAAGAATGGGAAAAATGAGAGCAAATTGAGGCGAAGAACCGGTTAGAAGTGAAAAAATAAGAGCAGAACTAGGCCAGTTTGTGGATAAGAACCATACTAGGCTAATGACAACCTTGGATGTGGAGAATGATTAGTTAATAGTCACTGTCCAACACTCAACTTCTCACCCTCTACCCCTAGACTCCAAGTACAAAGCCCTAGTGATGATTCTAGAGCTAGCTTCCATCTCGTTGCAAGACAAGCTGAAGATGCAAAAATAAATTGGGGAAATGTTGCATACAGAGGTGTTGACGCACACTCTCGCCATAGAAAAATGCAAGAGAAGGCTGGCCCAGATGACAAGTACCCTCAAAAGAGAAAGAGAAAATGAGAAATGATCTTTTAACTTAGCTAGAGGATTTCAAGAAGATGATAAGGGGTAAAGACATTGATCCTAATGCAGCTATGAAAACTCTACTACAGAAGACAAAATTGGAGGTACATGAGTTACGATGAAAATTGAACATCCCTTGGTCAGAGCATATCCAGACAGAGGAGTTTTCCTAAGTCGAGAAAGAGAAGGAAGTCCTCACTGAGGCGCTTGTCCAAATAGATGAGGAGATTACTTAGCTAGAGTATAGGTTATCTGAGCTTCATCATTAGGGGAATTTTGAGGTTTAAAATGGGCCTCCTAAGGAAATTATAAAATAATAGTGGAAATAATAAAATAATATTTGATTACATTATCAAATTTTAGAGGGAAAAAAGAAAAAACTACTTTTTTCAACTCGTATTTTCAACTTATCTCCCAAAGCTTTTACTCAAATTTTGAGCAGGAGTACTCATTGGATGCAAAATTTAATTCCTCATCCAAGGAGTACCCATGCTGCATACTTTCGATGGACCTTGCTACACGAAAAATGAGAAATACATGAAAAACGTGATTGCAATCACGTTTTTTAATGTATTTCTCATTTCTCATTTTTCGTGTAGCAAGGTCCATCGAAAGTATGCAACATGGGTACTCCTTGGATGAGGAATTAAATTTTGCATGCAATGAGTAATGATGCTCAAAATTTGAGTTAAAAATTTGGGAGATAAGTTGAACATATGAGTTGAAAAAATAGTTTTATTATTTTATTATTTTATTATTTTTTAATCTTTTTACCCTTTTACTTAAAAATGGTGAATCATCCCCCATGTTTGACATCATTACCTTGAATCCTATTGGTTCTTATAAATTTTATTTTGGTTGTACATTTTTCTTAGGAGGCCCATTTTAGACCTCAAATTTCCCCTAACGCAAGCTCAAGACAGCCACGTATTCCTAATTCAAGTGCTCGATGACCCACAGAATGTCTCAGAGCACTTGACCAAGGCTTTGGCAAAGCTGCGGATGTCAGAGGATGAGACTTGAATAGCATGATGGTTATTATATGAAACAAAGGTAGCCTATGGAGATAATGAAAAGATGGTCTCATCTTTGCAGAAAGAGGTAGATGCCCTTTGCAAGGAGTCTCAAGATGTAATATTCCCAATTAGCCATGAGCTAGTTGGAATATTAAATTTTGTTCTGCTTTCTTTTTTAATGAATAAGAGGATAATGGAAATCCATAAATATCCTTAATATGAATATAACCAATGAAAATGTGAAAAGAAGACATCTTGGCAGCTTAATTGAGCACCCTTAGGTGTGAAAAGGGGCTGGAACACCTTGAATGGGTCAACTTTGACCAAATCAACAACGCTGTCATAGAGTAGTGGCATTCAATGAGGGACAACTCAGTTTTAGATGGAGACTCTTTGCATGGAAGTAGTTTCATTAATGGATGGGGATTATGGTTAGAAAGCTCATTTCTTATATAAGGAAGAGGATGGCAGCCATATTATGGAGATTATGATATGTTTATGTTTTGATATATGGTTTGTTTAGACATATATCTTTCTTTGGCTATTTAGCTAAGATTACAAGTTTTGTTTAGCACTGGGTGTTCCTAATCGGGAATCCCACCTCTTTCCTTGAGAGGCCTCTTGGAAGAGCATTGTATTTCACTTCCACATTTAGGCTTTAGGCCAAGCTTCATCTTTCATCTACAACGCAGATCCTGTTGAGGGTTGAGTTGTGTTGCAGGTTGTACCAGTGGAGAAGGGTTCCTTTCCATTGGGATGATAGTAAGGAAGGCCCTTGACTCTTATTGTAGTATTTGGAATCAAGCCACTTATTTATTTTCCCCTACAACACAGTTTCTGTCTTGGACTGTGTTATTTTGAGGGAGGAGTTGCAGAGTGGTTTCAGTACACCATTTGGGGAGAATTTTTTCTAGAGAAGGGATCAACCTTTCATCTAGAGGATCTGTTAGAGGAGGCTGCATTATTTTTTCAACCCCATCTTTCCATTTTATTTGATGCAGTGAATCTTCAGCCCTAGGGCTTTGATTCAGATCTTGTACCTTGGGGCATTGCTGAAAACCCTTTTGGGGTTATTTATTGGAGGTTGTATAGAGCCTAGATATGTACTTGTTGTATCTATTGAGGCATATATCAGCCCATGTTATTTGTATGTTCATTTTCTATAGCAGTACATTTTATGACTGCGCTGTAACAGTCTTCTAACATTTTTTTATAGTAGTAGCACCGAATTCTTGGGGGTTTATTCATTGGAGGCTTGTTTTTATCTTGTTGTACATTTTGTGGCCCATTATTTGTACCGTTTTACTGCTGCTATAATGAATGGAAGGTCTCTATATTGGCCTCATGTTTTTATATGATGTTTTACACGACTTTTCCAACATTTTGCACTATATTCCTACTTTTCCCATTTGGGAATATTACAGTGGTATCGGAGCATAATATTGGCTCAGTGTTTGAAAAGCCAATATGTTATCAGAAGAGGGAGATCCTCTCACAAATAGAGAGAAGAGGCATCTTATAAGAATGAACTGGAAGTTTGATTATACAAATGATAAAGAAGACAAGGGTAAAACCCCCTTATTAAAAGAAGATGAAAAGAAGGAGTTTCCTAAAATTCATCTTCAAACTATGCAAGACATTGCTAGAGAAATAAAGGAGTTAAGGATGGATAGATAAAAGGAATCCCCTAAAGGATTTCTACATGGTGAAGGCTCCGACATTTCTCATCACTAGAGTGATCAACCAGTGAGGCGACAACAACAAGTTTCCCAACGCTCTACAATGCCTACATTATTAGCAGTGGGAAATGAAGGGTTTCAATAAAAAGAAACTCTTGAAGTCTATTTCCTGGAGTATGAGTCTTAATCTCAAAGATTCAAGGAACACTTGAGTTTTCATGATTTTTTTCAGATTAAGGACAATAAGAGACCCAGACATCATAATAGAGGTGGAGGATTCATTTGGAATCATGATCTACACTGCACCATGGGCATATTTTTCTTACCCAAATTTGATGGGTCATCTAAATGCACTGCCAAATCATGGGTAGAGAAGCTTGACATATACTTCCAGCTGAACAAAGTACCAGAGATGGAGGCCATTAAGATAGCAGCGCTGCACCTTGAGGGTGAAGCACATGATTGGTGGTTCCATGGCTTGTCTACATTGGGTCATGTCAATTAGACTACATATTCAGAGTTCACAAGGAGGTTGGTGGAGAGGTTTGATAGAAGATATCCCGAGGTACCATTCATGGGGTTAGCAAAGCTCAAACAATCAGGTAATCCAAAAACTTATATTTTTGAGTTTTTAAAACTTTCTGTTATGGTTCCTAACTTATCTGCAGCAAGAAGGGTCTATATGTTTGTTGATGGGTTAGAATAACCTCTTCATGGATTGGTTAATTCTACCAACACCAATACCCTTCCAGATGCCATTGAAAGGGCTAAATATCTACAAGATGCCTTGCCAAAAGCAAAGGCAACATTTTAGAAAAATCCCTCTTTTCCATCAAAGGGAAAATATGAGAAGGCTCCTCTTTAAAAGGAGAGCCAAAGTGAAAAACCTCTCAGTGATGATGTCTGAAGAGATTTGAGGAGAGGGAAGCTTTACTTCACATGCCAAGAATCATGGGCACCCAGACATAGATGTGCAGCAGGAAAGGCACACTACATAGAGGTCTTCTCAGATGATGAGGAGGAAGAATATGAAGAATCAGATAGGGGTCACAACATTGGAATAACAAGAGATGATCCACCACCACCAGGAGGTGAGGATGGAGAAATTGCTCTAATTATAGGGACTCTTGCATTAATAAGAGTGGTACCCAATTATCAGGAAGCTTCCACACAAAAAATAGAGTCGGATTTGTGTAGTGGAAGCAAGGACATGGTAGTCCCATCTATTATGCATATGAGGTTGACCCATGACTCATCATTGTTTTATGGAAAACCACCTGAGAGGCCACCTAATCAGAATTTGGTGAGAGATGTCTCAAATAATGACGCACCATTCATATATCTAGGAGGAATGGGGGCATTGGGAGGTCATGATACAACGCTGAGAGTCTTGGGTAGACTCAAGGAGGAGGGAGACATTCTCCCAACATTATCATTACCCACTCTCATTTTAGATTCTGTGTTGTGGGAGGAGTAGTATGGAAAGGATAACAACCTTCCAATATGTACCTTTTGGATGGGAGATGTCAAAGAGAAGGGCAACCATATGACAGGAATTCTTTGTGATAGATCATCAATGCTGTCACTATGGAGGATAGATCCATATTGAAAATCCTAGCTGTTGGTGGATTATTCCAAGGATATTTTTACAAGAATGATAATTGATGACCAACTTTAAGAGGAGGGATATTCATTCCAAGATGAAGTCATCTATTATCATGGTAGGATCTTCTTATCTAGAGCCTCCAAGCTCAAGGAGAAGTTACTACAAAAAGCAGATGAATATTTTCTCTTCAGCGATACTTATTCCATGAGAGCCTACAACACTATCATGGAGGGATACAGTTGGGAAGGCTTTGAAGAGGAGATATATCAACATTTGAGAAGATGCATAGATCATGTGGAGATGGGAGAGATACATAACTCTATGGAGGAGTTATCACAACCACCTCTTTCCTTTTTTGGAATGAGAGGGGTTCCATCTATGGACCACTCCATTTGTATGAGCAGAAATTATGGTAAGTGTTAACACTGGAAAATCGTACAGTAGAAGATGACTTTAATTAATGTTAGGCCAAAGGATTTACAAGGATAGAAGACATTACAAAATTTGGAAAGTATTTAAAAATCTCTAAGGTCTTAGGAAAATCAAATTTGAACTAGTCCTAAATGTTATTTGCGCGCAAAATCCTTCGTGAAGAGCGCCTTCTGTGCGCCTTTTTTCCTGATATGTGTGCATTCTTGATAGTGGAAAAATGTCACTATCCGGGACCACACAAAGCAAAGGACAAGTGATGCCTTACGTGAAGCCGCCTAAGGACAGGCACCAATGCCTCCTTAGACACTATGTGAGCACACAATGGAATATTTGGAGTACACAAAGGAATCATAACCCTCTCTTGGGTCACCATTCTCCATGTACCAAGGGAGGGAAGGGAGGATTTGAAATCTCCTATATAAGACCACCATGAGATGAGGAATGGGTGATCACATTGTTATGCTGGCCATAATTTCCCAAGAAATACCAGGAGTGTGTGACCCGGAGCTGAAGATAGAGGGGACTCAATTGTTGGCCACCCAGCAAGTTTAGTCCACACAGTAGAGAGAGAGGGAGACTGCACCGAGGAAAGCTTGGGATAAAAACATCCTTGCATCGAGACCTAGAACCATTGTCTAGGGGCCCTTTGGCAAGAGGGTAAAGTTTCAGCCTTCTTACTACCAGCGTTCAATAAGAGGGGCCTAGAGTCACCGTTCACATTATTGTTGTCATTTGACTCTTTTCAGAGCTTCTGTTTATTTGTTTTTAGTTTTAGTTTACATATGCATGCTTTTTTCTCTATCTAGTATGCTTATTGATTCTATCTTGTTCCACTAACTTTCTTGACTCCACTTCTTTTTCTGCCTGTTACCAATATCCTAATGGGGTAAACCACACCCCTTAATTTGGTGTGATTTCGTACATACGTGCACCAAACACACTACAACAGGATTGGCGACTTCACTAACGTTTTATTACCAAGCTTATGTGATTGTACCTTCTTTTTGCAGAGATCTTTGTCTATGCTGTGGAGTGGGGTTGAATTTCCCCTAATTTCTCTTGTAGTCCCTAGTTCATCCCAAGTGATAGACTGAAGTAGAACAACTCCTAAATTTTTTACTTGCAGGAATTTTCCCGTGTTTTTTCCTCACAGAGGCATAGGGCACGCGTTCAGAGTTGACCCAGGCATAGAGAGCACAGTTGTTTTAGCTTTTTGCACGCAAATTACAGAATGGGAAATTCATCCCTAATTTCTGTCTTTTCCTACTTTTAAGGTGCTTGGCAACCCCTAATACACTTTCCAGCACTGGTTGTGGTACCCCATAGCTTGTTAAAGCTCACTTTTATCTGCTTTTTGTAGGCTTAGTGTCAGTTTTAATTCAAGTTGATTTTTGCAAAGTTCACACATAGTTTAAGTAGGGGAGAAAATAACTTGCATTCCGAAAAGATTTTATGTTTTGAAAATTTTGGTACTTACACACCTAGATAACTAGCCCAAGTGGGTGGCCCAAGCCCATGCATGCATAGCTATTTTTCTTTTTTCTAGTGTAGAAGTTTTAGTTTAGTTCGATTTTTGCACTAAGAATTTCGGGACTAGGATTGAATTGTTTATAGAAGAGCAAGTAATATCTACTACCTTTGCACCCCCTGGTAATCCTAGGTAAGAATATGAATGCTCCCTATTCACAATTCACCATCTCCCTATAGTTTGTCACATAGATTAACTAGGAAAAATTGAAAGCGACCCATTATCAACACATTTTTTCCATTTGAGCGAAGAACAATACAACACAGTTTAAATAGGGGATTTTGTAAAGGATCATCGATATCCACACGTTCAAACTATGTGCTTGTCCACTTTGTGCTCTCACACACCCACCCACCAAGCAAAGAAAATCCACCTAAAATTAAATTAACCAAACTCACTAAATTCTCCCCACAGGGGCCACAAAATAATTTATAGCTTAAGATAGGATCAAGGGGGTAGGCATCCAATAAGCCTCCTTGATCACACTTCATATTGAAACATAGAAGTTATGTATTTAGGGAGCTTCAAATCCACCAATCAGCCCACAGCAAAGAAAACTTGAGTGTGACAGAGACCCGTTTCGGAGGGGGTTACGCTTAGGCGCAGTGCATGTAGTATTAGTTGGGGCTACCTGACCCGGCTGATACTCGGTACTGTTAGCTGACTACCAAGAAGCCCAAGACTCGAATGCTCATGTGGGATGGTGGTTCTTAGTGGCCAAAAAATAGGGCAACCTTTTCCCTATAGGTGACGATGTAGGAAAGCGCCAGATCCTCTACACTTACCTCGGTGGATTCTCTTCAGCTGACTGGGGGCGTCGCCAGCTCTTACGGGACGTTTTGCCAACACTCACAAGAAATATTCTCAAGGCCCAATTACTTTTGAGTGTGTGAGGATGCATAGTTCTTCTAGGATTTTGAGTATCATACGCAAATGAACAAAAACCAATTTTTTGATTTCTTGATCACAAAGATTAATTTAAAGGGAAAGTTCTTGGATTTTTCGCTTTCTTTTATGTATGTGACAAGAAGTTTTCTTTGATCATAGACTCTATCCTCTCAATTTTTTTCCAAAACCAAACCTGGTTGACACTTGAAAGGTCCCAACGGAACCTCGTCGGTCCAGGTGTCTTTTGGACCTCTACCCATTACCGGGAAGGGTTCCAACACCACACCACACACCACTCCTCCCATGACCCCTAGGGGGCAGAGGAATGCGTCCCATTCAGGAAGCCAATTGAATACACAGCAGGGTACTTCATAGACTAACCATCATTCTAACCAGAACTTTGTGACTTCACACATTTCAATGGCGCCAACCTCTCAGTTACCTTTCTTAGCTTCGTTGAATCTACCCAATTTAACAAAGCTGACGAATGACCCTATCACACACGATCCTACATGGCCTCTCATGCCCACGAAGCTCCCTTCTGATATACCAAAATTTGAAGGCAAGCAAGTGGAAGACCCACGTAATCATGTCATGACCTTTCACCTGTGGTGCTCATTGAATAGTATCACTGACGACACTATTCAATTGAGATTATTTCAACGCACTCTTATAGGAGTAGACGGGAAGTGGTACGTGGAGCAACCCTCAGCTTCACATGGAACCTTTAGCACCCTTGCTTCAACGTTCCTAACATATTTTCAGTTACCCATTCACCATGATTACGGAATGGAATTATTGACTCATTTTAGACAAATCCCCACCGTCCACATCTCGGACCATCTCCATGAATGAAGGCGACATTGAAATTTATGTAAATCTAAACTCGACAATCTGTTTCTCTTAGATTTGTTCTTGAAAACTATTACGGTAGAGATTTCAAAGGATGTGGTGTATCAGAATCCCACATCCGAAGAGGACGCAATCAGCAAAGCCCAGAAGCTTGAGCTAATTTATACGCAATTAGGATACATTTATAACATCCTGCCTAACGCCCCATGACTGCAAACTTATCAAGAATTTCCATGTGTGTCAAACTCTGCAGATGGACTCATTGGGTCAATGACCCAAGGTTACGTAGGCAGTAGCTATCAAAACCCTGATTACACATACAGTTCTACCTAGAACGTGCCTCAACCCGATTTTAAAATTCATCATATGCCTTAGAAAAATTTGACCAATAGGGCGCAAGCGTATCACTAGGGAGGACCTTATCCTCCGGCTCAGGGGAATCAATACGCAGAAATAAACACTGATGGAAGAACTCCCCTCCAATAGTCAGGTGAAAACTAGGGGCCACGTTGTGCTCAGTCCCCAGCACATGACCCACCTATGCAAACCAATGCACACGAGAATTTTTTGCAGCCATTCCAAAACCAACCACACCAATATAACTAGGAGAACTACCCTCCTAACGTGGTGAAGAAAAAATCCAAAAACAAGCTAAAAGGGAACCTTGGAGAGGGGGGCAGCAACCAGCAACGTCCACCGCGATCCTAGGCTTGAGGCAACTCCAACCAGAATTAGATCCAGGAGCTGAGCAATGCCCAATGATAGAGCAAAAGGCCACCTCTTCGAACAAACCATTCCTGTTCGATATTTGGTGAGTACGACCACTATAATCACCACTGTCTTGATCTCCCTAAGCCGAAAAAGCTACAGAGTAACCGAGGACAAGGACGATCTTCCCAGCAACCATCCGTGATGCAAGAACCTTTCCCTAATCAAGGGACGGTAAGCACTCACCAGCAAAATATAGATGATTCTGAGAAAAGAAGCCATGAAATATACATGACTGGAGAAGAGATGTTTTTCCAAACACAGAATCACAATTACGACACCCCACCAGACACCAATACGTTAGGCGAAAGTACCAGTGCACCAACTGCACCTTTGATCATTTCAAATATGCCTATAGAAACATTGTCGAAAATGACAAAGGGACCTAATAGGCGAGTAGGAAACTACTCCAAAGTGGCCCATAATTATAGTATCGTAGACGATTTAGCACAATCTCCCACTACTATGTCAACTTTGGAAGTATTCCAGTCATGCCCAAAATGACGAAAAGCCCTTATTTCTGCATTAGGCACTATCGACCCTGCCGATACACGCCTAATGGCTTTTGACTTAGACAAAGCGACCCCTCGACTTCCTTCCATTTTCGCCTTCCAGATACCAGTGTCGGTGCAGAATATCACTATCCACTGATGTGTCATAGATGAGGGTGCATTCACATGCATCATGTCCAAAAATATTTGGCAGAAGTTAGGTTCTCCTGAACTAAAACCCTCAGTCATCACGCTTCAAGCATATGACGGTCGCCCTTCGATCCCCGTCGGCCTCTACCAAAACATCCCAGTCTGCTTAGTTGGAAAAACGATCCACATAGATATTGAAGTGTTGGATGCTCACTTGGACTACAATATACTCCTTGGGCGGATATGTACGCCATGTCTGCCATAGCCTACTCCGTCTTCCACATCATGATGTTCCCCCACGAGGACCGCATCATTACTATAGACCAACTGACACACAACGAGAAGTGACCCCTAACAAAAATGGATGTAATTCTACCCTACGTATATATAGTCTCGAATGCTCTCTCACGGTACTAAGAATATGGCCCTGGCCAATTCAAACCATTTTCCGTTCTAGGGTCATTCCTAGGAGATCGTCCCATAATCCCTGAGTCATCACCCGATGTCACAGGGGCTCTGGTGTGCATGATGTCCACGTCAAGTGCTGAAGCTAGTTAGGACACAAAAAAAAAGCAATAATGGCACCGATTCATCAGCTATGACAACCTCTCTAGGCTACACCACCTTCGAAACCCCTCTCCTCCACCCCCTAGCTGGTTTTGGAAACACGCCACCCAACATATCATTGGAAATCCCAGTTTGGTACCTCGTTCCCCCTGCAGGAATAGGAACCGCCCACATTATTTCCATAGGATTCAAGCCCCTCAGTCCCGAGGAGGCCCCAATTATCCAAGAAACAGTCGAAACCACACCTGCAAAGGAAGTTCCCATTGCAAAACAGGTGATTACAGCTAAGAAAATCGAGAAGAGAGGAAAGAAGATGGTGACCCCCGCCATACAACGGGACTCACAAGTTTGTGCCATATGCTACGTAGTCGGTCACACTACCCATATCTTTCTAGATCTGGATGAATTAAAACCACTCCTTGGACCTGAGATAGACATTGCAATGCCACGTTCCCATAAAAAGGAACCTACCAATAAGGGTAAAGGAAAAGCGCTGCGTAGCAATCATGCATGTGCTTTCTGCAGCAACCATGGGCACTATACCCACCATTTTGCAGAGATCCTGTGATATAGGGATGCCTTACATGCTATCTAGAGATCCTCTCAAGAGGATCCCTCCACCCAGGCATCTGGAGATGAACCTCGCACCATCCTGTGTCGAAAGGAGGAATGACACTCACCAGAAAGACAACCATTTGTCCCTCCTCCCCCCAAGCCGCCATACACCAACCAGGGACAAGGGAACCTGGGTGCCTCATCCTCTTGAGTTATGACGCGTATCTATTACTGCAAACAATTTTATCGAGTCTTTGACCCAAGGTCACCTAGGCAGCAGTAATATGTATTCGGGAAGTTACCAGGTGCGTCGTCTATTGCAGACAGTTTGATACGGGTCTTTGACCCAAGGTCACCTAGGCTGCAGTAGCACTCATGATACTCAGAGAGTTACCAGGTAGGTATATTCTACAGACGGTTTGATCGGGTCTTTGACCCAAGATCACATAGGCAGTAGTAACACCCATGATACTCAAGGAGTTACCAAGTAGGTAGATTCTGCAGATGGCTTGATCAGGTCTTCGACCCTAAATCTCCTAGGTAGCAGTAACACCCGGGTAGGCAGATTATGGAGATGGCCTGATCGGGTCTTTCACCCAAGATCACCTAGGCAGCAGTAGTACCATGCACATCGATCCTACAGATGGTTTGATTGGGTCTTTTCCCCAAGATCACCTAGGCAACAATAGTACCATGCACGTCGATTCTGCAAATAGTTCGATCGGGTCTTTGGCCCAAGGACACCTAGGCAGCCGTAATCGATACCCTGGATACTCATATGATTCTAATTAGAACGTATCACAACCTATATATCATGAATGCCACCTCGAAACTCATATACCAACCAGGGACAAGGGAATCGATATCCCCCATTCCCCGCATAGAATGGACCACTAACACAACATAATGTGTTGGTCAATCTAGTGCAACCCTTCCCAGGCTCATCAACAACCATACAACCAGGAGAATTATGAAAATCCTCCAAATTTTGCAAAAAGAAGTCGAGGAACAAACAAAAGGGAGATCCTAGACAGGGGGCAGTAACCAGTAACACCCCTCATGATCTCAGTCTGGGGGCAACCCCAACCAAAATCAAAACTAGGAGCCAAGTAACAACTCCTAAGGGAAAACTGGAGCTTAGAGTATCTGATCAATAGATCAAAAGAAACACTGTGATTAACACTCCATAACGCCTAAAGGCGATGCCACACATTCACATTCCTGAAAAAATAATTTTTTAGCGCCGACAAGTATGCCCTCTCTCATCTTCTTTTTTAAAGCCCATGATTTTCAATAATATTTGATAAAGAAGATGCTTTCACTTGAGAAAGTTGTTTGTGCAGGAAAAGCTCACAAACCATCCACAATGTTATCTCCTAAAAGTTCCAGAGCAGGTATCATTTTACCCCCAGCATGATAGAGTCCCAAAAAAATTTGCATATCTTGATATCATTTCTCCATCAGAAATAAACCATAGGGTCCTCATATCTGACCGTGTTTATCATCACCTCACCCTGCACATGATAAACATCTACGTTGGTCGGTAGAGCATCCCCTCCATGGTGCCCGTCACCCACAGTAGACCATATATCACAACATAAGTGACGCCATGGCCATACCACTTCAGTCCGGGAAGCACCTCTTGCCCATCTATTCATCATGCATAAGGTCAAGCTTACCATACAAGTTGAAACCCCCTTCCTGGACGACCAGGTTGTACAAGCAAATAAAGAGCGCACCACCGCACCTCGCATTTGGCCCACCATACCTCCACCAGCATAATCCCATCTGTGATACTTTTCACCTGCTTCATCAACCCTGCACATGAGACCAACCAATGGGACCCCCACCCTAAAAAAAACAGCTTCCTCACACCATCAGTGAGTGAACACTTTTATGTTTTGGGGTACCCATCTCTATGTTTTTTACAAACCAAACTCCATTATTTTTTTCTTTTGGTAAGTGTACAAAGACCACAAATGGTGCACTTCGTCCTTTCACCCTCTCTTTTCATATTTTCTCCCATGGCAGCAGTTCCTGAACACCCTTGGTCGGAGTATTTCACCCCCACACAAAAACCATCATGACATTCATAGCCGGTTCACACCTGCCCTGGAAGTCCTATCAACTCTATGGATTTCCCCTTCAGAAATAACTATGACTGCCACCAAGCTGTGTAAGTATACTCCAACCTCAGGACACTAAATCTGCATCATCAGTTTTCAGTCACCCCTCGCCAACACGCCTATGTTAAACCCATCACATCCATGTCCCCGATGCCTCATATCAGTGACCCCTCGTTCGGTTGAGGCTTCCTTTTTGTTGACTTCAACACCTATATTCCAAAAAGGAAGCGGTACCTTGGATCACCCCTCTCCATACAAAGGGGCATCCTCGGGTGGCATTGTGGGAGACATCATTGTCCACAGATGTCATCGATCCTCCTGACATTCGAATATGACAAAATTTTTCATGTAAATATGGTATCGTACCTTACAACCATTACACTTTGATCAAACCATCGAAGAACCATGCCTCTATAAGCATCTTTGTCAACAATACTTACACAGGAAGGTCCCAACCAGTACCTATGTGTACCATGCGCAACTATATTCCATACCAAGTTTATGCATGTGGGTACCAAATTCCACCTATTGTCAAAGAAAAAATGACCCTGATGGCGTCAGCAGTCTTTGTCAACAACCACCAATGTCACTACCATATGAGTGATACATATAGAACATATGTCTGTCAATTTTGTTTAACTAGCCACAACATCATGAGCATGGGACATGCCCGCCTCATTGAAAATTTGTATATGTATTGTAAATTTTATATGGGATCCCTTAGGCCATGGTCATTCTTGGAAATGGTGGAGGGTGTTTTCAATTCCAAGGCTTCATGCAAGTCTCTCTCTCTCTCTCTCTCTCTCTCTCTCTCTACACATGATACAGAAAAGAAATTATAATGTATTTCGGCTATACAGTTCTTCCTAGACCTCACACATTAGGGGGCAACTATTAACATTGGAAAATCGTATGGCAGAAGATGACATTAATTAATGTCAGGCCAAAGGATTTACAGGGCTGAAAGACATTACAGAATCTGGAAAGTATTTAAAAATCTCTAAGGTCTAAGGAAAATCAAATTTGAACTAGTCCTAAATGCTATTTGCGTGCATAATCCTTTGTGAAGAGCACCTTTTGCGTGCCTTTTTTCCCGATATGTGCGCATTCCTAAGAGTGGCGAAATGTCACTATCTGGGACCACACAAAGCAAAGGACAAGTGATGCCTTACATGAAGCAGCCTAAGGAAAACCTCCAACGCCTCCTTAGACACTATGTGAGCACACAATGGAATATTTGGAGCACACAAAGGAATCATACCCCTCTCTTGGGTCACCATTCTCCATATACCAAGAGAGGGAAGGGAGGATTTGAAATCTCCTATATAATACCACCATTAGATGAAGAATGGGTGATCACATTGTTATGCTGGCCATAATTTCCCAAGAAATACTAGCAGTGTGTGACTCGGAGCTGAAGATAGAGGGGAATCAATTGTTGGCCACCCAACAAGTTCAGTCAACACAGTAGAGAGAGAGGGAGACTGCACCGAGGCAAGCTTGGGATAAAAAAATCCTTGCATCAGGACGTAGAACCATTTTCTAGGGGCACTTTTGCAAGAGGGTAGAGTTTCACTCTTCTTACTACCAGCGCTCAATAAGAGGGGCGTAGAGCCACCGTTCGCATTATTGTTGTCGTTTGACTCTTTTCAGAGATTTTGTTTATTTTTTTTTAGTTTTAGTTTAGTTTTAGTCTACATATGCATGCTTTTTTCGCTATCTTGTATGCCTATTGATTCTAACTTGTTCCACTAACTTGCTTGAATCCACTTCTTTTTCTGCCTGTTACCAATAGCTTAACAGGGTAAACCACACCCCTTAAGTTGGTGTGATTTCATACATACTTGCACCAAACACACTACAATAGTAAGGAAAATGTTTTTGTGCATGATATTTTATTTGATAACTAATTTCACTCCTTTACCATGTATATGCAGGCCATTGCTCCAAGTAGGAGCATTATTCCATATAAAATTCATGGCGAACTTTGGGCCATAAACATTGTTGAACATGGCCACTCCCTAGGAGTATATAGGGAGATGATTTACCACTCTGGGTGCACTCCAAAGGCACCAAACATTTCTCACCTTTCCAAAATTTGTGAGAAAACTTGGGCAGCAAGTAAGTGGTGGGGAAACCACTTACCATATCACTATCTAATGCAGTCAGGAGATTTACTGCGCTGGTTCCACATGTGGGACTATGACCGACCTCCATTTTTGCATATTACTATTTGTATGTACTTGGTTTTGATCCCATACATTGATGATGTGATTATTATTTTTATTAGAATGATTGGAGGGAGGATGGGAGGATTGGAAGTGCCCTTTGGGAGAGATATTCTCCATGTTCATTATGCTACATGTTTCAAGGAGGACATTGGGTAAACCATGATTTTTTCATTGGATCTATTGCTTCCTTGTGGGATGCGTCATTTGCATCTCATGAGAACTTGGGAGGAGCATTTCATGGAGGGATGGATTGGGAGACACTTAGCTTATGAGGAAAGCTTATCACATGGAGGTGTCACCAATGATGGAGAAGAAGAGTTGCAGCACTCACCTTGTTAGTTGCTTGAGGACAAGCAACATTTGGGAGGTGAGGACTGTAATATTCCCAATTAGCCATGAGCTAGTTGGAATATTAAATTTTGTTCTGCTTTCTTGTTTAATGAATAAGAGGATAATGGAGATCCATAAATCTCCTTAATATGAATAAAACCAATGCCAATGTGAAAAGAAGACATATTGGCAGCTTAATTGAGCACCCTTAGGTGTGAAAAGGGGCTGGAACACCTTGACTGGGTCAACTTTGACCAAATCAACAGCGCTGTCATGGAGTAGTGGCATTCAATGAGGGACATCACAGTTTTAGATGGAGAATATTTGCATGGAATTAGTGTCATTAATGGATGGGTGTTAGGGTTAGAAAGATCATTTCTTATATAAGGAAGAGGATGGCAGCCATATTATGAAGATTATGATATGTTTATGTTTTGATATATGGTCTCTTTAGACATATAGCTTTCTTTGGTTGTTTAGCTAATATTGCAAGTGTTGTTTAGCACAGGGTGTTCTTGATCAGGAATCCCACCTCTTTTCTTGAGAGGCCTCTTGGAAGAGAATTGTTCTTCACTTCCACATTCAGGCTTTAGGCCAAGCTTCATCTTTCATCTACAAAGCAGATCTTGTTGAGGGTTGAGTTGTCTTGCAGGTTGCAGCAGTGGAGAACATCTTTGGGTCACTTCAGTGCTCATTTTCAGTGGATAAGGGTTCCTTTCCATTGGGAGGACAATAAGGAAGGCCCTTGATCCTTATTGTAGCATTTTTCATCAGGCCACTTATTTATTTGCGGCGTAGTTTCTGTCTTGGACCGCATTATTTTGAGGGAGGAGTTGCAGGGTGGTTTCAATCACCATTTGGGGAGAATTTTTTCTAGAGAAGGGATCAGTCTTTCGTCTAGATGATCTATTGGAGGAGGTTGCATTATTTTTTAAACCCCATCTTTCCAGTTTATTTGTTGTAGTGAATCTTCAACCCTAGGGCTTTGATTCAGAACTTTTACCTTGGTGTACTGTTGAAAACCCTTTTGGGGTTCTTTATTGGAGGTTGTATAGAGCCCAGATCTATACTTGTTGTATCTATTGAGGCATATATTATCCCATGTTACTTGTATGTTCATTTTTTGTAACAGTGTACTTTATGACTGCGCTGTATCAGTCTTCCGACATTTTGATATAGTAGCAGCACCTCATTCTTGAGGGTTTATTCATTGGAGGCTTGTTTTTATATTGTTGTACATTTTGTGGCCCATTATTTGTACCATTTTTCTATTGTCATAATGAATGGAAGGTCTCCATATTGGCCTCATGTTTTTATATGATGTTTTACACTGCTTTTCCAGCATTTTGCACTATATCCCTGCTTTTCCCATTTGGGAATATTACACAAGAGAAGCAGAAGTCAATCAAAGACTTGAAGCCTCAGCTCAAAGGTAACATGTCACTAGTAGAAGGCACACAAATAATCTAGACCGAGATCATGAAAGAGGTGAAGGAGCATTGGGGTATCATTACATTGGTGAATGATAAAAAGAATGCCATCCGCGATTTCAAAGTACAGATGGACTCAAGTCGCAAAGAAGGGAATGACAATGTGATGATCACTTAGGGATACATCAGATTCATCAACTATCTCCCTACTAAATATTTAGGCATGGCCAGAGTGGTCGATCGTTTCAGGACCATAATTTAAATCACCAAGATGATTTAGAAGGAAGAGGCATGAGTTAAAGCATCAAGATTCTTGGGGATAGTGGCTAGAGGGGTGGAAGATTTTGATCGTGAATGAGGCAAGGTAGTGGAGGCAAGAATGATAGAATGCTGGGACCCACTGGGGGAATTTCTCCCCTGGACCATGTATGAATAGAGGATGACCGATATTAAGTGCAGGGTCGACTCAACCCTGGAAAAGACATCTCGCCTGAAGGCCGAAACCTTGGTGGCATCACTCCGAAAGGAATTCCTACTCCTTGCCATGGTTAAAAGGTTCTTTGTGTTGAAGGTTGCAACAAGAAATAGTAAAATTTTCATCTGGAAACATCATCCTTGATCCTAGTGAAAAATAAGCATCTACACTAGGTGGGGCCCACACAGGCTATTTTTAGGTGATATGCCTATTTTTAGAATTTGGATCAAAATCTATTTTTAGCAGTAATCTATTTATAGATGGTTGAGAAAATTATTTGGATGGATGGGCATCTAAGTTTGGAATGCATGTGCGAAGTTGTTTCGTGGGATGCATGTCTAAAATTAGAATGCATGTCGATTTTTGTTAAGCCCTTAACAAAAATTAGACAATAAATAATTATCTATTTTCAATGAGCACTTGGAACTAGTTAACTAAAGTGGAAAATAAGTTAGATAAGTGGATTTCGTGTTGAAGTGGTTGGTTGGTGGACCATGCTGTGGAATTCATTGTAACTGAGTGTGACAAAGTTGTAACAGAGTTGGATATGTAGTTATGTGAGTTGTTATTTAGTTTAACTCAGTTAAGTGAGTTAAACTCAGTTGTGCTAGCTGTAACTGGTTGTAACTAAAGATACACTAGTGAGAGATCAATGAATTAAATATTAAATTAATTCACATGGAGTGATCTCACTTACAATTGAAAAAATACTACTGTTAACCACATGGATGTTAGATGCAGTGGAGACCCAGTTGAGAGATAGGTGAAAGGGCCTGGTTGACTATCAGTTGTGACTATAGTGGTGCATTCAATGCATCCACACACACATTGGATATGATTATGAGGATTGTGTAGCCAAGGTAAGGCAACATCGAATTCATTCAGAGGTTCTTGACCATTAGGAATTGTGCAGTGGAGGCAGACTGTCACGAGGCAGTAAATTGGTGCATGTGTGAACCAATTTTTGTATGACAGTGTGAAATGATTGTATATTGTACTGAGAGCTCTTGGAGTAGATTTTTGTATGAGATTGTTTCATGATCCATGATATACATAATATATTATAGTTTGGGTTTTTAGGTTTATGCTTTCCCGGTAAAAAATTCTGTGTTATGTGAAATTGATTTTTCTTCATGTGTTTGCAATTGGCGATTTAATTTCCGCAAAGAATTAAGTAAAAGGATTATGTATTTAAAAGTGGATATAATTGTTATACCAGGAGAGTTTAGTAATACATCATTGTATTTATAAAATTTCTACATGGTATCGGAGCGAAGAAGATTGCAATATTGAAGCAGTAGCTGAGTTTTGTTGGTGAAAATAATTAGAATTTGCTGCAAGAATTTCTTGGTGCGATAGTTGAGTAAACATTGAAATGGATTTCAATGGTTTGTGGTTGGAGTATACACTCAAGGGCAGGTCAAACTACATTTCATGGAAGGATAGGATGGAGGCGGTGCTTGAAGATACTGGCTTGAAGGATTTCATCGATAGCGATGTTCCTAAGCCCACTTCGGATGCTGTATTACTTGACGCATGGAAAAAGAGAGTAGCAAGGGTGAGGAGGATTCTGTTGGAAGGTGTGAGAGACCATATTGTCTCAAGCCTTCATGGGAAAGCCACTCCATTTTCAATGTGGAAGGCTCTGATGGATCTTTTCCAAAGTAGCAACGACCATAGGAAATTGGTGCTGAAGGATAAACTCAGAAAAATCAAGATGGAGAAGAACGACACTATTCCGGTATACTTAAAAAAGTTTGTCAAATGTAGGGATGAGCTCGGGAGTGTAGGAGTAAGTGTTGCTGATGATGATTTGGTGATTTTGGCTCTCTTGGGACTTCCTAAGAGTTGGCATAGTTATAAATACTCTATCAATGGACGGGAAAAACTGTCGGATTGGGAACGACTGTGGTCGGATCTAGTGCAGGAGGAGTTCAGGAGAAACACTAGAGATGGCTCTTCATTAATACATGATGATGAAGAGGATTATGCTTTGGCTGCCAAGGAAAAGAAGAAGAAGGGGAAGAAATTCCATTCTAAATCTGAGGCCAGTGAATATGGCAAGGATCACAACATGTCCAAAGTGAAGTGTTTTCACTATCACGAGTATGGAAATATTGCCACAAATTGTCCACATAATAAGAATAACAAGATGGCTGCTGAAGCTGCAGCTAGTGAGGCTCTTGCCTCGCAATTTGAGCTTGACTTCTCATTGATCGCATGGATGGTGTCTAGTGCATTAGGATCAGGGTGGTACTTTGATAGTGGTGCTTCCTTTCACATGACGGGAGATGAGAAACTTTTCAGTGACTTGGAGGAGAAAGATCTCCAAATGCATATTGAGTTGGGTGACGATGGATGATACAATACGACTAGAATTGGTATCATTACCTTTCAGAGGGAGTTAGGTAAAATATTTTATTTAAAAGATGTTATGCATGTTCTCGGTTTGAAGAAAAATTTAATCTCAGTTGCGATCTTGGAGGACAGAGGTTATGATGTTGTCTTTAGTGAAGAAAAAGTTTTCCTGTGACACAAAGCAATAGGGCAAGCCAAGAAGTTTGGGATTCGAGTTAAGAATCTCTACAGACTTGAAGTAGAGGGGATTTCTACGGAGCTTCCTACTATTGGGAAGTGTGAGAAAGACATGCAATTGATGCTTGAGAGGGAGAAAGATTTGCATGCAGGTAAGAGTGAACCTCGAGATGTGGATCAACCACAAGATGAGGATCATGGAGTGGGAGCAACCACTCATGCAGAGAAATTTCGTGCCAGATGGGTAGAGGGAGTGCATGCAACTATACCACTAGGTGAGACGTGGGGCGACATGCATGAATAATCCCAAGAAGAGATTTCTGGGAAAGATTCATTGAGATGGTGTGGATGTCATGAATTGAACCTGGCTACGAGGAGCCCACAGAGTAGCAGTAGCAGGATTAGTTGGATTGATGCAGTCAGATCAAAGTAATAGTGTCAGATACTGGAGCGCGGATTAGAGTTGGCAACAAGTGCAGAGTGCATGGGTGTAGAATTCAACAGTGCAGTGGTTCCTAAAGACATGTGCAGTAGCTAAGCAGAGGTCAGAAGACTTTGATGATAGATGCATTATACTGATTCTGTTGTTTGGAGGCTATTCAGTTTTAGAAGTGTTGCATGCAAAGGTTGTAGGGCGAATGCATAGAGTTGCATGTCGCATGCAAATACATTCCTTTCTTGTTGAGAGGGAGTGTTGAAGATTGCAACAATAAGTAGTAAAATTTGCATCCAAAAACATCATCTTTGATCCTAGTGAAAAATAAGCACCTACACTAGGTGCGGCCCACACAGACTATTTTTAGGTGATATGTCTATTTTTAGAATTTGGATCAAATTCTATTTTTAGCAGTAATCTATTTATAGATGGTTGATAAAATTATATGGATGGATGGGCGTCTAAGTTTGGAATGCATGTGCGAAGTTGTTTTGTGGAATGCATGTCTAAAATTAGAATGCATGTCGATTTTTGTTAAGCCCTTAACAAATATTAGACAATAAATAATTATCTATTTTCAATGAGCACTCAGAACTAGTTAACTAAAGTGGAAAATCAGTTAGCTAAGTGGATTTCAAGTTGAAGTGGTTTGTTGGTGGACCATGCAGTGGACATTGTTGTAATTGAGTGTGACAAAGTTGTAACAGAGTTGGATGTGTATTTATGTGAGTTGTTATTTAGTTTAACTCAGTTAAGCGAGTTAAACTCAGTTGTGCTAGTTGTAACTAGCTGTAACTAAAGATACACTAGTGAGAGATCAGTGAATTAAATATTAAATTAATTCACATGGAGTGATCTCACTTGCAACTGAAGAAATACTACTATTAACTACATGCATGTCAGATCCAGTGGAGACCTAGTTGAGAGATAGGTGAAAGGGCATGTTTGACTATCAGTTGTGACTATAGTGGTGCATTCAATTCATCCACACACAAATTGGAGATGCTTATGAGTATTGCACAGTCAAGGCAAGGCAATATCGAAATCATTCATAGGTTCTTGACCATCAGGGATTGCACAGTGGAGGCAGGCTCTCAGGAGGTAGTAAATTGGTGCATGTGTGAACCAATCTTTGTATGACAATGTGAGACAATTGTATATTATACTGAGAGCTATTGGAGTAGATTTTTGCATGAGACTATTTCATGATCCATGATATACATAATATATGATAGCTTGGGTTTTTAGCGTTAAGATTTCCCAGTAAAAAATTCTGTGTCATGTGCAATTGATTTTTATTCATGTGTTTGCAATTGGTGATTTAATTTCTGCAAAGAATTAAGTAGAAGGATTATGTATTTAACAGTGGATATAATTTTTAGATTAGGATAGTCCGGTAATACATCATTGTATTTATAAAATTTCTACACTTTGCTGCCCACATTGAATACACTGAGCTGACTCAGATGCCTGCATTGTTTGAGATATTTAGCTCCGCACCCTTACCTACAGATATCACATGGTAGAGATGCTATGAGCACTCGCAACCACCATTTTATTCTACTGGCAAAGCAAATGGCGCCTCCATCACCTCACCACTCGAACTCTTCCTCCACTCCTATGCGGCCACGCAACTTGGTACCTTCTACCACCCCTCGACGCAACCATTGAAGCTATCAAGATCTAGCCCATGTGGCCTTTATTTACTTTGTCTTTTTATTTTATGTTATGATGTCTAAGTGGGTGAAATCCTGGTTTCACCCTCGTTAGTGTTATTATCGTTGTTATGTTCTGTTATGAAGAGCAGTTCTTATGGCATGCTACAGTTGGACCATATCATTTTTTATTTTGCTATGCGTATTGAAGAATCAAGAAAGAATATATGTTTAAGAAATATCTGGCTAAGAGCCCGTGATGTAGGGGCTATAAAGATGTAACTCAAATAGTATGCAAGGGTTCTGGATTTTGTGCAAGTTCTTGGTTCATACTGTATATCTTTTTTGTCATTACTGTTTTGAGCTCTGAATGCATATCTTGGAGAGTTGTTTTGAAAGCTAATATAACAATGAATTTGTTTGCAAATGGATTCCAATTGGGTCAGTGAACAATAAGTATGTGTTTGTATCATGTTTGTTTAAGTTCCTTTCTATTTTGTTAAACGAATCTTCAATTGTCGCATGTGTGAAATGCTGGTTGCTGATGTTTTAATAAATGAATATGTATACATCGTTGTTGAGGGAAGATGACACTCATATGTTAATCATTCAGTTTCCTTAATATTTCTCTCCATCGGAATACCTCTCTGTCAGTCTTATATCGACCACCTTTCTCCCTAATTCTGAGAAGGACGAATTCTTATTATTAAATAAGCCTACCTCCCTCAATATTCCTCTCTATTTTCGTTTAAGATTTCATTCGCCTTATATTCCAGAGTCTGTTCATTGGATTTAAAGATGGCTCATTCGCATCAACCAAAATCTATGTGGCCTCAAGCCAATTCCCAGGACAGTCCAATATACATTAGAGTTTAGTAAAAATGTTCCCACAGTTATCTTGAACCACAAATATACAAATCCTATAAAGATACATTCTGAGGATGCCCTCAAGAAAAATTTATTTCTAAAAGCCTATGATTCTTAAGATGCTCTAGGCACTGGTCTTTGCAACTCAAGACTGTCTGTAGGAGTGACAACATATTTTTGGCACCATTTCCAGGGAAATAATTAGAAGACTAATTTCCTTGGGATACGACATAAGTTTCATGCTTCAATCAGGTGAGAACGAAGAGTTGAGAGTTGCAGAGCCCTCACCTTGGCGACTCCACTACAATGAAGTTGAAATCAGCTGTAATCCTAGCTTAGACAATGCCTCATACATGATCAGATACCTCTCAACTGAAAACCCTTTCTATATCTTCTCTTTAAAAAATCATATTCAAGAGAATATGGAAGGAAAAACAACCAATCCAGATTGAATTACCCCCTTTTTCTCTGGAAGCTTCGCCCTCTTCATCTCGGTAAGATAATATCTATGGCTAGAATTCCACCTCTTGTGTGCTCGAATATCCCCCAGAAGCCTATTTTTTATCCAACCCATTTATAAAGGACAAAGCACAGTCAGCTGGCACCTCTTTACCTCCATTTCATCCTACCCCCGAGGTTGAAGAAGTAAAAGAAGTTGCAGCACTCCAAAGCTGCTTACAAGTTAACCTCAACTCCTCCACTTATTAGATACCTGTTATCCCTCACCCCTTTCATTAGCAATCTCACCCTCACAATTTACCACCACCTCCACTGATGGTCGTACATGGGTTCCTCTTAAATAAGTATGCTCCATTATCTCTTCCCCGGCCTCTAAATGACATGCCACAGGACTATCTCAAGCTCCTTCCCCAGTTCACAGGGGGAGATAGCACTCCAACGCAGATACACATTGAAAACTTATGTGCCTTTGCTGAGAATGTGAACATGGAGCATCTCGACTAGGTATTAAGGCTTTTTGTCCAATATCTAGATGGAGAAGCTCATAAATGGTTCAAATATCTAGCCAACAACATGATTCATACCTGGGAAGAGATGGAGAACCTATTCACGCTGCAATGGGGAGAAAAGAGGGATCACGGCTATGATCTCACTGAATTCAATGATCTAAAAAAGAGACATAACGAGGGTGTAACAAAGTTCATAAAGAGATTCAATAAGTTGTATAATAATATACCCGCTTAAATAAAACCCCCCCAAGCAGCTGCTATGTTGGTTTTCGTAGACTCTTTTGAACCAGAATTTGGGTTCACCTTAACAGAAAGGAAGTCTGCATCTCTAGATCAGATTCAGACCGATGCATTGGAAGTAGAAGAAAACTTCACTTGTACAGGAAAAATCAAGGGGAAAGCAAAGCATGAAGTAAGAAGGAAAAAAAAGGGTAGACTTCTACTTCAAATCAAGAAAGAGAATCACAAGAATATAGAATTGAAGAGATGAACAAAATAATTAAGAACCTTTCAAATAAATTGGTGAAGCTTGAATTAGAAGCCAATAACTCTTCTCCTCGATCTAATCGGATAATTCATAATCGAGGATTCAATCCCCAGTATAGGAATCCCCCTCTTCAATTTTTTCAGCGTGAGAGGAAGGAACAAAAAAATCATATTCAACCTCCTATATATCTTGAAGGGGAAGTGGAAGGGAAAG
Source organism: Pinus albicaulis (assembly GCA_034641835.2). Taxonomy (NCBI): domain Eukaryota; kingdom Viridiplantae; phylum Streptophyta; class Pinopsida; order Pinales; family Pinaceae; genus Pinus; species Pinus albicaulis. The sequence continues at coordinate 689,592,105 of CM076584.1, read as the reverse complement.
TCGAGGAAGTCATAGATAGTCAATAAAATGAATTCCTTGCCTACTCCGATGATGACAAGGGTGAAATCATCTTACAAGGAGAGGCAGAAGAGAGGGAATCCTCCCTAGGATCAAGATATTGAAAATTATTTCAGACAGTTTGTAGATTTCATGTAGGCTCAGCTCCACAAGAAGTATGACCTCAGGTCCTCTCGAAAGAGAACCCAAGTATAAGAACATAACGAAGAGTCAACATCGAAGGGCCAAACTCCTCCTAGTTCTACCTATAAAGGAAGGAAACCACTGGAATATTCAACCTCTCATAAGGCCACTACATCTACCTTCATAAGGAAGGAGCCTGAGCTTCCCAAAAATGAAAAGTCTCCATCTCCACCTATGAATTTACCTGACCCCCCTAAAGAACATGTCAAAGCAATCCCTACTGAAAAAGGACCTACAATATTTAATCTCCAGAAAGAAATAGAGAAGGTCAAGATCCTGGTTCCCCTAATTGAGCTACTGAAGAAACCCTCCTACAAAGCCCAAGTATCCCAGTTCATGCAACCCCCTGGTGTGAGCCCCCTGCCGGATAGTCTCAATCTCCAAGAAGAACAACCTATGGTCATTTTTGGACCTCACGTAGAAGAGAAAGACTCAACCACACCTCCATTCTATGTGACCTTAGTGATTCATGACCTGCTGTTACACAATTGTATGTTGGATTCCGGGGCATCACATAACCTATTTCCGTTGTATGTCATGGAACAAATGGGGTTACAAATCACAAGGCCTTATAAAGACTTGTACTTGTTTGACTCCAAAAGAGTAAAATGCTTGGGGATTATAAAGGACCTGGTGGTAAAATTGGCTCAAATCCCTGCTAAGAGTGTGGTAATGGATATCGTCATAGCAGACATCCCATCTCGGTTTGGTATGCTGTTCCATATCTTGGGGATCCAAAATTGGAGGATCCATAAAATTGGACCTAACCTATAATTGTTCGGTGGAGAAGAGAGAAGATTATATCGGGAGTCAAGGTTTGTAAAAATGGTCACCAAATTTGACGGTACGACTAACTTCCCCGCTATATGGTAAGGAAGCCAATTTCTCTTATCTCATGCTAGAAGAAGAGGAGATGTTCCTCCAAGAAACGAAGGTCTGCCCTCAAAGACAGGGCAATCCAGAAAGGGGAGAGGAAAATAAAATTTGGACCCTACAATTTGATGTGGCCTATTCAAAAGAGGGAAATGGCGCCATAGTACTCCTCATATCTCTGAAAGGATGTTTGATTCCCTTCTCTTTCAAGCTTGAGTTCGAAGCCAAAAATGATGTGCCCGAGCACGAAACCTTATTTTTGGGACTTTAGGGAGTGTGAAATATGAATATACAAAACATTAAGGTGTTTGGAGATTTGGAACTGGTTGTAAGGAAAATAAGGAGCCAATGCCAGAAAAAGCACCTGCGCCTTAGAGCTTACAGGAATGAGGTATGAGACCTGGTTGAAAATAGTTTCTTGGCATTTAATATTCAATTCATGCCTAGAGATAAGAACATAATGGAAGATTCACTAGTTGTGGCGGCTAGTAATTTCCGTCCCCCTTAAAACCCGCTACTCAGATACAAAGTGGAAGTGCGATACCGCCCCTCTATTCCAGATAATGTGAAACACTGGCAGGTTTTCAAAGATGAAAAGCATGTTAAATGCTTCATGGAAATGGTGGGTGAATTCTCAAATTTAGTGATTGACATAGGAGTTGAAGATGACGTTGAAGAACCAAAGACGAGATGGGAGGAGACACTTTCCTGGCATCGAATTTTGTAGCTAAAGGGAAATGTCATTCCCAGAGGCCTCGTGCCGCTAAAAATACTATTCAATGGGAATGATGTCCTGGTAAACTCAAGCAATATAACCCTCGATGAACCAGTCAGGGATATGAACATTGGGACAGAAGAAGATCCAAAGTTAGTGAAGTTATTAGAAGGGGTTCCTGAAGAGTATCAAGGGTAGTACATGAAGTTGTTCTAATCATATAAGGATGTATTTGCCTGGTCATACCAAGATTTAAATACTTTTTACATAAATATTATATAGCACAAAATACCTCTCAAAGAAGATGCCAAACTTCATAAACAGAGGCTGAGGCAAATTAATCCACTCCTCCTAGCTATCGAGAAGGAAATCAAGAAGTTTTTGAATGCAAAGATCATTGTGCCTTTGATATATTCAGAGTGGGTGGAAGGTCTAGTTCTCGCGAGAAAAAAAAACGAAGAAATAAGGCTCTGTGTGGATTTCCAGAACTTGAATCGGGCTTCCTTGAAAGACAATTAACCTCTCCCTAAAATGGATCAGATCCTATAGAAGGTGGTGGGATCCTTCCGCATGTCAATGATATATGGGTTCTTGGGGTATAATCAAGTGGCGGTACTCCCCGAAGATTAGAAGAAGACACCATTCACCACGCCCTAGGGAACTTTTATGTTTGCCCATAATCCATTCTACCTCATAAACGCTAGCGCCACTTTCATAGGGGATCAAGATAAGTTTGTAGTGATTTTTTTGGACATATAGAACATGTTGAGCATATAGAACATGTCATGTGGACCTTTGACACATGTCGCAGGTCTGGTTTATCTTTGAACCCCCAGAAATCCCTATTTTCACTGGAAGAAGGGAAGCTATTGGGGCATATAGTAACAAGAGAGGGGGTAAATATTGACCCCAAATGGGTGGAAGTAATAAATGGAACCCCCCTCCCAAGAAATAAGAAATAAGTGCAGGTATTTCTAGCAAGGATAAAATTTTTGATAAGATTTTTACCCAATTATGTCGAGATTGTTTGAAACATCACTGAAATGCTAAAGAAAAACAATGAAGTGAAATGGACTCCTCAACCAGGGGACTCTTTTAATAGGATCAAGCAAGCTTTTTCAGAAGCCCCAATGTTGGCTGGCCCAGATTATGAGAAGCCATTCATGATTTTTTCCTTCACATCCCCTCACACAATAGTTGCAGTGTTGTTGCAAAAAAACGGTGAGGGACATGAACAAACTATTCCATTCTTCAGCCAAGTTCTTCGAGATGTAGAACTAAAATAAAAAATTCTAGAGAAGAAGGAATATGCTATGGTCAAGTGGTTAAAAGCATTTCGGGTTTACATTCTCCATTCCACCATAACAACTTATGTACTCACTGCCGTGGTAAGGGACATTCTCGTGCAAGGCGCCAGTGAAGGGAAAACGGGAAAATGGATAGCGAAGATTCAAGACTATGAAATGGGGATAAATCCTATCAATCTCATCAAGGGCTAGGGGTTAGCTAAAATTATTTTGGAATCCAAAATTCAAGCTCTAGGAATAAACTTATCCATGACAGGAGGCACAGTGAAGGAGGATATGGGCGTCCAACCAGGAATAGAAACCTCCATATAGAAAAAACATGTAAAGTACCTTATCTACCTATGGTATAAATATATTTTTGAATACCTTTTGACTCTAAGGTTTCCTCCTGGCTGTGACAAAACCAAGTACCGCACACTACAGTTGAGGTCCCAAAAGTACACAGTAGAAAACGAGCATTTGTACTGGAGAAACCCAGCTGGAATATCACTGTTTTGTTTGACAGGGCAGGAGGTGGAGGAAGTGATGAAGGAGTTTCACGATGGAATATGTGGTGGACATTACATCTGGTGCGCAATGGCCCACACGATCCTCAAAGCAAGGTTATTTTGGCCTAAGTTATTTGGTTACATCCAAGCTTGTGTTAAGGCCTATGAGAAGTGCCAAACATTTGCCGAGAAGCAGAAGTTCACACCCCTCCCATTGATCCCAATCCATGTTGAAGAGCCATTCATGCAGTGGGGAATTGACTTCATAGGCGAAGTCCACCCAACTTCTAGCAATCAGCACCAGTGGATCCTCGCTGCCATGGACTACTTCACTAAGTGGGTTGAGGTAGTGCTAGCAAGGAATGCCAGAAACTCGGTAGTGATCAAGTTCTTGCAGGAGAATATAATAGCTAGATTTGGGTGCCCTGCAAAGATAATCACAGACAACGCCCAGGCCTTCAAGTCCGTGAAGTTCATAAACTTCTGCCAGCGATACAACATCCTTCTAGGACACTCCACTGCATACTACCCCCAGGGAGATAGATTGGTGGAATCATCGAATAAGACGTTGGTGAGGATCCTGAAGAAAACCATTAGCGAAAATAAAAAGAATTGGGATTCCCAACTCAAGTTCTCTCTTTGGGTGAATATAATTACAACCAAGAGATCCACAGGGAAATATCCCTATGAACTTGTGTATGGCAGGGAAGCGGTCTTCCCTATTCAGATTGCTCTGCCTGTGGCCCAGTTTCTGCAAGAGATAGAAGAGGAGCCTAATGACCTTATTATAAGAATGAATCAATTGGTGGAGCTAAGTGAGAACCGGGAGCAATTGAATCTCAGTTTGGTACATTATCAGGAGAATATGAAGTGCCTTTTCGACCGGAAAGCTAAAGACCGAGAAATTCAGGCAGGGGACTTTGTACTGGGGTGGGACATTAGGAGGCCAAACAAAGAGAAACACAGAAAATTCGATCTACTTTGGTTTGGACCATTCAGGGTGGAAGAAGTCAAGGGAAACAACACTTTTATGTCGAAAAATCTGGAAGGAGAAACACATGAGATGCATGACAATGGATAGTTTCTCAAGCCTTATTTTCAGCACTGATATGGACTCCGCAGTCCATTGTACATATCCTCCCATTGTATATACGCCATTTTTATTTTTGAAAGATTTATGTTTTGAATTTAATTTCATTGTTCTTTGATGATGACTCCATACACCCAAGAAGACATAGGTGCCCGGTTTGCAGGTTCTCAATGCACTGGAACAAGTACGTTGGCCCCAGGTAGAGCCAATATTGGCCTGTGTACATTTAGAGCCTAAGGCAAGAGGAAAATATTAAGATATCAGGGAGTTAAGTTTTTTGACAACGAGGGATGGGCGAAGGCCTACATAGCCTTTCGGAGGGTTCTTCTTGTGCGCAACCAACCGCGACCATGCAGCCCTCAAAGTAGAAGCACCACAAAGGAACACCTAACAGCCGTTCTAACAGCCCTAAAAAGGTGAAGTGTGGCAGCATTGACCCACCAGAAGGTATGACCTCAGACTCCCTACGAACCAATTAGAGGAGCTTCACGGGGCGAGACAGAGGTCCATCCTCGATATAATGACCTGATGTAAGGAGGTGGGGACCATGGGTTCACGGTTGAATGAGGTAAGGTACGGTAAGGTAAGTCCATCCAGGTATGAAACTGATACCTCTGTGTCAGGCACATGGCCTCTCACCCACCCAGCCATTGTCGGCTAGTCACCTGACGCCACGTGTTTGCTCACTGGCCTCCTCATGATGTCAACCCTCCAATTGTCACCCTACTCCCTTTATAGTAAAATACTCGTCTCCTACTCGGTTTTTACGCTCAACTGTTTTATTGTTACCATTTACAATTTCTTTTTTACCAAGTTGGGTGCTTGGGTAAAAATTACAGTACATACAGTTTCCTCTTGGCGTCGCTCTCGTTGCTGCCTCAAGTATTTGGTCAAGTCCCTCTCATTTTTTTTCCTTTACTATTTGTCAAAATTATGATGGAAAAAATGAAGAGAACCACCCCCGAAACCCCGCAGGTCCGTAAGGTTAGAATTTCCCCTGGTTCTGAGCCCCTTATGGACTCTCACTCCCAGCTCTGTGACACCATTTATCCTTTTAGTGTGACCAGTATGAAGACCAAGCTTTTGGATTATAGGCAGCGAGGTGAGGATTTTTTTAGGGTTATATATTCAGGCTCTACTGCCAAATTACGTCGTTAGTCCATCCTTTCCCCGAGTTCATAGCTTGGCTCACCGACGCCTACATTGAGCGAAATGATACCTTCCTCTTTGTACTTGGGGTTAAAATATTCAAAATCACCCCTCAGCTAATCAAAAAGGCCCTGTGTTATCCCTCCTCTAAAGAGTGTGTCGAATTCATCGAAGTCACCCTCTCATGTCATTTCTCAAACTTTCCCCTCAAAAAACAAAGAGGTTTCCTCGAGCTCATCACTGCGTCTCGCCTGACTGCTCTCCCACCCACGAAAACCATCTCAGTATCTCTTTTTCGGGATACCATCTAGCCCATCCTAGCGGTCATCTAGGGAATGTTGGTTTTAGACAATGCAGATAGGGTAACAACCATTGGCCTAGGGTTTTTAGAGCTCATGATGCAACCCGAGATCCTATTGGATATCCCCAACTTCTTGGCATATGCTATTCAAGATCAATTTCAATACATATCAATCTCGAGTTGTTTTTGATATTGTTCTTTGGTGTTGTACTTGTTCCTCTTCAAGCACACAGACAAGTTTGAGGGCTTAGGCCTAGAGAATTTCTTAGTGATAAATGCCGAGCCAAAACCCATTTTCAAATGGACCCACTCAGTCCGCCAACACCCTGAAGGAAGGGGGTACATGAAATTTGTCACTGATTTCATGTCCAGGGTCTATGAGATCATACATGACAACCCCCCACCAATGATTTTTCCTGAGAAGAAGGAGTTGCTCTAGTTCAGTGAGACAAATTGTGTCGGGGATTGGTATTTATTTGAAGATCATACTGAGATCAAGGTTTATGGTTCTGAAGTGCCTTCTTACTGTCTACTAGTTTTCATGTCCATGAGAATTTTCGCCCTCGAGTTCATCTGTCAAGTCATGAGTGCCAACCAAACTCATTTTTTTCCCACAAACAAGGGTTATATTCTGAGGCTCCCAAATGCGATAGGGCCTTTTACTATCATTTCAAGACATGCATTACCCTTAGTTGAGGGGTTGTTGCAGAAGATGAATTTCCTGCAAGGGGATGTATGGACTTATGATCCTAAGGGATTCATTGCGTGAAAAAAGAAGAAGATTAATTCTTCAACATATGAACATGAGCCTAGGCCTCTAATAGAATGGAAAGCTAACTATGATTCTTTACCTTTGGATATAAAGATGGAGGCCAAATCCCCAACCGCTGAAGGAAGAGGAGACAATGTACATGATGAAGTGGAAGTCTAGGATCAGGGGAGCCATAAAATGGCTCAGGAACTCATGGATGAAGATGAGGAAGACCACCTCAGTAAAAATCAAAGAACTAAGGGACCTGGAGGATTGTGCACCGAGCAACTTGACGAGGAAACCCCATAGTACATCGGTCAGGGGAAAGAAAAATCAGGTTTGCAACTATCTTTCGACTTCACATCCTCATCAACACCTTTAGAACTCTTACAGGTGGTCACCCTAGGGGAGGGACATTTAGATAGGGACACAGGTTAAAGAAAAGAATGGGAAAAAGGAGAGCAGATTGAGGCGAAGAATGAGTCAGCAAGGGAAAAACTGAGAGAAGAACTAGATCAGTTTGTGGATAAGCACGATACCAGGCTACTGACAGCCTTGGATGCGGAGAATGATCAGTTAATAGTCGTTGTATAGCACTCATCTTCTCACCCTCTACCCCTAGGCTCCAAGTACACAACCTTAGAGATGATTATAGAGCTAGCTTCCATCTCGTTGATAGAAAATTTGAACCTGCATAAATCAATTAGGGAAATGTTGCATACAGAGGTGTTGAAGCACACTCTCTCCCTAGAAAAATCTGAGAGAAGGCTAGCCCAGATGAAAAGTACCCTGAAAAGAGAAAGATCAAATGCAAAGTCTCTTTCAACTCAGCTGGAGGATTGCAAGAAGATGATAAGGGGTAAAGGCACTAATCCTAATGCAACAATGCAAACTCTACAGCGGAATACCGAATTGGAGGTACAAGAGTTACGAATAAAATTGAACATCCCTCGGTCAGATCATATTCACACAGAGGAGTTGGCTTAAGTCGAGAAAGAGAAGGAAGTACTCATTGAGGCGCTTGTCCAAAGAGATGAGAAGATAACAAAGTTGAAGCGAAGGTTGACCGAACTTCAACAAGCTCAAGAAAACCACGTATGCGTAATTCAAGTGCCCGATGACCCACAGAATTCATTAAAGTACTTGACCAAGGCTTTAGTAGAGCTAAAGATGTCAGAGGATAAGAACCAAACTGTGTGATGATTATTAGATGAAACAAAGGAATCCTATGCATAGAATGAAAATACGGTCTCATTTTTGTAGAAAGAGGTAGATTCCCTTTGCAAGGACTCTCAAGAGTAGAAGAAGTCAATCAAATACTTGAAGGCTCAGCTCAAAGGTAACATGTCACTAGTAGAAGCCACATGAGTAATCTAGACCTAGATCATGAAAGAGGTAAAGGAGCATTGGGAGCTTATTACATTGGTGAATGATAAAAATAATGCCATTCGTGATTTCAAAGTACAAATGATACGGGTCGTGGAGAAGGGAATGACTATGTGATGATCACTCAAGGATACATCAGAATCATCAATGAGCTCCCTACTGAAGAGTTAGGCATGCACAGAGTGGTCGTTCATTTCAAGACCATAATGGAAATCACCAAGATGATTCAAAAGGAAGAGGCATGAGTTAAAGCATGAGGACACGTGTGGATAGTGGCTAGAGGGGTGGAAGATTTTGATCGTGAATGGGGTAAGGTAGAGGAGGCAGGACTACCAACATGCTGGGACCCGTTCGGGGCATTGCTCCCTTGTACCACGTATGAACAGAGGATGAATGATATTAAATTCAGGACCGATTCGACCCTAGAAAAGACCTCTCGTCTGAAGGCCAAAACATTGGTGGCATCACTCTGCAAGGAATTCCTACTCCTTGCCATGTTTAAAAGGTTTTGTGCTGCCCATATTGACTACACTGAGCTGACTCAGCTGTGCGCATTGTTAGAGCTCTTTAGCTCCATGCCCTTACCTACAGATATCATATGGCAGATATGTTACGAGCACTTGCACCCGCTAGTTGCTTCTACTTCACAACCAATGGCACCCCGTCATCTCGCCACTCGGGCTCTTCCTCCACTCCTATGCGGACATGTAGCTTGGGACCTTCTGTCACCCCTCAATGAAATTGTTGAAGCTATCAAGATCTAGCCCATGTGGCCTTTATTTAATTTTATTTTTATTTTCTGTTATGATGTCTAAGCGGGTGAAATCACGGTTTCACCCTCGTTACTGTTATTATTATTTTTATGTTTTTGTTATTTGTGTTACGAAGAGAAGTGCTTATGGAATGCTACAGTTGGACCGTATCATTTTTTATTTTGATATGTGTACTGAAGAATCAAGAAAGAATATATGTTTAAGAAATATCTGGCTAAGAGCCCATGATGCAGGGGCTATAAAGATGTAACTCAAAGAGGATGCAAGGGTTCTGGATTTTGTGAAAGTTCTAGGTTCATACTGTATAGATTTTTTGTAATCACTATTTTGAGCCTTGAATGCATATCTTGGAGAGCTGTTTTGAAAGATAATATAAGGAAGACTTTGTTTGCAAATGGATTCCAATTGGGTTAGTGAACAATATGTATGTGTTCGTATCATTTTTTTTCAAGTTCCTTTCTATTTTTTTAAACGACTCTTCAATTGTCGCATGTGTGAAACGCTGGTTGCTGATGTTTTAATAAATGAATATGTATACATCCTTGTTGAGGGAAGATGACACTCATATGTTAATCGTTTAGTTACCTTAATATTGCTCTTCATGGGACTACCTCTCCGTCAATCTTATATCGATCACCTTTCTCCCTAAGTCTGAGAAGGACAGATTCTTATTATTAAATAAGCCCGCCTCCCTCAAGCTTCCTCTCTCTTTTATTCTAAGCTTTTTTTTGCCTTATATTCCAGAGTTTGTTCATTGGATTTAAACCTGGACTGTTCGCATTAACCCAAATCTATGTGGCCTCAAGCCCATTATGGGTATAGTCCAGTATACATTAGAGCTTAGTACCACTTTTCCCACAATTATCTTGAACCACAGATATACTAATCCTGTAAGGATACATTCAGAGGATGCCCTCAAGAAAAATATATTTCTAAAAGCCTCTGATTATTAAGATGTCCTAGGCAATGGTATTTGCAACTCAAGACTGTCTCTAGGAGTGACAACAGGGCACAGGAGCCAAACTAAATATCTAACAAATTTCACCAATTTCAGCAGAATTTTCACCGTCCCCGTGCCAATTTTTTCCTGATGATTCCGCCAAAGGAAAATTCATTGCGAGTTTTTCTATCTTGGTCATTTTATAGGACAAATAGCAGAGAAATGGAGGATGCCTAACTTGGTCATTTTTAAGCCTTTTTGAGCCCAAGAAGAGCCTACATAGGGGTTTTTGGGTGTTCTTGACACAATGAAAAAATTATTTTTGTGATTTGAGCATTGTATGTTGATGCACTTGATATTTTGAGCACATAATTTAAAGGGCCAACATTGGAAGCTAGACTCACAGATGTAGCCCAAGATGGGTGAACTTCATCATCAAATTGTTGTTTTGTGATGTTGCATGTTGTCTATTTTTCTCTGGTTAAATCTGAAAAACTTATCTAAAATTACTAAGTTTATGTGTTTTTTAAATTTTAATCCATTACCCACAAGACATAAACTAGCTTGGAAACTTTTTCAAGAAACCTTCAATTTTTCATTTTAGACCATAGGTAGTGATATCGAACTTTTTATGAGGAATCTAGATATGGAATTAGCATCATTCTCTATTCACAAAGGGGGCATTTCCTACCTGTCTCCCTCCATCAGCCCCAGATCGACCATGAAAATTATAGTTCATAGGAATGGGGGTAGAGGTAGCAAGAACTTCAGAGGCAAATCCACATATAAATCTTTGTTCGTTTCTTTGGATTGTGTGCTTTGATACATCCCTATTATATTTGCTAATACTTGGATCCTCAGAGAATCTGTGTCTACAATAGGGTTTCTAGATGAAAATTTTATCTCTCAATTTAAGGGGTTCGGAGGACTCCACAAAAATATCCTCCCTTAAAAACTTGATTGATTTTTTCCAACCTGTTTTGATTTTTATTCAGAAAACTATGGACTCAAAGGAGATTTACATAGGTACTTCTTATCTATATGCCCATGTTGGTACCTATTTTCTATTGGTGCCCGTGGATTATTTGGTGGCCTAATGGTGATTTGGAATCCTCATTAGGTGAATGTATTTCATATAAATGTCTTGCAGGTATCCTTCTCTTGAGTTTCATTTAGGGTTTCTCATCTCATTTACATTTTCTTAATCTATATGACCCCTGTTGTGAGAGAAAATATTTTTTGGACAGTGTGGCAGTTTTTGGTATTTTGAAGATCGAGCCATTACTCATCGTTGGGGACTTCAATGCCACATTCACTTGTGAATAAAGTTTGGCATCTCGTAATCGACTTGATCCTTTGGGTTCCCACATTAAAAACATGTTTGAGGAGAATCTCCTTTGGGATGTGCAGTCAGTCCCCTTGGTTCCCACTTGGAACAATGGATTAGTGGGCGTGGATCATATTGGTAAAACACTTGATAAATTTCCAATCCATGAATTTTTTTTGGAATCATTGGGTAATTGTCAATCTTGGGTGGTGCAGAAAAAAAATTCAGATCATATTCCTATTATTTCGTAGTTGATAGGGGAGGCCTTTCAGAGGGGTATTCATTTTAAGTTCAATAGGATGTGATTATAGGACAACTCTTTCAATACTCTTGTAAGGAATATATGGTCTTCTAAGGCTTATCAGAAGAATATATCCACTATGGATTTGATATTGAAGAAGTTAAATAATATAAACCAAGAAGCTAAAATTAATCGAGACATAGAATGGATAGTGGTTGATATGGATCTATTGGGTAGGCATATGGACCCTATTTCTCTGTCTACATCACTACTGAATAAAATGCAGGGTCAAGAATCAGAAAAAAATGTATCCTCAACTTTCAAAATGCCAGTTAGTGCTTAAAAAGACGTGCAATATGGATTTGAGAGGGAGATCACAATATGAAATTTGTTCATCAATTTGCAAACCAAAGGCGGCATAAAATGAAATTTGGGAGTTGGAAAATATGGAGCAGGGTAGGGCTCATACTATTGTTGACATTCAGGGGGAAGCCATGAAATATTTTGAAGTACTATAGTTGGCTCATTCTAGGTTTGATTATGTTGATCTGATGTGGGCCATTTAAATATTCTCATGTATATTTTCAAACGAATCAAATGAAGATTCGTTTAGACCTATCATAATGGAGGAAATTTTGGTTGTTCTAATTTTTTTTGTAAAGATAAGATTTCAGGTCCATATGGTTGGACTATGAAGTTCTTTCTTCACTTTTATGATCTTGTGGGTTCATATTTACTCAATATTGTGGAAGAATCTCGTAATACTAGTATTCTTTTAGGTGGGATAAATTCCACATTTATCACCCTTATTCCTAAATCCTCAAATCTTTATCCTTTTTCTGATTTTCGATCGATTTCGCCTTACAACATCACATATAGGTTGATCTCAAAAATTATTATTGGTAGGATTAACCAAGATTTATCCCAATATATTTCACTAGAGAAATTCGGCTTCCTATTTGGTCATCAAATTCATGATGCAGTGGCCACAACATAGGTATGTTTACACACTATTCACACTAAGAAGAATAAGGCCATTATCATGAAATTAGATATGCATAAGGCTTATGATTTTATTGATTAGGAATATCTTCACACGATTCTTCTGAAAATTGGATTATATGTTGAGAGTAGTACTTGGATAATGGCTTCTGTATCAACTAAAAACTTTGCAGTGTTAATTAATGGTTTCCCGTTGACGTTTTTATCAGCTGGCAGAGTACTCCTCTAGGGATACTCTATGTCTCCCCTATTATTTATTTTAGTTATGGATGGTCTCAGCCTGAAGATAAAGGAGGCACATGCTTGAAGAAATTTTCAAGGTATTTGGGTATCTCGTTCTATTTCTGTCACACATCTCTTCTTTGTAGATGATTCTCTAAATTTTGGTTCGGTATCGTGGGAGAAGTGTCAGGATTTTCACCATATCATGGTTAGGTTTGGAGAAACCCCCAGATTGAACATGAATGGTGGTAAATATATTATCCTAACTTCTATTGTTGATCAGGAAGTTATTATTTACATTTCCAGATTATTTAATGTTGAGCTATTTCCATCGAGGATGGATTGACATATATGGGATTTTGATTGAAGCCAAATTGCTATAGGATATTGTACTTGAGATGGTTTTCAGAGAAATTCCATTAGCGTCTTTCTCTCTGGACTCATCATTGGAATTAATTAGGTGATCGATACATCTTTATCCAATTCCTCCTACAACAGTTGGCGTTATACTAGACTCATATCTTTCGGGTACCCTCCTACATTATACATAGAATCAATGCTACTATGATCTAGGGGAAAAAATATGCTCAAAAATCAAAGTGCTAAAAATTGATCGAAACCACTTCCAAATCATAAATCTCACAACTATGATTCCAACGATGCTTGAATCTCCTCAATCCAACACCATATGTGAAAGTTATCGCGTTCTGAAGTTTTTCGAAAATAACTAAAAATTCAACTTGCAAGGTTGACTAGGCAGTTGACTGAGCAGGTCATATAATGATGTCAGTAGCTGATTGTGTTGTACAATGTTCATTATATGAAAATCCCATGTTGACATGTCGCATGGCCTTACAGGGTGATTTGGTGAGTTGTGATTGGTTGGTATGTTTTGTGGTGGACCAATCAGGAGGCACTATGTGGCCCAGTGGGGGGTGCCACGCGATCTAGTGGGACGACGCCATGTGGTCCTCAGGATTCATGAAAAATTTGAATTAGCTGACCAAAATTCCTCTGTCAGAATCGAAGCCATGACCTCACAAAAAACAACCGTCGAACCGTTGAGCCACCCATATTTCTAATTAAATATGGTGGGAGAATTTATTTTAAAATTTTAAAAGTTGGCGCATGGATGGAGGGGGTAGGGCATGTGGCCCCAGCCCCAAGTTTCGTGTATACCATGTGTATGGGCACTGAAGCGGAGGGGGCGAGAGGTTAGCCCAACCCCTAGTCCCATTATACCTCATGTAACCCAGGGCAGAGATTGTGGAGGGCTCGAAGCTAGAAGGGTTGGCGTGTGGCCCAGCCTGCGAACATATGGTTGTAATGTGATGAAGCGTGAAAAATTTGGTGGGGGAGTGACCTCTGGCCTACGCCCCTGGCCATATTTTTTTCCACATGACCATGAAAAATGGCAAAAGTTGCAGTCGCGACGCCCAACTAACTTTCTAATATTTTTCACAATTATCGATGGAAATCATGTTGAAAACACACCAATTTGTTGCCTGACACATATGCCAAACTAGGAAAATGTTTCTAGTTTTGCTAGTTTGGTGAATTTGGAGGACAAATAAGAAATAAAGGAACAAAGAGACTTATCTTGGCCTTTTTTCAACCTTTTTGGGCCCAAGAAGAGCCCACACAGGGGGTTTTGGGTGTTCTGGACACAATGGTAGCATTATTTTTGTGATTTGAGAATTGTATGTTGTGTAATTTAAAATTTGAGCATATAATAGAAAGGGACAACATTGGAAGTTGGACTCGGGGACATAGTCCAAGAGGGGTGAACTCCGTCATCAAACTGTTGTTTGTGTGATGTTGCGTATTGTCTATTTTTATATGGTTAAATCTGCAAAAATTAACTAAAAATTAATAAGTTTATGTTATTTTGCAAATTTATCCATTTCCCACAAGACATAAAATAGCTTGCAAAATCTTTAAAGAAACCTTCAATTTTTAATTTCAAATCATTTTGGTATCAGATCATGGTTGTTTTGAAGGTTTGGCTATTTTTGCAAGTGCTTTTGAAGGATTACAAAGTCTAATTTGAAGAGAGGAGAAGGAGTGCTTGAAGAACCAAATCCTAAAATTGGTTCAAGGAGGTCACAAAATCTAGAAACTCCACCAGTCATGGAAAATGAAGAAGGAAAAGAGATAATGTCTAAGGATGAGAGAGATTTTAGAAAGAATTTCTATGATGTGTCAGAGATGGTAAAAGTGTTGTACAATGAAAGGACAACAATGTTGCAAGGAGAGAGTTCAAACCAAAAAAAGGTAATGGTGGTGAAGGGAAATCCTCAACCCCCACCTCTTGCTCCACCTCCATATTCACTGCCACCCTCACCTCGCTCTTCACCTCCTTCAACACGTAGTCATACTCCTCCTACATCTCCAAAAGGACATGCTAAGTCTCCTTTGCTTGAGATTGATGTCAAGTTTGATTTTCCTATGTACAATGGGGAAGTAAATGTTGAAAAATTGGATAATTGGGTTCCTGAAATTGAATTCTATTGTAGGATTCAAAGGATTAAGGATGATGTTACAAAGATCCAACTTGCTTCTCTTCATTTCGAAAGTGAAGCTCTCATTTGGTGGGAGGTCAAAACTCAAGAAGATTTCAATAAAAGTGGTAAAATTATCTCTTGTTGGAATGATTGCATAACTATATTAAGAAGGAAATTTTATCCATTAGCTTATGTGAAAAAATCAACTGTGGATTGGAAAAAATTTAGACAAGCTAAAGGTCAAAGTGTTCAAAGTTACACACAATAATTTAGAAGAAGAGCTTTAATCTTGGGTGTTGATTTGTCTTCACAATACATTATCCTTAAATACATATGTGAATTACATAATTATTTGATACATACTATACTTATGTTTAATCCCACCAATCTAGATGAAGTATGTGTTCAAACAAATCATTTAGAAGCTAGAGGCAAGAATGTTCCTCAAGAGAATAATAAGAAACCATCCAAGTCTGGAGACAAAGGAAAGGGGAAGTTTAAAGGAAAAGGAAAAAATAATGCTACAATCAAGAAACAGGGAGAGAAACTTACATGTAAACATTCTTCAAAAGAAGGCCCTAATGAAAAACATTGCTGGAAACTACATCTAGAAATGAGACCAAAGAAGTTCAATAACAAGGGGAAACAAAATATTGTTGCAACAACTCAACAAGATCTGGGATATTATTTAGGTGATTAAACCAAAATCACAACCCTGGGAATTAAAGGTAAATCTTATAATGAAAGTAATATTTCTTCTAGTAAGCCTATTGAGTCTCAAAATGATAAATAAAGAAGTGAGATTTTTCATATAAGGGTCATTACAAAACATACCAAAGTTGATACATTGTTTGATAGTGGATCCCAAGTCAATCTTATTTCTAAAGAAATTTTAAAGAAACTAAACTTAGAAAATACACCTCATACTAAACCTTACCCTTTGGGTTGGGTATGTGATGATGCCTGCAAATTTCAAGTGACAAGAAAATGTAAACTCAAATTCGCCATCACTACAAACTTTATAGATGAGGTAGTGCTTGATGCTATACCACTTGACATTTGTGGAATTTTTTTAGGGAGTCCATACTTGTATGACCAAAAATACATATTCTAACATCATGAGAACAAATATCATAATTTTAAAGATGGAGTTGAGTATATTGTTAGAGCACATCGTAAGAAGATGAACCTATCTCTTGTTAGTGTTGGTCAAATGAAAAGGCTTGTAAATGCTAGTAATAATTTTGTGTTGTTGATGATTAAAGCTAAAGATAATTTTGAATCTCAAGCTTTCACAAGATGTGATTCTAAACTAAAGCATGATTTGGTTGAAGTTGTTAACACATATGACAAGATGTTTCAGGAACCTGAAGGGTTTCCTCCTAAAAGAGGAATCTAACATGATATTCACTTGCAGCAGGATGCACGTCTTCCAAACATTAACATGTATAAAATGTTAGTTTTGGAGAATGTATAGATCAAGAACAAAATTCAAGATTTTCATGACAAAGGGGTCCTCAGGCCTAGCTCATCTCCTTTGGGGCCTCCTATTGTTTTGGTTCCAAAGAAATAAGGTACATGACACGTGTGTGGATTTTAGAGCTTTGAAAAATATAACGGTAAATAATCGTTATCCTCTTCCTCGCATTGATGATTTGATAGATCAATTAAAGGATGTTGCTTATTTCACTAAGTTAGATTTGAGAAGCAGTTATCATCAAATATGGATTGATGAAGATGATATTTGTAAAACTTCTTTTAAGGAAAACAAGGTTTGATTGAATGGTTAGTTATGTCCTTTGGGGGTTGCAATGCACTTGCAACATTTATGAGAGTTATGAATGATGTGTTGAGACCATTCCTTGATGATTTTGTCTTAGTCTACTTAGATGATATTCTGATTTTCAGTAATATTCATGAAGAGCATGCCAAGCATGTGAAATAATTTTTATATGTGTTGGAGAAATAAAATTTTTATTTGAAGATGTCTAAGTGTGAATTTGGGAAAACCTATTTGGTTTATTTGATAATTTTGTAGGAAGGGGTGAATTGAAGATTGATCCCTCAAAATTTGAATTCAATGTGAATTGGCCTAAACCCAAAAATGTAACAAAAGTTTAGAGCTTTTTGGGAGCAACCCAATATTGGAGAAAATTTATAGCTAACTTCTCAATCATTGCAACACCATTATATGCTTTGTCAAGTGTGAAACAGATCTTTCAACAGCCTGGAAAGAAATTGAAATCCATCGACGCGTTGAAAGATTAAATCAGTATAACACCAGTTCTAGCACTTCCAGATCTTAAACAACCATTTGAGATTCAAACTGATGCAAGCGATTATGTTATGGGAGCAGTTTTGATGTAGCATGGTAAGCCTATTTGTTATCATTATGAAACCTTTACCAATCCATTAACTAACTATCCAACCTATGCTAAAGAGTTGTATGCTTTGGTAAAAAGGGTGAAAAAATGGAACCACTATTTGATGGGTAAAGAAATGGTTATTTATACTAACCATCAAACTTTGCAATATTTACAATCGCAAACAAAGCTACAACAAACTAGACATTTTAGGTGTATGGTATTCCTACAACAATTTCATTTGGTAATCATGTACCAGAAAGTTATATACAACAAAATTTTTGATATGTTATCAAGGCCTATTTTTAATGGATCTATCATTCTTAAGCATAACTCAATCATGCATGAAACTTATATTGAACAATTTGATCGAGATGATAAATTTAAAGATGTTTATGCAATTTTGATTCAAGGAAATCATGTTGAAGATTTGGATTATCATGTTCATAATTTTTTTTTGTATCATCTTGGAAAGTTATGTTTTCCACAGGGTGAAAGAGTTGATGTCATAAGGGAAGCCCACACTTCTCTTATTGCTGGTCATTTTGGTGTAGGCAAAACAATTGCACAAATTCAGAGGTATTCCTATTGGCCTCACATGAATGTAAGTGTTTCAAGATATGAAAGAGGATGTTCCATGTGTGCTACTAGCAAGCCTAGCAATAGGAAATTGAGTTTGTACATTCCACTTCCTATACCTTCGTTTCCTTGGGAAAGTATTTCTATGGATTTGGTAGGGGGGATACTAATGTCTAAGAAGGGTCATGATTATATATATGTTGTTATGGATTGTTTCATAAAAATTTGTGTGTTGTTTCCATGTAAGAAATAGGTTACAACTGAACAGAATGATAAGATGTTCTTCCAAAATGTATGGGTTCATTTTGGGTTGCCTACTTCTATTATTTCTGATCGAGATTCTCGATTTATCGAGAATTTTTGGTCAAGTTTACGGGAACTCATTGACATAAATTTGAATAAGAGCACAAAATTTCATCCAGAAACAAATTGCTAGAAAAAAGTGGTAAATAGAACAATATTGCATCTCCTTCGTGGATATTGTGGTAAACATCCTAAAATTTTGGATGAGCATTTTCATTACATCCAACATGCCTAAAATTGTGCCAAGCACTAATTTACAAAAGTATGTCCATTTGAAGCATGTTTGGGTTATTAACCAAAGTCTCCTTTGGATTTAATCTTTGGTAAAGATATTGCAATAGAGGGACATAGTGATGTGGACAAAGCCAAGAATTTCATTGAACAAATTCAACTAGTGCATCAAAGAGTACAAGAGAAGCTTGAGAAACATGATGCCAAGTACAAAGAAAGTCATGAAAAGCACTGAGTTGATCATGATTTCCAAGTGGGAGATCAATTTTGGTTGTATATCAGTAAGGAAATACTTCAAGGTGAAGGTAAAAATCTCAATCCAATCAGATATGGTCATTTCAAAATGTTGTAGAATATTGGTAATAATGATTTCAGATTAGATTCTCCACCTTACATGTTGTTGAAGTCCCAGAATTCCGTTGCAACAACATGTGGGATAACCACCCGGTCTGGAGCTTGACAACAACTCCTTTTATGTTTGGTATAGTGGCTCCGACTGGGGATAATGGGACCAGTTTCTCAACAAAGAATTGATATGATGATGAAACTATATCGTATATATCGATTGATTATATAATCAACAAGGAATTACAGCTAAAACATCATGCAATAGTGCTTTAATGAAAAACTAGAATCCATATCTCATACACAATACAATATAAAAAATTTTATTGCTAAATCATAAGTAGAACTCAATCGTAAAGATAATAGTACCAGATATGAGAGGTTATGTTCATGAAATCAACAACATTGACCTTCTCCTATTTTCAACCAAATACACTCTAAGAGTACATAAATGAAAATTCAGTAGAGTCTGCTTCGATATTCAAGAAAATCAAGATCTTGTTCCATGTATTTCATCAAAAGAATCACAAAAGTACATAAATGCAAGCTTTTGCAAAGTGTTTTTGATAAAATCCCGAACCCTTCTCTAAATGTATGAGATATTTTTAAATAATATTACATATGTATCAAAAAAAGAATATTACATAAAAAGTTGAGGAGGTTTCAAACAACCTTCCTTAGAATACTGAGAATAAAAGATAAAAATTAAAAGAAAGATAATGACGTGCTTTATCAGGATGAATGATCCTTCCTTTCCATTGAGCTTTTCAGTTCACAGATTTCCAACATTGGCTTTACTTGGGATGGCTGACCGACTTTGGATCTTAGTTGTCCCATGAATACATCATCGGAGAGAGGTGACACAATATTTTGAGTGGATTTCATTAGACAACATAAAGTCATCTGCTAACTATATGGTTTTTCTAGAAACTACCAATAATATTCATGATCAAGCTTAGATAGCTTTTTGACTGCTTCAATTTGATTTTTGGTGGTCTCTTTCCACCGCCCCTCTAATTGTTTGATATCTGGGAAAAGTCTAGGCTTGCATTCTTTAATCATATTAATATTATAAAGGTTTTCATTTACATCTTCAATTATATTAGTTACTATATCATATGCTCTAGCTATTGCCCTTTTTTCCTGCTTTAATTGCATATCCCAATCTCTAAATAGAATATCTCTGTGGGATTCTTCAATCTTTGGCAAATAAACTTTCCTTCCTTCCTAAGACTCTTGCCAGGAGATAAACTCTGAGATTTTCTTATCAAATTATTCATATTCCAATCTTTGATCAACCATTTGATGGACTAATGTATCACTTGTTTCAAAATATGGTTTGATCATTGAGATTCTTTGACAGAATATTTCTTGTTGTTTTGACATTTAAGTATTTAGCTTAAGTGTTTCTTTGATGAATTCTTCTCTCTTATGTTGATTTTTGAGTTTGTCTACTTATTTTTGTATTATATGAATCTGTGTATCTTTTTTTGTAATGCTTGCCTGTTGATGTAACTTGATTTGCTTTGTGTGTTGGACTATAAAATATATCTAAAGGGGGTATATCTTCAATTCTCAAAACAATTTGTGACGTTGGGTAGGACAGGATGATTTCAACATCTGCTTCTGGATTTCCAACTTGTAATGCCTGTTTAGGAGTTTGAAAATAATAAGTTCTTTCAATTCCTGTATCTGTCTATGGTAGCCGGAGATTTTCTTTGAACTGCTCCCATTCTTTATCCAAGTCATTTATTATGATTGTCTGTGTCTGATCCTGTGTAGAATTAATCTTCAATTGTTCTTCAACCAAGGTTTATTTGGATGTTTCTCCATTATTTCTCTCTGTATTATTTTCAAAACTTTCCTTAGGGTCTTCTTCCTGATTTTGAAATTGATGTTCAAAAAGTCTTGAACCTTGACTTGATTTCTCTAGTGATTCATGATCATAATTATGATCATATTTTTCTTCTAAACTTATACTGGGAGTAGGCTCTCTTGTTTCCTCAATCTGCAATAGTTCTAATGGAACCCTTGTCAATCTTTTGTTTCTGTAAGTATGAAAATGATTAAGTTGGCTAGAGTTAATTTGATTGACACAAATTCCAAGACCTGTGAGAAAGTCTCAGCCTTTTCAAATAGGTCATCAAATTCATCTTTCTCATGCATGAATTTTCTAATTTTAACCAAAGTAGTAACTTCTTGAGCGACTTGGTTGGGATCATATTGTATCCCTGACATAGTAGCCAAATTCAAGCATGTAATATTATACACCTATTTAAACTATGTGTCCAAAATCAAACAAGGCAAAAGAACCACATTGTACCAGAAAATTTGGCCTGATAGATTTCTTCATGTCTTTTAGGGTTTTGTTAAGACCTTCCCCTACTGTTTGGTATGCAATTTCTCTCATCAATAACTTATCTAGAACATAATAAGGAAGAACATGGGGAGAAGAAATACTCCCAAAAATCTGATATAAGTAAAAATTTCTTCACCAAACCATCCTTCCACTGGAAAAATATCTATCTTTGCTTCTCCTAAAAGACTGAGGGCTTTTGTATCAAAAATAGTTGGATAGATGGGCAGCATAATACTTTGACAAATATTATAAAAATAGGGACGAAATTGAGATTCCCATAAAAACTTATGATACACATGGATAGGAGTAGGGTCTTTGAGAGTCCAATTCCAACCCATATTAGGAAATTTTGTACAGAAACAGATGGAATCCATTACATAAGAATTCATAATAAATGGAGGGATGACCCGAGTAGAGACAACTCTATAATGTCTATAATTTTTGATAGCCATAGCCAAATTTTTGGATAAAATGTTACTCCAATTCATAACCATGGAGTTTACAACAACATCAATTAAAGGAATCTATTCCATACAAAACTTGGTACTATCAGCTTTCCAAAAAAGCCTACACATCATAGCTGTTAGGTCCCTATCTTACTAGTATAGTCCCTTATTGTTATTAGTGTAACCCCATTATTGTTATTATTGTACCCTTGTAACCCCCATTTTGTTATTATTGTGCCCTTAAATTATTATTGTTAGGTCGGCTAGGATTACATTGTGGCCCACTAGGATTACATTATGGCCACATGGAATCCTATATATAGAAAAGAGGTTTTGTAAATTGTATCATCGAAGAATTGTTCATTTATGTAATGTATTGGAGGTTTCCCCCTCAAATTGGCTTATTTATAAGGCGTTGATATCTCTTTTCTATTTTTGGAGCCGGTTACACAACATTTGGTATCAGAGCTTTGGATTCTAGGGTTTCGCTGCTCCAAACAGGTCATCGTGGCATTTTCGCTACAACGTTTTTTCTACGAAGTTTCAGAAGCTGAAATTTTTATGGTGTGAAGCCGAAATCTTGAGGACGATCTTATAAAAATTTAAGAGCTTGGTTCACAACATTTTCAGAGATATGACCTGTGGAATTTAGGTCTTTGTTCAGGCTCCTAAACAGGTCATCGTGGCATTTGCGCTATAAATTTTTTTCTACGAAGGTTCAAAATCTGAAATTCATATGGTGCGAATCTGAAATCTTGAGGAAATTTGTCAAAAAATTTCAGAGCCTGGTTCACAACATTTTTGGAGATATGATCTGTGGAATGTAGTGCTTTTTCAGGCTCTTGAATTTCATCTCAAAGAGGTGATCGTGGGAAAAGTTCAATAACTCTCTCTTTGGGCATCAGATTGGAGTTCCGCAAATATTGGTCACAATCAAACAGACTGGGGTTTCTTGGCTATCAATTTCAGAGACGAAGGATGAAACAGTGACACGTGGCAAGTCGTACAAGTTCGCTCTACTGAACCAGTCCATAATTAGGTCATTGTGGGAGATTGGACACAACTTGGTCTTGGAGAATCCAAATTAGGTCAGACTTGCAGCATTCAAAAGATAATTCAGAGGGCTACATTGATACCAAAATTAAAATATTGAAGTTCTTCAGTCACAGAGATAATCCAATTTCAATATCGAGCACCTCAAAAGCAAGTAAAAGGTGTGTATTTTTTTTTCCAAATTGCATAAGTCTTGTTTGAAGAATCAATTTGAATTGATTCCAAGGGCATATTGTAGAATAGATATCAGTATTGGGTTCTAAAAAATGCCCCGTAAAAATAATTCAACACCCATTAAGCCTTAAGAAGGCTCTACTATGACTCATGAAGATGAAGAATTGCAACATGATCTATCAAAATTACAAGAGCAAGTGCAACAAATTTCACTCTCGCAAAGAGAAAAAAAAAATGAAATGGAAGTTTTGAAGAAAATTATTAGGCCGAATCGGACGGTTTGAAGAAAGGCATGGAAGATAAGATGGATGAAATGAAATACAACATGGAAAACATGAAGAATGATCTAAAAACAAACATCGAAGGTTTGACAAAGTTGATACAAGAAATGTTTCCTAATGGTGAAAAGATAGTAGAAGAACCTCATGATGAGAACAAAATCAATGTTAATCATGATTTGATAAACTCTAATGTTGGAGGGAAGAACCACCATATTCCAAAAATGGATATGAGGAATTTTTATGGAAATGATCCTGTAACATGGATACTACAGATGGAGCAATTTTTTGATCTCCATAACGTGCAAAACACACAAAAGGTACGCATTGCAACTTTACATTTAGAACAAAATACATTTGTATGGTATCAATGGCTTTGCTCCCGTAAAAAAATTGTCACTTGGTCAATTTTTAAGGAGGAAATGATAGCACATTATGAGGATACAAAGAGCAACACCTTCTTTAGCCAATTGATAAATCTCAAACAAAAGGGTGTAGTGGGGCAGCACATTGAGGACTTCCAAAAATTGAATATAAGGGTTACTGATATTCCAGAGGAACACAGGATCGATCTCTTCATAGGCACTTTAAAGGATAACATCCAACATGAAGTTCGCGTTTTGGAACCGGATTCATTAGAGAAGGCATTCAGGTTGGCAAGAAAAGTTGAATGTAAAATAATGGCGACAAGGAAGCCTACCACTCAATTCTATAAAGAAGGAAGTGTTTCTATGCCTAGATTTCCACAACCTACAAGGTTGACACCACAACAATTGGAAGAAAAAAGAGCAAAGGGCTTTGCTACAGTTGTGATAGAAAATACACTAAAGGTCATAAGTGTGCTGAGAAGAAATTATTTTACATAGATTGTGAAGAGGAAGAAGAAAATGAACAAGAAGAGGATATACACCAGGAACCAGCCCTAGAGGAGGAAGAAATGAATCCGACCATATCGTGTAATGCACTGGCAGGAATTACCACTCCTCAAACTCTCAAGATAGAAGGACAAATCAAGAAGAAAAAGGTAATAGTGTTTATTGATTCAGGTAGCACCCATAATTTTATTCATTGTAAGGTAGCCAAGGAATTAAATTGTTTCCTATACCCAACACCAGAATTTCAAGTGATGGTTGCAAATGGAGGAACTATAAATTGCTCTGGAAAATGCCATAATATAAAGCTAACCATGGGGGAATATGTATTGACTATTCCAATGCTTTCCATTCCTATGGGAGGTGCTGATGTGGTACTAGGAGTACAATGGTTACAATCTTTGGGGACGGTAGCTTTTAATTTTCAAGAAATTTTCTTGAATTTTTTTTCAGAAGGAAAGGAAGTTGAATTACACGGTATTGCGGGGAAGCCGGGAAAGATAATAAGCTCTAATTTCATGACAAAGCTTCTAAAGAAAGAACAACGAGGTATAATTGCACAATTATGCTCACTAGAAGTTCCAACATCAAAATCATCTATTTCTGTAGATCTCCAACAAGTCTTGGACAATCATTCCAAGGTGTTTGAAACTCCCAAAGGACTCCCACCTATTCGTGATCATGATCATGCTATTCATTTGATTCCGGGAAGTTTTCCTCCAAACATCAGGCCTTATAGATATCCTTACTTCCAAAAGAGCGAAATTGAACGTATGATTGCAGAAATGTTAGAGGCGGGTATAATTCAATCTAGTCAAAGTTCTTTCTCTGCTCCTGTAGTATTGGTACACAAGAAGGATGGATCATGGCGAATGTGTCTAGATTATAGGGAGCTCAATAAGCTCACCATTAAAGATAAATTTCCCATTCTTTTGATTGATGAATTATTGGATGAATTACATGGAGCAATTTATTTTACCAAGTTGGATCTTCGTTCAGGATATCATCAAATTAGAATGAAGACTGAAGATATTCCAAAAACAACATTTTGAACTCATGAGGGTCATTATGAATTTTTGGTCATGCCTTTTGGCCTTACCAATGCACCTTCTACATTTCAAGGGTTGATGAATTCATTTTCAAACCCTTCCTTAGAAAATTTGTGCTAGTATTTTTTGATGATATACTAATCTACAGCAGGTCTTGGAAGGATCATGTTGAACATGTTGACGGGGTGCTCAAACTATTGTAGGAGAAACAATTATATGCAAAAACATCCAAATGTTTCTTTGGAGTACAAGAGGTGGAATATTTGGGTCATATTGTATCTCACGAGGGTGTTAAGGTAGAACCTAAAAAAATTAAAGCCATTAAGGAATGGAAAGTCCCCACAACTATAAAGCAATTGCAAGGATTTCTCGAGTTAACAGGGTATTATCACAAGTTTGTTAAGAATTATGGGAGAATAGCAACACCTCTAACAACATTATTGAAGAAAGATGCATTTTCATGGACTCCTGAAGCAACTAAGGCCTTTGAACATCTTAAAGAAGCAATGTGCCTAGCACCGGTCCTAGCTACGCCAGACTTCACAAAAACCTTTATTGTGGAATGTGATGCCTCAGGAAATGGAATTGGTGCAGTTTTAATGCAGGAAGGAAGACCCATTGCCTTTGAAAGTCGTCCAATCAAAGGAAAGTATTTACATAAACCTATTTATGAGAAGGAAATGTTAGCAATACTGCATGCACTAAAGAAATGGAGAACTTACCTAATGGGAAGACACTTCAAGGTAAAAACTGATCATGATAGTCTTAAACACTTTTTGGAACAAAGACTATCTTCAGAAGAGCAGCAAAAATGGGTCACGAAGATGTTGGGCTATGACTTTGAAATAATCTACAAAAAAGGAAAGCTTAATGTTGTTGCAGATGCACTCTCAAGAAAGAATGAAGAGGTGGAAGCATTGCTTTTTGCCATTTCTATTATCCAACCAGATTGGATAACTGAAGCAAGAGATGAATGGAAGAAGGACAAAGATGTATGGATACTCATTCAAAAGTTGCAGCAAGATCCTAGTACATCTGATTCATTTAGTTGGAAAAATGATTCCTTATGGTACAAAGATCGCTTATATCTTTGTAAGAATTCCCAACTAAAACAAAAGATTCTTCTGGAATTGCACACTTCTCCTTTAGGAGGACACTCGGGATTTTTAAAAACTTACCACAGGGTGAAGAAAGAATTTTTTTGGGATTGCCTTAAATCTGATATTCAAAAGTTTGTGACGGAATGTTTGGTTTGCCAGCAGAATAAAGTTGAGACAATTAAGACCCCGGGACTTCTACAACCTTTATCCATTCCAAGTCAACGTTGGGAGGAGATTTCAATGGATTTTATCATAGGTTTACCTAAGTATGAAGGAAAGAGTGTCATCATGGTGGTAGTTGATAGACTTACCAAGTATGCACATTTTTGTGCATTATCTCATCCATTTAAAGCAAGTACAGTTGCTACTACATTTATGGACAAAATTCAAAAGCTACATGGAAGCCCATGGGTTATTGTGAGCGACAGAGATCCCATTTTTACTGGAAACTTTTGGACGGAGTTATTTTCTTGTTTGGCTACTCAATTAGCTCATAGCTCATCTTATCATCCTCAATCTGATGGTCAAACTGAGATAGTAAATAAATGTTTGGAAGGATATATTCATTATTTTGTATTTGATAAACAAACACAATGGGTTAAGTGGTTACCTCTCGCTGAATGGTGGTATAACACTTCCTTCCATACTGCAGCAAAAATCACCCCATTTATGGCACTTTATGGATATCATCCACCATCCATCACATCATATTTAAGGGAAAATCCGAAGGTTCAAGCAGTGGAAGATCACATCGAGCATCAACAAGAAGTTCTCCAACTCTTAAAGGATAACCTGAATTTGGCACAAAATCGAATGAAACAACAGGCAGATCAACATTGCAGCGAGAGAAGTTTTGATGTAGGAGATTGGGTATTTTTACGGCTACAACCATACAAAAAAATGTCCCTCAAGTAAGCTAAGAAGGATAATAAATTATCACCAAAGTACTATGGTCCTTACAAGGTGTTGCAAAAGATTGGTACTATGGCATACAAATTGGAGCTTCCTGCTTCTTCGCGAGTGGATCCGGTTTTCCATGTTTCATGCTTAAAGAAGGTTATAGGTGAAAATCTTCCAGTTCAAACAATATTGCCAGAACTTGATGAGGAAGGAAAAATCATATTGGAACCTGAAGCGGTCACGGAAACAAGAACTCGACAGCTATGGAATCGATCAATTTCAGAGTATCTCATCAAGTGGAAGAACTTACCCCCTGAAGATTCTACATGGGAGGATGAGAATTTTATACAGAAGCACCCAGAGCTACTCAAGCATTGAGGACAACACTTTTTTGAAGGAGAAGGGCATGTTAGGTCCCTATATTACTAGTATAGTCCCTTATTGTTGTTAGTGTAACCCCCTTATTGTTATTATTGTACCCTTGTAACCCCCATTTGTTATTATTGTGCCCTTAAATTATTATTGTTAGGTCGGCTAGGATTACATTGTGGCCCACTAGGATTACATTATGGCCACATGGACTCCTATATATAGAAAGGAGGTTTTGTAAATTGTATCATCGAAGAATTGTTCATTTATGTAATGTATTGGAGGTTGCCCCCTCGAAGTGGCTTATTTCTAAGGCGTTGATATATCTTTTCTATTTTTGGAGCTGGTTACACAATAATAGCATCTACATAACTATGTGGAGTTGGTTGAGGTGCAATTGGGTACATACCAGTTTTCTCCCGTGTGAATTTGCTGGAGCTGGACCTCCAAATCTGCATGGCATCTATTGGTTCTTCGCTCTCTTTTGCAAATTTTTCGATGAAAGCTCTATCATAGGCCTTTTAAGGTTCTGGCAAATGATACATCTTGCGCAAATCATCTCAAGAAAATGACCCCATGACCTCTTGTCTTGAATTCCTGAATGTCCTATCTGAGATATATACATTGTCGATAATACACTTTGCCATATCTATATATGGCAGGATTTTAGGCCTCACAGCTATTCTGTGTAAGAAATAACAGACTGCTTCAAAATAGGAAGCTTCAAACGAGACTTTAGCATCAGTCATTGCTCTGATTACCAGAACCTTTGGATTTTCATCTTCTAATAGATTATACATGGCTTCCCACGATGTAGCTCCACCATATTTGTTGCATGTAGTATCACTAATGAGCGACAGCATGTCTAAGTCCTCGGATGCAGAAGGTTCGACTGTCTTTTTTCCTTTCTTCATCATCTCAGAGCGTTATTCCCTGAGATTGAATAATAGAGAAATAAAAATGAACGTAAAGCAGAGAAAATAGCATAGGTTTAATTAAAACAGTAAATTCAATAAGGATGGGACTTTTATTGCAAGCATGAGTAAATAGGTACAAATCTCCTCGAGCGTTTAAAAGAGTAAATGTAGTCGATTTCTAATAATTACACATTATGACTTTTGTGTGATTCTTTTCAGGCCTTGTCAAAAACATCGCATCACAAACTCGAACGATATTTTGAAATGATATTATTTAAGTGTGACGTTGATTTTGCGATTGCGATAAATCTCAATATCACAAAATCACAATATCGTGTTATCGCAAAGTCACAAGACCGAAATATTCGCCATTTCACAATATCGTAAGATTGCAAGATTTAAGTTATGGTATTTCGAAATTTATTTCTGTCTTTGTGATTTGCGATGCGTGATGTATTCTTTAAGAAAATTTTTCCTTATATGTAGTATGTTTTAAGAGTTTTATGAACTTTTTAGAAATATTTCAAGACCTTTATAAAGAGAACAATATAAGATTTAACCTTAAAAAGGGGTTTTATTAATCGCTTTATCGCGGATTCCGACTAATGGTTATTTGTGTTATCTTTGGCTTGTGCGATATGCGATAAAGTGAAAAGTGCTTAGTCCTAAGTGAATTAGCTCAATGATTTAACCTTTTCTAAAGGGAAAAACTCTTACTTGTTAGTTTTTTTCTTGAAAATTTTAAAAGGGTGCCCATTTAATATTATTATATTGTTTATTATAAAAATGAAATGGGGGGTTGTTGAATAGTACAACAATTGGTGATTCACTGGAAGAACTAGTTATCTCTGATAATTTTGAAATTCCTAAAACTTTCAAAAATTAAAAATATTTCAGAAAACATAAATTTGGATGAAAGATTAAATAACTAACATTTCTCTGAATAATAAAACAAACTCTCCTAATTATAATTCATTTGATATCCTCTTAAAGATGAGAATCCCTGTGCCTGTATCATCTATTACTAAAATTAAAGATAACGTAGCAAGATATTGTAGATTAGCTTTTTAAATAAGCACGTTTGTCATAGGTAGAGCCTTTGCTGCCAACATGCATCTATAGCCTTGACATGGTTACCTTTTAACCAACAATTATTCTGTGTCCCATCCATGTAAGAATGCATTTTTAAAGATAAATCCACATTGATGTACTTTTTCTTGTTTTTTTCTAAAGTAGCTCTTTTTTTTTATTACGTAAAAGCCATTGCCTTGGTGTGGTGGCCAAATAGTGAAAATTCCATTCATTGGTTGTAATTCAACTAAACAAGTTGGCTCATGATGAGACCCCTTGTCTTTTGATTAAGATAATCTCAAGCCATTACCCTATTTTGGTCTACAGTAGTGGTAATTCCAGGCTTATTATTTCCCAATGAATATGGTAACCAAACTCTTGAAGAGACCTCTTATCTGTTAAGCTTTAGTTCATTATTTAGGATTACACTCTAAAAAGAGAAAATTTTACTGGACAGGTATAAGCATTGCCTCTTTAAGAGTTCTGGATGAAAATTTATAGAGTTAAGGATGCTTATCTACTAAGAGTCTTTTACTTGGTTAAAAATATTTTTCTTGACTAATAATAGAACAAAATTCTTTTATAAAGTTGGAGTTTCTCAAAGAATAAATAATTTTGGCAGAAAAAGAAAATTTCAAAGAGACAGAACTCAATTAATTTTTGAACCTCTTAACTATTTCCTTAACAATTTCCATTTATAAAAGTAAAAATTCAAAATATTTCGAGAGATTTTATTGCAAGGCCAAAAATTATATTATTTAAATTTTATTTTCCTAGGAAAAGAAAAGACAATAATGTACAGCGGATAGAAGGGGTTATCTCCTATGAGAAGTATTTTTTCAAAATTTTCCCATTCACAGGCAGGGAATATTTCTTGCCTGATAGATCTTGCAATAGAAATGTTGATGCATCGATTTGTTCTACAATTTGAAATGGTCCTGTTGACAGGAAAAATTGTGCCGCTGACAACAAGGGGGTCTCCCTAGTGAAAGGTCCCAATTAGACCTCACACCATTTGGGATAGGAGCCCCATACGGTATGTGGGCCCGACTGCCGCCGTAAGTGTTTCCACTCTTGGTTGTCGGATGAAAATATGATGAAGTGGAGGCAAGGGTGAAATGAACAATCAGTGAAGAAAAATTAGCCCAATATTGACGAGCCACAAATAAATATATAAGAAAGTCTAATCAACAAAATAAAAATGGGAGTACGCCATCAGCAGGATCGATGAGCCAAAAACCCAGTCAGACGTACATGAAATAAAACACACCAGAAGTTAATTGCAAAGTAGTTCACGACATATCACTGACATGCCAAGGAAAAAAAAGCACTCATTCGAAAGCAAAAACACATTCAACCGTTGTGAATTAGTTCATAACCAATTGCATGCATGAAAGCACACATACAAACATAGTGAAATATTAGATAGCTAGTACTATCACCGCAAGCAAGCATGCGAATTAGTGTCGGAAAAGAGAATATATTATTAATGCTGCTGCAAAATCAAATAAATATTTTACAACTTGTCAAAACCCAGTAGTGGAACATAGGCTATTCATCTCAATGCATGATACCGAAACCCTAGCCTCGCTACCTCTCTCTCTACTTGATACTAAGAGCTGAGTGCCTTAGCTCTCAAGCACCAATTCATTCTCTCGTCTTGGCTTCAATTGTAGAGCTAAAAGTCCCCCTCACTTGATTTCCCGAAGCCTCTCATATAGGCTGAAGTGACCCTTGAGTTTCCCTTGACTCTTGACCTCCCCGATTGTTGGGTTGGCTTGCAACTTGGGCCATTTGCGACCTGCGACCTGTGACCTGGGGTTAGTCATGACCTAAGAGGTTGCGACCTAAGGCTATTCCTTTTTCATTTCCCTCTTGGAGATCTTAGGACCTTTCTCGCCGGAGGACAACCCTAGCTTTTGCCATGTGCACCAGCAGCTTCTATCTGCCGGTGATGCCAATGTAGTGTCACAGGGATTTTTCCTGAGTCGATAAATGGGAGAGTGATTTTCCGTTTTGAGAGAGATCCTGAGAATCCACATAAAGTGGTTTTTCTTGTTGGTTTGAATCCAAGTTGTGCAACTTCTAGCTGAAGTAAGCAACTTTCTTCATCTAGGTCAGCATTATAGTTTCCTCATGTTACCTGCAAGCGAACATATTAAATTAGCCACACACATACACACACAGAGACATATATACTTTGAGGAAGCAACGAAATATATTTATGGCAGTTAAAATCATATATGTAGATGCGTTGAAGAAACAATGTAATATATTTATGGAAGTTAAGAATCATCTTTGGACCCCTGTGTGGTCCTGTTCTGCTGAAGAACGCATGAACAACTCGTGCATGCCTATGTTGGTCTCGTTTGGCCCAATGACAGTGTGGCGGAGAGGATTCGACCTCCTTCTTAGGCATGTAATCACCCAAGCATGCATCGACTCCTCTCATCTCTTCCACGTGGGGTGGGTAGACATCTGCAGAGCTTTTGTTTTTATTCGTGTCAGTTAAGTGAGCGGGTGCCAGAAAAAAATGATGTGGCAGGAGGCGTTAAGAAATTTTCCTTACATTGGTGGATTTATGTTACAATGCATCCTCATTGGTACTAATCATCTGAAGGCCTTTCTTCCAATGTTGGCGTTGAAATAGCTATTGTGCATGGCCCCCTCTTCTACGCTAATGGTGCACTTCCCATTCGGTTTCTTAATACCTTGGCTGTGCTTGAGCATATTTTCTGACACACACCTTTGATGTTAACCAAAAACAGAGAGATGCCTTTCAACTCCTTCATCATTTTTGTCCTCATGCATTTCTTTGAAGTGTGTTGGCCCTTTATGGTGGTTACCTTGAAAATTATAAGGATTTTGAGTGAGCTAATATAGTCTATAGTCTGCGGAATTAACCCTCTATCCATATTAAACATTAACCACGTCATATGTCGAAGCATCGCTGCATGTTGAAGAGGGGATATTCGTGTTATACCCAATACTTTTTAGAATATTTGTGCAGGTCAAAATGGACAATTGAAACCACGTGAAATTTCTACATAACTCAGTGTATAATGGTCATGACATCTTTGACCAATTTCTTGAAAAGGGGTTGTATGAGAATAAGTCAGCTCTCGAAAATGATGAGAAAAATAAATGACTGAATAAGAAAATTCACTTGAGGAGTAGCAACATTATATTATTAAAACTAAGATATTACAAATTAAATCAATTGCTTGAGCATACGTAAGTTCAGAAACTGGCTTAAACCCATGATTTTTCCCGTATTTGTTGATGGTAGTAGACCTTGATACTTCATGATGCCACAAGGTGACAATGCACTCATGAAAAAAAGAGAGGCTCTTTGAAATAAACAGGACCATGCTTTTGGAGGGCGAGGATGAAATGCAAAGCCATGCTGGATTACTAATCACATGCATCTCGGGCTACAAGGACGCAGACGAGGGCATAACGTTCATGCAAACCCTAATGCACATGTTGAGGGTAGGGTCTGCCAAGCAATTAGGGGAATAGGCTAGGTACTGACTCTCACTGAGATGCTGCGTGATGCCGATCGGAATGCAACCGCATGGGAGTGTGAATTAGCTTAACACAGGAAGGAGGATTTCCCCTTGGATAAGTTAGGGTTCATCTCAAACCATGGCATGATAAGCCCAAGGCAAGCCACATTGAAGCCTTACCTATTTCGGCTCGGTGATCCTTATGGATCGGTGATGACTACCACATTAAATTTGGCTTCGAATCTCTTGGAAGAAATCTCAATGCTCCATGTAGCACCGAAAACCCCCTAAAGCCTAGCGCAGTCATGAGACAACAAGACAAGTGGGTGTGGTGATAGGGTTTGGCAGAAATGGGTCATAGGGATATTACCGACTGAAGGCCGAGTCGAAAACTTAATGGGCTGAGTGAGTAGAGGGGGACCCAAAATTTTGAATATACCCAAAATTTTGGGTGGTGTGTTAACGACTACAACAATTAGCGAATCAATGGTAGAATCTAGCATCTTTGTCAACGTCCCCACAATAATTTGAGTCTGGATAGTGATGAAATGGAATATTGAACAGGTTAATTGGGTACCTTTTCTATTACTTAGACCTTTACATATATGCCCAATCCTTTTGCCTCAACTAGGTCTTGTGTTGTAGTGGCTACAACAATTGGCAAACCACTGGTAGAATCCAACATCTCTATCAACATCCCCACAATAATTTGAGTCTGGATAGTGATGCAAGGGAATATTGAACAGGTTCTGTGGGTACCTTTTCTATTACTTAGACCTTTACATATATGCCCAATCCTTGTGCCTCAGCTAGGTATTTTTAATTAGAAAACGCCCAAGAAAACGTTCATGCATGCCAGTAGTTTGATGATAATGTAGAGAGCAAGGCATCGGGATTATTATATTCAAAATTTTAAAATAAGTCTCTGGTGTTGCTCCACTGCCATCAGGCCTGGACCGTACCCCGACGGAGTCACTTAAAGAAATCACAAACGTTGCTCTGCTGCCAGCCAGCCTGGTCAGTACCCTGGCGGAGTCATTTCATTTCCTCCCTACGTAGGAAGCCTTTCTCAATCCTATACCCTTATTTGTTTCATGTTATTGTAGCACTTATTTTTATGTGCTCGTGGCACTTATTTTGCATGGGCGAATGAGGGATCCCAGCTTATTTTATGGGCAAGAGAGGTTGTTTCTTGTTTGAAAGAAACTCAAAGATATTTTGAGTTGGGTTTTCCCTCATGCCAAGCCTTCACAGACTATCTCCTACCCATAGGTGAAACATGAAAATCAAATCATTAAGATATTCAAGATTATGTTGAGGCACAAGAATCAGGTTTTGGATATAGGCCGTTCAAACAGATTAGGGTTCCCCCCAAGCAACCTGCTCGTATCTTCTTGGCTAATGAATTAGACTCATAGGAATAATGCAGAGAACGTGACTTTTATGACCTGTTCTGAGAGAAGTTGCTTCTTGGGGAAACCACCACAACCTCACACAAAAATAGGGTTAGGCTTTCAACAATTATGACAAGGGGAGAAATAAATACCATTAGGGTTTTGAAGCATGCACATAGGTGAAATAAATCCATCCATCTTCAAACATGTGCAAGGAGGAGTAAGAAAGCTAGTCAAGGCACCGAGGGTTTTAAGGCTCTGGGTTCAATGGGGGCTCATGCAGTGGTATGAAATATACAAAAAAAAATTGAGCTAGGTCTACAACCAACTCATATGATGCGAGGAGGCAAGTGCAAAACGCAATGCAATAGATGAGG
The DNA here is from genome assembly GCA_034641835.2 of Pinus albicaulis. NCBI lineage: Eukaryota > Viridiplantae > Streptophyta > Pinopsida > Pinales > Pinaceae > Pinus > Pinus albicaulis. The sequence continues at coordinate 689,557,146 of CM076584.1, read as the reverse complement.
CTTATGACACAATGCAATGCCGTGTGTGAGAAAGATCAACTGGTTGCAGGTGAAAAAACAAGGCAAAGCACATGCAGTGATTATCTGAATATTATGCAGTAATAAGCAAGCTGAAAGAGCAATGAGTGCAAAATAAATGGAAAATTATAATGCATAAAGCTACGGACCGTAAGAAAAGACAACAAACATAATTTTAAACCATAAAGCAAAACTTTAGCAAGTAAACCTAATTAACAACTTTAACCAACAAACTTTTATTAATAGATCCTAGCTAGCCTAAACCTAAAACCATAGTTTAGTTAGAGAGGCAGTTGGGTTATGTGAAATCATATTTCTAGTGCAACCACCGCATTAGTTCTCACCCTGCAAGAGCAACAATGTTCGAAATCAAAACCAACATCTAAAATTGTGCACCGAAAACAAGACTTACCTGAAAAGCATGTGCAACAACAAGAAGGTCATCGCTACTTACTAGAAAACGTGCCATAATGGATCGTTCAAGTTGAAATTCACTTTCATCCTGATAGACAAAAATATGTACTTGAAACCTAAAATCATATTTAAATGACAGACATCCATGCATGCACAACCCTAAATCCGATGGAAACAAGGTAAAAAATTGCCTTCTTGCAGATATATTCATTGGATAGGATTTTTCAAACCAGCCGGGAATCTCATCATGATGTTGAGGATGATAAATTTGATGGAATGGGAAAAATAAGCATCCACCAGGCGAATTTGAGGTGCTTGCGAATCCAAATGCAGAAACCCTAATTTTGGAAACCCTAGTTTGAAGTTGTCCCTGGGTTTTGTCAGGGACGTGAGGATCTGAAGTAACCGTCAGCGGAGGCTAAAATGCCTCACCATCCTGGACAACCTCCGGATCTTCCATCGGGGAGATTTCAAACTTTGATGGTTTCGTGAGATCAACTGGCAAATGGATGTGATCATTATTTGTGGTGATTGGACAACAGTCAGTGGGATTATTATTAATTTGGTCAAATGTTTGCCAACTGATAGATTCACAATCCAACATATCAAATTCTTTATATTTCCTAGGATGAGATGAATTGACCGGGAGATTTTCAGGCAATAGAGAGGCTTGCAAAACATCACATGCTCGTATCTGAGTGCAGCTGGTACTGGCTGGGAAAAAACCAAAAAGATCAGAGACAATGGCCAGTGCTTTCCTTCCAATGAATAAATTAGGGTATACCGGTTGTTGCATATAAGCTATTAGGGGATAGAAATATGTGCTCAGAGAAACATCACTCGAATCGAAGGCTTGCCCAGATGAGCTAACATTTGGCAAGGTTATTTTGAGAGGAGTGTGGTACATGGGAACCATAATTTCAGAAACCCTAGTTTGAATTATTTCAGGGGTCTCATCAGGATCGTGAGAACCTGAGATAACCATCAATAGAATATGGATTGCTTCGATTTCTTGATGGGTCCCTAAATCATCACAAAGGGGATCATCGAATTTCGGTGGCTTCATAGGGTCGACAGATATATACGAATGACAGTCCCCAGAGGCGTGAATGAATATGTTTTCCGGTAAGTAGCGATCATTGGAGCCATCATTTTTATCAGGCTGGGAATCTGGTATATTAGACTCCTTTATGGTTAACAATGGGGATGAATCAACAAGAGAAAAATCTTGAGGTTGCCGAGACAAGCAGTCATTCCTTTGGTTGTTTAAATAATTTGGATTAAGAAGATCAGACATAAGAGTTTCATCAATTTTGTAATGTGATTTTGAAACACCACCCGCTCGTTCGTGATTGTCGTCAATACTAGTATAAGACAATTTTGAATGATTTGAAGAGATTACTGGTGTGGAAGACTCAAGAAATGAATAATGGAATAATGGATGAAATGATTCAGATGTGGGGATATCAATCATACAAGGACCTTCATCTCACAAATCAGTGTTATCCAGAGAGGCCAATGATCCTGCATGCATATCACAGTCCAATGATTTTGCAGGGAAATCAACTTTATTGGGGACAATACCCAATTCATTATCAATATGTGAATGCGATTTAGAACTATAACTAGGCAAACGTTTAGTGGACTCAAGATTGGTTTCATCAACAGGGAGAGATGTTAAGCCAATATGGCTTTCAAGTTCTGATTTGACAGGGTGCGTGAAAGATTCAGAGGTGATACAACAAGTCTTATTTTCTTGTATGCGTCTATCATCACTCAGAACTTTTGCGACCAAAACTCCATTATCTGGTGATTCAGGAGGAAAAGGAATGTCACAAATAATAATATTATTCTTGGAGGCCTGAATGTGTTCTGGACTCAGGGAGATAGACAAGGAAATATTAGGGACACAATCCAGACAACTAAAAACTTGAGGATTATCATAACAAACATTGGGATCAGGCTTCATTGTCGATTGAAGGTCTTCTAGGGAAACGAAAACCACCCGCCGAAACTGTTCAATTAAATATGCCCAATCAACATCCCTTTCAGGGAACTCAAAACAAAAATGAACAAATCTAATAGAAAAGTCGTCTAGAGCTTATTGAGGTTCCATTCTGATCTCATTTAACCTTATAATACATTTTGAAAATTGTACTTGTGAAAAGCTTGTTGAAATTCACTGGCGAGCTGCTCGAACGAATGGATGGAAGCTGCCGGAAATGTGTGGAACCATTGCTTAATGTGACCTTTGAGAGTGAGGGATAAAAGAACACAAGCCATCTTCTCATCATCAATTTCGTAATACTCGCAAAACTCAAAAAAATCTGAAAGGTGCTTGGTTATGAAAATTCCATTCTCACCATCGAATTTTAACTGAGACAAGTGATATAGAGGTTCATTGGGGATTGATCATCGAGAACTAGATAAACACGATAAAAATCTCAGGAGAATGATTTGGGGATGAGATATTTACAGATATGAGACTAACTTCAAGCTCCAAGGGCTTAGCTTGTTATCTAGCCCTCCTTCTAGTGCCAATTTGTTGACGGGAAAAATTGTACTGCCGACAAGAAGGGGGTATCCCCGGTGAAAAGTCCCAATTAGACCTCACACGATTTGGGATAGGAGCCCCATCTGGTATGTGGGCCCAGCTGCTGCCATAAGTGTTTCCACTCTTGGTTATTGGATGAAAATATGATGAAGTGAAGGCAAGGGTGAAATGACCAATCAGTGAAGCAAAATTAGCCCAAGATTGGCGAACCACAAACAAAGATATAAGAAAGTCTAAGCAGCAAAATAAAAATGGGAGTATGCCATGAGTGGGATTGGTGAGCCAAAAACCCAGTCAAACGTACATGAAAGAAAACATTCCAGAAGTTAACTACAAAGTAGTTCATAATAGATCACTGACATGGAAAGGAACAAATAAACACTGATTCAAAAGCAAACGTACATACAACCGTTGTGAATTAGTTCATAACCAATTGCATGCATGAAAGCACATGTACAAACATAGTGAAATATTAGACAACTAGTACTATCACCACAAGCAAACATGTGAATCAGTGCTGGAAAAGAGAATATATTATTAATGCTGCTGCAACTTCAAATACATAATTTACAACTCGTCAAAACCCAGTAGTGGAACATGGGCTATTCATCTCAATGCATGATACCGAAACCCTAGCCTCAATACCTCTCTCTCTACTTGATACCAAGAGCTGAGTGCCTTTAGCACTCAAGCACCAATTCACTCTCTCATCTTGGCTTGAATTGCAGAGCTAAAAGTCCCCCCCTCGCTTGATTTCCCAAAGCCGCTCATATAGGCTGAAGTGACTCTTGAGTTGCCCTTGACTCTTGACCTCCCTGACTGTTGGGTTGGCTTGCGACTTGGGCCATTTGCGACCTGTGACCTAGGGTCATCCGCAACCTATGACCTAGGGTTAGTCACGACCTGAGAGGTTGCGACCTAGGGCTATTCCTTCTACATTTCCCTCTTGGATATCTTAGGACTTTGCTCGCTGGAGGACAACTCTAGCTTTCGCCATGTGCACCAACAACTTCTATCTATCGGTGATGCTATTTTAGTGCCAAGGGAATTTTTCCTGAGTCGATAAATCAGAGAGTTATTTTCCGTTTTGAGAGAGATCTTGAGCATCCACATAACGTGGGTTTTCTTGTTGGTTTGAATCCAAGTTGTGCAACTTCAGGAGGAAGTGAGCAACTTTCTTCATCTAGGTCGACATTACAGTTTCCTCATGTTACCTGCAAGCAAAGATATTAAATTATCCCCCCCCCCCCCACACACACACACACACACATATATATATATACATACATATATATGTGCAATGCCGTGGGGACTGTTTGTATATATATATATATATATATATATATATATATATATATATATATATATATCTACATATATGATTTTAGCGCCATAAATATATTTCGTTGCTTCCTCGACGTATATATATATATATATATACGTTGAGGAAGAAAATGAAATATATTTATGGCAGTTAAAATCGCAGATGCGTTGAAGAAACAAAGTAATATATTTATGGAAGTTAAGAATCATCTTTGGACCCCTGTGTGGTCCTGTTCTACTAAAGAACACATGAACAACTCGTGCATGCCTATACCGAGCTCGTTTAATCATGGAATGGGGATAAAGCTTGAGATGTCAACCGATGTTCATCACATAACTGGTACGTATAGCTAACTCTACCTTAATATTTCCTTCCCATGGATGATGTCGAACACCAAGGTGAATCTCACGTGTTGTATGTGTTGGGACAAGACTATGCTGTGTGACCCCAGCAGAGCTTTGAGAGACTGCGACTTGGGAGGAGGTTGCGACTTGTGGTAGTCACAAGATTGTATCTCAACGTTTTTGGCTCCTTTTGAGGATTGCGACTTGGCGACCTGGGTGAAGATAGAAACTCATGGAGGTCGCATAGTCACAACTCTCGGTAGGTCACACCTTGCTTTCATGCCTCAGGCTTGTGCCTTCATGACCTGTGGAGGTATGTGACTTGAAAATTGGTCGCACAGTTGCGTTTGGGGTTGGGTCGCACCTTTTTTTCATGCCTCAGGCTTACAACTTCGTGACCTGTGGAGGTCTGCGACTTGAAAAGAGCTCGCACAGTTTCTTTTGGGGATGGGTCGCACTTGTCACTGCTACAAAAGAAATCTGAATACACGACTTGATCACATAGTGTCTCCTATGACCCCTCTTGAATCATTCGAAACATGTATCTCCTTCTGAGCACGAGTTTCTCATTCGCAAATGCTGAATTGGGGTGAGATGCTACCAATCGATCGAGTAGGTGAAGAAAAAAACACTGCCTTGACTACGCTTTACACGCATATTTTCTCCAAATTGTGGATGAGCGACTATAACCTTTACGAACATCATCCTCTTTGGTCCCTCCATACCCACCATTCTCAGGCTGGTCACCGATTTCCAATAAACGTTAGTGCACATGCTACCTCTGCACAGTAGCATCAACCGACAACAAAAACGTAATTTTAAAATGTTTTATTTGGCCCAACGGCAGTGTGGCAAAGAGTATTCGACATCCTCCTCAGGCATGTAATCACCCGAGCACACATCAAATCTCTCATCTCTTCCAGGTGGGGTGGGTAGACATATGTGGATCTTTTGTTTTTATCCGTGTAAGTTAAGTGAGTGGATGCCAGAAAAAATTTCCGTGGTAGGAGGCGTTAAGAAATTATCCTCACACCGATGGATTTAAGTTACAATGCGTCCTCATTGGTACTAATAATATGAAGGCCTTTCTTCCAGGGTTGGCGTTGAAATAGCTATTGTGCATGACCACCTTTTCTGCGCTAACGGTGCACTTCCCACTCAGCTTCTTAATACCTTGGCTGCGCTTGAGCATATTTTTTGACATGCACCTCTAATGTCAACTGAAAACAGAGAGATGCCTTTCAACTCCTTCATCATTTTCATCCTCATGCATTTATGTAAAGTGCGTTGTCCCTTTATGGTGGTTACCATGAAAATTCTAAGGATTTTGAGTGTGCTAATATAGTTTATAGTCCACGGAATTAACCCTCTATCCATATTAAACATTAACCACGTCGTATGTCGAAGCATCGTCGCATTTTGAAGAGGGGATATTTGTGTTGTACCCAATACTCCTTAGAAGATTCGAGCAGGTAAAAATGGACAATTGAAACCACGTGAAATTGCTACATAACTCAGTGTATAATTTTCACGGCATCTTTGATCAATTTCCTGAAAGGGGGTAGTATGAGAATAAGTCAGCTCTCGGAAATGACTAGAAAAAAAAATGACTAAATAAGAAAATTCACTTGAGGAGCATCAACATTGTATTATTCAAAATAAGATATTACATATTAAATCAATTGTTTGAGCATCCCTAAGTTCAGAAACTGGCTTAAACCCATGAGTTTTCCCGTATCTGTTGATGGTAGTTGACCTGGATACTTCATGATTCCACAAGGTGAAGATGCACTCATGAAAAAAAAAAGGCTCTTTGAAATAAACAAGACCATGCTTTTGGAGGGCAGGGATTAAATGCAAAGCCAGGTTGGATTACTAATCACATGCATCTTAGGCTACAAGGATGCAGACAGGGGCATACAATTCATGCAAAACCTAATGCACATACTGAGGGTAGGGTTTTCTAAGCAATTAGGGGAATAGGCTGGTTACTGACTCTCACTGAGATGTTGCATGATGCCGATGGGAATGCAACCGCATGGGAATGTGAATTAGGTTAACACAGGAAGGAGGATTGCCCCTTGGATAAGTTAGGGTTCATCTCAAACCATGGCATGATAATTCCAAGCAAAGCCACATTGAAGCCTTACCTATCTGGGCTCGATGCCTCTTATGGATCGGTGATGACTACCACAGTCAATCTGGCTTCGACTCTCTTGGAAAAAATCTCAACACTCCATGTAGCACCCAAAACCCCCCCAAACCGTAGCGCAGTCATGAGACAGCAAGACAAGTGGGTGTGGTGACAGGGTTTGGAAAAAATAGGTCATTCGGGTATTACCGACTGAAGGCCAAGTTGAAAACTTAATGGGCTAAGCGAGCAGAGGGGGACCCAAAATTTTGAATATACCCAAAATTTTGGGTGTTGTTGTAGTGGCTACAACAAGTCCAAGCCACATTCTTTGGAATTTGGTATGCTTACCTTTTTCCTTATGTGCTTTATCCCATTTTAGTACAAGGTCACCAGGTTAAAATGATTTTGTACTAACAAACTTTGCATCAAAGTTAGATTTAACTAATTGTTGATGATGAGCATGGGTGATTTTGGATTCCTCTCTCACTTATTCAAGTTTGAGAATTTGTGATTGTCTTAGCTACAAATAAGAAGAAGGATTTTCTTAGATAATTTTAACCAAGGATAAAGAGGTAATAACTACATTTGTAGGAAGAACAACCTCTTTCCCATGGACTAGTTTAAATTGAGAAGTACCTATAGAGGATTTATGCGTTTTCTGATATGCCCATAGAGAAAATGTTAAATATTTATGCCAATTTATTTGACTCTGATCAATAGTTTGTTTAATGATCCTAATGAGGTTTTTATTAGTTGATTCTTCTAAGCCATTTATTTAAGGATAATAGTTAGCGAAATATTTAAGTTTGAAACCTCTTTTGAGAGAAAATTCTATCATAACATTGCCTGAGAAATATGATGCATTGTCAAACATCAAGGAAGTTGGTAATACAAATCTGGTAATAATAAATTGATCAATAAATTCGATAATATTATCAGAATTGGTTACTTTTAATGGAATTTCTTCCACCCATTTATTAAAATAGTCAGTTGTTGTAAGGATGTATCTATGTTGCTTTGAAGAGTGAGGAACAATCTCACCTATTATTTCCAGTTCCCATTGCTCAAATAGTTTTTCAATATTGACTGGTTGTAATGGGAATGCAAGTTTCCTGTGTCTTCCAACAACAGTTTGACAAATTTTTCATTTCCTTACATACTCGTGTGCATCCTTGAATAAGGTTGGCCAGTAATAGCCAACATGTAGGATTTTATGTGTTGTTGTTTCTCCTCTGAAATTTCCACTAGCTAGTCCATCATGAAGTTCATGCAAAACCTTTTCTACCTCAGATTTTTCAAGGCATCTTAGTAAAATAGAATCATAATTTTTTTTGAATAAAACATCATTGACCATTTGATATTTCTTTTCTTTCAATCTCAAATCTAGTTTCTTTTTTTAACTGAGATGCATAGGGGCATATCCATTTTTCAAATAAAAAATGAGATCAACATATTGAGATTCAGTATCATTGAGGCTTACCTGAGATATTTGAATGTCATCACCTGAATGTTCTTCTTCTGGTAAGTTGGATGATCCTGTTAACATTCTGCAAAAACCTCGACCTCTAACAATTTTAGCTGGTCTAATTTCAACATCATATTCTTGTAATGCAGTTACCCAGTTTCCTCTCACTTCTCTTTGCATCAGTAATTTACTTACTGCTAAAAATGGAACTATGATTTTAGTATGAGTTTTGAGCAGAAATGGTCTAAAATATTTTATTGACTTGAAGACATCAAATGCTCATTTTTCCATAGCAGAGTAATTTAATTCGGTGCCTTGTAGATTTGAACTAAAGATTGAGATGGGTGCATCTATTTGTTGATCATTGAGTTGTGTTAAAACTGCAGCATATGATGTTTTTGATGCAAATGTATATAAAAAATATGATTAGAAAAATTGGTAGTTGTCAGGGATGGAGCGTTAATAATAGCCTGTTTGAACAAGTCAAAGGCTTCCTTTTTGTCGTGACCCCATTTGAAAATTGGTTTTTCTTAATCATATTCAGTAAAGGTCATACTATTTGTGAAAATTCAGGGACAAACCTTTTTACAAAATTTATTTGTCCAAGGAAGGATTGTATTGATTTCTTATGATGGGGTGAAGGTATTTTTTCAATTTCCTTAACTCTTTATGGATCAATATAAATACCCTTTTTGATACGATGAATCCTAAAATCTTACCTTCCCTTAAGGAAAAATAATACTTTTCGGATTTAGCGAGATCCCATATTTCATACATCGTTCAAAGATTTGTTTAAGGTTGTTCAGGTGCCTACTTCTTTTCTTGGAATAAAAGTGATATCATCCAAGTAAATAACAATTGATTTGTTAATGAGTCTTTTAAAGTCTATATCCATAGCTCTTTGAAATGTGGTGCTGCATTAATCAAACCAAAAGGAATTTTTTGATAAGCATATGTTCCCCATTTAGTTCTGAACGCGGTTTTCAATCTATCATCTGGATGAACTAGGATTTTGTTATATCCTGAAAATCCATCAAGAAAAGACATGATATCAGAACCAGCAACTGACTGCAGTACTTGTTCCATGGTTGGAAGTGGAAAGTTGTCTTTCTGACATTATTTATTCAAATTTATAAAATCTATGCATATACGAATATCACCATTAATTTTACTAACATGCACTAAATTGGATACCCATTTTGAATGCCTAACAAGAAATATGATTTTGGCCTTAAGAATTTTTTTAAGTTATGATTTGCGCTGATTTTCAAGGTTTGGATGAGTTTTCCTTATTTTCTGTTGCACTCATCTATCATTAGAGATCATGGGTATGGTGTGTTGTATAACAGAGGTATCATAAGTTTTGAGATCAGAATAATCCCAAGCAAAGATACTTTTATATTTCTTCAAAAGTCTAATAAATGGTAATATTACATCAGAGGATAGATCTAGACCTAGATTGATATTTTGAGGCTTGTCATCATTTCCAAGGTTTACTAATTCAAATTTTAGAGATGAGATTTGAATTTTGGCATTAGTTACCTTTTTAAATTTGTTTTTGAGATCATACAAATCTTCCAATTTGACTACAACTTTGGGTATTGTATTTTCATCTTCAACGTTCTGTTCTAACTGTATGTCATGCTCATTTTCATCTATGATTTGTTCATCGTATGACCCTTCTGATGTTAGAAAATTAATAATATCATAGTCATCATTGAAGACTTGCCAATTTGTGACATTATCAAGAATGGGTGGTCTAAAAACTAATTCAATAGAAAATCTATCAGGACTAAATTCCTCAGATGATGTGAGTTTTGATGCAACATTCACTAATAGATCATCAATAGCATTTTGCAGTCTTGGTACAGGAGAAATATTAAATGCCAAAAAATGAGATGTAATATCTTGGACTAATGATTGATAATGTCTAATATGTCCATAAAGGCAATGGATAGTATTTCTCACCTGTCTAATGATGATTTCCGAGTCTCCAAAAACCTGCAAATATTTGATATTGAGGCCAATCACTTTATACAACCCTTGTATTAAAGCCTCATATTTTGCAGTATTATTTGTACATTCAAATTCTAACCTACAAGCTAACATGGTATTTTCTCCTTCTAGGCTGATTAAAACACAACCGGCTCTGATTTGGAACCATCAAAGTAAAAAGTCCAAAACAAAGTTTTAACTACTTGTTTATTTACAAAAGTTTCTAACTTCGAAGTATTTGTTTGTGAAAAGTTTTCAATCTGCGAGATGAAAACATTGTCCAAAAAAGGAGACTTTTGTGCATTAAAATTCCCTAAAAATGATTTGTATGAATAATTTCCAATAATATTATTATTGAATGCTATTGCCTCATTATCTCCTTCAAATTCAATCATTGTATGTTTCAAGTGTTTTTCTTGGTCAACTCGAATTTGATTTGGCTTCCCATTGTAAGGAAGCCACATGTGAGACCAATCTGTAGAAAAATATCCATGGATTTTTTCATACCAATCTCTACTTAGAATTAGACCGTAAAATTCAAGAATGTCAGCAACCAAAATATCTATTATTTGGCAAACTTTGGGATTTGATGAAAGCCTAATGTTGACAGAATTAATTTCCCCTAAGACCTATACTTTAGTTCTGTTATGTTGTACTATGTGAACGCATAATTTTGTGGAGTGATGTTCAACTTGGTGCAGACTGTTGTTGGCATTATATTGGAAGAGGATCTTGAATCAATCAAACAATTATTAAGGTTTTTATTGAAAATTTCGTAAGTTAAGAGAAAGGGATGTGTATGTGAATTATATCTGTCACTGATCAAGATGATATTGTTAGGATCATATTTATTTGAAGAATTTGGGGGTTTTCCCATGCCTTTAACAGCCTGAGATATAACAACAGCAGGTAAAGGTGATACAGGAATTGCATTATGTTCTCTAAGTAACATTTTCTGTTGTTGTTTCAATTTGCTAAGTTCATGTAATAAAATGTTTTCCCTGGTCTTCTTCATATCTTACAAAATATTATACTCCATAGTATCAGTGACTAATAGGGTCTTTGATGTAGAGGGAAGATTTGATGAAGTCAGATTTGGCTGTGATGTTTTGGGAGAGGAATTTTTACTGATTGCTTTTTCCTTAGCAGGAGGAGTTTGAGTCTTCTTATTTTGATTCAAATGAGTTGTACTAGTAGGTCCTTTGATTATGGTGCTAATGGGCAAAGCTTCTTGTTCTTCTTCACTTGGAAGAACAAAGTCCCATATTCCATTTAGTTCAACTATTTCTTCATCTGCAGTTTCTTCATCTTCATTTTTTTCTTCCTCTTCTTCTAAGTCAGACTCAACATTATATATGGTATTAATTGGTGGCTAAGAGTTAGAACATTGATTTCTATAAAAGATCTAAATGATGTTTTTATAGTAGAAGATTCAAAAACTTGTTTCTTCATTTCGACCATTTCATTAGACATATTCTTTAGCACTTTATGTAGGACTTCAAGATCAAAAGGATCTTTCTGGACTTTCTTTTTAAAATCATCTTTGAAGGACACTTTCTTATATTTTCTATCTTCTTGAGAGCTTTTATTTTCAAGAGAAACTATGCGTTTTTCCACAGATAAGGCTTCCTTCATGTTTTCTGCTAATGTGGCTAACTATGCTCTATCTACAAAAATGGTTATATTAGAGGGAAGAGAATATATATACCACTCAATTTGAACATCAACACTAGGAGTTGACGCAATAGGAATTTTATTGAGTAATTTATTGAATCTAGAATTGAAGTCTTTGATATTTTCTCCCGTTTTAGCTTTGAGATTGGATAATTCATTGATGAGTGATGCAATGGTTCTATCATATCCAAACTTAGCTACGAATTGTTGTTCAAACATATCCCAACTAGTTATAGAGCGAGGGGGTAATGAAAAGTACCAGGATCCTATAGATCCTATAAGAGTATATGGGAATAATCTAACCACACAGTCTTCTTCAGTGACTTCATTTAAATTGATGGCTAACATATAGTTGTGGAGATGTTCTTCTGCTATTAGACCATTATCGAGATTAATTTTTGGCAACCATATTTTAGGATGTTTAGGATGAGGATGAAGAGGACTTGGCATTGCTACGACACCTGGATTATTACATTGTTGCATTCGCGGTGGTGGTTGTTGTCCTACCATGATGATAGGAATATGGATGGATGAATATATGAGAGGGATGTGAGTCGAGGAAGAGGCAAGTTGACTACCTGAACTAGAAGAACTAGCACCAGTAATTAGAATGAGAGATGTTGAAACGTGCAAAGGGAATGAATGGATTTGAGACGGAGAATTGGAAAAAACATCATTAATAGATGTTTGTGATTTTGATTTCTTGGTATTCTTTCAAAAAGAAGTAATGGGAAATTCCAAAGGAGGAATTCCAATCTTCTCACTTAGAGAACAAGTCAAGTTTCGTGTAGGTTGTAAAACATATGAAACAATTTCTTTAGATGGTTGAGAAATTACAGGTTTTTCAGCTGAAATAGACATTTGTTCTAACTTCTCTATAAAAATACGAACTTCTAGTGATTTAGATTTTAATCTGAAGAAAATAATCTCTGGGATCTGCTAGGATATTTTGGAGTAGATTGTTCAACTTGTGATCTTAAAATGGTAGTTCTAGATGGGGATCTAGAAGTTGGAGGAGATCTAGAGGGAGAACAACTATTAGGATGGCTTCTTGATTTTTTATCAGTTTTCCTTTCCATTCACAGTTAGCCCTCCTTCTAGCGCCAAAATGTTGAAGCCCCAGAATTCCATTGCAACAACATGGGGGATAACCACCCGGTCTGAACCTTGAAAGAAACTCCTTTTCCATTTGGTATAGTGGCTCCAACTGGGGATAATGGGACCAGTTTCCCAACAAAGAATTGATATGATGATGATGGGTTTGATACAAGGTGAATTGTGAAATGATTTTAAACTAATGGAAATAATCTATTTAAGTATAAAACACATGCATCTATTTAATCTAATATTTAAATTAATCTATACCCGGGAATAAGTTAACTTATGCGATATACAAAGATATCTTAAAGAAAAAGATAATAAATATCATTCAATTGCTAAAAGAGATGAAACTGTTTAAATATAATTATTTTGACTAAATAGTTAGGAAAAATAATTGTGAAACTACATCGCATATATCGATTGATTATATACTCAACAAGGAATTACAGCTGAAACATCATGTAATAATGCTTTAATGAAAAAATATAATCCAGGTCTCATACACAATACAATATAAAAAAAATTATTGTTAAATCATAAATAAAACTCAATCGTAAATATAATAGTACCAGATATGAGAGGTTATATTCATGAAATCAACAACATTTACCTTCTCTTATTTTTAACAAAATACACTCTAAGAGTATAGAAATGAAAATTCAGTAGAGTATGATTCGATATTCAAGAAAATCAAGATCTTGTTCCGTGTATTCCATCAAAAGAATCACAAAAGTACATAAATTCAAGCTTTTGGAATGTGTTTTTGATAAAATCCTGGTCCCTTCTCTAAATGCATGAGAGAGGTTTAAATAATATTACATATGTGTCAAAAATACAATATTACATAAAAAGCTAAGGAGGTTTCAAACAACCTTCCTCAGAATACTGAAAATAAAAGATAAAAACTAAAAGAAAGATAATGACGTGTTTGATCAGGTTGAACGGTCCTTCCTTTCCATTGAGCTTTTCAATTTGCAGATATCCAAAATTGGCTTCACTTGGGATGGGTGGCCGACTTTGGATCTTAGTTGTCCCGTGAATACAACATCACAAAGAGGTGGCACCATCTTTTGAGTGGAAGTCGTTACACAACGTAAAGCCATCTGCTGACTATATGGTTTTTCTAGAAACTGTCAATGAGATTCATGATCAAGCTTAGATAGCTTTTTTACTGCTTCAATTTTATTTTTGGCGGTCTCTTTCCACTGTCCCTCTAATTGTTTGATATCTGAGAAAAATCCAGGCTTGCATTCTTTAATCAAATTAATATTATAAAGGTTTTCATTCATAACTTTAATTATATTAGTTACTATATCATATGCTCTAGTTGTTTCCCTTTCTTCCTACTTTAATTTCATATCCCAGTTTGTAAATAGAATATCTCTGTGGGATTCTTCAATCTTTGGAAAATAAGCTTTCCTTCCTTCCTCAGATTCTTTCCAAGAGATAAACTCTGATATCTTGTTATCAAATTCTTAATATTCCAATCTTTGATCAACCATTTGATGGACTAATGTATCACTTGTTTCACAATATGGTTTGATCATTGATATTCTTTGACCAAATATTTCTTGTTGTTTTGGCAATTGAGTATTTAGCTTAAGTGTTTCTTTGATGAATTCTTCTGTCTGATGCCGATTTATGAGTTTATCTACTTCTTTTTGTATTATCTAAATCTATGTATATTTTTCTGTAATTCTTGCCTGGTTCTGTAACTTCATTTTCTTTGTGTGTTGGACTATAAAATATATCTAAAAGGGGTATCTCTTCAATTCTAAAAAAAAATGGTGACATTGGGTGGGACTAGGTGATTTCAACATCTGCTTCTAGATTTCCAAATTGTAAGGTCTATTTAGGAGTTTGAAAATCAAAATTTCCTTCAATTCATGTATCTGTCTATGGTAGCTGGAGTTTTTCTTTGAACTTCTCCCATTCTTTATCCATGTCACTATGATTGTCTGTGTCTGATCCTGTGTAGAATTAAAATGAAATTGTTCTTCAACCAAGGTTTCTTTGGTTGTTTCTCAATTATTTATCTCTGTATTCTTTTCAAAACTTTCCTTATGGTCTTATTCCTGATTTTGAGATTGATGTTCAGAAATTTCTGAAACTTGACTTGATTTATCTAGTGATTCTTAATTAGAATTGTGATCAGAATTTTCTTCTAATTTTATATTGGGAGTAGGCTCTCTTATTTCCTCAATATGAAATAGGTCTAACGGAACCCTTGTCAATATTTTGTTTTTGTAAATAGGAAACGATTGAGGTCAGTTGGAGTTAATTTGATTGACGCAAAATGCAAAACTTGTGAGAAAGTCTAGGCCTTTTCAAATAGGTCATCAAATTCATCTTCCTCATGCATGATCTGTCTAATTTTAACCAAAGCAGTAAAGTCTTGAGCGACTTGGTTGGGGTCATATTGTCTCCCTGGCATAGCAGCCACATTCAAGCATGTAATATTCTGCACCTCTTTAATTGTGTGTCCAAAATAAAACAAGGCAAAAGAACCACATTGTACCAGAAAAATTGGCCAAATATATTTCTTATTGTCTTTTAGAGTTTTGGTAAAACCTTCCCCTACTATTTGGTATGCAATTTCTCTCGCCAATAACTTATCTGAAACATAATAAGGAAGAACATGGCAAGTAACAATACTCCCAAAAAATCTGATATAAGTAAAAGTTTCTTCACCAAACCATGCTGCCACTAGAAAAATATATATCTTTGCTTCTTCTAAAAGCCTGGGGGCTTTTGTATCAAAAATAGTTTGATAGATGGGCAACATAATACTTTGACATATATTATAAAAATGGGGACAAAATTGAGATTCCCATAAAAAATTACGAGACACATGGATAGGAGTAGGGTCTTTGAGAGTCCAATTCCAACCCATATTAGGAAATTTTGTACAGAAACAGATGGAATCCATTACATAAGCACTCATAAAAAATGGAAGGATGACCCGAGTAGAGACAACTCTATACTGTCTATACTGTCTAATAGCCATAACCAAATTGTCGGATAAAATGTTACTCCAATTCATAACCACGGAGTTGAAAACCACATCAATTAATGGAATCCATTCCATATAAAACTTGGTACTATAAGCTTTCCCAAAAATTCTACACATCATAGCAGCTGCATAACTATGTGGACCCGATAGAGGTGCAATTGGGTACATACTATTTTTCTCCTATTTGAATTTGCTAGAGCCAGACCTCCAAGTCTGCATGGCATCTATTGGGTCTTCATTCTCTTTTTTTAACTGCTCAATGAAAGCTCTATCATAGGCCTTTTACAGTTCTGGCAGGTGATACATCTTGCGCAAATCGTTTGGAGAAAATGAACCCATGACCTCTTGTCTTGAATTCCTGAATGTCCTGTCTGAGATATCTACATTATCGATAATCCACTTTACCATATCTGTATATGGCAGGATTTTATGCCTCGCATGTTATGAAACTAGCTCCAAAAATAGAATAAAAGAGAGATCAATGCCTTATAAATAAGCCACTTCTATGGGGAAACCTCCTTTACATTACATAAATGAACAATTATTGGATGATACAAATGAAAAAACCTCCTTTCTATATATAGGAGTCCATGGGGTGACAATATAATCCTAGCCCATCTAACAATAATAATGTAAGGGCACAATAATAACAATATGGGGGTTACAGAGGTACAACAATACCAATAAGAGGGTTAAACTAACAACAATAAGGGTCTACAATAGTAATATAGGGACCTAATATGCCCCTCTCCTTAAAAAAGGTGTTGTCCTCAATGCTTGAGTATCTCTGGATGTTTCTATATAAAATTCTCATCCTCCCATGTAGAATCTTAAGTGGGTAAGTTCTTCCACATGATGAGATACTCTGAAATTGATTGATTCCGTAGCTATCGAGTTCTTGTTTTCGTGACTGCTTCAGGTTCCAATATGTTTTTTCCTTTCTCATAAATTTCTTGCAATATTGTTTTAACTGGAAGTTTTTCACCTATAAGCTTCTACAAGCATGAAACATGGAAAACTGGATGCACTCGAGAAGAAGTGAGAGACTCCAATTTGTATGCCATAATACCAATCTTTTGCAACACCTTGTAAGGACCATAGTACTTTGGAGATAATCTATTATCCTTCTTAGATTGATTGAGGTACATTTGTTTGTATGGTTGTGGCCATAAAAATACCCAGTCTCCTACATCAAAACTTCTCTCCCTGCGATGTTCATCTTCCTCTTGTTTCATTTGATTTTGTGAAAATTTTAGCTTATGCTTTAAGAGCTGGAGAACTAGTTGTTGATGCTCAATGTGATATTCCATTTCTTGAACCTTAAAATTTTCTCTTAAATATGATGTGATGGATGGTGGATGATATCCATAAAGTGCCATAAAATGGGTCATTTTTGCTGCAGTATGGAAGGAAGTGTTATACTACCATTCAGCCAGATGTAACCACTTGACCCATTGTGTTTTTTTATCAGATAGAAAACAACTAAGATATCCTTCCAAACATTTGGTCACTATCTCAGTTTTACCATTGGATTGAGGATGATAAGATGAGATATGAGTTGTTGAGTACCCAAACAAGAAAATAATTTTGTCCAAAAATTTCCAGTAAAAATGGGATCTCTGTCACTTACAATAATCTTTGTGTTTCCATGTAGCTTTTGAATTGTTTCCATAAATGTAGTATAAACTGTAATTTCTTTAAATGGATGAGATAATGCACAAAAGTGTGCATACTTGGTAAGTCTATGAACTACCACCATGATGACAATCTTTCCTTCGGACTTAGGTAAACTTGTGATAAAATCCATTGAAATCTCTTCCCAACGTTGATTGGGAATGAAAAAAGGTTGTAGAAGACCCAGGGTCTTAATTGTCTCAACTTTATTTTGCTGGCAAACTAAAAATTCCGCCACAAACTTTTGAATATCAGATTTAAGGCCATCCAAAAAAAAATCTTTCTTCACCTTGTGGTAATTTTTTAAAAATCTCGAGTGTACTCCTAAGGGAGAAGTGTGCAATTCCAAAAGAATATTTTGTTTTAGTTGGGAATTCTTACAAATATATAAGCGATCGTTGTACCATGAGGAATCATTTTTCCAACTAAATGTATCATATGTACTAGGATCTTGCTGCAACTTTTGAATGAATGTCCACAATTCTTCGTCCTTCTTCCATTCATCCCTAGCTTTGGTTATCTAATCTAGTTGGATAATAGAAATGGCACAAAGCAATGCTTCCACCTCTTTATCCTTTCTTGAGAGTGCATATACAACAACATTTAGCTTCCCTTTTTTGTAGATGATTTCAAGGTCATAACCCAACATCTTTGTGACCCATTTTTGCTTCTTTTATGAAGATAGTCTTTGTTCCAAAAAGTATTTAAGACTATCATGATCAGTTTTTACCTTGAAGTGTCTTCCCATTAGGAAAGGTTGCCATTTCTTTAGTGCATGTAGTATTGCCAAGATTTCCTTCTCATAAATAGGTTTCTGTAAATACTTTCCTTTCATTCAACAAATTTCAAAAGCAATGGGTCTTCCTTCTTGCATTAAAACAACACCAAATCCATTTCATGAGGCATCACATTCCACAATAAGGGTTTTTGTGAAGTTTGGCGTAGCTAATACCAATGCTAGGCGCATTGCCTCTTTAAGATGTTCAAAGGCCTTAGTTTCTTCAGGAGTCCATGAAAATGCATCTTTCTTCAATAATTTTGTTAGAGGTGCTGCTATTCTCCCATAATTCTTAACAAACTTGCGATAATATACTGTAAACCCGAGAAATCCTTGCAATTGGTTTATGGTTGTGGGGACTTTCCATTCCTTAATGGCTTTAATTTTGTTATAGTCTACCTTAACACCCTTGTGAGATACAATATGACCCAAATGTTAATATTCAATAAGAAGTTTCAGCACCCATGCCTAGTGTGGGACTAGGAGGTCCAAACAACACCTATAGTAGAGTGGGACCACAGGTATTAGCAACACCTACATTGGTGTGGGCTAAATTTGGTGCATGTCTATTTTAATTATCCCTTAATTAAGATGGACAATAAAATGTAATATAATCTCAAAATAACTTGTAATAGTTAACTAAGTGTGATAAACTCAGTTAGCTCATGAATTTTGAGTTAGAGGTAGTTGGTGAGGCATGCAGAGTAATTTTAGTTGTAACAAAGTTCGAAGTGGAGTGGTACATTAGTTAATGCAGGTTGTAATCAATTTAACTCAGTTAAGTGAGTTAAACTTAGTTGTGCTAGTTGTTACTGTTAGATACACTAGTGAGAGATCAAGTGAATTAAATATTAATTAATTCATAATCAGTGATCTCACGTGCAACTGAGGATTTACTATTATTAGCTGCATGCATGTCAGATCCAGTGGAGACCCAATTGAGATCTAGGTGAAAGGGAAGTTGACTATCAGTTGTATTATTATTGGGTTGCACCCATGCAACCAAACACCCATTGGAGTACGCATGATACTTGCATAGTCAAGGAAGGAAAAAATTCCTAAATAATAGGGATTGCGCAAGCACGACAAGCTATCCAGAGGCAGTAAATTGGCTAAGTATTGGTCAATTTTATCAGAGACATTGTGAGACAATTAGCTAAGTATAGGAGGGCTCTTCAGAGAAGAGTTGTATGTAATTGTTTCATGATTCCATGTTGAATATACAATAGAAGATAGTGGGATTTTGAGCAGCAATATTTCCCTAGGAAATTATCTATGTTGTGGTTTGAAAGATTTTTCTTTGCTTCATGCTTTTGCATAATTTCTACATGGTATCAAAACATATAAAATCACAATTGTGAAGGAGGAGCTGATTTTGTGACTGGATAGAATTCGAATTTGTAGAAATACTTTCTTGGTGCTACAGCTGATTCAGGATCGAAATGGATTTCAATGGCTTGAGGTTGGAGTATGCACCCGAGGGAAGCTCAAACTATATTGTTTGGAAGGACAGGATGGAGAAAATACTCGAATACAATGGATTGAAGGAATTCATTGACAATGATGTTACAAAACCCGCTATGACAGATGCTGCAAATCTTGATGCATAGAAAAATAAAGTGGCAAAGGCGAGGAGGATCCTAATCGAGGGAGTATGAGACCACATTGTAACAAGCCTCCATGGGAAAGCCACACCATATGCAATGTGGAAGGCTTTGACAGATCTATTTCAAAGCAGTAACGACCATAGGAAATTGGTGCTCAAAGATAAACTAAGGAAGATCAAGATGGAGAAAGGCGACTCCATGCCAAAATATTTAAAAAAATTTGTCCAATGTTGGGATGAACTGGGGAGCGTTGGCATAACTATCATTGATGATGATTTGGTGATAGCTTGGCTCTCCTAGGAATTCCCAAGAGTTGGCACAGTTATCAAGACTGTAATATTCAAAAAATTTAGCCTTTAGCTAAATGGAATATTATAGTTGGTTTTATCACCAGGTCGGTAAATAAATGGGTGGGGAGGCCCATAAGTCTCTTGAGTAGCAATAAAAACACTTCAAGTGTGAAATGAGACCCTTTTAGTAGCTAAATAAAGCTCCTCCATGTGTGAACAGGTTTGGATCATGTTGACTTAGTCAACTTTGACCAAGTCAAGAGCGCTGTTAAGGAGGAGTGGAGATTAATTAGAGAATAACACAGTTTTGGAGGGAGATGAATATCATGAAGGAAATAACCTAATTGAGTGGGGACAAGGACATGCAAGCTCATATTCTACTTAAGGAAGAGGATGGCAGTCGTTTGAGTTTATGTTTGAGATTATTATTTTGATATTATTCTGCTTAGAATATTGCTTCCTCTTGTTATTTAGCAGGGTTGCAGTGTTGTTTAGCACCGGGTGTTCTCAAGCGGGGATCCCACCTCTTTCCTTGAGGAGCCTCTTGGAAGAGTATTGTATTCATTTCCACATTCAGGTTTTCAGGCCAAGCTACAACTTTCTTCATCAGCGTATTTTCTGTAGGTTATTATGCTGTGTTGCAGGAAACCTTCCTCCTCTAAGAAAATATCTATTCTCTTGAAATTTGAGGGAATCTACTTCAAATATATTATAATTCAACATTCTACACTCTTTTTCTTCAGTTTTTCAGTGTATCTTCAGCCATTGGGCTTTATATCCCATCTTGTATAGAGTGTATTTCGGAAAACCCTTTCCGGGTTCTTTGTAGGAGTTGGTATTGAGAATAGATCTGTATTGAGCGTATATTTTGAGGCTTATAACAGCCCTAAATATTTTTTACATTCTTTTGCTGTAGCAATGTGTTTATAACTGTGTTGTAGTAGTCTCTAGAATTCTTGTATTGTGACAACAGCTCATTTGTAGAGTGATTTCTTATGGGAGGTTTGTTCCTTCATTGTATATGATTCATGCCTCACTATTATGTATTGATTTGCTGATATAATACATGATGTTATGTCTCCATATTGGTCTCCAATGATTATGAGTTGATTTACACTGCTAATTCCAGTTTTGTGTTCATGTATTGCTGCATCCCCATTTGGGGATATTACAGTGGTATCACAGCATAATCTTGGCTCAACTTGTGGATCTCAGCCGTTATGCTATCAAGAAAAGAAGGAGAAGAAGAGATGTATAGAAAGGACAAAGAGAAGACTCCATTATTTGGAGGAAGAAGGGAAGAGAAGCTCTCAAATATTCTTTCTAAATCTATACAAAGCATTAAAGGAGATCTCAAGAAAATGAGAAGGGAGATGGAATCTCCAGAGGAGTTTGGATCTAGAGCCAAATATATATTTGCACATGATAGGTGTGAGCATGCAGCTACACCCTATTATGCATAGCGTATTCAAATGCCCAAATCTACCATGATAAAGTTGAAAGAAGAGGAAATGCCAAGGAGGGAAACTCTTAGTGATTTTTTTCAAGAGTATGAATCTCAAACTGAGAAGTTTAGAGATCATATCACTTTCCAAGAGTTTTGAAAGATCAAGGTGGAGAGGAGCAACCTGCATGATGTGGATAGATTTTCTCTATCTACTTTTGATGGATCACCAACATGTTCAACCAAAGCTTGGGTGGAGGAGTTACACACCTATTTGCAATAGCATCAAGTTTCTGAAGATGAAGCCATCAAGGTTGCAGCGTTGCATTTTGAAGCTAATGCCTATGCTTGGTGGATATTTGAGTCTTTTTCATTATGAAATGAAAATACTTCATCTTATGCAAAGTTCACTAAGAGATTAGTGGAGAGGTTTAATGACAGACATTCTAGAACATTCTTGGTGAAACCAAACAAACCAAGACAAACAGAACTTTTGCATGGGTTGGAAGGACCTATAAACTCAAATCCATTTCAGAAAACTGTTGGAAAAGCTCACATATTGCATAACCCCTTGCTAGAGGCAAGATCTCTGTCTCATATATTTAGACAAAAGGGCATGAAGGTTTCTTTTTCAAAATAGGATCCTCTTATTGAGCAGATGACTCCCATTCATATTGAAGAGGACGAGAAGGATGGGGGAAATAGCGATGTCACATCTAGAGCATATATAGTCCCTCATGAAGAGGAAGGAGGGTCACATGCTCCAACAAGAGGAATTCTTGTATCATTGCAAGGAATTCCCTAGAATCTCACATATGGAGGACAAAGCAAAATCAATGAGAAGCATAATTGTGAGACATTACAGATGGAAGGAGAAGGTAGGGAGGAAGGTCAATATCACTTCATGAGGAGCACACACCCCTATCTATTTTAGAGAGCTAATGCAAAGAATAGGCAGATTGATTTGGGTTGTGAGGGCAAGGGAAAAGTTACCCATCCATATGTACAGTCCACTCTTGACATTGATGTCTCATTACATGGAGGCATTCCACCCGAGAGGCCACCAAATCTGGAGTTGGTAAGAGACATCTTGCCATTTGGTTCACCCCTCTTAGAATCTGGAGAAGTGAAGACTTTGGAGGAGTATATTATAGTGCAGAGAGTTTTGGATAGACTTAAGGAGGAAGGAGACATTCTCCCATTTTCAGCATTACCCACTCTCACTACATATACTGCGCTGATGAAAGTTGCTACAGTGATGGAGGATGGCACCTTCATGGTGCAAGAGAGCTGCTCCATGGATTTGGAGAAACAAAGGGTACTTCCCTTGAGGAAGGAATCCTCCATATGTTGGATTAGATGGAGGACACTCATGCTTACACTAGCCAAGATCAGGAGATTATTTTTGGATGGTAGCTTCTCATGGGAGGCCAACTTCCAAAGGTCACTACTTCTATTTCATCATGAGTAGTTGCATGATGGGCATGGCAACATTTTGGAGAATGACTTTGGCATGTGGGATGTCAAAGGAAAAGACAACAACATGTGGGGAACTTCACATTTTAGATCTTCAACGCTGTCTCTTAGGAGGATTGATTCATATTGGAGGTCTCAACTCTTGGTAGAGTACTTCAAGGATCTTGGTGCTTGCATGATTCTTGATGACCCGGAGGGAGATTATAGATACATGGTGATTGGAGAGGTCATCTATTCTTATTTTAGAGTCTTCTTGACTAGAGTTTCTAAGCTCAAGAGGAAGCTACTACATGCATCACATGTGGACTTTCTTTCCATGCACTTTGATGCATTTCATTGTTTGATGAAGGAGTTCACTTGGAAGGGCAACCAACAGGATATATATCAGAATATGGAGAGATGCATTGCCCAAATAGTGATGGAGACGATGTCACAGCCACTTCCCTACTCTTTGGAGGTGAGGGAGAATTTCCGGTTGAGCCATTTCAACTCAAGGTCCCAAGTACATGGTGGAGAAGGTATAATTTCTCATTATGTTTTGTACTTATTTACTTTATATGAGAAACATGTTGTGCCAAGGAGGATTATCCCGTCTTGCATATTATATGATGATGTACTTGAAGCCACTTGCAGCATTAATATTGGCTATTTTATTAGTGGTTTGCGGGGGAAGCCACATGATATTTGGTGTGCACCATTGACACCACATTGTGCTTTCATTCTTCTATCTTGTAGAATGATTGTGACAGCAAACAAGTGGCTGGGAGAGCACTTGTTATTAATTTTTTTGATGCAGGAAAGGGATGCAATGTGCTAGTTCTATGTGTGGAACTGTGATCCACTCTCTGGTTGTCATATGGCAGCTTGTTTTCATTGGCTTTTGCTTCCATGTATTGTTGATATTCTTATGATCATGGGGAGCTTTGTTTGGAGAGTGATAGATGAGTTGGAGATTCCCATTGGCAGTATGATTCTCCCTAATTTACATGATGCATGTTTCAGGAGAAGCAATGGGTAGCCCATGATTGCCAAATTGCATGTCTTTCCTCCATGTGGGAAGAGCCATCTGGAGAGTTTGAGTTTCTGGAGGAGGCACTTCATGGCTTATTTTCTTGGTGGGGTAGCTTGGGCCTTTCTTGGTGTTGAGGTATAAAAGGTATCTTTTTAACAATTATTTATCCTACATTAATTATCAATCCGGGAATGACTTTTTATTTCAAGAGTGTACTCAGTCTGAGACGGAAATTTATCCAAGAGAAATGTTGTGTGAGATGTAGTACAGTATTCTAAATACAAAAGTAAACAAATGCTTGGAAGAGAAATCTAATTACAATAACATAAATTCAAATGCTCTGAAACTTAACTATTCACTCAGCAAACATCAATCAAGGATACAGTAGCAATAACTCATTCCTCTAGAAATTGATGCAATTAAAATCAAACTGGAACAAGACAATCAATCTGGGAACTTGAAAGCGATAACCAGTGTTCTCTACAGTTGACAGTCTTGATTTAAAGAAATTAAAGAGAAATAGAATTTGAACTAAGAAAACGCTGTAAACTTAATGAACTGGAAATGAACAGCAAACTGTAATCGAATAACAATGTAAATAAGTAAGGTCTCTGCAATCTGAAACTAATGAATTCGGAAATTATCAGCATCAAATATTAACTTAAAACAACAATTCTATTAAAACCAAGTCCACAACAAACATTGTTAAACAATAATCGACATGAACAACAAACAAATGGAGTTAAATATTGAACATCAAAGCTTTAGTAAATAATAACAAAATGAATAATACGGGAATTAAGATCCTTGTTGAAATGGAATAGCGATGCAATTCATTAACATAACACACCAATATCCATGAAAAATTAAACAAAAAACTGATTAATTTGTAAATTGTAATAAAAGCAAATATGAACTATCTCACAACAATAATGAAAAGATAGAGATACAAACATCGGATCGATTCACCAGAGTCGGGCCCTCAACCACCGGTGAAACACTGTTGGGTTTTACTTTAGAGCTTGAGAAATGGAACAAGAACGTGTCTTTGTATTAATCAAACATGAATAGCTTTTATATCAGTTGCTCTTTGATCACGAGAGTCAAGGAATTACAGTGTTACAAAAGGAATTCAGTCATCATCCATTGTTCCCTAATACATAATACATGCTCTCCTTTTATAATCAGAAAGAGGAGAAATTAAATAGCAAATATGATCTCTCATAACAATATTGGATTATTCCCAACCACTTGATCAACCAGAAAATATATTTCCATCAATATTTCAACAAAACCAAGTCGAATTTGGATTTGCAGCTGTGATAATTTGGAGGATGGCCGCAACAGTAAATCTGAGAAAATCATGCTCAAAGAACCTTGTGTTTCTCTCAATACAGGCCGTATTTGGGCAAACCTTTCTTCACTAAAGTTAATTTGGTCCGTTCTGGACAAAACCCATGTTCTGGAGTTTTCAGATTCTTTTTCATTTTCCCAGAATATCAACCGCAAAACTGTCACTTCTTATTCCAGCAAATTTCTGATTTGGAATATTTGATGATGATTTGGAGATCAAATCCGCAATCTGGAAAATATCTTGGAGGCTAAAATGGTGAGTGATGTTACAAAATATATTAATAAACCATAATTTATAAAATTATGCATAATAATCATCAATTTATTAAAAATAAAGGAGAATAAATAATATTAATCCATAAGAGCATAAATCATTATAAAATGGATTTATATAATAAAATATAATAAATAATATGATAAAGAAGAGTAAAAATGGATGAAATAAGTGTTAAAAAGTGGTCGTATTCACGGCTCAACATACTCCCAAACTGAATATATTGCATGTCCTCATGCAACCCAGAATTGAATATATTGCATGTCCTCATGCAACCCAAAGACAAAACCCATGTGTTAACCAAGAAAAGAAAATTTGTTCATCCCAACTCATGAAATGGATGGAACAAATGAATTTTTCCTCAAATAATGAATATTCAATTTTATCAATCTTGATAAAGGCATAACAATTTTTACAGTTGACGTTCAACTATATGTATATGAAGTTGAAGAACAATGTGACATAAGTAACAACAAACTTCATTAACCATTTTCTAAAAAATTAGATCATTTTGATGCACGGATCATGAGATATAAAAAAAATGGTTGTAGGTGATAATGCATAATTTTTGAAATTTTATGAACTGATTTAGCGTGAAATTATCTGGGTTTGTGTGTTTTAATGATACGTCCTTGTTATCCAGAAATTACAAGAATTTGGTTCATAGTTTTAAAAATATATGCAAATCAATTTCTGCACTGTATAAAAATGAAATTGTATGCCTTAAATGAGAAAGAGAGTAGAAAACATCCATCATGTGTAGCAATTCCCCCCCCCCAAACTGAAGAATTAGCATGTCCTCATGCGATGCTAGAAAACAAAGAGAGGTGGTTGCTACAATCTGTTGAAATCTATGCTTGGTGTAAAACAACATGGAATAAGGGAGGTGTTGAGAATTAATAAGAATATTAATGGATGATAAAGAAGATCACTGACATGGTCATAAGAAAGAAGTGAAGGAAATCAACACTCTCCCAAACTGAAAGATGAGACGTGTCTAAAAAAAAAATGGGAAGTGGTAAATATGTGGAATGAATGATGATAAATAATGCTCAATGGATTTTCATGAAATTCTCTTAAATTCATAATAAATTAGAAAATTATGCTATTTTACCTCAAGTGTTACCTCTGAAAAAATGTGGAAGGACATGTAGAGACTGACCTTTGTTGAAGTTGATGTAGGCTGCGCAGATACTGAAAGTGATGCAAAAGGTGGAAGCCATGTGCACATTCGCAAGCCTTTGCTGTTAGTTGCAACAGTGTGGTCGTGCTGCGAATAGAATTTCCCCCCATATTTGTTGTTCTCCTGTAAACAAATCACAATTCTGTATGCAATTTTCTTGAATCCACAGTTTTGGTTTTGAATAGCAACAGATAAGATGGATGCAAAAAGTTCAATCAACAAAAAATTTGTAGAAATGCAGTATGAATATTGTGGAAAAATGGCAGCGTACTGCACAATAATTATACAGCATGGAAAGACACATACTTATGATATGATCAAAAAATTATCGCATTACTGAAATCAATGCATATTTTGAAATCGTGAATAGATATGGAAATGTTTATGTAATGATTCGAAAATAAGGGAAAAGGACAACTGAGGAAAAAAAATACTTATGCGGTCATTATCCACATAAACCATTATGATCGATTTATAAATAAATTTTATGCATAAGAGGTTCCGAACAAAGGGTTTATGAGCATACTCTCATTTGATATTAGATAAATATATAAGAAAAGGGTTTATCATTACTATTGATTTGTGAAAAATATGACTCCAATACCATCAGCAGAGCTCTGTTTCCCACAGGTGTCTATAACCTTGAAAAAGTTGCTTTCTCACCCTTGGAACCATTATCCTTTATTTATGCCTAGGGAAGTGCCGTGTGATGTCATGATGGAGGCCACTGTGCTGGCTTGGGAACTAGATGAATCACGATGCCATTCACCAGGAAGGAGTGAAAGGTGGGCAGGCTGGCTCGTGATGAGACCTCCTATTCCAAGGAATTTTTATTTTTCTGAGTTGTCCATTGGATCATATCCCTGGTGTGGTGGCCATAATGGGAATGTCACTTCACTACTCCCTTATGATCATGGTAGGCTGGCTCTTGATGAGACCCCCTATCCTCCATTTTCCATATCATAGAATTGTTAGTAATCATATAGAGATTTTTTTTTTTTTTACATATAGCACTTCCCTATTTATATATAAAGGGTGACTCAACACTCCTGAAGAGCAAGGATGGTGGAAGAAGTCTGAACATCTCAATAGAGAGAGTATGTCCTTATTCTTATTTAAAAAATCAAAGAGATTTATGAAGATTTAGGCAAGAACCAACATGATAAAGATAACCAATCATATTAATTTTAGTGAAAATAAAGACATCAAAGGGATATAAATGGTTGTGTCTTTTCCTTTTTCTTATCACTACAATATTTTTTTCTTAAAAATGATAATTTCTCTTTATTAGCTAATTCCAGTAACTTTTAATTTATGTATCCTTGCATGAATTGTATGTTTGTCTTTCAAAGAGTCATGAAAATTTCACAAAAAGTCCTAGAAATGTTGTTTAAAAAACAAGAAAAATGCACTCAAAAAGTGTTGTTCCTTTCCAAATGAACAACAAAAACGAAATGCGAAAATGTTTTTCCTTTGGAAAGGAATAGCAACAACAACATGCGAAAATGCTGTTCCTTTGGAAAGGAACAACAAGAACAGTCGGTGTTGTTCCTTTTGAAAGGAACAGCAAAACTACTGTTTCTTTTAAAAGGAACAACAAAAACAAGCGGTGCTGTTCTTTTTTAAAGGAACAACAAAAACATGCAGCAAAAATGTTTTTCTTTTTTAAAGGAACAACAAAACTAATCAGCGAAAATGTTGTTTCTTTTGGAAGGAACAACAAAAATAAACACACAAACGCACTGTTTCTTAAGAGGAACGGTTGTTGTTCCTTAAGAGGAACAACAAACAGTTATAAACACGCAAAGATGTTGTAGGGAACCAAAAAGGAAAAAAATAGAGGAAAGAACAAAGCTAATGTGCAATCCATTGTCAAGCAAATCCAATCAGATAGGAAAATCTATGTACAGGTTTCAAGAAAAAGTAATTTTTTTACAGAATTGGTGCTACCGAAGAATTGCCTTCTGCAATTGAAACTTGCATGGTGGGGTCCTTATTTTTCAATTGCCACTGGAGCGGAAATTATAATTTGAAGAGATTAACACCTGAAACACAAAAACATAAAAGAAATCAGAAAAGAAACAACACTTTATTAAGTTACAACAGCTATGATGTTATTTCCTAAGGGAATATCAATCTGTTAATGGGAAAAAAATGATCTTTTTGAAAAATGTTTTGGCAGCAGTGACATGAATCTTGAAATGGAAACCAATTCTTCATTTATTCTTGTTATGAATATGTTACGTAATGAACTGGATGAAATGCTCTTGTTTTACTAAAATTTCTCTCAATAATCGCTCGTCCATAAATTGACCTTCTTTGTTCTCCTAAGACCTGCAAAAAACGAGTGTCTACCTGCAATAGAACATTAAATCATGGAGTAAGAAAGGTGTACGTGCTCCCTTAATCCAAGAATTATGCAAAAAAGTAACAATTAGTTACTCTATAGAACAAATCCACGGAAAAACAAAACAAATTTTATTTGTCACCTGCGGGAGAGCAGTGGTCGACTATACTAAGCAGCAATGTTTTAATCATACCTTCTTTTTTTTTCGTCCGATTTGAATGATTCCAAAGTAAAATGAGAGATAATTCAAAGGTTTATCTCCAATAGAAATAGGTTTTAAAAATTCCATGTAATGGTATGTTAAATTTGCTTAGAACAACTTGCATAATAGAGTCATTTTCGATTTTCCAGCTCAGACCAATAGTTGATATTTCAAGCATAAATTATTTGTTTGATGACAGATTAAGCTGATTCAAATTTGAGATTAAATTAAATTAATTTATTTATCTCCAATATAAACATGTTTTTAATACAAGAATAATTGATGAGTCAAATACGTTAATGAACAACCGAGAAAACAAAGTTTCAAGAGTGCTGATTTATGATAGACAGTCAATATTTTGGTCATATATTCCTCATACGATATCAAAATTGAGTGATTCAAATTGAATTATAAGCTAGATTCATAGTGGAATCTACTATAGAAACAATTTTTAAAAATATAGTCATTTAGGCCTCCAAAAACTAACTGTCCCAACTCTATTATTGAGCTGCCTACTAGACACCCTATCAATGTTTTGGTCTAACTTTTTCGTTTCAAATCCAAATGGAGTGATTCAAATTGGGTTGGAAAGTATACATAAAGGGCTACTTAGGATAGAAATATGTTTTAAAAATATTCAATTTTGGTCCCCCAAAACATGACTGTTCCAACTGTGTTTTCAGAAATTTCATCAAGCCCACAAGCCAAAAAAATATGATATTCAATAAATTTTTCCATATTGGTGATAAAAATGGATATGAATGTTTGTAGAATTTTTATTTTCAATATAATGCATCTACATGCAAAAATAGATTAAAATATTTATCACCGATGTTGATTTCCACAACGTGTTGCAACAAAAACAACTATTTTTACAAAAATAAAATAATAAAAAAAATGTGTTTATTTCCTTATTTATTTTATTTTCTCCACTAATCTACTCTTCTTTGAATATCGAATATGCTTATGTATAAGAGTATTCCCAGTGGAGCCATTTCCAAAATAAGGCCTCTAGTATGTACATACCCAAATTTGAAAAATGCATGTTGATAAATAGTAGGGTATGAGAAGCCAATTTCCCTTCTTGTAAAAAAAAAACAAATTGGGCGAGAATTCTCAATTTCTTGGGAATCTTGCTTAGTCCCTTCTGTTTGGCTATGTACCTCAGCAAAGGCTACATATGGTGATTCTGTGGCCTAAAGGGAACTAGTAGGTTGTCTAGAAATAACTTTCCTAGGTCCTACTGATGGCTGAGATTCAGTTTTCTTAAGAATTTTGTCAATAAAGGTCGTTCTCCCAAGGGTCACCGGTCCCTTCGGTTTTTCAGGTTTGGGAGGAATTTTGTCTTGTTTAGATTTTCTAGTCATTAAAAAAAAAACAAGCCTTAATTCCTACCTAAAGAAATAAATTTACCCAATTCTGCTGTGAAGCAGGCTATGAGCAAGTATGTTCCTTGCTCGGTGCGCAAGTTCTTACCTTCCGTCTTTAATACCCAATTATTCCCAAGCAGAACAAAAGGTCAAATGTGCATCACTCCTTCTAAATGGCATACACTCTCCCTAGCAACAACGCCAAAATGTTGAGGTATAAAAGGTATCTTTTTAACACCTATTTATCCTACATTAATTATCAATCTGGGAATGACTTTTTATTTCAAGAGTGTACTCAGTCCGAGGTGGCAATTTATACAAGAGCAATGTTGTGTGAGATCTAGTGCAATATTATAAATACAAAAGTAAACAAATGCTTGGAAGAGAAATCTAATTACAATAACATAAATTCAAATGCTCTGAAACTTAACTATTCACTCAGCAAACATCAATCGAGGATACAGTAGCAATAACTCATTCCTCTAGAAATTGATGCAATTAAAATCAAAATGGAATAAGACAATCAATCTGGGAACTTGGAAGCAATAACCAGTGTTCTCTACAGTTGACAATCTTGATTTAAAGAAATTAAAGAGAAATAGAATTCGAACTAAGAAAACGTTGTAAACTTAATGAACTGGAAATGAACAGCAAACTGTAATCGAATAACAAGGTAAATAAGTAAGGTCTCTGCAATCTGAAACTAATGAATTCAGAAATGATTAGCAGCAAATATTAACTTAAAACAATAATTCTATTAAACACCAAGCCCACAACAAACGTTGTTAAACAGTAATCGACATGAACAGCAAGCAAATGGAGTTAAATATTGAACAACAAAGCTTTAGTAAACAATAACAAGATGAATAATACGGGAATTAAGATCCTTGTTGAAATGGAATAGCGATGCAATTCATTAACGTAACACACCAATATCCATAAACAATTAAACAACAAACCGATTAACTTGCAAACTGTAATAAAAGCAAATATGAACTATCTCACAACAATAATGAAAAGATAGAGATACAAACAGCGGATCGATCCACCAGGGTCGGGCCCTCAACCACCGGTGAAACGCCGCTGGGTTTTACTTCAGAGCTTGATAAATGGAACGAGAATGCATCTTTGTATTAATAAAACATGAATAGCTTTTACATCAGTTGCTCTTTGAACACGAGACTCAAAGAATTACAGTGTTACAAAAGGAATTCAATAATCATCCATTGTTCCCCAATACATAATACATGCTCTCCTTTTATAATCAGAAAGAGGTGAAATTAAATAGCAAATATGATCTCTCATAACAATATTGGATTGTTCCCAACAACTTGATCAATCAAAAAATATATTTCCATCAATATTTCAACAAAACCAAGTCGAATTTGGATTTGCAGCTGAGATAATTTGGAGGACGGCCGCAATAGTAAATATGAGAAAATCGTGCTCAAATAACCTTGTGTTTCTCTCAATACAGGCCGAATTTGGGCAAACCGTTTTGAAATAAAGTTAATTTGGTCCGTTCTGGACAAAACCCATGTTCCAGATTTTCCATATTCTTCTTCATTTTCCCAGAATCTCAATTGAAAAACTGTCACTTCTTATTCCAGTGAATTTCTGAGTTGGAATATTTGACGATGATTTGGAGATCAAATCTGCAATCTAGAAAATATCTTGGAGGTGAAAATGGTGAGTGATGTTACAAAATATATTAATAAACCATCATTGATAAAATTATGCATAATAATCATCAATTTATTAAAAATAAAGGAGAATAAATAATATTAATCCATAAGAGAATAAATCATTATAAAATGGATTTATATAATAAATTATAATAAATGATATGATAAAGAAGAGTAAAAATGGATGAAATAAGTGTTAAAAAGTTGTCGTATTCACGGCCCAACACTTGGAGGCCATGAAATATCGGCCCAAGATCAGAAACAACCCCATACTTACCATAAATGGAGAGAGAACCCACTTGGGTGGGAGGATCATATATCTCCATGCAGCCCCAACACATTCTATGAACCAAGGGTTGAGGATCTCTTTGATGAGCTACCTAGAATGGCTCATTTCATTTGGATGATAGCATGGGTGTGGGAGTCACTCATTAGGAATGAGATTCCCCATGTTTTTCATCACTCCTACCTTGAGGAGGCCATTAGATAGCAAGGAGGTTTCCACTTACACCTTTTACATTTCTATGATGTGAGCCATGTGGTTTTGCATACTTGGGAGGAAACATTGGAGGGCAGATTTGTTGTAGATTATTTTAAGCAGTGGTGAGGACTATTGATGAAGAGGCCACAAGAGGAGGAGGGGAGGAATTTTTCTCTCCTCATACAGTTGCTTGAGGAAAAGCAACATTTTAGAGGGGAGGACTGTAATATTCCAAAATTTTAGCCTTCAGCTAAATGGAATATTATAGTTGGTTTTATCACTAGGTCGGTAAATAAATGGGTGGGGAGGCCCATAAGTCTTTTGAGCAGCAATAAAAACACTTCAAGTGTGAAAGGAGACCCTTGTAGTAGCTAAATAAATCTCCTCCATGGTGAACAGGTTTGGATCATGTTGATTCAATCAACTTTGACCAATTCAACAACGCTGTTAAGGAGGACTGGAGATTAATTAGAGAATAATGTAGTTTTGGAGGGAAATGAATCTCATGAAGGAAATGAACTAATTGACTGGGGCCAAGGACATGCAAGATCATATTCTACTTAAGGAAGAGGATGGCAGCCATTTGAGTTTATTTTTGAGATTATTATTTTGATATTGGTCTACTTAGACTATTGCTTCCTCTTGCTATTTAGCAGGGTTGCAGTGTTGTTTAACACCGGGTGTTCTCGAGCGGGGATCCCACCTCTTTCCTTGAGGATCCTCTTGGAAGAGTATTGTATTAATTTCCACATTCAGGTTTTCAGGCCAAGCTACAACTTTCTTCATTAGCGCAGTTTCTGTAGGTTATTGTGCTGAGTTGCAGGGTGTAGCAGTGGAGGGGTTAGAATCCCACTTTCTGAGCTATTTTCTCATAGGAGGAAGGTTTCCTTCTCTTGGGAGATCAGTTTGGAGAGTTCTTGGGAAAATTTCAGATCCTTGGCATTAGGCCATACATTTCCCATCATTTCCAACGTTGTTCCAGCTAAGGAATGCGTTATTTTTGGAAGGCAACTTCAGTGGAAGATCTTGTGGTTTCTCTGTAGTGTTTCCTTGTGATTGAGGGGTTCATCCTTTCATGGGAGGAGACCTTTGAGGGGATCTACTTCAGATCTATTATACTTCAGCCTTATACACTCTTGTTCTTCAGTTTTGCAGTGTATCTTCAGCCATTGGGCTTTAGATCCCATCTTGTATAGAGTGTATTTCTGAAAACCCTTTCCGCCTTCTTTGTAGGAGTTGGTATTGAGCATATATTTTGAGGCTTATAATAGCCCTACATATTTTGTACATTATTTTTCTGTAGCAGTGTGTTTATAACTGTGCTATAGCAGTTTCCAACATTCTTGTATTGTGACAGCAGCTCATTTGTGGAGTGATTTCTTATGGGAGACTTGTTCCTTCATTGTATATGATTCATGCCTCACTATTATGTATTGATTTTGCTGATATAATACATGATGTTATGTCTCCATATTGGTCTCCAATGATTATGAGTTGATTTACACTACTAATTCCAGTTTTGTGTTCATGTATTGCTGCATCCCCATTTTGGGATATTACAAAGACTCTGTCAATGGAAGGGAAAAGCTGCCAGATTGGGAATGACGGTGGTTGGATTTGGTGCAGGAGGAGTTCAAACAGAACACTAGAGATGGATCTTCATATAAGGATGAAGATGAAGAAAATTGTGCTTTGGCTGCCAAGGTGATGAAAGGGAAGGGGAAGAAATTCCATTCCAAATTCGAGTCCAAAGACGACAAGAAGCGAGACATGTCCAGGATGAAGTGTTTTCACTGTCACGAGCATGGGAATTATGCTACTAACTATCCACAGAAGAAGAACAAAAAGGCTGGAGGATCTACAGATGGTGAGGCTTTGGCCTTGCAATTTGAGCTTGACTTCTCATTGATCACATGCATGGTGTCAAGTGCATTGGGATTTGTGTGTTATTTGGATAGTGGCGCTTCCTTTCACATTACGGGAGACAAGGAACTTTTCAGTAGCTTGGAGGAGAAGGATCTCGCATATTAAAATGGGTGATGACAGAAAGTACAATGCTACCGAGATTGGTACCATTACCTTCCAAAGGTAGTCATGTAAACCCTTTCAATTAAAAGATGTAATGCATGTACCAAGTTTTAAGAAAAAATTACTCAGTTGCAATGTTGGAGGATAGAGGCTATGATGTTTTTTTTAGTGAAGGAAAAGCTTTCCTGCGACACAAAACAATAGGACAAGACAAGAAGATAAGGATTCGAGTTAAGAATCTTTACAAGTTGGATGTAGATGGCTAAGCAACATTGATGGGAAAGGCAGACAAAGTGGTGAGTCGGGATGAGGGAAAATTACAGCACAAGAGATTGGACCATCTTCCCCATGGAGCCTTGAAAGTCATGCAACAAATTTCTACTAGTCTTCCTAAGGGTACACTTGCACAGTCAAAAACATGCAAGGGATGTACTATGGGAAAATATGTAAAGTCCACCTTTCATGAGAAGGAGAATTGAGCTTCAGGGATCCTTGAAAGAGTTCACACAGATGTGTGTGGACCATTCTCTGTTGCTTCAACAACAAAACATAAGTACCATGTGATATTTTTTGATGAATTTTCTCATAAGTTCTGGATATTATTCATGTAGAAGAAATATTAGACATTCTAAAAGTTTCTTGAGTTTAAGGCACTGGTGGAGAAAGAGTCTGGGAAGCAAGTGTAGGCTCTTAGGAGCGATAATGGTGGAGAGTACATCTTTAACGAATTCAAAAACTTCTGCAGCAAAGAAGGAATTCGAAGAGAACTGATAGCACCTCATAACCCACAACAGAATGGGGTCATTGAAAGAAAGAACAGAATGATTGTGGGTGTAGAAAGAGCGATGTTGCATGATCAAGGCCTACCAATGCATCTGTAGGCGGAAGCATGCAACACTGTGGTATTTGTAGAGAACCGTTGTCCTCATAAGATACATGGCATGAGTGCACTAGAAGAGGCTTTCACTAGTAAGAAACTTGATGTTTCACACTTTAAGATTTTTGGCTCATATGTTTATGTGCATGTGACCAAAGATGCCAAGAAGAAGTTGGAACTGACAGCTGAGATCGAGAGTTTTGTGGGGTACACTACAACACCCCACAACTATCGAGTGTATTTTCCAAAAATCAGAATGATTGTTGTGTGACAAGATATAAAATTTGATGAGGAGAAAGCCATACAGTTGTCCCTTGAGAGGGAGCTAGAATTTCATGCGGAGGAGGAACTTTTGGTTCACAAGGATGAGCTACAAGATGTGAAGCAACCACATGAGGAGGGTCATGGAGTGGCGGAAAACACTCATGCAAAGCCATACATCAGAAATGGCAGAAGGTGCACCACGAAAGCTGATATATTGAGAGTTGATGCTACAGAGAATGTAGGAGACCCTACTTCACAACGCAGACAGAGATAGTCTCCAAACATGTTTACTAGATACATGGCTCTTATGAGAAAATGTATTGTGACTGCACCATCTTCCTTTTAGGAGGCAGTGCAGCAACCAACATGGGTTGATGCAATGGTGGAGGAGTATGACTCCATTGTCAAGAATAATGCATGGGATACTGTCCCAAGACTGGTCGACAAATCAGTGGTTGGATTGAGATGGATCTACAAGGTAAAACAAGTTGTTGATGGGAGTGTGGAGAAATACAAGGCCAGATTTGTGGCTCGAGGATTCTCATAGATCGAGGGGATTGATTATGATGCGACCTTTGCACCAATTGCAAGGTATTCTTCCATTAGATCCATCCTTGCACTCGAAGTGCAGATGGGATGGTGCATTCATCAGATGGATGTGAAAACTGTGTTTCTCAATGGAGTGATTGAGGAAGAAGTGTACATAGAGAAACTTGAAGGTTTCAAGATCTGCAACAATGAGTCGCATGTGTGTCAACTCAAGAGAGCATTGTATGGGCTGAAGCAAGCACCTCGTGCTTGGTACACTCAGATATACAGATATTTCACCGGACTGGGCTTCACCAAAAGTGAAGTTGATGCAAACTTGTACCAGATTGTGGTTGAGGGTAAGCTATTGATTATTGTTCTTTATGTTGATGATCTAATTTTGACTGGTGATTAGCAGCTGATACACTCATGCAAGGAGGATCTTGTAAGGGAGTTCGAAATGAAGGACATGGGAATCCTTCATTATTTCTTTGGCTTGGAAATATGACAGTAGGATGGTGAAATTTTTGTTTCTCAAGGAAAGTACGCCAGAGAGATACTAGGTAAGTTTCACATGGAGAGATGCAAAGCCATGGATACTCCTCTTTCAGGAAATTGGAGGAAAGAGGATGCTACTTCTGGAGAGGTAGTGGATGCTACTGTCTACAGGTAGTTAGTTGGTTCACTGATGTATCTAGTGAAAACCAAACCAGAAATTTGCTACATAGTTAACCAGTTGATTCAAGCTATGGTTAAGCCTACCAAGCTCTTTTGAACGGCGGAGAAGCATGTCTTGAGATACTTGAGGGGCACATCAGAGTATGGTCTATGATACATACATATAGAGAGAGTGAAGCTTCAAGGCTTCACAGATGCATATTGGGCAAGAAGTCCATCAAACAGAAAGATCACATCAGGAGGGATCTTCAACATAGGACCGAAAAACGTTTCTTGGTACAACAGGAAGGAGCGATCTATGGCATTCAATTTAGTGGAAGCAGAGTACATGGTAGCAAGTCAAGCTACATTTGAGGCTATCTTGATAAGAAATATCTTGGTTGGTTTGTTTGGTTCTCAGATGGATCTGACAGTGATACATTGTGATAATCAAAGTTGCATTAAACTCTCGATTAATCATGTGTTTCATGATAGGTACAAGAACATAGATATCCGATACCATCATCTCAGAGATTGTGTGCAGAGGAGAATAATTTTTCTTCAGTACATTCCCACGGAAGATCAGGATGCAAATATTCAGATGAAGGTGCTCACCAGGAGAAAATTCGAATACCATAGAGGCAGGATCGGGGTGAAGGATAATTCCTTTCTTGTTGAGAGGGAGTGTTGCAATTCAACAAGAAATTTCAATACCCATGCCTACTTTGGGACTAGGAGGTCCAAGCAGCAACTACACTAGAGTGGGACCATAGGTCTTAGCATCACCTACACTGGTGTGGGCTAAATTTGGTGCATGTCTATTTTATTTATCCCTTAATTAAGATGGAAAATAAAATGTAATTTAGTCTCAAAATAACTTGTAATAGTTAATTGAGTGTGATAAACTAAATTAGCTCATGAAATTCGAGTTAGAGGTAGTTGGTGAGGCATGCAGATTAATTCTAGTTTTAACAGATTTTGAAATGCAATGGTGCATTATTTAATGCAGGTTGTAATCAATTTAACTCAGTTAAGTGAGTTAAACTCAATTTTTCTAGTTGTAACTGTTAGATACACTAGTGAGAGATCAAGTGAATTAAATATTAATTAATTCACAAACAATGATCTCACATGCAACTGAGGATTTACTATTATTAGCTGCATGAATGTCAGATCCGGTGGAGACCCAGTTGAGATCTAGGTGAAAGGGAAGTTGACTATCAGTTGTATGATTATTGGGTTGCACCCATGCAACCAAAAACCCATGGGAATTACCATGATACTTGCGCAGTCAAGGAAGGCCAAAATTCCTAAATAATATGGATTGCATTCATCAGGGATTGCGCAAGCATGGTAGGTTGTTTGTGGGAGTAAATTGGCTAAGTAATGGTCAATTTTATCAGAGACTGTGTGAGACAATTAGCTAAGTACAGGAGGTCTCTTGTGAGAAGAGTTGTATGTAATTGTTTCATGATTCCATGTTGAATATACAATAGAAGATAGTGGGGTTTTGAGCAGCAAGCTTTCCCTAGGAAATTATCTGTGTTGTGGTTTGATTGATTCTTCTTTGCTTCATGTGATTGGCGATTGTGTTTTTAATTCCGAATCATATTTGTAAAAGTGATTCAGTATTTAACTTTAGTACATTGTTAGATCAGATTGAATCCATGATATACATTCTTGTTGTATAATTTCTACATTAGATATTCCACCTCTTGTACTCCAAAGAAACATTTGGAGGTTTTTTCATATAATTGTTTCTCCTCCAATAGTTTGAGTACCCGAGTACCCTGTCAACATGTTGAACATGATCCTTCCAAGACCTGTTGTATATTAGTATATCATCAAAAAATACTAACAAAAAATTTCCAAGGAAGGGTTTGAAAATGGAATTCATCAACCCTTAAAATGTAGAAGGTGCATTGGTAAGTCCAAAAGGCATGAACAAAAATTCATAATGACCCTCATGAGTTCGAAATCCTGTTTTCGAAATATATTCAATCTTCATTCTAATTGATGATATCCTGAACGAAGATCCAAATTGGTAAAATAAATTGCTCCGTGTAATTCATCCAATAATTCATCAATCACATGAATGGGAAATTTATCTTTAATAGTGAGCTTGTTTATCTCCCTATAATCCGGACACATGCACCATGATCCATCCTTCTTGTGCACCGATACTACTGGAGTAGAGAAAGAACTTTGACTTGGTTAAATTATATCGACCTCTAACATTTCTGCAATCACACGTTCAATTTCGATCTTTTGGACATAAGGATATCTGTAAGGCCTAATTTTTGGAGGAACACTTCCTGGAATCAAATGAATAGCGTGATCATGATCATGAATAGGTGGGAGTCCTTTGGGAGTTTCAAACACCTTGGAATGATTTTCCAAGAATTTTTGGAGATCTGGAGAAATATATGATCTTGATGTTGGAACTTCTAGTAAGCATAATGGTGCAATTACGCCTCATTTCTATTCCTTCAGAATATTTTTCATGACATTAGATCTTATTGTCTTTCCCAACTTCCCTACGATACCTTGTAATTCAACTTCCTTTCCTTTGGAAAAAAATTTCAAGAAAAGTTGTTGAAAATTAAAAGCTACCGTCCCCAAAGATTGTAACCATTGTACTCCTAGTACAACATCAACACCTCCCATTGGGATGGAAATAATTGGACTTTTCAATACATATTCCTCGATGGTTAGCTTGATATTATGGAATTTTCCAGAGAAATTTATAGTTCCTCCATTTGCAACCATCAATTGACATTGTGGTGTTGGGTATAGGAAGCAATTCAATTCCTTGGCTACCATACAATGAATAAAATTATGGGTACTACCTGAGTCAATCAACACTATTGCCATTTTCTTCTTGATATGTCCTTCTATCTTGAGAGTTTGAGGAGTGGTAATTCATGCAAATGCATTACAAGATATGGTCAGACTCATTTATTCTTTCTCTAGGGTTGGTTCCTAGTGTATATCCTCTTATTTTGAAGTTTCTTTTTCACTTTCTTCCTCCTCTTCACAATCTATGTAAAATAATTTCTTATCAACACAATTATGACCTCTATTGTATTTGCTATCACAACTGTAGAAAATCATTTTTTCTCTTTTTTCTTCCAATTGTTGTGGTGTCAACCTTGTAGGTTGTGGAAGTCTAGGAGTAGAAACACTTCCATCTTTATAGATGTGAGTGGTAGGCTTCCTTGTCACCATAACTTTACATTCAATTTTTCTTACCAACCTGAATGCCTTCTCCAGTGAATCAGGTTCCCAAAGGCGAACCTCATGTTGGATGTTATCCTTTAAAATCCCTATGAAGACAACAATCCTGTGTTCCTCCAAAATATCAGTTACCCTTATATTCAATTTTTGGAAGTCCTCAATGTGCTCCACCACTGAACACTTTTATTTGATATTTATCAATTGGCTAAAGAAGGTGTTTCTCTTTATATCTTCTTAATGTGCTATCATTTCCTCCGTAAAAATTGATCAAGTGACAATTTTTTTACGGGAGCAAAGCCATCGATACCATTCAAATGCATTTTGTTCTAAATGTAAAGTTGTAATACGTACCTTTTGTGTGTGTTTTCACATTATTGAGACCAAAATATTTCTCCATCTATAGTATCCATGTTACAGAATCCTTGCCATCAAACTTCCTCATATCGATCTTTGGAGTATGATGGGTCTTCAATCCAACATTATAGTTTATGAAATCATGATTAACATTTATTTTGTTCTCATCATGAGTTTCCTCTACTATATTTTCACCATTAGGAATCATTTCTTGTATCAAATTTGTCAAACCTTCCTTCATACCTTCCGTTTCTGCTTTTATATCATTCTTCATTTCTTCCATTTTTTCTTCCATGTATTTCATGCCATTCTTCAAATCGTCCATCACGCCTTTCTTCAAAATATCCATATTAGATTCCATGCCCTTCTTCAAACCATCCATCTTAGCTTCCATACCTTTCTTCAAAACTTCCATTTCATTTTTTGTTGCTCTTTGCGAGAGCGAAATTTGGTGCACTTGCTCTTGTAATTTTGATATATCATGTTTCAATTCTTCCTCTTCAAGAGTTATAGTATAGACTTGTGAGGGCTTAATGGGTGTTCAATTCTTTTTAGGGGGAATTTTAGAACCCAATACTGATATCTATGCTTTAATATTCCCTTGAAAACACTTCAAACTAATTTTTCAAACAAGACTTATGAAATTTGAAAAAGAAAATACACATCTTTTTCTTGCTTTTGAGGATCTCGATATTGAAATTGATGTATGTCTGTAATTTCGAATCTTCAATATCTAAAATTCAGTCTTGTATTATCCCTCTAAACCTTCTTTCAAATTCCACAAGTCAGACTTGATTCGGATGCTTCAAGGAAAATTTATGCCCAATCTCCAACAATGAACTAATTATGGATAGGTTCAGTGGAGCGAACTTGTACGGCATGCCACGTGTCACTATTTCCTCCTTCAGCTCTGAAATTGATACAAAGAAAACTAAAGTTAGTGTAATTTCGGTCACTTTTTATAGAATCCCAATCCTATTCTCAAAGAGAGAGTTATGACGATTTTCCCTAGGTCACATCTTTTAAATGAAATTTAGGAGCCTGCAAAAAACGTAACTTCCAAAGATCATATCTCCAAAAATATTGCGAACCAAGCTCGAATTTTTTTACAGGAAGCTCCTCAGGATTTTGGCTTCTCCTGGTAGAAATTTCAACTTCTGAACCTTCGCAGAAAAAAAGTTATAGCAAAAATTCCATGATGACCTATTTGGAGCAGCAAAACCCTATAATGCAAAGTTGTGATACCAA
Source organism: Pinus albicaulis (assembly GCA_034641835.2). Lineage (NCBI taxonomy): Eukaryota > Viridiplantae > Streptophyta > Pinopsida > Pinales > Pinaceae > Pinus > Pinus albicaulis. Next base: position 689,514,741 of record CM076584.1, on the reverse strand, counting down.
ATGTTATGAAACCAGCTCCAAAAATAGAAGAAAAGAGAGATCAATGCCTTAGAAGTAAGCCAATTCGAGGGGGAAACCTCCTTTACATTACCTAAATGAAAAATTCTTGGATGATACAAATGAAAAAACCTCCTTTCTATAAATAGGAGTCCATGGGGTCACAATATAATCCTAGCCGACCTAACAATAATAATGTAAGGGCACAATAATAAAAATATTGGGGTTACAGGGGTACAGAAATAACAATAAGGGGGCTAAACTAAAAACAATAAGGGACTACACTAGTAATATAGGGACCTAACATCGCAGCTATTCTTTGTTAGAAAGAAGAGGCTACCTCAAAATAGGAAGCTTCAGACGGGACTTTAGCATCAGGTGTTGCTCTGATTACCAAAAACTTTGGATTTTCATCTTCTAACAGATTATACATGGCTTCCCACAACGTAGCTCCACCATATTTGTTGCATGTAGTATCACTAAAGAGAATTTGCATGTCTGAGTCCTCGGATGCAGAAGGGTCGACTGTCTTTTTTCCTTTCATCGTCATCTCTCAGTGTTATTCCCTGAGATTGAACAATAGAGAAGTCAAAATGAACGTAAAGCAAAAATAAAAGCAGAGGTTTAATTAAAACAGTACATTCGATAAGGATGGGACTCTTATTTCAAACATGAGTAAATAGATACAAATCTCCTCGAGCCTTTAAAAGAGTAAATGCAGTTGATTTCTAATAATTACGCATTATGACTTCCGTGTGATTCTTTTCAGGTCTTTTAAAAAACATCGCATCACAAACCCGAACAATATTTCAAAATGATACTATTTAAGTGTAATGTTGATTTTGCAATCGCGATAAATCGCAATATCCAAAAATCACAATATTGTGTTATCGCAAAGTCACAAGACTGAAATATTCGCCACGTTGTAGTATCGTAAGATCGCAAGATTTAAGTTATGGTATTTCGAAATTTATTTATGTCTTTGTGATTTGGGATGCGCGATGTATTATTTAGGCAGATTTTTCCTTATATTAAGTATGTTCTAAGCACTTTATGAACTTTTTGGAAATATTCCAAGACCTTTATAAAGAGAGCAATATAATATTTAATCTTAAAAAGGGGTTTTATTGATCACTTTATCGCGTGTTCCAACTAATGGTTATTTGCATTATCTTTGGCTTCTGCGATTTGCGTTAAAGAGAAAAGTTCTTAGTCCTAAGTGACTTAGCTCAATGATTTAACCTTTTCTAAGGTAAAAAAACCTTACTTGTTAGTTTGTTTCTTGAAAATTTTAAAAGAGTCCCCACTGTTTATTATTATTATATTGGTTATTATAAAAATTAAATGGGGGGTTGTTGAATAGTAAAACACACACAAATTTATTATGTTGTGAATGTGTAAAACTTGAGATTGTATGAGCCTCCAATGATTCACTATCATGAAGAGAATGTCCAGAGTCCATCTATTGAATATTTTTGTCCTTAGTATTTAGATGAGTTGCATGAAGACACAATTCTTAATATGAGAATTGTAGAAATTATACAATATGCATGTATATCTTGGATTCACCTGATCTAACAATATGTGAAAGTTAAATAATGAATCGCTTCTACAAATATTTGCAGAATTAAAAACAAAATCGCCAATTACATAAGCATGAATAAAGTTCAATCACACACAACACAGATAATTTCTTGGGGAAAGCTTATAGCTAAAAACCCCACTATATTCTATTGTATATTATATCATGGATCATGAAACAATTGCATACAAAAATCTAATCACAAGAGCTCTCAGCACATCAGCTAATTGTCTCACACTGTCATACAGAAATTGGAAAATCCCTAAGCCAATTTACTGTCTCCAGATAGCCTACCTTCATTGTGCAATCCCCGCTAAAAGAAATCCCTGAATTGATGCCTTCTTTCCCGCCTTGACTGTGCAAGTATCATGGGCTCATCCAATGTGTGTGTGCTTGAATGTGTGCAAGAGGATAATGTCACAACTGATAGTTATCTTCCCTTTCACCTAGAACTCAACTTGGTCTCCACAAGATCTGACATGCATGCAGTTAATAATAGTAAATCTTCAGTTGCAAGTGAGAACACTACATGTGAATTAATTAATAATTAATTCACTTTATCTCTCACTAGTGTATCTTCAGTTACAACTAGCGCAACTGAGTTTAAATCACTTAATTGAGTTAAACTATTTACAATTTTCACAACTCATGCACCACTGCACTTCCAACTCTGTTACAACTAGAATCACTCAGTTACAACTAAAGTCAACCTGCATGTCCCACCAACCAACCTCTTAACTCGAAATTCAATTAGCTAACTGATTTTCCACTTTAGTTAACTATTTTCAAGTTCTCATTGAGAATATATTATAGTATAATTTCCATCTAAATTAAGGGATAATAAAAATAGACATGCACCTAAAAATAACTTCTGGGCCCCACCCTAGTGTAGGTGCTTAATTTTCACTAGGATTGATCTGAAATGAGTGTTAGTTTGTTGTGCTAAGTGTCCTTTTAGTAATAAAAACATGTACAATTTGTCTCCATTTGTTTTCTTAAGGAATGAGTGTTTTAACCATGAAACATAGATGAATTTGTGAACTTTAAGCATGAAAATAAGCCTAAGTAACACTATACATAAGTGTATAATAGAGAATAAACATCACACATAAGTTTTACACAATAGGCATGATGAATCAGTTCACCCCTCCTGGGCTACATCTGCTGGTCCAGCTTCCAATGACATATCCCTCTTTGTCATTATGCTCAAAATTGAAAATTACATTTTTTTACAAGCCTCTAATGGTTGTTTTTCTCTACATCAGTGGCTCCAAAATGCTCAAATTAGTCTAGGTAGACTCTTGTTTCAACCAAATTGGTAGAAAATTGACATCCCAATGCATTTTCCCCAATATTAGCTAGAAAATATCCTCTAAAAGTGGAGACTGGCACTTAACTATCACTAAAAATAGAAAAATCCCTAAATTTAGGGCGCCTCCACAGTTCTGCTGGAAGACCGTTAGCATTAGCATTATGTGGTTTGGGCAGGGTGGTCACATTTTGACCCCCCGCCGTAAACTTCGTGGTTTAGACTGTTTGAGAACTCTGCATATGGAGTGGAACCATAACTCCACTCCAGATTTCGAAACCCGTGACATTACATGCCATTTCACTGCGCCCATGTGACAACTTTAATCTCCACTGGAGGTTATGGTGTATCCAACTGTCACAACAGATGTTGCGGTTCTAAAACCTATCAACATGCGATCAATGTTTTATTGGAGCCTCCAGCTTCGGAGGTAACAAACCGTTGACATTTACATAAAATGTAACTACGCCATGTGATAGTGTAATATTCCCAAATGGGGAATGCAACAATACAAGACAGATATGCAGTAAAATAACACATATCATCAAAGTAAGAGCAGGAGGCCAATATGGAGACCTTTCAAAAACATTTACAGCAGCAAAATAGATGTACAATATGGCCCATGAGATGTATAACAAGAAATACAAGTCTCCTATAGAAGAAAATCCTCAAAAAGAGGTGCTAAAACGATACATACAAACTGAAAAGAGCTTGAAAACATTATTTTATTGGTTGCAAATAGTTGTTGATTACACTTCAAATCTAGAGCAAACAAATGCATGAAAAGTAAGATCGATGACAAATCCATACATTATGTTGGCTCTTCTTCAGAATCCCCTTGGGGTTTTTGACATTACACCATGTACAACTTGTAGATCTGAGTTTTTAGACTACAGATCTGGAATTGGATCTGATCTGATATGAAACAAGAGAATGATCCCTCCAATGTATCTCCAAAGTGAAGGGTAGATCCCCAACACTTGAAAAACAACTCTCCAGATGGTGTGCCAAAAGACCCTGCAACAACACCTACAGGAAAAACACATATCTGGAAGTAAAACTTCGATGTAGGGTTTAGAACATAATTGGCCACATCCCAAGATCTGAAAATGATGTTCCAATGATCCAATACTCTCTTTCCAATGGGATAGAAACCTTCCCCATTGAAAAGGAGCACTAAAATGATCTATATTTTAGTAGATCTAGCCTCCACTTGCTCCAGCTTTCAAAGACAACCAAACCCTCAACAGGATCTGTGTTGTAGTTGGAAGAAGAAGCTTGGCCTCAAGCCAGATAGTGGACTATGCAATCCAAGACTCTCCCAAGAGCTACTCAATGGGAAGAGGTGGGATTCCCGATCAGGAACACCCCATGCTAAATAACATTTGCAGTCTAGGCTAAAAAACTAAAGAAAGTTGTATGTCTAAACATACAATACATTCAGGTAATACAATATCATCAACAACTATCTCATGCTGCCATCCTCTTTCTTTTATAAGATAAGAGCTTGTAAACCCTAAACCACCTTCAATGAAATAGCTTCTTTCACACAAGCCATCTCCATCTAAAACTGCGTTGTGCCTCATTGAAGGCCACTCCTCCAAGACAACGGGTTGACCCAGTAAAAATATCCAGCCCCTTTCACACCTAAGGGTGCTTGCTTACATAGCCAAGATTTAGCCCTTTTCACATTTGGCATTGATTTATTTACTGTCTAGGAGTTTTATGAACCTCCTTTACATTTTTATTCATGAAACAGAAAATAAAAACAAAAATGAATATTCCCATTAGCTTAGAACTAATTGGGAATATTACAGATAGAACTTTATGCCTTGACGGTAGGACGATGGTTATGAAACCGCCAATTTTTTAAGTTTGTTGCTGCGGTTAGTATGTCATGTGACTACTCCATTGGGGCTGCCAGCAAGTTGGGACCACTGGCGGTCCCCCCTTTCAAATATGAAACTTAATCACTTTAACTTAAAGCGGAAGACTATACATGGTAAGAACCATTAGACATCGAAGACGGTTGGAGGTATTTGTGCGCACCAAGAGGTCGTGGGGTCAACCCCCCCCTGACTCCACCAAAATTTTATCATGCCTCCTGAGGACACATGGCATCCTCCAGGCTTGCCACGTGTCTCTCATCCAACGACCCATTTCAAAACGTACAACTACATCAACGGTCAGAAACACACTTCGTACCACCAAATGAATGGCCTAGAATCAACCATGTGGCATGATCTAATTCGATGTGAGAAAAGGGAATATTCCCCAGAGTATGCCACCTGCTGACTAGGCATCCCAGTCACAAAATTTTGACTGTTTTGGAAAATGAACAAAACGTGATATCTTCCTCATACGACATCATTTTTTCGAACCATTCACGTCGCCAGAATCACAAGGATGAGACCTTTCCGGTCACTCAGGTATGGTATAGTTTTGAGCACTTTCAATTTTGAGCATAACACATGATCTCCTAATCACACCTCCCCATTGGGAAGCTTTTGGACCCCAAAAGACTTTAATCACTTTTTCAGAAGATGAGGGTACAACTCCCTCACCTTTTCCACTTCCATCCACTTTTCCTTACTTGGTTTGCTGCCCTTGAGCCCAATTCAAAGATAATCGACGCTTCCCCTCTTAGAAGTGCATGTCCTCCTGTCAAGAATGGAATCCTCCTTGAGCTCGTATAGTAATTCTGGCGAGAAATATTCTATAGATGGCAACTGAATATCACTCCCTTGATCATCAATAAAAGGAGGCTCATACAAACGTAAATTATCCACATTGACAATGGAATACATTTGCATATATGAAGGCAAGTCAAGTTGAAATGCATTATTACCAACTTGTTTAACGATCTTGAATGGACCATAACGAATGGGCTTGAGCATTTTACCTTCTCCTTGCATCCTTTCTTTGCTTATGTGCAACCATACTTCATCTCCTTCTTGAAACTTGTTGTCAACTCTATGTTTGTCATGACTCTCCTTGTATTTTCTTTGACTCTTCTCAAGCTATTCTTGAACTTGTTGACGAATAATCTGAATTTTCTCAATGAAATTTCGAGCCTTGTCAATATCACTATGACCATCAATTGCAATATCCTTCTCAAAGATGAAGTCTAATGGCGTTTTTAGCAAATACCCAAAGCAGGCTTCAAAAGGTGAAGTATTTGTAGAAGAGTGCTTTGCCTGGTTGTAAGCATGTTGAATGTCATGTAGTTGTTCATCCCACAACTTGGGATGTTTGCTGCAATATCCTCTCAATAGATGCACAAGGGTTTTTTTCACCACCTCGGTTTGGCCATTAGTTTGCGGATGAAAAGCAGTACTCTTTTTCAGCTTTGTGCCATAATATTCCAAATATTATACCAAAAATTCCCAACAAACCTGGAATCCCTATCACTAACAATATAAGTTGGAAATCCATAATTAACCCATACATGTTGAAAATAAATTTCAATAGTTTGTTCAGCAGTAATGGTTTTCTTACATGGCATAAGTGTACACATTTTACTGAATCTATCCACAACTACATCAAGATAATCATGTTTTTTTCTTGACATAGGTATGCCTCCAAAAAAGTCCATGGAGACACTCTCCCATGGCCTTGATGGTACTGGTAATGGAGTGTACAACCCAAGGTTCCTATTTCTAGGTTTTCTTGTTGCACACATAGAACATCCTCTTATAAAACGTGACACACTATCTATCATGCGAGGCCAATAGAAATACCTCTGTAGATGCGCCACTGTTTTGCTTACCCCAAAGTGTCCATCAATAAGAGATGAATGAGCCTCTCTCATGACACTAAGTCTCTCTCCTTGTGGTATACACAGCTTGCCCAAATGAAACAACAAATTTTTATGCATGTGATAATCATTTTCCTCAACTTGATTCCTTTCACCCAAACTAGCATACACATTTTGAAAATCAGCATCAGATGCATACTGTTCTATGTAACTCTCATGTACAATAGAATCATTTTAATCAAAGTAGAAGCACTTATAATTGGCCTTGAAAGCATATCAACAAATTTGTTGAAAACGCCTTTCTTGTACCTTATAACCAAGTGAAACTGTTGAAGAAATCCCATCCATCTGAAATGTCGTGATTGCTGCAATTTTGTTTGCGACTGCAAGTATTGTAATGGTTGGTGATCGGTATGTATAATCATCTCTTTACCCATCAAGTAGTGTTTCCACTTCTTGACGCTTTGCACCAACACATACAACTCTTTGTCATATGTGGGATAATTATTTACAACACCATTTAATGTTTCAAAATGAAAAACGATAGGCTTACCATGCTGCAAAATTACTGCGCCCATGGCATAATCACTAGCATCAGTTTGTATCTCGAATGGTTGTCTCAGATTCTGTAATGCAAGTACCAGAGCTGAACTGATCTTGTCTTTTAAAGCTTCAAAATCTTGCTTCTATTTTCCTCCCCATTGGAAGCCTTTCTTCACACTTGTCACTACATGCATAGGAGCTGCTATGGCAAAAAATTTAGCAATAAAATTTCTCCAATATTGAGCCGCGCCTAAGAAAATTCTTACCTCGATTACTATTTTGGGAGTGGTCCAATTAAAAATGGCTTCCAATTTAGAAGGATCAATTCTCAACTCACCTCCTCCTACAATGTGTCCCAAACAAACCAAATAATTCTTTCCAAATTCACACTTAGACATCTTAAGAAATAATTTCTCTTTCCTCAAAACATCAAGCACCTTTTTCACATGTAAGACATGTTCTTCTCTTATTTTGCTGAAAATGAGTATATCATCTAAATACACAATCATAAAGTCATCAAGAAATGGATGCAAAACATTATCCATAACATGCATGAAAGTCTTCGGTGCATTACACAAACCAAACAACATAACCAACCATTCAAAGAGTCCTTGTTTGGTTTTGAATGCAGTCTTCCATATATCACTTTCTGCAATTCTTACTTGATGATATCCACTTCGTAAATCTAACTTGGTGAAAAATATTTCTTCTCTCAGTTGATCTAGCAAATCATCTATCCTTGGGAGTGGGTATCGATTCTTTACCGTTATCTTGTTCAAAGCTCTGAAGTCGACACACATGCACCAAGTCCCATCTTTCTTCGGAATCAAGACTATGGGTGAACTGCATGGAAAAGTGCTTGGCCTTATGAGTCCCTTGTCCAAAAAGTCCTTGATTTGCCTCTTTATTTCAGCATTCTCCATTATCAACATGCGATACATGTCGATTTTTGGAAGAGGACAATCTTGTTGCAACTGAATCTCATGTTGAATCTCCCTTTTAGGAGGCAATCCTGTTGGCTCCTAAAACATCTCATGATGTGCATCAACTGCATCATATAAATCTGATTTCAAATTAGGATCACAATATTCAAATGACTCATGATTAACATCAACTTTAGGCTTAATCATTAGAAGAACAACATTCTTACTTGAATTCACCAACCTCTTTACCTGCCGAGCATTTACCATTGCAATATTTGTCTTCTTGCGATGTGCTTTAACAATGAAATAATTTCCATCTTTGAATAAATGGTATTTGTTCTCATGGCAAGTGAATATCTCTTTCCTATCATACAAGTAAGGACTGCCCAACACAACACCTGTAATATCAAGCGGAACCACATCTAGTTCAACTGTGTTAACAAAATGTGCATTTATTGCAAAGCGCAATATGCACTTCTTTGAAACCTATAAATTTGCATCCTTACAAATCCACCCAAGTGGATATGGTTTTGGATGTGGAATGGTCTCAATATTTAGTTTCTTGACCAAGTCTTTAGAGATTAAGTTCTCTTGTGACCCACTGTCAAACAGTGTGTCAATCTTGGTATGTTTGGATATGACCCTCACATGAAACATTTCAATTCTCTCTTCTTCATTTGGAGCTTGTATGTGACAGTTTGAAGTACTAGTACTGGGTTTTGTTTCAATTTCTTTCCCCTTCATGTTCTTCAATCCCATGGCTGTAATTTTAGTTTCATCATCTGAATCCTCTCCTAAGTCATGTTGATTTGTAGCTGCAGTTTTCTGCTTCCCTTTGTTATTGTTATACTTGGGTCTCTTTTTCAGGATGTAATTTCCAACATTTTTTTCTCTTCATGGCCTTCTCTTGAAAAATGTTTACAAACCACTTTCTCTCCCTCTTTCTTAACATATGCATTCTTTTTTCCCTTACCTTTTGAGGTCTTCTCTTTTTTTTCCTCTTAAAAGGTTTCTTTCTACTCTCATCAGTAATGTTTTTCCCTCTTGCTTCTAAATGTGTGGTATGAGCACAAACCTCATCTAAGCTTGTAGGGTTAAACATGAGAATATTATGTCTTAGGTAGCTATGTAAGCCTCTTATGTAATTGAGCAAAGTATCTTGACTCTGCAAATCTACCCCTAATAAGAGAGCTCTTCTCCTAAATTCTTGGGTGTAGTCTTCTACATTTTGTCCTTTCAATTGTCTAAAATTTTGCCAGTTCATTATGGCTTTCTGCATGTGAGCTAAAGGATAAAATTGTTGTTTTATTGCAATAATGAAATCAGTCCATGATAGAATAATACTACCATGATTTTTGATCTCCTCATTTGTCTTGGCTTCCCACCAAACAAGAGATGCACCTTCCATCCTCAATGAAGCTAGTTGGATTTTGGTATCATCATCATTAAGGTTCTGAATTCTCAAATAGACCTCCAATTTCCTAATCCAATCATCAAGTTGTATTGACTTCACCATTAAACATTGGAAATTCAAACTTAACATCAAGTTTTAGAAAAGGACTTTTACTAGTGTTCTTTGACTTGTGTGGCTGGTGTATTGAAGATGAAGTAGAGGATGATGATGATGAGGGTGAGGATGATGAATTTCCACTCCTTCCATTTTCTCCATTGCCCTTCTTTGATTTATCTTCATCATTGTGGCCTCTTGATGATCCCTGGCCTTCCTTGTGAAGGTTGGATCCTTCTCCTTCTAGCATTTCATTCCTTTCTTGATAAAAGACTCTCACCATTTCAGTCATGTCAAGGAATGATTTCCTAGGTACTCTTTATTATTCTTTGGGATACACCTCTTCATGGTTTTCTTCTTCTCCTTGAGGCATGCTTATTGCTTCTTCTACTTCTTTTGGAGGTGAACTAGGTGGTGGAGAATGTGGCAATCTTTCCCTCCTTTGTTGTAGCTCCCTTTGAGAACTTCTTGCTTCTACCAATTTGCCTTATCCTCTCTTAAGCTTGAGCCTAGCAAGCATGTTAACCCTTGAAAACAATTAAACAAATATTTGCACACAAAAACACCAGATATTAAACTCTAGCTCTAATACAAACCTAATCTGAAAGGAGTGTATTAGTTTTTTGTGTTAAGTGTCCTTTCAGTAATAAAAAATGTACAATTTTTCTCCATTTGTTTGCTTAAGGAATGAGTGCTTTAACCATGAAAATTAGATGAATTTGTGAACTTTAAGCATGAAAATAAGCCTAAATAACATTATACAGAAGTGTATAATAGAGAATAAACATCACACATAAGTTTTACACAGCAGGCATGATGAAGAAATTCACCCCTCTTGGGCTACATTTGCTAGCCCAGCTTCCAATGGCATGTCCCTCTTTGTCATTATGCTCAAAATTGCAAATTACATGTGTTTACAAGCCTCTAATGGCTGTTTTCTCTACACCAGTGGCTCCAGAATTCTCAATTTAGTCTAGGTAGACTCTTCTTTCACCCAAATTGGTCGAATATTTACCTCCCAATGCATTTGATCCGGATTTATGAAGGAACGCAACAGAATAAAAATATAACCATAAATACAGAGATGCAGCGGAAATAACACTTCATTTCATTAATATCAAAGAACTGAAATTTGCTTACAGACAATGGAAATAAAACTAGCTGGGGCGCTGGTAGCTATCCCTGAGAAGAGATGTGGTGGCTACAGGCCTCTGAACTGAGTTACAATGAGGCTAGAGGGCCTATTTATTATTGAGAAACAATGGAGAATCCTAAACATCCAAAAACCTAACCCTAGGAGATGAAGCGCCAAAACTATGGGCCCCGTTTGGGTAAATTGGTGTTTCAACTTCCCAGGGACGTAACTTTGGCATACTATCTCCGTTTGATGCACATGATACATCATTAGAAAGCTCTATCCGAGGAATACAACTTTCGCCATGAATATCATTCCAAAATAGAATGATATTTGTTGGAGGCGCGATGCCCAAAATGTCGTTTAGGGCCTCAAAACGGCTCCGGAAGTTCAAGACCCGAAAAACTGCTAAAAATAGTAAATTATGCCGAAACTGAAAAAATGAAAGAGACAATGGTGGAGGCCCAAGTGGAATAGGCGGGTGGCCACCAATATTCACCTAGATCATTCCTCCCCCCTTAGGAAGCAATGGTCCCCATTGCGTTAAGTTCCTCCATGAGATGAGGAAATTTCTGCTGAACTTGGTCCCTGGTGAACCACTTTCCTTGGTGCAGGAGTTGGCCAGCTTTGACAACCCGATACAGTTGGATCTTCTTTTGGCGAGTGTTCTTGATTTGCATGTCCATGATACAATCTGTGGTGGCCTGTTCCATGCAGTCTGGGTTTAACTCTGTTGGTGTGAGTTGTTCTGCAATGTCTGAGGTGTCCAGTAGAGGTGGGAAGTAAGGACGAAGGCAATCCACATTGAAGACTGGGTGCAGACCAAGGAATGGAGGAATACTAAGCTCGAAGGCATTGTTCCCTACAGCCTTGGTGACGGTGTACGGCCCGTATCGGAGCGGGCGAAGCTTGTGGTGGGGTCCAGTGAGGCGCTCCTTCTGCAAATGTAGCCATACTTTGTCGCCCACCTGGAAGTTGTGTGGCACCCGGTGTTGATCATGGCGCTACTTGTATTTCGCATTGGCTCTGTCCAATATATCATGAACCTGTTGGAGGATGTGTTGAATGCACTCGATGAAGCTACTTCCTTTGTCAAATTCGGACTGGACATGAGTTGAATCGGCTTGAGCAGCTGCAAATGGCATGGCTACGTCAATGGGACATAGTGGCTGGAATCCCAAGCCCACCTGAAAGGGGCTATGGCCAATTGAACTGTGGAGAGCCCTGTTATAACTATGTTTTACATAGGGGAGGCTCTCGTCCCATGTGCGTGGATGCTTTGAATTGTACATGTGCAGAATGTGTACAATCATTCTGTTGACGACCTCTGTCTGCCCATCTTTTTGGGGATGGAAAGCTGTGGACTTGGTGAGCTTTGTGTCCAAAATTGACCAGAGGCTGGACCAAAATGTGCTGAGGAACCTGCTATCTCGATCTGATATGATAGACTGTGGGATCCCAAAGTGCACCCACACTCGTTCGAAGAAGAGTTTAGCAGTGGCTTCTGCTGTGATATTCTTCTTACAGGCTGCCATAATGGCCATCTTCGAGAATCTATCAACGACCACGAAAACACAATCATTTCCATTCTTAGTAGAAGGCAGGCCCGACATGTAATCCATGGAGATGGATTCCCAAGTTCGACTAGGGGTAGGTAGTGGAGTATATAGGCCTTGCTTTCTTGATGGTCGGTTTGGCAATGGCACAAGCAGTGCAGGATCTGATGTGCTTCTTGACATCCTTTTGAAGGTTCGGCCAATAGAAATACTTTTGTAGTACTGCTACTGTTTTCTCGACCCCAAAATGCCCAACGACTTGACTGTAGTGTGCTTCCCATATCATCTTGGCACGCTTGCTTGAAGGAACACAAAGGTGTCCCAGGTGACATAAAAGTGCATCTTGGAGGTAAAAATTTGGAACTTGCGTACCCCCCAAGAGTGCCTTGTAAGTGTGGTCGAATTCTGGGTCACTCTCATAGAGAAGCAGCCAATCAGAAGTCTCGTGCCCACAAGAGTTGAGCACGGTGGTGAGCGCCATGATCGGTGGTCGGCTGAGGCAGTCTACAACATTATTGGTGCTACCCTTCTTGTACTTGATGTTCAAATGAAACTGTTGCAGATATGTGGACCACTTCTGATGGCGATCATTCTGCAACTTCCCTTGTGTCTGTATGAACTGCAGGGGCCGGTGGTCTGTGTGGATGATTGTTTCCTTCCCCAAAATGTAATGCTTCCATTGTCGAAAGGCTTGCACAATGGAATACATTTCTTTGTCATAGGTGGGATACTTGCGAACTGTCTCAGACAATGTCTCACTGTGATATGCCACTGGATGTCCCTATTGAGTAAGAACTGCCCCAATAGCATAGTCAGAGGCATCTGTCTCGATCTCAAATGGCTGCTGCAAGTCTGGTAAGGTGAGCACTGGGGCAGAACAGAGGCGATTTTTCAATTCTTTGAACGCCTTCTGTTGAGGTTTCGACCAAAAGAATTTTTCTCTTGCTCCTCCTTTGGTGACTTGACTCAAGGGCCAAGTGATATGAGAGAATCCCAACACGAATCTGCGGTAGAAATTAGCAAGACCCAGAAAGCTGCGAAGCTCTGTTATAGTGGTTGGGGCTGGCCAATCCTGAATGACTTGGATCTTGGCTGGATCCACATGCACCCCCCTTTCATCAATAATGTATCCAAGATATTGAACCTGGGTCATGCCAAAAGTGCACTTCTCCAAATTGGCACACAACTTGTGTTGCCGCAGTGTTTGGAGGACTTGTCGGATGTGGTGAAGGTGCTCTTCCCAAGTCTGGCTGAAGATCGGAATGTCATCCAAGTACACCACTACAAATGAGTTGGTGAATGGCCGCAAGATGTCATCCATCATCCTCATGAAGGTGGCGGGAGCATTCGTCAACCCGAAAGGCATGACCAGCCATTCGAAAAGGCCTTCCTTGGCTTTGAAGGTAGTCTTCCACACATCGAAGGGTTCAATTGGTACCTGGTGATACCCAGACTTCAGGTCGATCTTGCTGAAATATTTTGCACCTTTGAGTTGGTCCAGAAGGTCATCAATCCGTGGGATTGGGTACCTATTCCGGACAGTGATCTTGTTCAGCGCCCGATAGTCAATACGGAGTCTCCACGTCCCATCCTTCTTCTGTACCAACACGATCGGGCTCCCACAGGGCGATGAACTTGGTCTGATGTGACCTTTCTGCAACAGCTCCTGAATCTGCCTCTTGATTTCATCATTTTCCAGAACAGAGCGTCGATAGATCGGTCCATTGGGTAGTGGCGCACCTGGGGTCGGATCAATCGGGTGCTTGACCTGGCAGTGCAGAGGAACCCCTGTGGGTGAGGTGAAGATGTCCCCGTACTCCTCCACGACCTTATCCATTTGTTGTTGTCGTGCAGAGGGGCCCTGTCTGGAGGTCGTGGCCACGGTCTTCTTCTTGCCCTGGGGGCGGATCATCAGGAAAACGAATTTCCTGGTTTGGGAAATGAGCTTACTACATTGTTTTGCAGTAACCAAAGAGATAGTCGTAGGAGGTGGTACCTCTGGTATTCTGTACAACTTATTTCCCAAAGTAATAATAACAGCACGAGGTCGAGACTCATACACAGCATGACGCTTCCACAAGTATGGTTGTCCTAATAATACATCAGAAACATCAATAGGATCAACATCACATAATACCTCATCCGTGAAGGGCTTGATGCTATAGGGAAGGCAGCACTGCTGGCTGACGCGGAGATCTCGTCCTTGGTGAAGCCACCCGATGGTGTATGGATGTGGGTGAGCTGTGGTCGGCAAACCCAACCGCTTCATGGCGTCTACTGAAATAAGGTTCTTTTGGCTCCCATTGTCGACAATGAACTATACAGGGGAGCCCTTTACCCACATATGGGAGTGGAAGAAACGTTCCTCCTCCTCTGGATCTTCCGGTTCCTCCTTCTGGATCTTTGTAGTGGCAACAGTGGCATTGGGCTCCGCATCAATAATCTGTTTCCCTTTTTTATTCCCCTTTTCAGGTTCTGATTAGGATTCGGAGCATGCATCTGACTCAGAAGCCCTCATCTCGGCCACTAGCGACACTCACTTGTGTTGTGAGTGGAGCTCTTATGGAACTCACACCACTTTCCCGTGTCCTTCTTTGGCTTTGTGGTGTTGTTATTTTCTTGTGGCTTTGACGGGTTGTCTTTAGCCGCCATGCCTTGGCTCTGTCCTTTTTTCTGCGGTTTTGAAGCACCTTTCCCTTGCTTTTGATTCGCAGATCCAAAGTCTCGCTTCTTCTGTTTGAATTTCTGCTCAATCTTGGTAGCATACCGATATGCCGTACCAAGCGAGGAGATGTCGACGAACTCCATTTCCTCCTGAATGTATCTGTGCAGACAGCTGCGATACTTTAGCACCAAATGTTTCTCTGAATCTTTGATACCCAACTTTGTGCGCAGGGTATGGAACAGATTCATCAACTCGTGCACATCTTGATCCCTTTGTTGTCGCAGCATGGTCCATTGTATGTACTTGTCCTCATAGCTCCCCACGGGATAGTACTATTCCTTGACGGCGTCTCGGAAAGAATTCCAAGTTGGTACGGCCGAGAACAGAGAGGGTTCTGTCTGGTCCTTGTTCTCACAGTAGGTTTCCCACCAGTCCTTAACATGGGGGGTAGCTTTGAGGAGTGCAAAAATAATCTTCTCCCGGTCTGAAAAGTCATGAACAGAGAAATATCCTTCTCATAGATTCAACCATCTATCTACGGCATCTGCGTCTATTTGACCCTCAAATATGGGAATGTCAAAATTTACTTGTACCTTAAAGGGAGTCGCAACTCCAGAGTGGCTACTGGATGCAGATGCGCCGCCGGTGGGCAGCCGTTGAAGGATCTGAGCAAAGCTATCCATCATCGCGTTCCTTTGTTTTTCGAGGGCCTCCTCGAGCAATATTTGGATAGGATCTCCTGCTCCCTCATCTTTCTTTTCGTCCCCCATGGGCGTCCGTCGAGGTTTGCGAGGCTGATCTTGCAAAGGTTCCACCAGATCAAGCCCGAGCTCCTTATACCCCGACCTCGTTGGGGACATGCAAAAAAGGATCGAGAAAAAGCAGACCGCTCTGATACCACTGATCCGGATTTATGCTGGAACGCAACAGAATAAACACATAACCATAAATACAGAGATGCAGCGGAAATAACACTTCATTTCATTAATATCAAAGAACTGAAATTTGCTTACAGAGAGAATGGAAATAAAACTAGCTAGGGCGCTGGTAGCTATCTCTGAGAAGAGATGTGGCGGCTACAGGCCTCTGAACTGAGTTACAATGAGGCTCGAGGGCCTATTTATTATTGAGAAACAATGGAGAATCCTAAACATCCAAAAACCTAACCCTAGAAGATGAAGCGCCAAAACTATGGGCCCCGTTTGGGTAAATTGGTGTTTCAACTTCCCAGGGACGTAACTTTGGCATACTATCTCCGTTTGATGCACATGATACATCATTAGAAATCTCTATCCGAGGACTACAACTTTTGCCAGAGAAGCCCTGAGTCACAAATATGGCCTTGTATTTCTCCACACTACCATCAGCAACTTGCTTTACCTTGTAGATCCATCTCGAACCTACCATTGATTTGTCAACAAGTCTTGTGACAATTTCCCATGCACTATTTTTGACAATGGAGTAATACTCCTCCACCATTGCATCAACCCAAGATGGCTGCTGTGTTGAGATTCAACAAGATGATGAGCTTAGTGAAAAGAGTCGCCTTCACTAAGTGGGCCCGCAGGCTATTTTTGGCACAAGTCTATTTTTAGACTATGTCTATTTTTAGACATGGTGATCATATTTCAGAAGTTGCAGGATGCTATTTGTGGATGGTTAATCAAGTTGGAAAAATAGATGAAATTCTATTTTTAGAATATTGGGCGAAGTTTATTTATAGATCGCTGATCTAAAAATAGATGGATGTCGATTATTATTAGCTCTTAATAATAATCAGACACTAAACAACAACTTATTCTCTTGGAGCACTTTGTTTCAGTGCACATATATGGCACATCAGTGGATTGAGGGAATTACACAATTCCCAAGGGTTTACTGGAGCTAATGCATAAAGGAATAGTTAGAACTCAAGTGGCAGAGTTATGACACAGTTGGAAGAAGTAGTTTATGGAGTTGTATTCAGTTTAACTCAGTTAGACTCAGTTGAGCTAGTTGTATCTAGTCTAACTGATTGATACAATAGTGAGAGTGGAGTGAATTAATTATTTAATTAATTCAAAAATAATAAATCATTAATCAACTGAACAATACAACAGTTAACTACAGTGCATGGCAGTTTCAGTGGAGACCCAGTGGAGAGATAGGTGAAAGGGAAAGATAGACTATCTGTTGTGACTATAGTGATGCATTGATTGCATCACACACACATTGGAGTTGCCAATGAGGATTGCGCAGTCAAGGCAAGGGTAATTCAAATTCATTCAGAGCCATTCTTCAGCAAGGATTGCGCAGTGGAGGCAGGCTAGCAGGAGGCAAAGATCGGTGCATGGATTTGCAAGATTGTTCCTAATTAGTGTATGACGATTTTACTATACTGAGAGCTTGATAAGATTTGTATGAGGATTTTCATATGATCTCCATGATACATACTATATAGTTGGGGTTTTCAGCTTCAGGTTTTCCCAGTTAAAAACAACTGTGTTATGTGTGATTATTTTTATTTATGCTTTACATGTGTGTGCAATTAATTTTTTCCGCAAAAGATTAACAAGTTGAATTGATTCAGTATCTTGCATAAAGTTAAATAGTGTGAGATCAAGTGAATCTAGGACATATGCATGCTTAGTGCATATAATTTCTACATGGTATCAGAGCATTGTTGATTGAAGATTGCAATTGTAAAGTGAGTTTGTGCTGGTGGACAATTCGAATTTGCTACAAAATATTCTTGGTGCAGAAGTTGAGTATACATTGAAATGGCTTTCAATGGGTTGCGATTGGAGTATGTCCTTGATGGGAGCTCAAATTACATATCTTGGAAGGACAGGATGGAGGCAGTGCTAGAGGATAATGGACTGAAGGAGCTCATCGATAGTGATGTTCCTAAGCCGGGATCTAGCAATGCTGCATTACTTGACGCATGGCAAAAGAAGACACCAAAGACGATGAGGATTCTGTTGGAAGGTGTGAAGGAACATATTATGTCTAGCCTTCATGGGAAAGCCACTCCATTCTTAATGTGGAAGGATTTGACAGACTTGTTCCAAGCAGAAGTGACCAGAGGAAGTTGGTGCTTAAAGACAAGCTCAGAAAAATAAAAATGGAGAAAGGTGACAGTATTCCAAAATACCTCACGAAGTTTGTCCACTGCAAGGATGAACTGGGAAGTGTGGGGGTTACTGTTGATGATGAGGAATTGGTGAGCTTGGCTCTCCTTGGGCTTCTGCAAAGTTGGCATAGCTACGAAGACTCTGTCAATGGACAGGAGAAACTTCCAGGATGGGAGTGACTTTGGTCAGATCTTGTGCAGGAGGAGATAAGGTGAGGTACCAGGGATGGATCTTCATCAAAGAATGAAGATGAAGAGAATTTCACTTTGGCTGCCAAATCAAGGAAAGGGAAGGGGAAGAAACATCCTTCAAAATCTGATGCTAAAGGCAAGAAGCAGGATTTGTCCAAAGTGAAGTTTTTTCACTGTCACGAACATGGACATTTCGCCACTAACTGTCCACAGAAGAAGAAGAACAAGAAGGTTGTTGGATCTGCAGCTAGAGAGGCCTTAGCCTCGCAATTTGAACTTGATTTCTCTTTGATTGCATGCTTGGTTTCAAGCTGTATGGGATCGGTGTGGTATCTTGATAGTGGTGCGTCTTTCCATATGACGGGAGACAAAGAGTTGTTTAGTGACTTGGAGGAGAAGGACCTCCAAATGCATATAGATATGGGAGACGATGGTCGGTACAATGAAACTGGCATTGGGACCATTACCTTAGAGAGGGAGTCTGGTAATCCATTCTTGTTGAAGAATGTTATGCATGTTCCAAGTCTGAAGAAGAACTTGGTCTCAGTCGCAATGCTGGAAGACATAGGTTATGATGTTGTTTTTAGTGAGGGAAAATCCTTCCTTTGACATAAAAAAATGGGTCAAACCAAGAATATAGGGGTTAGAATTAAGAATCTCTACAAGCTAGAGGTAGATGGCTGCGCTGCAATGGTGGGCAAAGCAAAAGAAGTGGTG
This sequence comes from Pinus albicaulis, assembly GCA_034641835.2. Lineage (NCBI taxonomy): Eukaryota > Viridiplantae > Streptophyta > Pinopsida > Pinales > Pinaceae > Pinus > Pinus albicaulis. The sequence goes on along the minus strand of CM076584.1, from coordinate 689,495,746 downwards.
AGCCGGGATGAAGGCGAATTATGGCACAGGAGATTAGGCCATCTTCACCATGGCGCTTTGAAGATTTTGCAGCAAATTTATACTGCACTTCCCAAGGGTACTCTTGCGCATTCAGATCAGTGTAAGGGATGTACTATGGGTAAGTTTTTGAAGACCACATTTCATGAGAAGGAGAACCGTGCTTCGGTGATCCTGGAGAGAATTCACACAGACGTGTGTGAACCTTTCTCGGTTGCATCAATAGAAAAACACAGGTATTATGTTATATTTTTTTATGACTATTCTCGTAGATGCTGGATCTTCTTCATGCAGAAGAAGAGTGAAACCTTCTCAAAGTTTTGTGAGTTCAAGGCATTAGTGGAGAAGGAGTCGGGGAAGTAAGTGAAATCTCTACGAAGCGATAATGGTGGCGAATACATCTCGGGCGAATTCAAAGACTTCTGTAGCAAAGAAGGAATTCGAAGAGAAATCATAGCGCCTCATAACACATAGTAGAATGGGGTTGTGGAGAGAAAGAACAGAACGATCGTGGGTGCTGCACGAGCGATGCTACATGACCAGGACCTACCGATGCACTTGTGGGTGGAAGCATGCAACACTGCAGTTTATGTGCAAAACCGTTGTCCTCATAGAGTACTTGGCATGAGTACACCCGAAGAAGCTTTTACTGGTAAGAAGCCTGATATTTCTCATTTGAAGATTTTTGGCTCACTTTTTTACATTCATGTGACAAAGGATGCCAGGAAGAAGCTGGAGCCAACTGTAGAAGTTAGGATATTTGTGGGGTACACAGAAACACCCCATAATTATCGTGTGTATTTTACAGACAGTCGGATGATTGTTGTGCGACGGGATTTAAAATTCAATGAGGTGAAAGCCATGAAGTTGTCACTTGAGAGGGAGCTACACTTGCATGCAGAGGAGGAACTTCTTGTTCCCAAAGATGAGCCTCTAGATGTGGATCAGCCATAGGAGGAGATTCATGGAGTGGAGGAGTCCACTCATGCAGAACCAAAAATCAGACAAGGCAGAAAGCGTACCATAGAAGTTGAGATATTGAAGCTTGATGTGACACATAATGTAGGAGTCCCTACATCACAGCACAGACAGAGACAGTCACCTGACCAATTTACTGGATACATGGCTCTTATGAGAAAGTGTATCGTGACAGAGCCATCTTCTTTTGAAGAATAAGTGTAGGAGCCCACATGGGTAGATGCCATGGTGGAGAAGTATGACTCCATTGTCAGAAACAGTGCTTGGGAGATTGTTCCAAGGCTGGTGGGAAAATAAATTGTAGGATCAAGAAGGATCTACAAGTTAAAGCAAGCTACTGATGGGAGTGTCGAGAAGTATAAGGAAAGATTTGTTGCCCGGGGCTTCTCATATATTGAGGGGATTGACTATGAAGAAACCTTTGCACCTGTCGCACGATATTCTTCCATACGGACCATCCTTGCTCTCTCAACGCAGATGGGTTGGCACATTCATTAGATGGATTTGAAGACTGTGTTCCTTAATGGGATCATTGAGAAAGAGGTGCACATTGAGTAGCCTGAAGGATTTGAGATCTTCAGCAGCGAGTCGCATGTGTACATGCTCAAAAGAGCGTTGTATGGGCTGAAACAAGCACTCCGTGCTTGGTACACTTAGATCGATAGCTATTTCACTGGACTTGGCTTCACCAAGAGTGAGGCAGATGCAAACTTGTACTAGATTGTGGTGGAGGGTAAGCTTTTAATCATTGTACTTTATGTTGATGATTTAATACTAATAGGTGATGAGCAGTTGATACACTCATGCAAGGCAGATCTTGCAAAGGAGTTTGAGATGAAGGATTTGGGCCTCCTTCATTATTTCCTTGGATTGGAAATATAGCAGCAAGAAGGTGAACTGTTTGTGTCTCAAGGCAAGTATGCCAGGGAGATACTGGAGAAGTTTCACATGCAAGGCTGCAAGCCTATCGACACTCCTCTTCTAGGAAATTGGAAGAAAGAGGATGCTACATCGGCAGAGGTAGTGGATGCCACTATTTATTGACAGTTGGTGGGTTCGCTCATGTATTTAGTCAATACAAGACCAGACATATGCTATGCGGTGAACCAACTTTCACAAGCGATGGTTAAGCCTACCAAGCTCTTTTGGAAGGCAGGCAAGCATGTCCTGATATATCTCAGGGGCACATTTGAGTATGGTTTATGGTACAGCCAGATGGATGAGGTGAAGCTACATGGCTTCACGGATGCAGATTGGGTAGGAAAGCCAACAGACAGAAAGAGCACATCAGGAGGGATTTTCAGTATCGGATCTACGGTAGTTTCTTGGTACAGCAAGAAACAAAGATCCGTGGCACTCAGTTTAGTGAAAGAAAAATACATGGCAGCAATTCAAGTTACATGTGAGGCTATCTGGATGAGGAAGATCCTGGTTGGTTTGTTCGGTTCACATTTAGATCCCACGGTGATACATTGTGATAATCAGAGTTGCATTAAACTCTCAGTTAATCCTGTGTTTCATGATAGATCTAAACATATTATATCTGGTATCATCATATCAGAGATTGTGTGCAGCGGAAGATCATGTTGCCTCAGTACATTCCTACGGAGGATCAAGATGCAGATATTCTAACAAAGGCGCTCACCAGGAGAAAATGCGAATACCATAGAGGCAGGATCAGGGTGAAGGATAATCCCTATCTTGTTGAGAGGGAGTGTTGAGATTCAACAAGATTATGAGCTTAGTGAAAAGAGTCGCCTTCACTAAGTGGGCCCGCAGGCTATTTTTGGCGCAGGTCTATTTTTAGACTATGTCTATTTTTAGACATGTTGATCACATTTCAAAAGTTGCAGGATGCTATTTTTGGATGGTTGATCAAGTTGGAAAAATAGATGAAATTCTATTTTTAGAATATTGGGCGAAGTCTATTTATATATCGCTGATCTAAAAATAGATGCATGTCTATTATTATTAGCTCTTAATAATAATCAGACACTAAACAACAACTTATTCTCTTGGAGCACTTTGTTTCAGTGCACAGATGTGGCACATCAGTGGACTGAGGGAATTATGCAATTCCCAAGGGTTTACTGGAGCTAATGCATCGAGGAATAGTTAGAAATCAAGTGGAAGAGTTATGACACAGTTGGAAGAAGTAGTTTATGGAGTTGTATTCAGTTTAACTCAATTAGACTCAGTTGAGCTAGTTGTATCTAGTTTAACTGATTGATACACTAGTGAGAGTGGAGTGAGTTAATTAGTTAATTAATTCACAAATAATAACTCATTAATCAACTGAACAATACAGTAGTTAACTACAGTGCATGGCAGTTTCTGTGGAGACCCAGTGGAGAGATAGGTGAAAGGGCAAGATAGACTATCTGTTGTGATCATAGTGATGCATTGGTTGCATCACACACACATTGGAGTTTCCAATGAGGATTGCGCAGTCAATGCAAGGGTAATTCAAATTCATTTAGAGCTATTCTTCAACAGGGATTGCGTAGTGGAGGCAGGCTAGCAGGAGGCAAAGATCGGTGCATGGATTTGCAAGATTGTTCCTGATTAGTGTATGAATATTGTACTATACTGAGAGCTTGATAAGATTTGTATGAGGATTGTCATATGATCTCCATGATACATAATATATATTTGGTGTTTTCAGCTTCAGGTTTTCTCGGTTAAAAACAACTGTGTTATGTGCGATTATTTTTATTTATGCTTTACATGTGTGTGCAATTAATTTTTTCCGCAAAATATTAACAAGTGGAATTGATTCAGTCTCTTGCATAAAGTTAAATAGTGTGAGATCAGGTGAATCTAGGACATATGCATGCTTAGTGCATATAATTTCTACATGCTGCACTATTTCCTGAAAGGAAGATGGTTCAGTCACAATACATTTTCTCATAAGAGCCATGTATCCAGTAAATTGGTCAGGGGACTGTCTCTGTCTGCACTATGAAGTAGGGGCTCCTACATTCTGTACAACATCAAGTCTCAACCTATTAGCTTCCATGGTGCGCTTTCTGCCATTTCTGATGGACGGCTCTGCATGAGTGGCTTCCTCCACTCCATGACCCTACTCATGTGGCTGATCGATATCTTGAGACTCATCTTTGGGAAACAACAGTTCCTCCTCCGCATGAAAGCCTAGCTCTCTATCAAGCGACAACCACATGGCTTTCCCCTCATCAAATTTTATATCCCGTTGCAAAAAATTCATTCTGTTGTTTGGAAAATACACACGATAATTATGGGATGTTTCTGTGTACCCCACAAAAATACCAACTTCAACAGTCGGCTCTAGCTTCTTCCTGGCGTCCTTGGTCACATGCACATAAACAGATGAGCCAAAAATATTAAAGTGTGAAACATCTGGTTTCTTACCAGTGAAATATTCTTCATGTGTACTCATGCCAAGTACTTTATGACGACAACGGTTCTGCACATAAACCGCAGGGTTGCATGCTTCCACCCACAAATGCATTGGTAGGCCCTGATCATGCAACATCGCTCGTGCTGCACCTACGATTGTTCTATTATTCCTCTCCGCGACCCCATTCTATTGTGGGTTATGAGGCGTTATGAGTTCTCTTCGAATTATTTCTTTGCTGCAGAAGTTCGTGAATTCGTTAGAGATGTATTCTCCACCATTATTGCTCCTAAGAGCCTTCACTTGCATCCCTGACTCTTTCTCCACCAATGCCTTAAACTCATAGAACTTAGAGAATGTTTGATCTTTCTTCTACATGAAGAAGATCCAAAATTTACAAGAAAATTCATCAACAAAGATTACATAGTACTTATGTTTTTCTATTGAAGCAACTGAGAATGGTCCACATGCATTTGTGTGAACTCTCTCAAATATCCCCAAAGCACGATTCTCCTTCTCATGAAAGGTGGAATTTACATACTTCCCCATGGTCCAACCCTTGCACTGATCTAACTGAGCAAGTGTTCCCATTGGAAGTCCATTAGATATTTTTTGCATGAATTTCAAGGCTCCATAATGAATATGGCCCAATCGTCTGTGCCATAATTCGCCCTCATCCCGACTCACCATTTTCTCCACCTTTCCCACCAAGGAAGCACAGCCATCTACCTCCAGTTGTAGATATTCTTAACCTGAATCCATATCCTCTTGGCTTGACCCATTGTTTTATGTCGCAGGAAAGATTTTCCATCACTAAAAACAACATCATAGCCTATGTCCTCCAACATTGTGACTAAGACCAAATTTTTCTTCAGACTTGGTATATGCATCACATATTTTAGTTGAAATGGTTTACCTGAATCCATCTGAAAGGTAATGGAACCAATCCCCGTAGTACTGTACCATTCGTCGTTGCCCATCTCAATATGCATCTGGAGATATTTCTCCTCCAAGTCATTGAAAAGTTCCTTGTATCCCATCATGTGAAAGGAAGCGCTACTCTCCAAATACCACAGCGATACCAATTCACTTGAAACCATGCATGCAATCAAGAAGAAGTCAAGCTCAAATTTTGAGGCAAGGGCCTCACCAGCGGCAGCTCCAACAACCTTATTTTTCTTATTCTTTTGTGGACCATTAGTAGCAAAATGACAAGTTCGTGACAGTAAAAACACTTCACCTTGGACATGTCTTGCTTCTTGTCTTTAGACTCAAATTTAGAATATAATTTCTTCCCCTTCCCCTTCTTCACCTTGGAAGCCAAAGAAAAATCCTCTTCATGAGCATGCTTTGATGAAGATACATCTCTGGTATTCTACATGAACTCCTCCTGCACCAGATCTGACCACATTCATTCCCAATCCGACAAATTTTCTCGTCCGTTGACAGAGTCTTCATAACTGTGCCAACTCTTAGGAAGTCATAGGAAATCCAAACTCACCAAATATTCATCAACGACTATTATTCCCACACTCCCCAGTTCATTCTGACATTGGACAAACTTTGTGAGATACTTTGGAATGGTGTCGCCCTTTTCCATCTTGATCTTCCTGCGTTTATCTTTGAGCTCCAATTTATTATGGTAGTTGCTGCTTTGGAATAGATCTGTCAAAGCCTTCCAAATAGCATAAGGTGTGGCTTTCCCATGGAGGCTTGAGACAATGTGGTCTCGTACTCCCTCCAACAAAATCCTCCTTGCCTTTGCCACTTTATTTTTCCATGCATCAGGATTGGCAACATCTGTAGCATCTGGCTTAGGAACATATTTTTCAATGAATTCCTTCAATCCATTTTCTTTGAGTACTGCCTCCATCCTATCCTTCGAAGAAATTTAGTTCGAGCTGTTGTCGAGTGCATACTCTAACCTCAAGCCATTGAAATCCATTTTGATCTTGAATCAACTGTAACACCAATATAGTCTTTCTGCAAATTTGAATTCTATCCAACCACAAACTCAGCTCCCGCTTCACTTCTGCAATTTCCTGTGCTCTGATACCATGTAGAAATTATACAATATGCATGTATATCTTGGATTCACCTGATCTAACAATATGTTAAAGTTAAATATTGAATCGCTTCTACCAATCTTTGCGGAATTAAAAACACAATCGCCAATTACATAAGCATGAATAAAGATCAATCACACACAACATAGATAATTTCCCGGGGAAAGCTTGCAACTTAAAACCCCACTATCTTATATGGTATATTATATCATGGATCATGAAACAATTACATACAAAACTCTAATCACGAGAGCTCTCAGTACATTAACTAATTGTCTCACACTGTCATACAAAAATTGGAAAATCCCTTAGCTAATTTACTATCTCTAGACAGACTGCCTTCACTGTGCAATCCCTGAATTGATGCCTTCTTGCCTACCTTGACTGCACAAGTACCATGTGATCATCTAATGTGTGTGTGCATGCATGTGTGCAAGCGGATAATGTCACAAATGATAGTTATCCTCCCTTTCACCTAGAACTCAACTGGGTCTCCACTGGATCTGACATGCATGCAGTTAATAATAATAAATCTTCAGTTGCAAGTGAGATCACTACATGTGAATTAATTAATAATTAATTCACTTGATCTCTCACTAGTGTATCTTCAGTTACAACTAGCACAACTAAGTTTAACTCAACTGATTTAAACTATTTAAAACTTGCACAACTCATGCACCATTGCACTTCCAACTCTGTTACAACTAGAATCACTCAGTTACAACTAACGTCAACCTGCATGTACCACCAACCAACCTCTTAACTCGAAATTCACTTAGCTAACTGATTTTCCACTTCAGTTAACTATTTTCAAGTTCTCATTGAGAATAGATTATAGTTTAATGTCCATCTAAATTAAGGGATAATAAAAATAGACATGCACCTAAAAATAGCCTATGGGCCCCACCCTAGTGTAGATGCTTAATTTTCACTAGGATCATGGGTGCCAAAAAAATTTCTTGTTGAATCTCAACAAGAATCGAGACTTAACACAGAGGAAATGTGGAGTATCTTCGAGTGGGGATCAATGGTACCAATCCAAGTAAATAAAGGTGGATTGAGATCAAAAAAGTGAGGGAGATGTACCCTCAGTTACCTGTTGAGTGAAAACAAACATTTGGTGGTCCAAAATCTTATAGTGGGGAGGAATGATCCAAGGGATCAAAAATATGCTAAAAAATAAGAGTAATCAAAATTTCTAAAAACTAGTTCCAAATCGTATATCTCATTGTTATAATTCCAATGACGCTTGAATCACCTAAATTTGAAACCATATGTGAAAGTTGTCGTGTTCTAAAGTTTTTGAAAAACAAATAAAATTTCAACTTGTAGGGTTTACTGGGTAGGTCGTACGATGATGTCAATAATTGACTAGGCGGTACAATGTGCAACATGGTCCAATCCCATGCTGACATGTGGCATGGTCATACATGGCGATTTGACGAGCTGTGATTGGTTGGTGAGTTTTGTGGTGGACAAATTAGGAGGCGCCATGTGGCCCTCAAGATTCATGCAAGATTTAAATGGGTCAACCGACAGGCCTTTGCCATAATTGAACCCACGACCTCAAGTTCAACAACTGACCATCGAATCGTTGAGCCACCGATGTTTTTTATTAAATATGGCAGGTGAATCTGTTTTTTAATTTTAAAAGTTGGCGCGTCGAGGGAGGGGGCAGGGCACATGACCTCAGCCCCAGTTTTTGTGTATACCATGTTTCTGGGTACCGAAGCGGAGGGGGATAGTGGTTAGCCCAACCCCTGGTCCCATTATACCACATGTAAACACAAGTAGAGATTGCAGAGGGCTTGGAGCTGGAAGGGCTGGTGCATGGCTTAACTCACGACCATATGGTCATAGCGTGACCAGGCGCGATGGACCCGTCATGTGCGTGGCCTCTGGCCTGTGCCCTTGGCCCTATTGTTTGCCACATGAACATGAAGAAGGGTTGAATTTGGGGTCATGACATCCAACTAACTGTCCTAAATTTTTCACAATTAACAACGGAAATTGCACCAAACACACACCAATTTTTTGCTTGGCTGATACACCAAAGGAGGAAAACACTGTCAGTTTTTCCAGTTTGGTGAATTTGTAGGACAAATAGTAGAGAAAGGAATAAGGAGACCTATCTTGGTAAAGTTTCATCCTATTTGAGTCCAATAAGAGCCTAATTAGGGTTTTTTGGGTGTTCTGGACATAATGGCAACATTATTTTTGTGATTTGAGCATTGTATGCTTATGCAATTTACTTTTTTAGCATATAATAAAAAGGGTCAACATTGAAAGTTGGACCCAGAGAAGTAGTCCAAGAGGGGTGAACTCTGTCATCAAATTATTGTTTGTGTGATGCTGCATATTGTCTATTTTTCTCTGGCTATATCTGCAAATCTTGACTAAAAATTAATAATTTTACGTTATTTTTCAAATTTATCCATTTCCCACAAGACATAAACTAGCTTGCAATTTTTTTCAAGAAACCTTCAATTTTTAATTTTAGATCATATTGTGTCACAATTTCTGTGGTCTCGGAATCATGGTCAATATAAATTTCATTTGGTTAAGTACGCAATTATTACTAAATGGATCAAGGCTAGCGGATTGGCATCTTTGATATGAGGAGGTTTGGTTCGACTCTTCTTACAAAATATTTAAGATGAGCTATATTTGGTAGGGGTATATGGCGGGAGATTATAGCTGAGAAGTATCTAAAAGGTGAAACATTTTCTATCTGGTTCAAAAGGGGTAGGGTGGGGATCAAAAAAGGTTCTTTCATTTGGATGAGCCTCACTAAGGTGAGAAATTGGTTGTTGGATAAGATGCTTTGTTCATCCAGTAGGAGAAACCGAATCATGATTCGTATGGATTCTATTATTGGAGTTGTTCCACCATCTCATTATAACATTTATTTTATTGTTGCTTTACACAATAGAGGTATATTTTTATTAGACCAAGAAATTGTTGGCAGGCAACTGGTTTTTCCATATCCGATATGGAAGAGTGTGATGCAGATTGGTCTTTCAAGAGAAAATGTATCCACTTGGAACAATATCATTCAAAATTTTAAAGATGTTAGTTTGATTCTTAAAAGAGTCCGATGATTATCTGGTGTGGAAAAATGTCTTGAAACATGGCTCGATGGTGGTATCAGAGATTTACAACTACATCTCAAATTCTGCAATTCCCATGAATAACAACTCTTGGTATAGGAAAGCGTGGAGGTAGTAGGTTCCTTATAAAGTGGTCATTTTTTGCTGGCTAGATTGGAAAAAAAATTCCTTGGGATAATTTATGTAAAAGGGGATACTTTGGTCCAGGGCGGTGTGTTTTCTATCATTTGGCACAAGAGGATGTTTCTCATATTATTATACAATTTCCCTTGTCAGTGGAGTTATGGGCATGCATCTTGAATTGGGTACAGGTTAATGAACAGGTTTCTTTTGACACATTGGAGTTTGTTTTCATATGGTGGTTTGAAAGAAAAGAGAGACATAAATTATTACCCCTTTTTATGGTTTGGGGGATTTGGAAGGCCAAAATCGTGCCACCTTACCTTGGAAGACAAGTTTTTCACGATCCACAATATTTGCTTTAAAATTTTGGTTTGGTTATCTTGAAGGGGTTATCCTAGGTTGACTGATTTTCATCTCAGAACATTATCTCCTCTATTGCAAGTGATATTTCCAGCTTTTTTTCTTAATGGCGCGGCCCGAGAAAGAAGATGTGGTTGTGGGGTATGGCTGAGGATTAACCTCCATATTCACTTTCTCATCAACTGGTTTGGTGGGTCTGGTACCAACCAAAAGGCTGAGTTATTGGCACTTTCAAGACTGTTGGTTTATGCAAAGTGGCTTCACATCAGGACCCTCTCTGTATATGGGGATTCAAAAAATATAATAGATGTGGTCGTTGGGCGATCCTCCATCTCCAATCCTTCCTTGTCAGTCTATTTGGATCACATTAAGCTCTTGGAACACTCCTTTGAGAACATTAATTTCACACATATTTTTAGGGAACAAAGTTTGGTAGTTGATCATATATCAAAACAAGGTCTAGTTGCCACTCCCGACTCGATCCACTACAAATTATTTGTGGAGGGAAAGAAAATGGCGGAAGGATGCTTTGGTGTGCCATAAACATTTTTTATGGGAATCATGGTCTCTATTCGGAATGTTTATTGGCTTTTAACTTTTGTGAGGTACTCCTAATCGCATAGAGTGTAAAATTATCTCTCCTTCATCCTTAGATGAGAGCTCTCTTATTTTTGGATCGTTATTAGTTTTTGTTTTGGGTTGCTAGCAGGCTTGAGACATTCTAGGTAGTGAATCCTTGGACTAAATCTATATTTATATGTACTAGAACTGCCTATTTTTTAATAGAAGTGACAATGTTTTTTTTTCCTTCTGAAAAATAAAAAGTAAAAAAGTAAAAAGAAATGTCTGGTACACATATTTCATAGACGCAATAGTCACCAATATCCATCAAATACAAAATTAAAAATAACAAATAAAAATAAAAAAGAAAAAAAAATACTTATAGATGGTTGTCATCTAAGATTAAGATTAAATAGAAGTGGTTCTTATTCAAACTTAATTCAAATATTTGATCAAATATTTTAATTCAAATAGAAGTGGTTCTTTTGATTAATTTAATAGGAAATGTTTGTAGTTATATTATAAAATGTGATTTCTTAATTAAAATATTAACTTTTTATTAAAAAATGTAAGTGTAATTACAAATAAATTGTTTTGAAAAATATTTAAAATGATTGGTCTTATCACTATGTGTATTGCATTTTATTTTATAAATAAAATTAAAAAAATTACAAATATAATTTTTTATATAAACAATTTTAATATAAAAAATATTTTACACTACATAATCAAAACCTAAAATTCATGACATAAATAAGTATGGTGTGTTTCCTTTTAGTTTTTGGATGTTGTTTTGGTTTTTTTTTGTTCTTTCTCGTTTATGTCCATTTTTCTAATATCTTAATGCATTAGTTTTTCTTTTTGTATTTCCTCCCTAATTGAATCAATTGACATTTTTTGAAATGAAACTAGCAATTAAGAGCTCCTAGCCAAATCTATCTATTATCATTTGTTGAAATATTGTGCATTCTATTTCTAACTTTTTATTTAAAATTTTTTATGAGTTACTAATTCAAGAATTTATGCATATTCATGCTTCTGAACTTCTTCGTTAGAAAAAAAATTCATAGTGACATTGAAGATGGATGTCTAATTATCAAAGAATAGGTTCTTATGCCTCCTCAAGACATATTTAGTGCCCATGATTTACAAATAGGACAATGCCCAAGATTATGGTGGCTTTCCATCTTACCAAATTTCAATTTTGTGAATGTCACTTAAAATAATTTTGACTCTATCTAGGAGACCATATTTTTCGCCCCTTTTCTTATCATTGAACCTTACAAACATCACCCTTGTAAGTATCATTGAATGCTTCTAAAATCCCACCAACCCAAAGAAATGCATCTACAAAGTTGAAAACATATATAAGTAACTCTAGTTACTCTAATTTCTCCAGCAATTATCTTACCTCTTGCGTAAAAAAAATTATTCCTTCCCTAAGTTGCCAATCTTTCCCCATAATTCCTTGAGGGAAATGCATTGCATGCTTCTAAGACAAAGCGTGAACTAGGAAGTGAAGAAGTCGAATTGGATTCTAAAATTATCCCGCTCACATTCATCATTGATAAACCAAATAACAAATAATTTTACTCCATAATCAAGTTTGAAGTGTGGAAATGGTCCAAAGAGTTATTCTACATTGAATTTGGGATGCCTAACGAGTATTGGATATATGATGAGATTTAGTTATAAACATAAATGATATTAATGGATAAATAATGGAGCTATCTCGTTTACCTTAATTTTCCATCTTCCAAGTGAGAGGATAGAATATAACACTTGTCTCACAGTGAAATTTCATTGAATTTCGATTATTTTATGATTTTTTTTGTAATATTAACCAAAGTTTCGGGAAAATGTTGAATATTTCTATTTTCCTATAAATTAAAAAAAATTCTAATTTTTGGAAATCCCATTCCTAATTTTCCATTGGCTAAGAAAGACTTGATGTGACACAATTCCCCTAGAGGATGGTGATTTATTTTCATTATTTTTCAATTTCTGAAAAATCATTTAAAATAAAAAAAAGAGCTAATTTTGTGAGTGGTCATTCCACTGGTTAGTGCTCTGACACTGTTATGCCTAACATTGTTGATTCTTTTCCCAACTATGTCATAATTGATGGGGTTCCAGGTTCCTTACGGAGGTGCTGAATGAATATGCGGAGGAAATTTTTATATATTAATTTAAGATCAAACTACTATTATTTTGTTGTGTGGAGAAAGGGTGTGCGAGAAGTGCAATAAAAAGGGTGTTCAGAGAATTAGGTGCCTTATTTAAGCAAGGGGGAGGGGAGGAGGAGGTGAAGGGAGTGGGTTGAAAAAATATGCAAGGGAAGCTTTTATATATTAATTTAATATCAATCTCCTATTATTTTTCTACGTGGAAAAAAGGAGTGCAGGAGAAGGAGTGTGCAAATGAAAGCATGTCCGCACTCTACACAATGAAAGCACCTCTACACTCAGTAGATTCGATAATAAAAATTGAGAATGTAATTTTAAACCTATCATGTTCCTCTTTTATTGAATTTCATTTCATTTTCTTAGGATATCATTTGTTTCATAACAAAAATCAACCTTTTCTTTATGATAAGAGTTTTACTACTACTCAATATACATCGTCCATGAGGTAGGTTTTGTATTTCATTGTTGCATTCAAAGTGTGGGAATATTTCATTGTGTGGAGTTTTCTATGCACCTCCCCACTTCACACAATGAGAAAGATTCTAGATAATGAAAGTTTCCACACAAGATAAAGACAAAACAAATATAGGGTAATATTAATTATTAAAATAACATAAGCTAGGAAAAATATAAATTTGAAAATCAAATTGCGAAAGTTTCTAATTAGACATTAGTTATTTATGAAATTGAACATTGAAATTACAATTTATCGAAAATAAATCACCCTCCACCATGGCAATTATATCACATCAACCCTTGCTTAACCAATGCAAAAATAGAAATAACATTTCCAAAATTAGAAAATTAATTTTGAATTTACAGGAAAATAGAAATATTCAGCATTTTCCTGAAACTTTGGTTAGAATTGCAAGAAAATACACAAACTAATCAAAATTCAATGGAATTTGACTGTGAGGCGAGTGTTATAGTCTCTACCTCAAACTACTACTATTTTGTTGTATGGAGAAAGAGAAATGCAGGATAAAGGATGTGTAGAGAATCTTGGGGCTGAACAAATATGTAGAGGAAGCTTTTATATATTATTTTAATATCAAATTTTTACTATTTTGTTGTGTGGAGAAATGGAGTGTAGGAGAAATAGTGTGTGGATGAAAGAGTGCGGATTCGATAATAAAAATTGAAAATTTAATTTTAAACCTATTGTGTTACTCTTTTATTGAATTTTGTTTCACTTTCTTAGAATATCATTTGTTCCTGAATAAAAATAAACTTGTTTTTACAATAGGATTTTTACCTCTATCTAATATACAAATAGCTTTCATTGTGCAAAGTTTTATCTGTACCTACACACTCTGCAAAATGAGAAATCTTCCAGATAATAAAAGGTTTCATACAAGATAATGACATAATATATATAGGGTAAATATTAATTATTAAAATAACACAAGTTAATGACATTATATATATATATATATATATATATATATATATATATATATATATATATATATGGGGTAAATGTTAATTATTAAAATAACATAAGCTATGAAAAACATAAATTTAAAATTCAATTTGCAAAAGTTTTTTATTGGACATTAGTCGTTCCTGAGATTGAACATTACAATTACAATTTACAATTTAATTAATGTGAGTTTTTTTGGACCATAGTAATGAAGTTAATTTCCATACTCAAACTAATTAATTTCAAGATTTATGTATTTATCAAACCTAAAATATTTTATAGATAAAACTTAAAAATTTGATTTACACTTATAAATATAAATATTATCATGATGTAACATGCCAAAACATTATTATAATTTAATTTGTAAAATCAATCATATCAAATGAAAAAATCAAACCTAGGAAGAAATCACAAACATTGAACTTGGACAACTCATCATATTGCAACTCATCAACTTAAACGCACTAAATTACAAAATCAAACATCTAAAAAATCATATTAAATCATGATATCTATTTTAATAATCTTATTATATATTTTTATAATAATTTTTAACGTATTACGGTTATAGGTTACACTTAGATTGGAAAGTTACAAATGAATAGACATCGATTTCCATTGCAAGATCTATCCTCTAACAATTTTCATCAAATGGTTTTTTTCATAAATTAGTAAATTTAACTTTTATTTATAAAATTAATATTATTTGATAATTTATGTATTAGTCTTCAATACATTTGGAAAGCTAAAGTTTTGTTTCCATTGTTGTATGCGAGTACAGAGATATTTCATTGTGTTGAGTTTTCTCTGTACAAACACAATCCACATAGTGAGAGATTATGCATAAGATAATGTCATGGTAATATTAATTATTAAAATAACATAAGCTATTAAAAACATAATTTTGAAAATCAAATTGTGATAGTTTCTAATATTGAATATTGCAATTATAATTTACATGGTAGTTGATGCATGTTTTCTTAGAGCAGAGTAATGGGGTTAATCATGCATAGTAACCAAAAAGATGTGCATGAAGTGCAACAAATATCAATTTTCATTCAAGTTATGTCAATTTACAAATATAAACCACATAAAAATAAATATTTACACATTTAAACTCTATTGATTTAAAAATTTAATGTTTTTACACATTCAATGCAATTAAGTTCAAGATTTACGCATTTATTAAAACCAAATCCTTTTACATATAAAACCTACAAGTTTTATTTACACATATAAACATAAATATTATCATGATGTAACATGCCAAGACATTATTATTATAATTTAATTTCGAAAACTACTCACATCGATGCACAAAATCGAACCTAGGCATAAATCATGAACATTGAACTTGGACAACTCATCATATTGTAATTAGTTATTATTATTATTATTACTACTTACTATCTGATGGGTCCAACCCTTTTTACATCCCGCGATTAATCAATAGTTAAGTTATGATTAATATGGTGATTGCAATTATCAGGTTCTCGGTGATTTGGTGGTTGATATTTTTGATTGTTTGATTAATTACTGGTACTTGTGGTTGGTGTGAGGGGGACACCTGTCCCATCCTTGGAATTCGCTATCCCACCCTTAGCTTACGCGCCTAACCTTTGTTCACCGGGCTCGGTTTGAAATCTTTAACCACAGCTCTGCTCTGCTACCTGGGTTCTGTTGGTGTAATGGCTCTATTTATATTTCTCACTCCGTCAATGAGCTCGAGGGTTTTGAGACTTGGCTCTCTGTCATTTGCATATGGGCTCCTCTACCCTGAAGGTTTTGTGGCTGCTATTTGTGGTTGTTATCTCCTGAATGCATTTGTTCCTGTACTATTTATCCTCTCGCCATATGTGCTCTGCTGTTTAACTAGTTATTTGACTGGGGCATGTCAGGTCACAGCCATCAGGGGACTTGGCATTCGAACTCAACTCGTCAGCTACACAGTGGTAAGTCCTCTTTCTCTACTTTAGCTATTCAGTTGGTTTTTTATGGTTATGCTAAGGGACTTACTCCTTTGTGAGTAGGGTTTCCTTGCTGGTTGGCGACCGGTCGAATCCTTCCTCCAGTTCGACGCTGCTCTTCTAGTAAGCATAGGCTTACAAACCCTCACCATGCATTTCTTTGTCTCAGGGTTTTAATTTTCTCACAATTCTAACATTGGGGTGTTTTCCTTGCAGGTGATTTGTTGGGCGCTCTAGGTGTGGACTTCGGTTCTGCTGTTGCTAGCCCAAACAGGTAGGGTATTTTCCTGTAGTCACTTACTAGTAGTTAGGGTTTTAAGGGGATGAGCCTCGACTCCCCTGTCAGTCGTCTTCTGTGTTGATTTCTCTATTAGTAGTTTGGTATGGGTACTCTTCTATCTATAAGTGGTTTGGACCTGTATGCGGTCGCGGCTCTTAACTTGCCAGTCAGGGTTTTTAGACTCAAGTTTTGGTATTCGCCACTGGTTTGTAGGGTTTCAATACTGGGGTTTCGAACTTGGTTCCTTAGTCGAACATGCAATGTATTTGGTTATATCTTTGGACTGCAATGATTTTGATATTTGTATAAAATTACTTGGATAATGCTCGAAAGGAAAGTATATTGTTTCAGTTTCAATGATACCTGTGATTAATGCGTTCTCCTTGCTATAATGGAATTATTTCGTTGTGAAACCCTCCGTCTACTCTGGTGATTTTCTTTGCCACAATGCTCAGCGTGTTTCTATGACTGTAGATATTTGTCATTAATGAATGTCTCGGCACTTGTCTGTAGCCTCGTTCGTATATTTGATGTAGTCACTCCCACCTGCTCTTAGCTTCATTAATTCTGTTGTTTCTTAAATGCCTGTAAAAAAAATTATTCTGCCAGTTCTTGCCACTGTTTGTAAATGCATTCAATTTATTATGAAACAGAAAGAAATTGTATTTAGCTGCGAATAGATTCAAATGATTTTTCCAAAAACTCTTGTATGATTTTATTCATTTTTCTGCTATGATGGAATCCCCCCTACAAATGTCTCATTTTTCCCTTTTTGTATGATTTGTTGAACAGTTTTAGAAACTGTCAACAGTTACATGTAGTTACATTGGATAACTGTTAATTCCCGTTCACCTAAATTCTGTACTCAATTTAAATCAGTAACTAAAAAGAAATTATAATGAAATTAAAACATAACTTGCCATTAAGTCCTAAATGCTAGAAACTAAGGAAATTTAAAGAAAACTCAGGTACAATGACCTGTAAACCTGTAAACCTGTAACCTGTGAGACAAACACTTGCGTTTTTGTTCAACCTGAGCTGGATGCTCCTGCATCAGGCTCCCGGGGTAACAAAAATTCATGGCTCCGTTCCATGAGATCCTCAGTAGAATATCCTGCACGCTGTATCAGTGCCGCGTTAAGCCACGAACTGTCCTCAATGGGACAATTCTTCCACTTGACAAGGTATTGAAGGTACTCTTTTCTACGAGTTTTCTTGGCCACTTGTGTGTCGAGAATTCTCTCAATCTCAAGGGGCTGAGCCGAAGGCATTTGCCTCATCCAAGAACCGCTTTCCGTCTGGGTGTCCCGTTCTAGCCGTGTCGAACTGTCATCTTCAAGACTGGAAGTGTATGGAAACGGATCTGCCACGTTGAAGATAGGCGATATGCCTATTCCTGGGGGCAGCTGTAATTCAACGGCATTCACAGAGAATTTACGCATAATTTTGCAAGGGCCAATTTTTTTAAACTTCAATTTTCTGTACTCACTCTTAGGGAACCTTTCTTTGCGTAAATGTGCGAGAACGTCATCTCCCACATTAAACTGTACCTCCCGCTGTTTTAGATCTGCCTGCTGTTTATACCTCTGACTGCTGTCCTGCAACTTAGATTTTACCTGCTCATGTAGGTCATTCATTGCTTTGGCGAAATCTTCCCCGTCAGCACTCCTTCTTTCCAACTGTTCCAGATCCAGTAACTCATGCACTCCGCGAGGATGCATGCCATACAAGATCTGAAAAGGACTGTATCCTGTGCTTCAATTCGGTGAATCGTTGTAAGCGAATTCCGCCTGGGCAAGTACACGATCCCACATTCGTTAATTTTCTCCAATCAAGCTCCGTAGCAGGTTTCCCAAGCTCTAGTTCACCACCTCCGTCTGCCCAGCAATTTGTGGGTGATAAGCGGAGCTGCAGTTCAACCGTGTGTCCAACTTCTTCCACAAGGTGCACCAGAAATTTCCTGTGAACTTCACATCCCTGTTAGAAACAATGGACTTAGGCAAACCGTGCAGTCTAACAATCTCCGTGAAAAACAAGTGTGCTACATGAGTGGCATCATTGGTTTTCTACAAGGAATGAAATGTGCCATTTTCGAGAACCGGTCCACTACCACCATCACTAAGTCATAGCCGCATTGTGTTCTTGGCAAACCCAAGAAAAAATATAAGCTGACTGAGTCCCACGGTCTACTTGGAATAGGCAGTGGTGTGTAGAGTCCTGTATTCTGACTGTGTCCTTTCGCCAACTGACAAAATTTACACCTGGTTACAAATTGCTGCACATCCCTTCGCATCTTCGGCCAGTAATAAAAGTGACTGAGCTGATCTAAGGTCTTATCAATGCCGAAATGTCCAGAAAGACCTCCGCTGTGCTTCTCCTGGATGATGTTCTCCGTCATCGAATAGTCGGGAATACATAGTTGTCCTCCTTTAAACAACAGTTTCTCCTGTAAGTTATATTCCAGCCATGGACTATTATTCCTCAAAAAAGGATTCTGGAAAGCTTCATAAGCCTCCTTGAAATCTGCATCTGTCTGATACAAGTATTTCAGGTGTTCAAAACCTAGCACTTGTATCGTGCTCTCCTGAAAGAGCAAAGCTCTCCTACTCAATGCATCTGCTACCTTGTTGGCCTATCCACTAATATGCTTCAATACGAACGTGAAGATCTGCAAGTACTCAACCCACTTTGCATGCTTGTGGTTCAGCTTATGCTGCTGCATAACGTACTGAAATGAAGAATTATCAGAAAAAAAAAAACAAATTATTTACCCAGCAAATAGTGTCTCCAATGCTTCAATGCTTGGACGACAACATAGAACTCCTTTTCATAAGACGAGTACTTCTGCCTGCTTTCATTCAACTTTTCACTGAAATAAGAAATAGGTTTGTCTTCCGGGCTGAGTACGGCCCCAATGGATGTACCACTGGCATCACAATGAACTTGGAATAGTTTGTTAAAATCAGGCAACCTCAAAATTAGTCTTTCAGTGATTTTCTTCTTCAAGATCTGGAAACTTTTTTTTGTCGCTTTAGTCCAACAGAAAGGCTGACTTGCCTTTTTTTCAGAAACTTTCCAACCCATGAAAACTACGAACCTCGAACAGGTTCTTTGGGGATAGCCAGCTAACGATAGCTGCAAATTTCTCTGGGTCCATTTTTAGCTCATTTTCTGCAATCACAAAGCCCAAATAAACTAATTCCCTCTGAAAAAAGGAACATTTTTTCAAATTTATCAGCAACTTGTTTTGCTGCAATTTCTCTAGCACACTCTGAACATGTCGAAAATGTTCTTCTTTAGTCTTGTTGAAAATCAGTATATCATCAAGATATACAATCATGAACTTCCCAATGAACTCTTTCAACATTTCGTTCATCAGGCACATAAAGGTACTAGGGGCATTACTTAACCTGAATGGCATCACCAGCCACTCATACAATCATTCATTAGTTTTTAAAGTTGTTTTCCATTCGTCCCCCTCTCTGATTCGGATCTGGTGGTATCCACTCTTCAGATCGATTTTCGAGAAATACGCTGCTCCACTTAAGCAGTCGATCATGTCATCCATTCGTGGCAATGGGAACCTGTACCTAATGGTAATCTTATTGATGGCTCTAGAATCTGTGCACATTCGCCACTCTCCTCCTTTCTTGGGAGCTAAAACTGTCAAAACTACACAAGGACTTAAACTCTCCCTTATCAACCCCTTATCCAACAATTCTTGTACCTGTTTTCCGATCTCCTCATTGTCCTTAGGACTCATTCGGTACACTTCCTTGTTTGGTAAACTAGCTCGAGGTATAAAGTCTATGTGATGACTGATACTTCTCTTAGGAGGAAATTTATCTGGCAAATCATCCACTACAATGTCGCTGAACTCCTGCAACATGTCCTGAATTTCTTCAGGAAAATCTGCAATTTCAGTGTGTAAAAAAACTGTTTTTGGCCTCTTTACAACAATATATTTTATCTCGTTGTCTTCGATTTGTTTCAAAAATTCCTTTCCTCCAGCAATGATTTGAATCCACTAGTTTCTGCTGTCTCTTCCTCCTTGATGGGTACAACAATGTGCTTAATCCCATCCTTGGAAAACTTGTAACAGATTGTCTTTCCATCATGCACTACCTTTCTGTCATACTGCCATGGTCTTCCTAGTAGTATGTGACACACGTCCATAGGCATAATATAAAAAACAACCTTATCCCTATATTTGCCAATATGGAATTCAACCTCACATTGTTCATCAACTAACAGTTGATGTCCTTTCTGTAACCATGACTAAGGAGTGGGGTGCTTCAACCTTTTCAATCCCAACTTCTCCACCATCTCCATGGCAACTAGATTATCCGTGCTCCCATTGTTGATAATAAACTTGCAGCATTTTCCGTGTGACTTACAAACTGTCCGGAATAATGCCTTCCTTTGAGTTGGGTCAACTGTCTCCTTTGCTGGTTTCAGCAGTACCTTATTCAAAACTAAGGCCTCCCCTGTCTCCGGCACATTCTATACCTCTTGGGGTGGTGCTTTTGCCTCCTCCATCTGAGAAACATATGCTCCTCTTGTTCCAGCATGTTCTCCTTTAGGACACTCGTAGGACTTGTGCCCCCACTTGTGGCACCTGTAACATTGGATGGCAGCTCCTCTGCCTCTGCCACTACCTCTTCTACACTAGTATGGCCTTCCTCCCCTAGTGCTACTGTCCTTCTCTGCTGCCCCTGAAGCCTTTGAGCTGCTGCCTTCATCGTTGGGGTTGACAGCTCTACCTTTGCCAAAGGTTCGTCCTTTCCCTTTGCCAGATCCTCCTCCTCTTCTGGCATTATGTTTCCTATTTATCTTCTCCTCTGCCTTAAAGGCACTCTAATAAGCCTCATATATGGTTCTAGGTGAAAGAATACTTATCTCATCCAATATTTCCAGCCTTAAACCATTTACAAATCTCGTTGTTTTTTCTGGGGTGTCCTCCATGTAACCTGCTCTCAAGTTCACCTGATAGAATTATTTGGTGTACTCCTTTATAATCATCCCTTCTGTTTCAGATTATGTACCTGCCTGTACATAGAAATATGATAATATTTGGGTAAAAATTTACCCTTCAACTTGGCTTCCATCCTGGTCCATTTTTTGATAGGCTGTTTATTCAACCTCTTCCTCTCTGCTTGTACACTATCCCACCATAAGGCTACATGCCCTTTCAACCTAGTGGCAGTGAATTTAACTCTCTTATCTTCGCTAATCTCCTCATACTCAAAATACTTATTCAGCTCACTGAGCCAATCCAGTAGTAACTCTGCTGAAAAAATTCCATCATAATTCGAAATCTTAGGCTTTGGCTTACTATTAGCCAACAAGACTGATTTCAACAACCTGATCTCAGGTCCTTCCTCATCTGATCCATCTGTTGTCGCTGCAGCTTCCTCATCACTATCATCTCCTCCATTGGGATCCCTTCTTCTTCCTGCTTCTACTGCCGCAAAAAGGGCGTTTAGGATCCTAATCTCCTCTCTCAGTCCTTCATTTGTTACTCTTCGAATAGCTCTCCCACGTCCTCGCCTTCCAACTTACATTTCGATAAAAAAAAAAAAAAAAACTCAAACCTTGCTTTGATACCAAAAATGATGGGTCCAGCCCTTTTTTCACCCCGCGATTAATCAATAGTTAAGTTATGATTAATATGGTGATTGAAATTATCAGGTTCTCGATGATTTGTGGTTGATATTGTTTATTGTTCGATTAATTACTAGTACTTGTGGTTGGTGTGAGGGGGACACTTGTCCCATCCTCGGAATTCGCTATCCCACCCTTAGCTTACGCGCCTAACCTCTGTTCACTGGGCTCGGTTTGCAATCTTTAACCACAAATCTTCTCTACTAGTTGGGTTCTGTTGGTGTAATGGCTCTGTTTATATTTCTCGCTCCGTCAATGAGCTCGAGGGTTTCGAGACTTGGCTCTTTGTCATCTGTAAATGGGCTCCTTTGCCCTGAAGGTTTTGTGGTTGCTATTTGTGGTTGCTATCTCCTGAATGCATTTGTTCCTATACTATTTTATCCTCTCTCCATATGTGCTCTGTTGTTTAACTGGTTATTTGACTGGGGCATGTCAGGTCGCAGCCATCAGGGGACTCGGCAATCAACCTAAACTCGTCGGCTACACAGTGGTAAGTCCTCTTTTTCTGCTTTAGCTGTTCAGTTGGATTTTTCTGGTTATGCTAAGGGACTTGCTCCTTTGCGAGTAGGTTTCCCTTGCTGGTTAGCGACCCGTCGAATCCTTCCTCCAGTTCTACAATGCTCTTCTGGTAAGCATAGGCTTACAAACCCTCACCGTGCATTTCTCTGTCTCAAGGTTTTAATTTTCTCACAATTCTAACATCGGGGTGTTGTCCTTGTAGGTGATTTGCTGGGTGCTCCAGGTGTGGACTTCAGTTCTATTTTTGCTGGCCCAAACAGGTAGGGTATTTTCCTGTAGTCACTTACTAGTAGTTAGGGTTTTAAGGGGATGAACCTCGGCTCCCCTATCAGTCGTCTTCTGTGTTTATTTCTCTGTTAGTAGTCTGGTATGGGTACTATTCTATCTGTAAGTGGTTTGGACCTATATGCGGTCGTGGCTGTTAACCTACCAATCAGGGTTTTTAGACTTAGGTTTTAGTATTCGCCACTGGTTTGTAGGGTTTCAATACTGGGGTTTCAAACCTGGTTCCTTAGTCGAACATGCAATGTATTTGGTTATATCTTTGGACTGCAATGATTTTGATATTTGTATAAAATTACTTGGATAATGCTCGAAAGGAAAGTATATTGTTTTAGTTTGGATGATACATGTGATTAATGCGTTCTCCTTGCTATAATGGAATTATTTCGTTGTGAAACCGTTTGTCTACTCTGGTGATTTTCTTCACCACAATGCTCAGCATGTTTCTATGACTGTAGATCTCTGTCGTTAATGAATGTCTCAGCACTTGTCTGTAGCCTCGTTCATATGTTTGAAGTAGTCACTCCCACCTGCTCTCGGCTTCGTTAATTCTGTTGCTTCTTAAATGCCTGTAAAACAAATTATTCTGCCAGTTCTTGCCACTGTTTGTAAATGCATTCAATTTATTATGAAACATAAAGAAATTGTATTTAGCTGCAAATGGATTTAGATGATTTTTCCAAAATCTCTTGTATGATTTTTTTTTTTTTCTGCTATGATGGAATCCCCCCTACAAATGTCTAATTTTTCCCTTTTTGTATGATTTTTTGAACAGTTTTAGAAACTGTCAACAGTTACATGTAGTTACATTGGATAACTGTTAATTCCCGTTCACCTAAATTATGTACTCAATTTAAAACAGTAACTAAAAAGAAATTATATTGAAATTAAAACATAACTTGTCATTAAGTCCTAAATGCTAGAAACTAAGGAAATTTAAAGAAAACTCAGGTACAATGACCTGTAAACCTGTCAACCTATAACCTGTGAGACAAACACTTGCGTTTTTGTTCACCCTGAGCTGGATGCTCTTGCATCACTATCTAGTGCATAACATATTATTATTACTTAGTATCTAAAACATATCCTGAAAATTTAAAAGGTAATGTGACGATTATAACTACTAATTCTATTTATTTTTTTCGCAAGTGCATTGGTCACGTATTCAAAATAAGATATCATGAATAACATATGATCATTACTTAGTAGCTAATACATATCTCGAAATTTTAAAACTTAATGTGACAATTATAACTATTAGTTATAGTTATTTTGTCCATAGGTGCATTGGTTAGGTGTTTATCATGAAATTTTTAGCATACATGTGAAAATACATATTTGATTACTTTTCAGAGGAGTTGGTTACATAAGATTTATTCTTTGGGTTGTATGGTGGTCATTATGGTAGTTGCATGATGTGAGGGATTTTCTCTCAAAGCTCAATTGCGAATGTAGGTGAAAAACATGTAGCATTTTTTGCATGTAAGCAGTGTGTCCTTCCTTCTGTATGTGATTGCTTAGAGCGTTTATACAATATATATTATAACCTTGTATCAATGAGGTTTGTAGCTCAAAAGTGGATAATATGTGGGTGCTTAAATTTTTTCTACAATATACGTTACCATCGTGTAGCATTTAGGTCTGAATTATTTTAGTTATATGATTTTAGAACCTTTTTTTTAATTATTTTTATATATTTGATCTAATTCATATATTTGGAGCAAGGAATATGAACACAAATAGAATAGATATTGAATAGGGAATTCACTCAATGAACCTTTGACATATCACATGTGTTCGTGACATACTAAACAATACCTTTAATTTTACTACATATTCGAAAATACCTCTAAAAAATACATTATTTAACCCCCTACCAATACGAACCCAATAGACCTTCCCAATTTCAAAAACCCCTACTTTCACTAGATATTGTAGGCATCCATTTTTCCATTAACATTTTTTACACCCCTTTATATTTTTTCAATAACTTTGAAATCATTGTTTTATACCTGCCAATATAAAAACCCTTTACCCCCCTTTATAAGACAAGACCAATAATCTATGCAAATTTGATAGATAAGAAGGCATAAATGACAGTAACATTGCTTGTGCCAACATTGTTTATCAAACAACATGAGGAAAAACGTATTGCAAATGTTGGTGTTTCTATTAGAAATTTTGAAATACTTCCAAAGCATAAATATGATATTGTTTATTGTGAGAAAACTGTTTCACTAAATAACTTTAGCATTGTAGAAAAAATTTGTCCTATTTCCATAGAGTACCAATTTTTCCCAAATATGATGATTGCAATTTTAGTGACATAGAAAAGGAAAAATTGACATAGAAAAGGATGCAATATGTACTAGACATCAAAGACAGGAATGTTGATCAGGACAGGGCAATATTAAGCTTATATTTATTTCAATGTGTCAACATATCAAGTTATTTTCCACCTCTTATATAATTTACATGTAATTTTTAACAAATATTGCATATGTGATAGGTTCAAGTATAAAAAAAACTTCTTCCAATATATCTTTCAATCCAAACACAATTGCAATAAAATATTTCTCTACTCATTTTGTAAAAAATATAGTTAAAAAATAAGAAAGAGTTTTCCAGTCTTCATAATCCATGTTCATGTGTTCACTGAAATCAAAGAAAATAATGGAAAGTATGAGAAAACTTATTTCTCCACCGAGTGGATAATGCATGGTAAACTCTATTATATTACACACACATACACACACACACACACACACACACACACACACACACACACACACACATATATATATATATATATATATAGAGAGAGAGAGAGAGAGAGAGAGAGAGAGAGAGAGAGAGAGGTTTGATTTAAGGTTGCAAAGTATTTGTTTTCTATATAATTTTTGTAGCACTTCCAAGGACTACTAACAACAAATAGTGGATACATGAATCCATTTGAAAATGTATGTGAAAAATTTTGTAGTCCAATTAAAACTGTGAAAACTATGGATGAAACTATGGTTTATTGTGCCATTTGCAGTGGAAAATGTCACTTTGTTTATTTTCGTCAGTTAAATTGTATCATACATAGAAATGACAGGACTACAACATATTTTGTTCTAAGAGGCGTGTAACTAGAAAAAGTATTACCCGATCTACGAAAAGTTTCCTTCCAGCAATATTGTGCGGACAAATAAATTGTTATTGATTTTTTGGCTAGTTTCGAGATTCATGACACATTTATAGTAAATCATCAAAACATGATTTTGTGTATACAATGACAATTTTCTTTATTGGAATTTTCGAGCAATCTAATGATGATATAATTATATTTAGTTTCAATGCCAAGAAATGTATTGATAGTAAAGTTTTATTTAGTTGCAATGTAAAGCAATCTGATGACGAAATTATAGAGATGGTATAGCATGGTTGACTTGATGAACCTGTATTATTTTCTTGTTAACATAATCCAGAAGTGTTTTATAGAAGGTGCTAATATCCATCTTACTAGTAACTAGTAAGGCTGGATTACCATTGACTAGTGGCGAGACGGGGGTGGGTGTCCGCACTTCCAATATTAACTCCACATTCTACTTTTTTCTTGGAGGATTTGACCATTGCTAAAGAGATTTTCTGGTCTGTTGGATGGTTGAGATTTGATTTCATCTTGTGGTTATCTGAGATGTAGTTATTAACATTTTATAAATACATATTTCAATGAATTTGTTTATTTAAGTTCCATGCTTTGTATTATGGTATTTACTTACATTATATATACCCTAACATTCACAGTATATAATGTGTAACTAGAGAAGTGTCCTATGTCGTGTTATTTTTCCACAACATGATTTCTTGCATTATTTTATTGATTTATCAAATTTGCAAATCCTATGATTAGTAAAACAATATTAGGAAACATTTTTCCTTTGCACATAGTTTATGTTTTCATATACTTTTCCATCGCACATGACTTCTTAAACAAAGCATTAAAATAAGTTAATGCTAGCATGTAACTTTTCCTAGAGGGAACAAGATCTGTCTATTTTCAATTGTACAACTTGATTAGAAAATAAAAGAAAATACTTTGACACGTAATATTTACATTAGTATAATGATCCAATTTGGTATAATTTATAAAACTTATGTCACATGAACATGATCAGAGAATTTCAAAATTGGCCGAGTAAGTGGAAAAATTTGGTAACGAATTATTTATTAGTCAATTATGGTTCCTGGAGGTTAGTGCTACTCCTGATTGAGATACGATAGTGGAGGTCTATTTTCTCCATTCATGTTTTTCAAGAGGTATTCTAATTTCATTCTTATGGTGTAGACATCTTCCAGACAGCCAAGCCTTTGCTAAAGTTCCAATAAGCAATTCATCAACATTAAGATATCTTGGTTGAGAATTGAGATATCTTGTTTGAGCATTAAGATATCTTAGTTGAATACATATAACTCTTCCTACATGCTTCTTCCATTACTCTCTTCGTCCATTTGTGTCACTTACAGTATCGCACTAGTAACAGCTAAAGGGCAGTATTATGAGTGATAGAGTGTGTCCCTGCCCCACCCCCCCTCCCTCCGTAGTTCACCTTACCAGTTATCTATAACTACTATAATATATTCTAGCAAAATTCCAAATTAGTAACACTAAGAATATTGAAATAGAATCTCAAAATCCTAAGAGAGTTTCCATCTAAAGTTATTTTTGTACTTCACTAAGAAATACTTCTGATAACGATGATACCAACAAGACTTAAAAATTTAAAAAAACAATAGATATATCATAAATCAAATCCTGAAAACAGTGATGAATCTTCGAATAAACAAGGCAAATCACTTTCCTAGAGACTTTAGAAATGATTTCAGTGCTTAAGATCCTACAACAAGATTCTAAAAATTCAAAAAATGATGATTTCAGTGCTTAAGATCCTACAACAAGACATATGATGAATTAAACCTCGATAACACCCATTGGTTTTAGAAAGAACAAAGCAAACTACTTTCCCAGAGCTTTCAAAAACGAGTTCAGATCCAACATGACTACATATAGTTCATCACAAGACATAAGTCATCTAAATCATGAATTAACATCAAAGTTTTTAAAGGACATTTGAATTGATTTTAATGGTATTCATTTATCACTTATCATCACCAATATCGCTAGTACTAATTTTCCTTGTCTACAATTAGAAAATATTGTTGTGATGTCACTTACTATAAGCCATATCATCTTTTCTTAAACCCCCCCTCGATCTAATCTAAATCATATGGTTTCCTTCCATGATTGTTTCATTTTTCACGCTTTAGGAATATATATCAACATTATATTTTATTGATATCCTAATTCTCATTCTATTTGTAGTTATGTAATGATACCCTAATGTTTAAACATTAATTTTATTGAATTGGGTTATTTCTTATTTAGAGCATTGTTATTTTCCGTGTTATTTTGTACCCGTTGTTCGATCTAGGACACATCTCTCAAGAAATTTATACAATAACACGAAACAATTTTTTTTACAAAAATAAAAAAAGAAAAGGATTAATGCTACGATGATCTAAAGCTCCCCTATCAATAAATGTAATTCTTTTAGGAACCTATTCAGTGAATAAATGCTTAATCAAGACATATTTCGAGTGAGTAATAGCATTTACTATGTGAGCTTCTTTTTCTACTGACCAATTTTTTACTATCAAAATATTGGTATTCATGTTTCTAGAATACTAAGTACATTAGTGATTTCACAATTTTGAATTGAACACTTATTATCCAACATTAAATGGAGTGTGTTTATAACACATGCGAGGAAGAAGTGTTGTGCACTATAATGGGTTTGTGGAGCAAGGAACACAAAATTCCTTCCGTGATCTTCCGCACTTTTGCATAGATTCTCCCTCCACACATCTCTTTCACATAATTCCCTTCTAAAGAATACTACACATTAATCAATTAATTAATGGTTTTTTCTTGTTAGAGTTTGTGGCATGAAAATTTTTGTTTACGTGTATATTGGATGCGAAATAAGGGTATATGATTAACTTACCACGTGACCCAATTATGTAACTTGACTTGATATGGTGGACAATTTTTAAATTTTTAGTATGTGAAATAATGAAGCACATTCTTCATCTTCGCATGTTTTTTTCGACACATTTTTTCAAGTGACATTAATATTTTTACCAAGGGTTACATGGGTACTTTAATTTACTACCGGTTATTTCGTATTTTCATATTTAATATAGATTTTAAACTTTTAGTGTGCATAGAAAAGGATTTTAAAAATAACCTTTGTTCCTACATTTCTAGACCTACGCACGCATTTTGTCACTGTATAGAGAAAAATATCAATTTTCATATTTTTTGATGTATATATTTCGACATTGCACAACAAAATTTTGGAAAAATGTCACATAAACTCAGCAAACCACATATTTAAAAATTAATTAAGGCTTAATCCTAGCATAAATATGGAATTGTTCAAATTCTTAATAGAATTTACTCTAAAACATTGTGTAATGTTCACTAGCTCTAAATAAATCAAGAGATGCAAAGGGATCATTAGCTGATATCCATTCTAGCATATTGAAACAATGTGTAGAAGAGGGATATGTGCGAGAGAACCTTCATTTTTCCACATCTACGCCTCCACACAAACTCACCCTCTGCACACTTTTTCTACATGTTCTAAAACGTTAACTTTCACGGTGTTCATAACTTAACTCCGTAAAATGGAGAGATTTTATTTTATTTTGGTGAAAAATAAAGGATTTGCAGAAGAGGCATATGTATAGGGGAACCTTTATCCATATACTTCAGTAACTCCACACATATTATCCCTTTGTACACTTCTTCCATAGATTGAAAATAGGTAAATTCTGACATTATTTGACACACATATTTTAACATTTCGTAGTAACATTTTTTCGAAATGTAAATTCATATCAGATAGTCTAGGTTAGAAATGGTAAAATGGAACAAGGTTTTATTTTGATTGTTGTATGCAAAGTTTGGAGAAATTTCATTGCCCAGAGTTTTCTCTGCACCTCCACACTCTGCACAATGAGAAAGCTTCCATACAATGAAAATTTCCACACAATATAAAAACATATTAAAAAATTAATTCGAGATCAATCGTATGATTAACAAAATATTTGTTGCTGGTAAATATAAGTTGTTATGGAATTTGTTTGGTAAATGAACGTGTAACCATTACATTATTTGAGTTCTTAACGACATTAACACTTAGCATATTGAAATGGTGTGTGGAAGAGAATTATGTGGGCAGGAAATTTTATTCCCCCACATCCACACCTCTGCACATATTCCCTCTCTGTACAATTCCTCTACACACTGCAAATCATCAATCAACTTCTTGCACTGCGGACTAGCGGATATTAAAAAATTAATTAAGGATTAATATTACAATTGGTAAAACAAATTTAGCAATCACTTTATCTCCACACATAGTGGCATGAATTTATTCCTCTGCCATATAAGTAATAATTCCCTCGAAATACATAATTATGGTGAATTGTAGCTTTATGTTTGTGTTGCATGTATGTAACTCGTAGTATGCATTAATTTTTGCAAACATATAGAATGTTATGAGTTTTTGTGAATATCAGGTTTTCATTTATGCAAAAATATTACATTGTTAAGAATGGTTTGAAAAAATCTTACCGGCCTCACTCTTACCATATTTATTGGCCAGTAGGTAATTAGCAAAAAAAAAACACTACAAAATGTGAAAAAAATTGCTTCACTACATGAAAAATGAAAAGGAACATAGAACTATAAAAAATTTAAGATTAGTACACAATCATGAGCCATTAACTATGAGGGGTAGTTACCAAACAAGATTCTATGGTCTTGAATCAGGTAACGACAAAGGCTGAACACATAATGTACATGTTTCTCCATATGTTCCAATCTTCCTTCAAATAGGTCTAGTTTTTCTTGTAGACGTCGCTCACCCTTTTGTAGACTCACTAATATTTCTTGCATCCGCCATTGGTTGCATTGGAGACCATTCATGAATGAGATGATCATATTTTTTTCATCATGTCTTATCTCTCACGAGTTGTTCCAGAAGCATCTTGAGATACCCAATATGATCGCCAAATTTTTTTTGATCACATGTAGGGCAATTAAAATCAATTCTATTTATAGGGTTGGGATCTATGGCCTCACCCTAACCAATTCTCTCCAAGTGACACTAGATTGAATCCCCTCATTCACCAACTCCATGCCTTGCTCTACCTCGCTAATGTGGCATCCTGTATTTCACCAAAAGAAAAAAGAAAAAAGTCGAATATAAGAACACTATGGAAATACTAAACTAATAAAACCTTTTATGTTAAACAAAAAAATAAGCTAGTTGAGAACAAAAACAACCCACTCAGTGTTATGGTGCATGAACCAAGATGTAGTCCCAAATGAAAATATTTAAATGAATGGTCACAGATTGCAAAATAAAATATACATAACCACCAAGAAACTAGTTATAATGGAGATACATAACCATAAAGATATTCTCCTTGAAATTCCTTCCCAAGTTGGACCTTCAAAATTGAAACAAGAGTAGAGATACACAAATTGTTTTGCCTTACCTCATTATCAAACTAGGAATCTAGAAGAGGGCTACCATGCAATTCTCTGCATGCCTTTCGATGAATAACAATATAAAATTTTATTAGACTCATCGAATAAATAAAGTTTAATTCTCACGGGTACAACATGTATCTATATACCTTTTTTTTTTTTTTGGCTATACCTTACATCAATTTAAATCTTCATTGATTTAGAAATTTCCATACTCTAGCTGAAAAAACTTACTTTTCCATATTTCCCGTAAAATAAATAAAAAAATACCTAATTTTAAAATATTTCCCTAATTTAATTTTCATATTTCATAGAGCTTGCAAAAAAATTTTAAAATAGGATTTTTTTTTTTACGTAATCAATAGCTCTAGAGACTTTGCAATGGATATGATGATTCTCATAGTTGATTCACAAATATCAACGATTCTCATATATTTCTAAGGGCCACAATTACAGTTAGACTACCTTCCTAGAATTATGCTCTTTGACGCAAATTATACCAATAACCATCGGCAGTTGGATTAAGACCTACACTATTTCTTTTTGAAGTAAATGGACAAGTCCCAATGTTAGAAATTTGAAATGTAATAAGAATCGAGAATGTGCGTTGGAAAAAGAATATGCAGAAGAGGATCTATATGCGTGAGAATGGACATACGTTGAGAAACAAAGACTTTAAAATGGAAAACTACACAAATAATAAAGAAATAAAAATATGCTCTAACAATGAAACTTATTTTTTCATTTTAAACTTTTACATATTCGATTATGCAAAATAAAGGATGTATGAAATAATGGGTATCTGTGGTAGAACTCTTGTGCGAGAAAATAACGTATCTAAGAATAGCTTGAATATCTAAGCATGTCTTTTGGATATATCTACTATTTACTAATCATGTATAAATAGTAAATTGGTATATGACATTATATGGACTTTGTAACATTAGGTAAATGAGATGAAAAGTAAAACTGAATGTGTAAAAGTTTTATGTCCTCACGTATTCACTCTTTGCACACTTAATGTTAATTTCCACGTTATGTAAAATTTATATTTCCTCATTGTGCAATAATGTTTGAAAAAAATTAATTGCTCAACATTGGCATATAGTTCGATAGTAATAATTGAGTCAATATCCTCCCCTTTTTTGTCTTTTTTCCCATGCAACAGAGTCGTTTCTTAAACAAATATTTGCAATGACAAAACTGAACTTGTTTTTATCAATTTTCTACTTCCAAGACCGAATATGCATGATAAATCTATATGCTTGGCCAGTTTCATTTCTTTCAATAGTTATCGAAACAATTGTAATGGAAAAAGCACAATTAATTCATAATCATTATATTTTTATAATCATTGAAAATATCAATGTTAACATAAATATAGGTAGATAAATTATTAAATATTAAATAGATTACATGCAATCATAACAAAGGCCATAATTCATGAAATTTGGACAAATTATAGTTGATGATTTATTACATTCAACGTTATTTTGTCTAACTAGTCGATGTAGAAGATAGAAATATGCACACATGGATTCTAAGGAAGTGTTCCTGAAGCAATCATCATGATTACATTTTTTTTGAAAAGTTTTTTCATATGTACATAACCTAAGTAAGCACAAATATTAGATTGAGACTTTTACGCATACGTAGTTTTCCCAAGAAATCATGGAGTTGTCACTCCATTTTCTAATTTCTTACCTTTAATGGCTACTAGATTTTAGTATTGATTAAAATACAATCACAATTAGTTATCTCTTTTTGTATTGCATTACATAGGTCTCTCAACTTCTTCATGGTCCTTATTCACAACAAGACGATAACTGAGAAGATGAGACAAAAAGTATTATAAATGATCTTTCCATAAAGAGTACATATATAAGCTACGATTTTCTCAGAGATATCAATTGAACTTGTTGCTTCATTTGTTTTAGTGCATTGAACTTTGGCCTTTTATACCGTATAGGTAATGGTTTTACTTAGTGATGTATATTGTGTCATGTTGCTTTCTGCAATGCTGAAACAAGAATACTTAAGCTTCGTCTTCCATTTCACTTTTGGGCTCTAAAAAAGGGTCCATATTTCATTGGGATGTGCTTCCTCATTCATTGTGACATTGATAACCTTTAAATTAGAGAAACTAGTTACAATTTCTTCTTACTAGCAAAATTCAATAGCCTTTTAT
Source organism: Pinus albicaulis (assembly GCA_034641835.2). NCBI lineage: Eukaryota > Viridiplantae > Streptophyta > Pinopsida > Pinales > Pinaceae > Pinus > Pinus albicaulis. The sequence goes on along the minus strand of CM076584.1, from coordinate 689,462,037 downwards.
TCGCATAAAGCTCTAAATATATGATGATTTTACCATTAATCTAGTATGAACACATATGATTTCAATAGTACTTTCCATTAATCTCTAAAAATATATATTTTTAATCATACAATTAATCCTTAATTAAGTATTTAGTATTTTCTAATCCACGTTGCGGGAAGTTGATATGTACAGAGGGGTAACATCTACGGATGTGTAGAAATGAGGGAACAAATGTTCTCCTGCACATATCCCTCTTTCGCACATGCTCACAATATGATTGAAAAAATACGAGTTGCATAGTCATGTAAACCTTCTTGATTTTTTTACAACTAGTAAATTCTATTAAGCACTCAATCAATCTCTTGATTACTAGTCGAATCGTTGAATAAATTTCAAAAATACTATTTTATAACATCAATGAATATGATATTCTTGGTTTTTAGCAAACAAATATAATTACATAGTGTGTTAGAGTAAATACTATGTCTTGATTACATGTCGATTCACTAAATAAATGTTTACGTTTATTTGGAAGGGAGCTTTAGTTAATCATAGGATTAAGCATTAATTATAATGATGTCCCGGTTATGTGTCGGTTCACCAAATAAATATTGAACAAACTTACATTTACTAAAAAATAAGTTTTTGTTAGTCACAAAATTAAGCCTTAATTTTTTTTTCTATATCCACTAATTCGTGTCATGGTAAGTTGATTGAATCTATGTAACATTTTTTTTAAATGTTGTTGCCAAACTAGTCAATGTGTGCAAGAATTGTGCAGAGTCGGTCCACACATCATTTCAATTTGCTACAATAGATACTGGTTGTGAAGCCTTGTTCATCTTCTTGTCTTGTTTAGAAGTAGTAAATGATATTAAGTATATGAACAATTTCTTGATTACACGTCAATTCCTTGAATAAATGCCAAAAATATTATTTTATAATATCGTTGGATACAATCTTATTGATATGTTTACAACCAGTAATCATTACATAATGTGTTATATTAATTGCTATTAATAGTACAAATAAGTCTTAATTAATTTTTTAATACTGTGTGTAGAGTCGTTTGCACCACAGAAAGTATTTGTCATTGCGGATTCTCGCATCTCCGCAAACATTTTTGTTTCGATGCATTTTTTCCACATATGGATGCCCTGCACAGTTGTCCTTTCTCACATGTTTTGGTACTAAATGATTTCAATAATTTGTACAACACCTATTATCATTACAAATATTTTGTTGATTAATGCTCTGATTGCAAAGATTATGATTTTACTGGTATATGATGAGTTGTTTTAGATGTTGATGTGTACAAAATATATGGATAACATGCTTTGTTTAGTCACTGTAATAGTGACATGTGCTAATATGATAAACACCCACACTAATTCTTCGATTAAACAATATAAAGTTCGTTGTCTTACGTATTATACTATGATGCACTCTTTTCCAACTCTAAATGATACACTATGAATTCCTAGAGAAAATGAAAAGTTAGGTCTCACACCACTAGTGTGTTGTACTGCCATTTTTCACTTATTTTGGAAACATAAGCATATTGTCGCATTTTCTTGTTTTGGGTGATAATCCATTACTCCACACCTAATATACACATAACCCAAACTTTTCATGCCTTAAAATTTTAATAATCCAAAAACGCTAATTAATTTATTGATATGTAGTGTGCGTCGAATGTATATGAATGTGTGGAATGTTATCGAACAATTTTTTTGCTATTTTCTCTGCACACTCATTTTCCCGCACAACACTTCTTCCTCACACACAATCTTGATTTTGATTCTATGATAAGATAATGATTCACTATTAATCTACTTCTTTGGATATGGATATGCAAAAAATTGTGATTGTGGTATGGGTAATTAGAATAGGATAGACACAAGCTGACCTCCAATCACCTTCCTCACAAGAAATTTAGAAGATGAGTTATTTCCCCACCTTTTCACCTTTTTATAGACATCATTTCATTTTTCTACAACAAATACTGGCTAAAAAAACCTCTACATATTCTTTATTTGTATACAAGTAGTAAATGTTTTAAGCACTCGAATAATGTGTTGATTATGGGTCAATTTGCAGAATAAATGTCGAACTTGATCTGTTTACAACCACTAATCATACACTATTGTGTGGAGGTGCATTAAGTAGTACAAAATTGCAGTTTGTGCAAACAATTATGTTAGTTCGTGTTCTCCACCAACTCTAAATGATACACTATGAATTCATGCCAAAAACAAATAAATAGGCCACGTTTTTCTTGTTTTTGGCATTAATTTCAGTGTGAAGAGTGCAAAGGTATGATTTTATAGTGTGCATATCTCAAGGCTTAGCTTTCATGGTCGGAGGTGTGGGGGTATGGAAGAAGCTTTCATTGTGAGCAATGTGGAATTGCAGTTTGCACAAACGATCCTATTAGGTCATGCTTTCCTCCAACTCTAAATGATACACTATAAATTTGTGCCAAAAACGAATAACTAATTCTCACATCGCTAGTGCATTGTACTGTTGTTCATCACTTATTTTGGCAACATAAGTATCTTGTCATGTTTGTTTATTTTGGGTGTTAATTTCATTGTGTGGCGTACAGAGGTGCAGAGAAATAATTCATGGTGCGGAGTGGGGAGGTTCTAAGGAAGATTATATTGTGCGGATTGCAGAGAAAGCACAACGAAAATGATATATTAATTTTGTGCAACTTAGATCTTCAACTATGCACTTTCTTCATATATAATATTGATGAGTGTTTTCCTAGCCTCCATTTAATCTAGTTGTTTAATTCTCTATATATTTAGTGGATTCTGGAAACTGCTTTAACAATTGCAAAGTGTAAATATCTTAGGATTTAACTTTCATTGTCTGGAGTGCGAGGGTGCAGAAGAAGCTTTAGTTGTGAGCAATTCAGAATTGCGAATTTTCGAAATGGAGCATTTTAAAATAACAGATTGTGGACGCCACATAAAGAGGCAATGATTGTGTTTCTATGTAGCTATTACTATTGTTAGTTAGCTTGTTACTTCAACTCATATCTAACTTTTAAAACATGGAAACAAAAATCTTGTTAAGTAGTTTTACTTTTGGTTGGATTCTAGAAATTAACCTTATCAAGAAATAGTTTGATGTATTAGAGAAATGCAATATATTATGATAATTATGTGGATATGCATGTCTGTTTTGGAATAAGGATTTTAGAATTTTAATTTAATTATCAATAATAATTAATTTGATGATAGAGATTTAACTTCCACTGAAAGGCTGATATTTATATCTAAAATGGTTATATTGTTTTTCTCATTTTAATTGAATTGATATAAAAAAATATGTCATATGAACAAGTGTCATAAGAAGTGAGTTATAGTTTCTTGGGCATGTGGTATTGATAAGCCATGGTATTGGCATATGGTATTGTAACAAGCCCTATTTATAGGCTAAGAATCTACACGATAAATAAATATCAATGGTTAAGAATTTGTTCCATGTTTTTTTAAATGTAAATATTTTTAACTTATATATTAATTTAAAATCATATTTATATATAACGAATCTAATTAATAGACGAAACTAATTTCTAGTAGGAATAGGACAATACAATTATGGGAAACATTGTGCTTTTTTTTATTTGAAATGCGCTTTTAAATACATAAATGGATTCAACACCCTAGAAAATCTTTGAAAAACTAAAACTTTAACATTTTTAAAAAAATATAGAATTTCACTGAAATTTACCAATTTTTTAGAATATTCATTGTATTAACTTAAACACCACTCATTGCGACCCAGAGGAAGATGGAGACAAATAAAAAAGGCCATTACAAAAAGACATAAGGCTTCATTGTTAATTTCATGTGAAATATAAAGTATCATATTCAAAACTTAAGTTGTAACGTAACTTTCAAACGAAGTGATAAAAACATGTTTTCCCAAGGTTTTTTTGGGAGGGAAAAAAAGGAAGGTTAAAATCCATGTAAAGCTTTGGAATGTTTTTAAACATTATTCATATTTAGTGATGCAAAAATTTTAATAGAAACCTCTCTAAATTTATACTTAAATACATGGGCTGGATTTTTAAAGGGGGCAGGAAAATTCAAGATATTTATAAATAATAATAAAAGTATGATAAAAGTATGGTTTAAATTGGTATATCAATTAGTAAGAGGGATTAAATTTTTCGAGTTGAAAATCTTTTTTTGAATATAAAATTTGAAGAAAGGTTTGCATCTCTAGAGATTTGATCTCTCTAGGAACTTGATAAATCCAAAGCTCCAAACTTAAGATGCATCTACGATGGTTTAGTTATTAATTACGTCGTAAGGCATCACTATTCGAAAACAACTTCCTTAGCTGTGCATCACTATTGGAAAACAACTTCCCTAGTTGTCGACGATTGAAATGTTTTAGGGCATTAGATCAAGTAAATATTTTTATATATGTTTTTTATAACGTTATTTGTTTTATTTTTAATAAGTTAGATTGAATTTAGGTTTAAATACAATAAAGAATAAAAATAATAAAATAAAATAATGATAAACTATAAATACAACCCATGGTATTCATGTGGAATGCAGTTTCTTTATAGGGGGAACTAAGATGGTCTAATTCAATCTTAACTCTGGATCTAAATTAATTATTTAATAAAATTAGTTTTAAATGTTTATAACCACTAGCAATTGCACCAAATGTTGCAAAGGGAATGCCGTAAGTTTAACATATGAAAAATAACATATATGAAGTCATAGAAGTAGATTTTTTGAGGGAGCAACCACATATGTTTTGGAGTGAATGTTTGCTTATCCTTATAAAGGAGCAATTCATATTGGACATTCCCCATTAGTTCAAGTTCCAAAAGGATATCATTGTAGTATTTGATTTCCTAAAACAATGCATTTTCATTTGTAAAATCACCATCAAAGACATAAATGAGATTGGAGATATCTTAACATATTACCATTTAAATAAAAAATTGATAAGGCCAATACCCAAAAATAAACATGAGATCATAAGGACTATATAATTTTCGGAGTAAATTTCACAAACAAATAGAGTGCATAAGACAACTCTTTGGTTGTATATGAGTTTAAATCATAAAATATAAACACATTGTTTAAGAAAATTATATTTTATTTTTTTTATAAAAAAAATTTCAAATAAAAATTTTAATCATATATTAATTTTTTTCCAAATACTTTACAACATAAAGTGATTTAATTATTTATTAATTTATCCATTAGCATGTTCTTAATTACAAATGGCGAAATTGGAGAAGATTTGGAAAATTCCATTTTTAAATGATAACATTGGGCATATACATATTCGTTATATTTTGAAAAAAAATTGGTCAAACCTTATGAATAATGATATAATATAGGCATGCACATAAAAAATTAAAAATAAAAATGAGATCATGAGGACTATATAATTTTGGGAGTAGGCATATACATAAATAAATAAATAAATAAAAAGAGATCATAAGGACTATATAATTTTCGGAGTAAAATTTCACAAACAAATAGAGTGCCTAAGACGATTCTTTGGTTGCATGTGAATTTGAATCATAAAATATTTACACAACTTTTTAAAATTTTATAGTTTTTTTTATAAAATAATTGCCAAATAATAAATTTAATTATATATTAATTTTTTTCCCAAATATTTTAGAACCTAAAATGATTTAATTATATATCAATTTATCATTAGAATATTTTTAATTACAAATGGCCAAATTGGAAAAGATTTGGAAAAATCCAGTTTGAAATGATAACATTAGACATATACATAATAATTATATATTGAAACCTTAATTAAGAAGCAAACCAACCAATACATGGTTGGTTGTATATGAGTTTGAATCATAAAATATATACATATATTTTTTAAATTTTATATATTTTTTATAAATTTTTTTTCAAATAACCATTTTTTTTTTTTTTTTTTAAATTGCCTTCCAACAATTTACTAACAAAAAACTCAATTTTCCTTTTTCAGTAAAGGATAAAAAAAAAAACACTATTCTTCACTATCATTAAATTTACAAGCAAATTATTTGGGATAGAAAAAAAAGTCCATTAAAAAAAGAAAACTCACTTAATAAAAACCATAAAAACCTCCAAAATTTTTGTAATATAGTTTATGCTTTCCAAAAAAACACTTAAGCTATTTGTACATTAGAACTTTTACATCCAACAATATAATATCAATCTTCAAAATGGAGTAGAATTATCACAACTTGTAAATCTTCTTTGACTAAATTCATGCATAAATAACAGTAACAACTTGTAAATCTTCTTTTACTAAATTCATGCATAAATAACAGTAATAAAAAATAAACTCGTTCAATTAACAGCCACAGTAATATTACTGCGATAGTTAACATAGCACCCTATAGGTGCCCCGGAAGGAGGCCGTTTATTTCTGTTTAAAGTTTACTAGATGGGAGGCCCCGGAAAACTGGGTGGTAGTGTCCAACCAAGTTTCTATTTTGTTTTTTCCTTCTACTATATGATGGAGGTCATCGAAGATGGAGGAAAGAGGAGAACACAAGAAAGTGATGACAGGTTTTATTTTTGGTCATAGCTGGTAGTATATGTAAGTAGGCATGAAGGTTTTAAAAAGATGTTGTTGTAATTTTGTTTTGGATACTGTTTGGAAAACAATTTTTTTTAAGATGTAAGGTTTACTATGAAGTTTTAATAAAAACAAAAAAAAAATTGTAAGTAATATATGTTTTTATTGAACTGGACATTATATATTAGTGTTTTTCTACTTGAAAAAAACTTGTTCAATTAAAATTATAAAGAGCCAATCAAATCTTAATCAAAAAAAATTAATCGATGGGTAAAAAATAACATATATATCACGATCTATAATAAAATATTTTACAAGTTAGAAAGAGAAAAATGAAGGCAGCATAATTTATCTTTGTTGTGCGGTGCTTCGTTGGACCCTAGAATACCTATGTCAGGCCGATTTATTTGAGACGCTCTTCTACAACCACTGGTTGTGGAAGCCACTCAGCTTTATATGGTTTAGAGAAAATAATATGCACGTGCTTACAATGTGCAAATGGGATTGGCCACTTAAAAGCGGGGAAGTCCATTATTTATGGTACCGAAGCCCACCATTTAATGTTTAGACTATGGTTTAACATAAATAGTCAAAACTGATTTAATATTTTGAGCGCACAACCCATAATCCAGATTCGTTATGTTTGAAGAACTTTAACCTTATAATTAAAGCAACTAATGAACTAATTTCAATCTCTCTATTGAAAACTACCGTTTCCTTTTAACTAATAGCACTTTTTCTATTGAAAATTATTGTTTCCTTTTATTAATAGAGACATGATAATTCAATACCTGTGATAACTTGAGGTGAAAAATAATTTAGAATTCCTATTATCTCAGCCATGTTCGATCCAGATTTTTCAAGACCTGAAAATCATGAACCCTTATAACTTAGAATTAAGTACTTTAAACTAGTAAAGAAATTCTTTCAAGACCTGAAAATCATGAACACTTGGAATTTAGAATTAATTTCTTTAAACTGTAAAAAAATTCTATAAAACACTAAAAAATTTCTTTCAAATACTATCCATAGGATTAGCATGATTTATCTTACCTTGGCATGATATTGATTTAGTGAATTTAGCCGCAGTAATCATCATGGAAAAATACAGAGCACTGACAAAAAAAAAAACCCATAGTTCAACAAGCAAACACTAAGAGCCCGGGCATTACAAACCAATTCAAGAAAAAATAAAAAAGCATGTGATTCATGTAGCCACATGAAAAAAAACACCTCATATAGGTAGGCACTTGAATTATAAAAAAAATACAATGACAGGAGAAAGATAAATCTATTACAGACAGATTTTAAAGCAAAATAAATTGAGCGGTGAGATGGCTTGGCTTGATTAATTACTAAAAGATTTAAGAGATTATGTACAGAAATCGGCGTCTGCGTTTTTCCGAGACCATGAAATGATTCAAATTTCTGGAATTTAGAATTAATTTCTTTAAACTGTAAAGAAATTATTTAAAACACTAAAAAATTTCTTTCAAATACTGTCCATAAGGTCAACATAATTTATCTTACCTTGGCATGATATCGATTTAGTGAATTTAGCCGCAGTAATCATCATGGAAAAATACAAAGCACTGCCAAAACAAAAAACCCATAGTTCAACAAGCAAACACATAGAGCCCAGGCGTTACAAATCAATTCAAGAAAAAATAAAAAAGCATGCCATTCATGCAGCCGCATGAAAAAAATACCTCATACAGGCAGGCACTTGAATTATAAAAAAATACAATGACAGGATAAAAATAAATCTCATACTAGTCTAAATGCTCGAAGAAAGATCAATCTAATTCCAATGACAGGAGAAATATCAATCTAATACAGGTAGATTTTAACTTTTTTACAGAAACCTGCGTCTGCATTTTGCTGAGACTATGAAATGATTCAAATTACGGAATGTATCTTATTTCATAGCAATGTGGAGGACATTAGTAATGTTTAGTGAGTTAGTTAGTTAGTTAGGTGGAAGGAGTCATTGGATCTAATGGTCTAAAACATTTCAATCGTCTAACATTTCATCCAATGGCACAAACACAGACAGAGTGGCAGCTAGGAAAGTTGTTTTCAAATAATAACGCCTTACGACGTAATTATTCTTCTAAAATTTTACTTAATAAAATGTATCTAAATTTTCATACATCCAAATATAAATAGTTTTTCTTGTTCTGTATTATAAAATTTCTTTTTATAATAAAATCTATATCATAAAATTAAACTCCAAAAAAACCAATTAATTTATATTACATGGATAAAAACAATATAAAAAAAGGAAAATAACTATTTATATATTTAAATATTACATTTTTGTGCTACTATGCTCTCCAACAATGTATGATATAAAAGTTGTAATGTCATGTTTAACATTTTGACTATATCAAATTAAATAAAATTAAAAATAAAAGTAAATTAAATGAAAATATTGTCATAATGTAATGAACATTTTAACTAGGTTAAAATACAACAAAAAATAAAAATAACAAAATAAAATAATGATAAACTATAAATACAACTCATGGTATTGACCCATGGTATTCATGTAGAATGTAGTTTTTTTTATAGGGGGAACTAAGATGGCCTAAATCAATCTTAACTATGGATCTAAACTAATTATTTAATAAAATTATTTTTAAATGTTTATAACCATTATTCTTTTAAAATTTTACTTGATAAAATGTATCTAATTTTCATACATCCAAATATACATATTTTTTCTTGTTCTGTATTATTTTTGTTACAACTATTTTATTATTCTAGAAATACATGGTTTTTTTGTTATATATTATTTATGTTACAACTGTTTTATAATTCATGAGTATTATTTCTTAATATACAAAAAAAAAAATTAATAATGAAATTTTTTAAAATATGTGATCTTTTTTAAATTTCCAAATTATTTCAGAGGACATGACTTATCTTGAACAATAATGATGAATATTCATAATTCTCATTTCTTAAATAACACTAAATTTACCTTTAAAGGGGTCGGTAACAATTGTTTGTATCAAAGTCAAGGATACAGAAGAAAGGAGACATGGTGAAGAGAAGCTTCCAACCTTACAACAAGCCCTAAAAAGGCATAACGTTGAATGTATGGAATCCATTTTCCGTGATACACATGAGAAGTGAAATGAAAAATCTTGGAATTTGGAAAATGTCATGAAGCTTATCTCATGTTCCATTCATTTAGATATGAAGTATATGGAAGAAGAAAAGAAGGACAATGGATACTTATAAAAAATGTATGATTCTTTAGAAGGAAACGGCGTTGAAAAGGCTATTGAGGACCAAATAGAAGAATTAAAAACAAAAGAGAAATCTTCAGGAAATGGGTAACTCAACGATTTTGGAATCCATATGAGCTACATTATCTCATTGATTCAAGCAAGTGCTCAAAAATAGATAGACAATAGTGATATAGAGACAATTTATTCATAAACAAGAGAAAGCTAGAATTATAACCCGAGATAGAGTTATGGGAAGAGAAACATTCCAATTGTAAGGAGGAGTTGAAGTTACATGAGTAGTATTTCACTCAACATAATCCTCCACCGCTTATTCTGGAGGATAAATTTCCTACTACCTCATCAACTGAAGAAGGCCCACATGAGAAAATCGGAAGAGATTCCTCAATGTTATTTTCATTTGACATTCATTCACTCTGCTTTTTTTTGTCTAGTAGTCTCTTTACCTCTGCCCTTAAATTCAATGACTCAGAAAATACTAGACAAAAGACACTTACCTATTGCAATCATTTGAAAAAAAAGGTATCTCTAAAGGGTGACTTGGGGAGGAATCGATTATTTAAAATATCGAGAAAATAATTTCAATTCAAAACAAAAATGTACTATCACTAGGGAAGGGAGTTATTATATTTAAAATTTGTTCCCATTCTTGTCACTACAAAATTTGATTTTTGCTTTTTATTTGATGGGAAAATAAATTATCTTTAAAAGGAACTAAATTCTTGAATTATGATCCCTAAATAAGTCGCTAGATTCCCTGATTATGAGCTGATTTTTTCTTCTGACTTTTGGGTCATCATGATGTTTAGTTTCAAAGAAGTGGAATATTGGTTGTTCAAAGAGGAATTATGGAAATATGATTGTAGATCATTTATTAATATAAATTATCTGAACTGAGATTAATTAATCATCCCCAAGGGTTAAAAGGGCTCAAATGTCTCTTATCCATAAAATTGACGATTTAAGATAACTCCATGCTCTATGTTCAAATGACAGGTGAAGGTGGATTTGTTGAGAATTAGGTAGGGCAAGAGTTAATGAAAATTCTCATACATTATAGTTGTTTGAGTTACTTCTTTACTTATCATCTTCGTTCATTATTATGATTATGTTTAAAACATCAAACAACCATAAAAACAATAGCATTAGTGACACAATAGTTAGGCTCTAAGCCAGGGCTAAAATCCCTCTGAAAACCCGCAAATCTCTTCTTATATATACTTCACTTGATGAATATAGTGACCATGACAAAACCTTGACCTAAACTGCCTCTCCTAGACCAAGACACAATCATCCTCCTTTGTAGCACCATGTAGCACCGTGTAGCATATTCCATCACTGGGACCTTCTACTGAACATCATCTTTGTATTGATCATCACCGTGACTGTATCATGGTTGTGCTGGCCTTCTTTTACGCTGTGTATATCTTACACTGTAACAATGTCTTCTCCCTGCACTCCTTGCAGATACCTTTATCATGTTGTAGAACTTAATCAATATGTTAAGACCCAAGACAAAGATATACTAAAGCTCTTTTATGTTAGCTAAATAGTCTTCCTTCTTCACATCATATCACAGACCTTAGCCGTGCCTTTTTCTCCATATGCACTGAAGTAGAATTCAAACTGTGTTACGTATCTGAAATGTGGAACTTATCCAAAATCTTCAGAATATATCCAAACTATATACTCAGAGGTATCCGCATTGATTTCTTCAGTTGTGACTGTATACCATATGTGTGTGTGTGTGTGTGTGTGTATGTGTGTATATATAGGGCACATCCCCTTGAGTAAGCCGACCATATAGCTGTGAGTGAGGTTGACTAGATAATATTTATCTCAGCGTTGATGAGGTACTTCATTTCTTGCATTTTGAGGCTTGTCTTTCATCGTTGCATTGAGGATTGTTGTGAGCTTCTTTCACAAGATCCTGAAGCATATAGCTAGACTAGATTTGACGCTTAACTCAAACCTAATGAACATCAAGAAGAATTCCATCTACTTAATAAAACCTTGCTCATGAAACCCATGAAGCAAGTACACCAAAAATACACTTTATTATCTTTGTCTTCTTCTTTTCATAAATACATAATTACATAGCCAACATGAAGACTGACCTAGTTGCACTTTTCAACACTCCCGCTTAACTAGGGAGGTATTCATATAGATACATGGTCACTTTCAAACTGAAGAATCTCATAAGAAGAATCGGATTGGTAATCACATCTGTATAGCATAATATCAACCAACATTGTCCTAGTGCAAGGCCTTGAATAACAACCCCATCCCTCAACGATAAAATGGGCTACAATGCTAGCGAGACACATGACTAATAGACACCATAGTGATTGTATCTCCAAGGTACATACCCCACATAGGTGTTCCCAGAGTATGACCTTCTTGGACTATTCTTCTCTTGGGTAGCCAACCCTCAAAGAATATCGGTCCACGACTATCCTTATCTTGAATGCCTATCTCATTCTCAAAGAGTATCGAATGCCAGATGATTACCCAATCCTCCATGCTATCTTCCAGGTGAAGACTAGAATGATGTGTCTATCCATTCTCTCCACATGGCCTTCACTAAGACTTACGGTTGTTAGTCCTGGTCTAGTGCATGACACATGTAATAGATAATCACATAGGTCACTCTCTCTCAACACAGGAAGGACATATTTAAAGTTTCTTCCAAGCAAGAAACTTACCACTAGGCTCCCTATCAACTAAGGTCTTGTAGCAGCAATGTAGCTACTTATGAAGAATTCCTCCCCTCGATGTCATGGTTTTCGATATTGAGGAATCTTCAACTTTTGCCTTCATAGGGCATGGATCATCCATCACTTTTAGTCACAAGTCATGTCCACTATCAGAAATTGATTCATCAGTATTTCTTATCTGGTCCACCATTATGCCATGCTGCTTTCCTTCGAATCAGCTCTAAGGATCATACATCCTTTCCCATAATTAGCAGCCCTGCACAAATTCATCCAGATAAACATATACATATGAACTTTTGAAACAAAAGTTACCTCAGTGATGATCTTTCACTGTGACATCTTACTGTAGGCATCAACATCCTTCATTCATGTTGACACATCTCCCCAGGTTATTTATTATCAAGGTTTCTATCTCTTCCATCATAGAATTCATATTTTTCCGGGAGATCTTTCTAGTCAAATCTTCTTGGTCTTCTTGGATGTTGATTTCTTCTCCATGGTTGCATATCTTCATGATCTCTTCCTTTCATCACACATATCTTTCTTAACAACTTTCAATTAGATTTCCTTGATTATAGTTATCCACCTCATACTCCATATGAGGACATATTATGTTGATTTCATCTAGTGTGACTTTATGCTTTCCTACATCCTTACAGAGGAGGAGATCCTTTTTTTTTCCTTGATCATGTTTCTAGTGATCTATATTACCTGCAACCATTTGACATACCAATATAATACTAAATACAAGTATAATGAGAGATGATTTTTGGGCATGTGGTATTGATGAGCCATCATATTGGACCATGGTATGGTATGGTTAATAATATCCATAGTAAAGTGGGGGTGAATATCTATGGTTAAAAATATTGTTATATTGTAAGTGTTAAGTTTTTATGCATGATTACAAAATTATTATTTTAATTTATATGTTAAAATTGATCTTAATTTATAGCTATTATTTATATCTTATATTTTAATGTGATAGAGGTATAGATATATCTCAAAAGTAACTAAAATAATTTTTCTTTTAGATTTAATAAAAAAATATATTTATAAAATATTTTGATTGTGAAATAAGAGATGGTTTTTGGGCATGTTGTATTGATGGGTCATGGTATTGGCCCATGGTATTCTGACAAAGCCTATTTACAAGTTAATAATATATATGGAAAAGTGGACATGAATATCCATGGTTAAACATATTGTTATATTGTAAGTTTATTGTAAGTATTAATTTTTTTATGTGCTTATTAATTAAATTTAAATATGGTTACAAGATCATTATTCTATCCTATAAGGTAAAGTGGATCTTAAATTATTATTTTTTAAACCATAAAGAGTATATTTTTTATATATTAAAATGCAGACTCCGCTAGTGTGCAAAATGTGGGATTTTACAACAAAATTCTTTCCCTGGCTTTAGATGATACATTTTGGCCAACTCATTTTCAAGTGGTTTTTCCATCCATTCCACAGTCAAAATTTATAACTATCTGCCTACTACTAAATATATTACAAAACTCAAATAACTGATATATACAAGTATGTTTCGACATAAAACAAAATTTTGTATAAGCTAAGGTGGTGCTTATTCCTCCATCAAGGTCGGATTGTTGAGATCCAGGGTCTTTCGCTCCTCTTCCTCCTTGCTACTTTCAGCGAGCTTTAGCTTTATTCCTTCATAATCCTGCCTCAAAGCTTCTATCTCATCCTCCAGCCTTTGTATGTGCTCTCTTTTTTCCAGCTGCCTCTCTTCCATATCAACTGCATCCTTATGGTGTTGGTGTACACACATCTGCAGAATTGTGATCCCATTCTTGAATTCTTTGTGTTCCTAAGCACATAATTCACATTTTTTCTTACTATTACCACTTCCTTGAGCCCAATTTTCATTTGCACTCCCCGACCTGGGTCTTCGAAGACCCGAGGAGCCCAATCCAATGCTCTCCGCGCCTGAGATTCCTTGCCCACTCATATTGATAGACATAATATGATAAATAGACACAAGGTGAAAAACAAGCCTAGGATGCCAAACAAACCCAAAATACCAACAACAGACCAAACAAACACACATGCCAATACCTATAGCCTCCCATGCAACAACAAAACCAAAAAACAAATGGTTTCCCGGACCTCCAAGGCAAATTATCCAATTTTTTTTCCCAACCGACTACCCTCAGAGCCCACCAAGTAGAAAAATGGACCACCAGAGCACCTCAAGCAGAACAGAAAGCCCCCCAACAACCCAAACATGTAAAGTTTCATCATTGCATTTAATCACCAACCATGACCACAGAAGCATAGCCAAGGACTCCTTAGTTGCTCCAACCATAGGATTCATGCTTATATATAGACAATTATTCATTTTATAACCACTCATAGTACACCAGATTATGCATAGCAATGTCACAGTACCATACATGCTTGTATCCCAATGTTGCTTCACAATTCCCCTGCCCTTCAATGCATATCGTAAATCCCTATCTAGTTTTTTCTCATGCTTAGTCTGCCAATTTCGGAGCCTCGAGAGTAAATTCATTCCCCACGAACACACCATTCCCATGAGCAAAGAACAAATTTATTCGTATATGAAAGTGAAGTCGATGCAAGCTCTCTGTGTACACACACTGGAGAAGTTGCAGATACCACGTGTAGGATGACCATGGTGCATGCTACCACGTTATAGCATGATCGCAATATACAACGTGTCATGGGTGGATAGGACGAGTAGAGGTAAATAAATTTCGAAAAGATAGAGGATGGTAAATATATCAGGTGGCCGCATGATAACGAACACCGGGAGGATGGACTATGAGAATAACCGGGAGGGATAAGGGGAAGGGGGAAGGAAGGAGAGGGCGAGGGAGGAGGGAGGGAGAGGGGGATTGGGGGGGGAAGTAGATAAGGAAATGAGGGAAGGGTGAGGGGGCTGAGGGAGGGCCAAAAATGAAGCCGGGGTGAGGAGAGAGGGGGACGAATCCAACCAATTATGGAGGAGGGAAGAAGAGAGGGGAGGGAGAGCTGGGGGGGGTCAATAGAATGAGGGGGGTAAGGGTGAAGTAGGCATCCCTCCACCCCAATTATTTATATTTGATTAATCTTATTCTAATCGACTTGGTCAGAGGGTAGCTAAAATTTAGGCTTTCTAATCATTCTTAAGGAATACATAGGATTCCTTCAATGCCATTCACCATTGTTGCTTATTCTTTGATCCTGCAAGCCGAGTTGGCTTGTTTATCTACCTCCTTATTGTTTTCTTTGAGAATATGGTAGAATGTATCTTTGTCAAAGAGAGGGGTTATTCCTTGGGCTCTCTTGATGACTTTATTTAGGATAGTTTTCTGAGCTGCAATATTATTCCTCATATGTTCTTTATTAGCACGGAATATCCAAGGATTTGGAGCTTCTTAATACCTTTATTGGCGGCCAAATTCATCCCTAGGAGTAACCCATAGGCCTCTGCTTGATTGTTTGTTCTCCTGCCTAGACTCCAAGCATACCTATCTTTGATGTTTCCTTCAAGATTTGTGAGAATAGCTCCCCCTCCTTCCACCCCAAGGTTTCCTTTTGAAGCCCCGTAAAATTGCAAAGTCCATTTTCCTGAAATTCTTAGCCACTCCTCCAATTCTTTGAAGGAAAATATGAGGATCCACTAGCCATGGGGCGGGATATATTTAGTTTTGATCTTCGGGTGTGTAGGATTAACCCAAGTTATCATCCAAGCTGATTCATTTTGGTTTAAGGATGGGTCATTCTCAAGCCTATGTAGTGCCATGCACAATGCGGGGGATTTTATTTCCCCCAGTTGGGATGAAGGTCTAATCATATGGAAGATTGCCTTCTTCCTCATAAGCCAGATTTTCGTCCATATTTTTTTAAAGGTTGCTTTGACATCAAGGAAGCTCGAGTAATATTTGGGCCAAGAATTGAAAAGCAAGAGGATGTTTGGTGGGCAAAAAACCCTGTTGAACAACGGCCCCAGAGCCATAACCCAAAAATTCTTTGTTATTTGGTAGTGTAGAAAGAGATGCTGGATAGATTCTTCTACCTGCTCACAAAGGGGGTATCTTGAGGGGTCAATCTGGACTTGCTTTTGGAGGTTTTCAACAGTTAAAATTTTCTTATGAGCTAGAACCCAAGAAAAAAAATTCACCTTCGGCATTGCGTTAGGCTTCCATATTTGATTCAAGATAGAAGCTTTTGGGGGGACCTGAGATTGGAAAAGCAGGTGTTCATAACCTTCTTTATATGAGTAGTTTCCTTTCTTCCAACTCCATTTTTATTCTATAGAGCGATCGATTAGGGCCTAACCTCTTAGGTTCTCGATGACTTTATCCCTTTGATTGATCAATTCCTCAGGGATCTTTTCGATATTCCATATTTTTCACCTACCATTTTGATCCCACTCGGAGATTTTATCTAATGTTATAACTCCTCTTTTCCTTAGAAGATCTTGGAGACCCCTCATAGCTTTTTCAAATTCTAGGGGTTGCTAGCCTAAAATAGAGTCACTGAAAATGTTAATTGTATCTTCTTTACCTGAACTTTGCTGAGGTTTTTCTTTATAATGTTCGAAGTAGCTCTGATAAGGTCCTCGATGGGGGAGCACATCACTTTCCCATCTCCTCTTTCTCAATTATCTTGTTGTATAAAGTACTAAGCTATGATCACTTGATTCCACCACAGATTTGGCGTATTTATCATGTTTTAGTAGAGTTTGGATCAAAGTACAAAATTTTCCATCCTGGGTTCTCTGATCTCAATCTATCCATGATACTTGGGAGATCTAACCGTTTTACGGTTGAACAAGTGGTATTTCCTAGTTTCAACCTTCCTACTTTCCCACAGGAATTTCCTTATGAACATCCCCAATTGTTGTAAAACGTATTTTGGGGCTTTCAGTGACAAGAATTGATAAATGTGGATGGCCGACAAGACAGACTTCACTAGGATAATCCTACCTACAACGTTGAGTCATATCCCACCCTAATTCACTATTTTTAATTTTATTTTGTCCATAACTTTATTCCAGGCATGGGGAGCTTCTCTCCTTAATGATGTTAGATTTCCTAGGTAGCTGAAGTCCTTCCAATCTCTGACTGCTTTAAACCCAAGGATCTCCTCAATATTTTTTCCCTATGAGCATAGATATTCTGGCCATAAATGTGACTCTTGTTGTCATCGGTATCCCCACCCGAGGCCTTGAGAAATCTGTCAAGGTTTCTTTTGAAATGTCTAGCTATCACCGAAGAAGCTCCCCCCAATAAGATGGTATCATCCACAAATTGGTCATGATTAATGCTTCTTATGCGATCCTTATATCTGATTCTTGGGAGATTCATTGAGGTTATTCCTGCTCTAATTTCCAGCTCAAGACTTCATCCATTATAATATATAAGAATGGGGAGAGCAAGAAACCTTGTTGAAGCCCCATAGAGGCTTTGAAGAACCCAACCACTCTATCATTGACTAATGAAGTGATCCAAGGGGAGGAGATACAAAGTTTGATCCACCTTATGAAATTTTCATCCAATCACATTTTCTTTAGGATTTTCCAAAGAAACCTATGCTTTACTCTGTCGAAGGAATTGGCCATATCCATCTTCATAATTGTGCCTTCATCCCATCTGGGCCAACTCGAGTCTACAGCCTCTTGTATTAGAATAATTTTGTCGACAATTTTTCTTCCTAGCACAAACCCCATTAGTTATCGAAGATCAAGAGAGGCAACAAGGGCTTGAGTATAAGAGCTAGAATCTTCAAAAATATTTTATAAGTGACATTACACAGGGAAATAGGCTTGAATATGGAGAAGGAATATGGGTTGGCTTCTTTAGGAATCAAGGCTAGGAAAGAGGACTTAATGCCCCCTCCCATCACATAACGCTTAAATGAATATCCCACCATTCGACATTATTCTTTCTAGATCACATCCTAGAATGATTGGTAGAGGCTAGTAGTGAACTCGTCAGGGCTAGGGGCTTTGTCTGGGGAGAAGGAGAAGACCACGCTCTTGATTTCCTCCATTAAGGGAGGGGCGGGGGGGACTTAAATTTATATTCATCTCACCAGTGATAACTTCTAGGATGGAATCCAAAAACAAATCTTCATCCTCCACCTCTCCAGAGGGACTACTTGCATAAATATTCCCAAATTTCCCAACTTCACCCCCCTTAAGTTCCTCAAAGCTCTTAATAAATTCCCACCATGGCATATTTGTGATATCTTGTTTTTTTATTCTCTCAATTTGGCTTGTTTATGGAATAATTTGGTGTTTCTATCCCCTACCCTCAACCAATTATTCCTTCAATTTAGCCTCCAATATTATTCCTCATTCCCGAGGTTCAAGTGGAGTGCTTTGAAGGTCTCAACTTCTCTGTGGAAATCTGAGGCACTGACCTCTTCCTTTTCCATATTTCCTTGTATTGATACCAACTTTTATTTCGTGTTTTTAATGCATCCCATCCTCCACGAGTAGCTTTATTTATCCCTTTTTTTTATATCTATTTTCAGCCTGCAGATTTTCTTTTACCAAATGGTGATTGGGCTGCCCTCCACCCACTCCGCCCAAGAGAGTACAACCAAGTCAAGGAATTCCTCCGACTAGCAATAGAGGAGAGAATCTAAAAGGGATAAGATCGAGGTCTTGAGGGAAGGTCAACTCAAGACTAACCAGGCAGTGGTCAGAGCTTGCCCACTAGAGAATCGAAAATTTTAGGCGGACATTGAGGGTTAAAAGGAAATTAGAGACAAGAAATATATCCATATTGGCTGAAATATGCCCCAACCCAACCCTCTTGTTGGTCCAAGTGTATAGGAACTTATTTGGTTTAACATCAAATAGGTTAAGCGAAAGAATTAAATCCTCCATATTTTCCTGGAAAGCATCCTGGACATTAGTTCCTCCCTTATTTTCATTGAGGCTCATGGTAGTATTGAAGTCCCCCCCCCCCCAAGGAAACATTTATCTCCAAACTTATTGTCTTTAAGATCCACCAGGGATTTCCAGCACTCTTGTTTCTCGCGGAAGTAAGTGGGCATGTATACATTTATGATTGTGAAACATTTCTTCAGATATATATTATAAAAGGAGGTTTCTATCCAATGAGTGGATTTTGTGTAGCTTACCAGGTTGAGTTTCATTGGGTTCCACAGTGTACAGAGACCTCCTGATGCTTCTCGCAAACTTACTAACTCCATGTTACTTTTTCTCCAAATCTTTTTATGGGATGAGTGAAGAGTTTTCTTATCCATCTTTGTCTTCTGCAGAAGAGTAATGAGTGGATTTTATTTTTTGATAAGGGATTTAACTTCCCTTAATATTGTTTATGTTCCAAGACCCCTACAGTTCCAGAAGATTATATTCATTAATCACTTTTTTGGATTTCCTACCCCCTTGCTAAGGCCAATGTTGTTTCCTTTTTTCCCACCTCCTCCTTTATTCCCGGCTCTTGCCAGCTGACGAGGGATGGTGTGATGGAACCCCAGTTCCTTGTCCTTTTTTGTGTTCTCTTTCATGATTTTCTTGTTTGTATTTCTCCCTGGTATTTTTACTTTCCCTCCTGCCTTCTTTGTCCTAGTCTTTGCAGGGAGATCTTTCATAGAGCTAGGGTGCATTGAATTACACAAGACTTCCTTTGATGATTAAAATCCTTCCACTCCATCGTCCTCAGAAGAAGACTCTTCATAACTACTAAATGAGTCAGAATTGGAACTCGTTAGCTTGTGACTTTTGGAGGCAAGGGCCTCAAGGCCCTCCAAAGCTCTGAGGGACTCCTGAGAGTCCAACCCAGGGGGTGGAGAAACACTGACAAATTCAGGAGTAGCACTAATAGATTCAGGAGTAGACCCCAACACATCAAAGGTGTTCTCTCTATCCAATCCCAGATCCCCAGCTAATCCCACCCCTAGGTCGGGAAGAACTCCCGACTAGGGGGGCCAAAGGGGTCTTAAGGGGTCACAACAGTTGAGGGTGTTGAGATTTTTTTCTTCTCGTAACCTATTTCCATTGTTCCTTCTATTCACCACTAGGAAGCACTAGTGCCTCTTGGGATTTGGGGAAATTTTTAGAAAAGTGTCCGTACTCATGGAAGAACTTTCATTTGAAAGGAAACTGATCATAGTCCACCTCCTACACGTGCGTCCAACTATCCATGCAAAGGGAAAAAACTGCATAAAGGCCTTTTTCAAGGTCCACCTCCACACAAATCCTGGCATAGGAGAAGAGGTCATCATTGGGCTCATAATAGTCGATATACTTACCCAGGGAGTTTCCATTTAGCCTGAAGGTTTCATCGCTCCAACAGTGAAGGGGAAGGTAAGGGAGTTTCACCCAAACTAGGACTGAGGAGGGGACATCACACTCGAGTTGAAACTCGGGCTCCAATGATCCATATACAGCCCCTAGGTGCCCATGAAATAAGGACCACTTCAAAAAACTAGGTCTCGATCAAGCTTGTTTTCAAAATAAAAATTAAAGAAGCCTTTCCCGCAGAAGGAGGAGTGACCCCTCCTTTAATGAGGGGATTCCAGTTATTCTCCACCCAGGATTTAACCATTCGGGGGGGGAGGCCAAAGGCCCGTGAATTTTCATATCAATCCCCTGTCCGCTAGCTGGAGAGCACGGGAGCGTTCCTGAGGAACACATATATGAATCTTTGGGATTTCCTCAGTGCACTTAACTAATTTCGACGTCTCCTCCTTGCAGAATATCAGAGCAACTGCCACCAACATGTTAAATGCTACAATATCCACAAGAAAAGTCTCCTCTAGGGTTGGTGTAGTCATAGGAATGACCAGCTCGACCCGAGTAGGGCACCGGAGACATCTGGCACCAACGCAGATCTTGGAAGTCAGAGAGCACCACTACACAGGGGAGAAATCCAAAAACACTCAAGACTTGAGCAGAAAATGCCAGAAGTGCAGGCACTTCAGACCCAACTGGCAGAGGGTCGGTGTGCAAACACAGGAGAACAACAACCAAAAAGGGTTAGATGCTTGTGCAATCTGGGACCAGCTCCAGAGCTAGGTCACGAGTCACTCAACCAACATCCCGTAATAGATTAACAAAAATGATATACTTCTATTGATTCTTCTTCCAGATCTTAACTTATTGTTGCTACTTATACATTATATATTTTAATGTAATATGTATATTGTGATTTTTTAATCTAAAAATTAATGCCTAATTGTATTAATAAAGACAAAATTGCAATGAAAAAAATTGACTATTTTTTATTTTTATTAATTTTAAACTTCTTATAGACACTACAACATCTCCCCATATTGGCTATATATTACTTTTAATCGACATTGGGCTATGTATTACTTTTAAGCAACATGTAAATGTTTACTAATCCTTTGGTATTATAAATTGGACATATTAACATAAATTCAACATATTAAGTTTGACATGTAAAAATGTTGACAAAATTTCTTACATTACACCTACACATTGTTCCTATACTTGGTTGTAAAGTGACTATCATCGCAATAAAAATGTTGACTAACTCTCTTAGACTACACCTACACATCACCCATATACTATGTTGTAGAGCACCTCTCTTAGAAAAAATATAAAATTTGTTAGACTACACCTACACATCACCCATATACTGGGTTGTAGAGCATCTCTCATAAAAAAAATATAAAACTCGAGATTTAGAAAGGGAACAATTGTTACATAATAGGTAGTACATGCCCCTTAGTTTAAATATAACTAAATTAAAGTAAAAAATAATGAACATCCTATGAACAATACTATCTTTTTGTAACATTTTAAAATTTCAATGAATCATATTTGCTTGTCTTTATCAATGATGTTGGGCTATGAGAAGATAGTGCAAAGTTGGAAAAAATATTTTTGTAAATGATTTGGTTTTTTAATATATATATATATATATATATATATATATATATATATATATATATATATATATATATATATATATATATATCCAATTGCTACACTACCAAATTCCAATAATCATGCCATAATTTGATTATTATAGTAACTATATTATATGACATTATATTATGAAAAGATTGACTTATTATACAACTCTCCTAAAATTAATAATTATATATAAATAAAACTAGTATCGTATAGATGTAATCATTACAAATAAAAATTTACACAATTAAAATTAAGATAAATAATTAAAATATTTAAAAATAATAATAAAATTGGATTTGTAATGTTAAATCATGAATAAACCACAAATTTATTTTTTCAACCACAAATTAATAAAAGACCCGCTGAAAAAGTTATACTAAAAATAATTTAAAATAAAAAGTTAAATTTTCTGGTTTTTCATCAAATAGTTTAAATATGGGAATTGTGTAGGCGTGAACGTTAACTAGAAAGAAAAAGAAAAAAAGAAAAAAAGAAAAAAAAACAATACACAAACAAAGAAAACTAATAACTAAACTCTAATTATAGGTTGTCATTCCTTTTTCCAATAAGGTGATATCTAAGGTAGGAAACTCCTTTCTTAATATTGAGGTTTTATGGTGATTCTTTTTTCACATTAATTTGAAATAGATTACATTGATACAATAAATTACATTTATGTTTTTCTTAAAGACTTTATCATATTCAATATTAAAGATAACAAAATTACTTAAACTCTTTTCTAGAAATTTTAATGATTCGATGAAAGAATTTTGCTAAATTGTCCTTGTAGTACTTTAGATTGATTCTCGAGTTACAAATGCACATATTTATATAATTTGGTAAGTTGATATGGTTTGAGCCTAGAGTGTCTATGTATATATGTTTTGGGTTACAATGCTTATGTGATATTAGGCTAGAGATCCTATATGTTGAAAGGATAATGAGTTTACAAATGTAAATTGTAATCACACTCAAATATAATACATTATTACTATAGAATAAGTCAAACAAGAGTGTATGCAAGGCTAGGACTTCACTAGAGGGAGAGATTACTAAAATATAAAAGAAATGGGATAATTCAAGGGGAATTAATACAAGGAATAAAATAACCTATTCCTAAAGTCCTAAGTCATATGTTATGATTTTATCCTAAGTTCCCAAGTAGTGGATATGGGGCTTATGAATGTCATGTTCCAAAAAGGAGCCACGCATATATAAAATTTGGGGCTTAGTGAGAAAGGGATTGATGTTGTTTACTCTTTGCCATGGTTATCATTGCATATTGGGTGTGAGCTAAAGAACCATTATACCCTTGTATCTTTATGAACACTATGAAATCCTAAGTGGATTTGGGTGAACAATTCTCCTTGGGTTTCCTTGGGGATGGTTGGAGTTTTAGAGGGAATATTGTTAGGGATAATTTTTCCTTGTGTGAGCTATAGATAGTGCATGGAGACTCCATAGGATTAGTTGGAGTTCCTAGAGCCATAGCTCTGACATTTCTTGGCCAACTTATGTTGGATCTGTGAAAGGTTTGAGGGATTGCAAAGTAGAGAATGGGGTACACTTCCTTGGGTTTTGTAGGATGAGGGATATGAGAGTGTGGTTGGAATTTCCTCTAGATTTTGGTGCCTTAGACTAGCCATAGCTTGTGCTAATTTATACCTAGTTGGTTTTGGTATCCTTTTTCCTGTTGGATTCATAGCCCCAACTCAAAGATAACATGTTGTTGAGGGAGCTAGAACAGTAGTTCCTATGGCTAGGTGGAATATTAGAGGTTTGGATTTAGTTGGTGTTTTTATAAAAAGATAAATTTTTATTATTATATGTTTTTATATGATGTGTATAATGTGTTTTACATTTTTTATTATCTTATGTTTTTCATATTAATAATTTTGTATATATTTGTTAGTATGCATGGTATTGCATGTTGTTGTTGGGCATGCATGTTGTTTCACAAGTAGGGAATATTTCATATGGTATCAGAGAAAAGTAAAAGGTCATATAAGCCTTCAAGAAGGCTAGAATTAAATCTTTAACGGTATCAAAGTGTTAAATATGGAATATCTACAGATAATTAAATAATTTTAAAAAATCAATGTGTATACAACTAAAATTACAATGAAATATGCCAAGATTTGAGTCTTGGGTGCCTTACAATCCTTGATTTTCAAAGCATCATCATGAAAGTATTTATTTCTTTGAAATGTTGGCAAACACAATGTTTATTGCAAACTCCAATATATTATCATTACAATATTCTCTAGAAATATTCAACACTAATTACTGTCAGTTGTTAACATTAGTCCACCTAAAGAACTTATTGGTGAACATGTGATTTATCTTTAACTCGAGGGAACCCAATATTCTATCAATTGTCTCCAAACTATAAACTTATACTTCCACCCTCTCCTATTTTGTTTTAGCTTCATGTTTGCAATAAGATTTTGTCCTTCCATGAATTTGATTTTGGAAGAAATATTGGTTGCATTTTCTAGAGAAGGACTTTACCTAGTAAAGTTCATATTTAAACATATTCCTCAAAGACAATATTTGGTGGGATAGATCCATAGATCTACAAGCAATTTTCAAATATTCCTTGAACAACTTCATCCTACTTACTGAGAAATTTTCAATGAATTTCCTAACACTTTTTATCAGTTCTCTAGTAGCTTCAATTACTCTCTAATATCCGTAGGAGATTTATCCTCTTCTTAGGAGATTATATAAAAGTTGGTTTCTTGGACAATAGTTAAAGGTTTTAAATACCCTCCATTTCAAGAGTTATGTTTGTCAGTTGTTCAATTTCAATATCTTGCTCATATATTTTTAATACCAACATATCATGAGTAGGTTGATGGGGATTTATTGGTAAAAAACTCTTAAATGTTTAACATCAACGTTTCATTCTACTTCCTCAGTTTTATTACCTCTCTTTATATTGACCTTCACCATTTGCAATGCTAGTTTCTCCTGTTAAAATCAAATCTATGAAGGGTCAAATAATAAATATTCAAAAGTTCATAGGCTATTGGTGAGGGCACCTGTAGAGAGTGCTTCTCTCTCTTAAAGTTATTCAACTTGAATAAAGGAAATATATCCATTTCTAAAATATATTTTTATACTTGATTCAAAACCATCATAGTTGCATCAATAACAACATTCTCTTCAACATCAACTTCCTTCTAAAGCTCAAAAGAATTCATTTTTTTCTAGTATTGCAACACCATGCTATTTTGATATATTAGGGTTAATTTAGTCCTCACAACCCCATCATCACCTCGTATGTTTCCATTTTGATTATCTTCATATTTAAATGCAAATTTTATAGAGAACCCTTTCGCATAAGTATTTACTCAACCATCATTATCGATATATTGGTTTTTTCTCATAATAGAAGTGAGTTCCATATTATTTGATTTTGAGGATAATATTGGTTTAGTCCTTCCATTATAATATTCATATTGATAATTTTTTCAATCTTAATGTGAGATGAAGCTCCTTCCTTGGATATTTTCTTCCCTTTGGGAAAATGACCATGTATACCCTTCACATTTATATTACTAGGAGTAATGGGATGCACGTAGTAAATGAAATGATAATGTGTATTGCTTAAACTTTAATAATTGTTATTGAGAATTTTTATTGACAGAATATTGAAAGATTTAGTTTCTTCAAAAAACTATATTTATTAAAATTACTACAAGTAAAATTCGTGTGATGTTTGTTCAAGCTAGTTATTGCATATTATTTATTTTTATCTAGTGATTTGGGGTTATATATATATATATATATGATGAATTGAATAATGAAGTTAGTATCATTGCATCTCTTATTTTTATTTCACTCCTACTTCTTTGAAGGAGATAAGGGCATATAGATGATTTTTTTCCAATTAAGAGTATGATGAATTTTTGAATGTGCCACCTTACAATATTCCACTTCCTAATTTAAATGCAGTTGTGTGTGATAATGATGAGCCAAGTAGCACTGATATATATGAATAGTTTTGGTGTGGGTGACATAAAAATGAATATTCAATATGATATAGTGCATCATACGCACATTGCAAACCAAATTTTACATGATGCTTTTGAGAGGGAACCCATCAATATAAGTGATGAGCATAGAGAAGATATGGATGGGACTACAAACCATGAAACTAAATTAGAGCCTTTAATATGTGTTGCATATCACTTGTTTTCAAAGTGGCCAGTAAATGAAATTTCTCCAAGTTGAATGTTTTTCTAATGATTTACAAATTGAAAGGAACAAATGGATGGTTATGTAGAAAATCCACATAGATTAAACTAATCTTGTAATATGCTAAAATAAAATACTTGAATCTGTTCTACAAATTGCGGAAACCAATTACGATCGCACAATCAAATGAACAAGGAAGAGAAATAATTTCAATCGCACAATACAAATATTTATCTAGGGAAAGACAGCTAAAAACCTCGTTATCTGTATATTGCATAAATTCAATAATATGAAACAATACAATGCTTCTCTCAGGCTTGAGATTTCTTTGCACTATCTCTGACTGTCTCACTCCTGGCAAGTTTGGTCCAATACTTAACTAATCCTTGCACTTGACTAACTAGCCTTTCTTATGCATTTCTAAGGGAATTCAGTCCCTATTAATTAGGAAATTACCACTAATTGATTGCACAATACATCCAAGGCATCCTGATGACCTCATGCATGACCTGTACAATTTTATAATTATAAAACTGATAGTATACTTCCATTTAACTCCAATCTCAAATGGGCCTTCCTTAGAAATGACATGCAACAACTATTTATAGTGAGTTATCAGTTATCTGATTTATCATTGCATGTGAATTAAATAAGATTCAATTCATTGGACCTCTTACTAGCTCATCTATCAGTTAGAACTAGTTAAACTGATTTTAACTCAAATAATTAAGTTAAATAATTACAACTCAAAATAAACTACAACTGAACCCCTTAAAACCTAGAGTGAACTGTACATGGTTCCAATTTTATCCCCAACTCGAATTTACTAATATGAATAAGTCTTCCCAACTCAGTTAACTCGTGCAAGTTGTCATGTGATGTGGAATTAAAAATTCCTTCTAATTTTATTAAGGGGAAATTAAATTAGAAGCCTTTTCTTGTTTCTAATTTCAACACTCCCTCTCAACAAGAAATGGATTGTATACTACCTCGATCCTGCCTATGTGGAACTCAAATTTGCCTCTTGACAGTGCCTTCGTCAAGATTTCTGCATCCTGATCCTATGTGGGAATGTACTCTAATTACATAATCCACCTCTGGACAAAATCTCTAAGATTATGATACCGAATATCAATATTCTTGGACTTGTCATGAAAATTTGGATTAACCGAGAGTTTGATGCAACTCTGGTTATCAAAATAAATCACTGTCGGATCCATCTATCGATTAAAAAAACCAACAAGTATATCCCTCATCCAAATGACCTCATATGTTGCATGAATGGCAGCCATGTACTCTGCCTCTATTGAGTTGAGTGCAACTGATATTTGTTTCCTGTTATACTAGGAAATTTTTTTTGATCCAATACTGACTATTCCCCCTGATGTGCTCTTCCTATCAGAGAGACTCCCTCCCCAATCTGCATCTTTGAAGCCTTGAAGTTTCACTCCCTCTGCCTACATGTACCATATCCCAAATTTAGTAGTACCTCTGAGGTATCTCAACACTTCCTGCTTGCCTTACTAAGATGGTTAACTGCATAGAATATTTATGGTCGTGTGTTCACCAAATACATGAGTGAACCCACAAGTTGACTCCAAATGGTAGCATCTACTACTTCACCTGAAGTAGCATCCTCCTTCCTCGAGTTTCCTACTAGAGGAGTCTCCATGGGTTTGACTCCCTCCATCTGGAACTTCCTCGTAATATCGTTGGCATACTTTCTCTGATATAAAATAGCTCCCCATATCTTTTCCAAATTTTCAATCCCAGGAAATAGTACAAGAGCCCCATGTCCTTCATCTCAAATTCTCTTGCAAGATCCTAGTCTTTGCAATAATTGATGAGTTTCTCATCACCTATTAGTATCAAATCATCGACATAAAGTAAAATGATAAAAAATTTACCTTCTACCAAAATATCGTAAAAGTTTGCTTCCACTTCACTCTTCGTGAAGCCCAACCCAGTGAAGTAGTTGTCAATCCTGGTGTACCAAGCATGATGTGCTTGTTTTAGTCCATAAATCGCTCTCTTCAGTCTGAACACATGATACTCTCTATTGAAGGTACCAAAAATTTCTGGTTGCTCAATGTACACCTATTCCTTGATCACTTTGTTGAGGAATGTTGTCTTGACATCCATCTAATGTATCTTCCATCCCATATGCACTAAAAATGAAATGATGGATCTGATTGATGAGTACCGTGTGACTAGTGCAAAGGTCTCATCGTAATCAATCCCATCCACCTGAGATAACCCTCTAGAAATAAATATGGCCTTGTGTTTCTCCACACTCCCATCTATTGTCTGCTTTTCCTTGTAGATCCATCGGGATCCTACAACTGACTTCCCCTCCAGTCTTGGGACAGATTCCCTTGCACTGTTTCTAATAATGGATTCATACTCCTCTACCATGGCATCAACCCAAACTGGTTGTTGCACTACTTCCTCGAAATAGTATGGCTCTATCTCTGCACTCTTTCTCATAAGATTCATGTATCCAATGTACCTCTTTGGGGACCTTCTATGCCTGCATTATGATGTGGGTTCTCCCACATTCTCTCTAGAATCAAGCACCAAACTGCCAGCCTCCAATGCTCTTCCTTCCATCTCAGGATGTCTCTACATGAGTGGGTGCTTCCACTCTCTGTTCTTACGCTTGTGGCTAATGCACATCTTGATGTTATTCTTTTGGAGCCAAGAGCTCCTCAACTACATGCAACTGAAGCTCCCTTTCAAGGGAAATTCATATGGCCTTATCTTCATCAAATTTCACATATATTTTGACCATTTTCATCATGTATGCTGACAAGTAAACCTGATAGCTATGAGGTGTATTAGTGTAACCCACAAATATCCCCAACTCAGTTGTTGGCTCTAGCTTCTTCCTAGCATCTTTGGTCACATGGAAATAAATTGATGAACCAAAAAATTTAAAATGTGACACATTTGGTCTCTTACTTGAAAAAATATTCCTCTGGTGTACTCATCCCAAGTATACAAATAATTTTGTGTTACATACTTCAGCCCACAGATGCAATGGTAGGCCCTGATCATGAAACATCGCTCATGATTCTCCCACAATAGTTATGTTCTTACTTTCTGCAACCCCATTATGTTGTGGGTTATGAGGTGCTATCAATTCTCGTTGAAGTCCTTATGAAGCACATAAGTTCTTGAATTTGTTCAAGGCATATTCTCCACCATTGTTGCTCCTAAGAGCCTTCACCTTCTTCCTTGTATCTTTCTTGACAAGTGTTTTGAGCTTAAAAAATTCTGAGAATGTTTGATCTCTCTTCTGCATGAATAAAATCCAACACTCGCGTGAAAATTCATCTACAAAAATCACACAGTACCTGTTTTTTGTTGTGGAAGTTGCGGAGAATGGTCCACACACATCTGAGTGAAATATATTAAGGATCACCTTTGTTCGGATTTCATTATTGTGAAATGTTTCTTTGGTGTACTTCCCCAATTTATATCCTTTGCATGTATCTCAATGCTCATGTGCACCCTTGGGAAGTCCTGTAGAAATATGTTGCATGATATTCAAAGCACCATGGTGTAGATAGCCCAACCTTTTGTGCCATAAATCATCAATGTCTTGTATCTCCACCTTCTCTAATTTCATGCTCAAGGCAACACAATCTTCTACATCTAATTTGTGTAGGTTCTACACCTGAATCCCAATATTCTTCACCTTTCTCGTGGCTATGTGACAAAGGAACACCTTTCCTTTGCTAAATATCATATCATAGCCACGGTCTTCCAACATAGCAATAGAAACTAAATTCTTCTTTAAACTAGGAACATAAATGAAATATTTTAATGTGAGAGGAATACCAAACTCCCTCTAAAAGGTAACTGTACCTATGTCAGCTGCGCTATGCCTCTCTTCATCTCCTACCTCGATATGCATCTGGAGATCCTTCTCCTCCAAGCTACTGAATAATTCTTTGTTTCTCGTCATATGGAACGAAGCTCCACTATCCAAGTACCACATTGAAACCATCACTGATGACACCATTCATGTGATGAGGGTGAAATCCAACTCAAACTATGAAGAAATTTCTTCACTCGCCACTCCTCCTGAGGGCTTCTTGTTGATCTTATTGTACGAACACTTTGTAGCATAGTGTCCAAGCTGATGACATAAAATTTTATATTTGACAAGTCTCACTTCTTGCCTACCTGACTAGAATCTGATTTGGAATGGGATGCCTTCCCTTTCCCTTTCTTTGTATTTCCATCCAAGTCACAATTTTCATCATCATCAGTCTTTGATGAGGATCAATCTCTGGTGTTCTGTCGAATATCTTCTTGTACCACGTCGGACCACAATTGCTCCCACTCTGGTAGCTTCTCCATCCCATTCACCGAATCCTGGTAGTTGTTCCAGCTCTGGGGAAGGCCTAGAAGTTCTAGCCTCACCAAATAATCCTTGGAAACTTTCACACCAACTCTTACAATCTCATCTCGACATTTAGTGAACTTCATCAAGTATTTTGGTATGGTGTCACCCTTCGCCATCTTGATATTTATGAGCTTGTCCTTGAACGTTGGCTTCTTGTGGTCGCTATTACTCTGAAACAGATCTGTTAATTCCTTCCACATAGAATATGGAGTTGTATTTCCATTGAGGTTCGAGGCAATATGATCTTGAATTCCTTCTAATATAATCATTCTCCCCTTTGCTACATTCTTCTTCCATGCATCAAGATTTTGAGCATCTTTTGTTGTGTGCCTGAGAATATCATTGTCTATGAATTCCTTCAGTATGTTATCCTCCAACACTTCCTCCATCGACCTGCCCTTCCAAGCTATGTAATTCGAACTACCCTCAAGGTCATATTCGAGTATCAATCCATAGAAAGACATCTTGATCTGCTATTGGTCCTCAATAATAAATCTGAAAATTTGATTCACTTGTTAAAAAAAAACTCATATTATTGTCTTCTATATTAATTCCTACTCTAATACCATGTATAAAATCCACATATATTCAACTAATATTTTAATATGCTAAAACAAAATACTTGAATCTATTCTACAAATTGCAGAAACCAATTGCGATCGTACAATCACATGAACAAGAAAGAGAAATAATTTCAATCACAAAACAAAAAGATTTATCCGAGAAAAGCCTCAGCTAAAAACCCCGCTATTTGTATATTGCATAAAGTCAATAATATGAAACAATACAATTCTTCTCTCAAGCTTGAGAGTTTGTTGCACTATCTATGACTGTCTCACTCTGATCCTGGCAAGTTTGGTCCAATAGTTAACCAATTCCTTGCACCTGAGTGACCAATATTGATTATGAATTCCTGAGGGAATTGAGTCCCTATTAATTAGGAAAATCCCACTAATTGATTATGCAATACATCCCTTGATGACCTCATGCATGACCTGCACAATTTTCTAATGATATAACTGATAGTATACTTCCCTTTAACTCCAATATCAAGTGGGGCTTCCTTAGAGCTAACATGTAAAAATATTTTAGAGTGAATTATCAGTTATCTGATTGATCACTGCATGTGAATTAAATCAGATTTAATTCAATGGACCTCTCACTAGCTCATTTATCAGTTAGAACTAGTTAAATTGATTTAACTCAAATAGTTAAGTTAAATAGTTAAAACTCAAAATAAACTGCAACTAGACCCCCTAAAACTTATATTGAACTCTACATGGCTCTAGTTTGACCCCCAACTCAAATTGACTGAGCTAACTAAGTCTTCCCAGCTCAATTAACTTCTGCAAGTTGTCATGTGATGTGGAATTATAATTTCCTTCTAATTTAATTAAGGAACAATTAAATTAGAATCCTTTTCTCGTTTCCAATTTCATATGTTAGATAATAATGTTGTTATTTGTGAGTTCTTAATTCTTTTCATATTTATTCATGCACGTCAATAAATAAAATTTATGAATGTTATTCGTGTTCATGTTATTGTGCATAGAATGTTTCCATCAAACAATGTACTCCATACTACATGTAAAGATGCTTGGAGCTGTTGATTAACATGTCTATCATGCATTTTTTAACCAAATATGAGGATATTGAATCCAAATGTGAAGTTTTTCAATCCACATAATTTTTATTTAAAATTTTTAGGAAAAGGGATATTTCCCAAAATGGAAAATTTTCAATTTAATTTCCATTGAAATGGGAACTGAAGGACCCACCATGTATCCTGCACTCAATTTATAAGGATGACCTGATATAATTCTTGGGATATGATGTTCATATTCATCTTTTATTTCTATCATAGTTTGGGACTTATTCTTTCAACTTCTTAATACGACACAATTATTTTATGATCAATATTAAAGGTTGTCATTGTAGTTTTTATGCTTCAAATGTTACTTATGTGGTCATCATTGCTAAATAATGTTAATGAAAGATAAGCAGTAATAACAAGGTGACATGATGTTCATCCATTAGAGAGTTTTTTGAGCTCTAAAATGGGCCTCCTAAGGAATATTATAAAATAATAGTGGAAATAATAAATTAATATTGAATTACCTCATCAAATTTTGGAGGGAAAAAATTAAAAATAAAATAAAATATATATCTATATATATATATATCTCCACAATTTTACTCAAATTTAAAGTTGAAGCACTCGTTGGATGCAGAATTTAATTCCTCATCCAAGGAGTACCTATGTTGCATACTTTTGATGGACCCTTCTACACAAAAGCTCAGAAATACATGAAAATATGTGATTTTATGTCCAAGAAATAAAGACATATTTTTCTGAACCCAAGGTTGCTTGAACATCATGGATTCCCCACCGGGTCGAGTTCATTCTAATCCGTTCCTAGATTGACCATATAGTTCGCCACCTTACGCATATTCCCAACTATATGGTTTAATAGTTGAAGGAGATAGAATATAAGACAATTGTTATTCTACTCGATCGAATCACTCAAGGTTTTAATCTATGGATGAGAGTTGGATTTGTAAGTGGTCTCGTGGATCAAGCATCATGTTCCTGCATGCCTTGATCCATACTAGACGACATTGGACCCACCCAAGTATGAGTGTTTTGGTACACTCGGATGTATGGTGGCAGAGAACAGTCGGTCTATAGGGAAAGGTTTTTCCCTCAGGGTTCGAAGGTTTAGGAGAGGTTTCAGGCACCATTTTGAATTTTCCTCCTTATTCCTTCATTCTCGAAGGTCATGTTATAAACCATAAACTAAGATAAAGCAATAAATTCGTTGTTAAAAGTGTCATAAACTAGGGCACATTACTAAAGATTGTCGAGGAAAGAAGGTGCAACACATTGCACAAGAAGAAGGAAGTAATAACATGTTTTCATGTATTTCTCATTATTCATGTAGTGGTGTCCATAGAAAGTATGCAACATGGGTAATCCTTGGATGAGGCACTAAATTCCACATCCAACAAGTGCTCCCTCTTGAAATTTGAGTAAAATTGTGGGGAGATAAGTTGAAAATTCGAGTTCAAAAAATAATTTTTTACTTATTTTTACCTTTTTACTCCAAAAAATGGTGAATCACCTCCCATGGTTAACATCATCGTCTTGAATCCTATTGGTTCTTATAAAGTTTATTTTGGTTGTACATTTTTGTTTTGAAGCCCATTTTTTACCTTAAAATTTGATGGATTAGTTGATGCTAGTAGTTGTAAGATGAATATTAGATGATTCGATTCTTTGCACCCAAA
This sequence comes from Pinus albicaulis, assembly GCA_034641835.2. Classification (NCBI taxonomy): domain Eukaryota; kingdom Viridiplantae; phylum Streptophyta; class Pinopsida; order Pinales; family Pinaceae; genus Pinus; species Pinus albicaulis. Next base: position 689,427,699 of record CM076584.1, on the reverse strand, counting down.
ATAATAAAACATGGGTTTATTTGAAGAAAAACCTAAGTCATGTCATAGTTCTACAATTTTCATCCTAACATATCGCATCATAAATAGAACTTTGTTATATCTAAATGTGGTGTGCATGGTGTGAAGGTGGTTGTGACCTAGCCTAGAGAGTTAACCTAAGTCTTGACCCTGCTTGGCATCATATGAAAATTTTAGACATTAGATGTTTGAAGGCATTATGTAATGGGATATTTACATATCTTGGTGGTTGATATTGATTTTATGGGGATCTATGTTAGTTGAATCTAGCCCATATTCGTCCACCTAATAATTATATGGAAAGAAGTTATGATGACATCCCTAGGGGCATTTATGTGTGAAGGTTTTGGGTTTTCAAGGTGAACTTAAGGTCATTGATTATTATTAGATAATCAAGGGTCATGGGTGTTAATTCAAAGGGAAAACTAATATTATTTGGTGAATTCAACTAAACATTCACATTGCCCAAAATGAATATTTGTTATGTTTTTAAGTTCATCTCTATTTTATTCTTGTTAATTGACTTTCTTAGCCACCCTTGCTATCCCTATAAGCTATAAAATTTGATCCTTGACCCCTTTGTGAAAAATAAAATGGATTTGGAGTGAAATTTTCGCAGCTCTGTTAAGGTTTCAACTACTACTGATTAGGTGGAACGTGGGTACCATTTCTTCCAACTCTTCTATGAGAAGGTAAGGAAACACTTATTGACAAGCTTAGTTTACTTCCCCTTGAGTTCATATATCATTACGATGATAAGCATTGCTACTATACAGTTCAAATTATGGATTGATGTTTTACTTGCATTCCTCAATTCCTTTATCTATTTCATATTTTTTACCCTTTAAATAATTCTCTTCATGCAAATAATTCCTTAGTTCCATAGTTATTACTACTCCCACTTATTAATAATATCTCATAAAAGTGTTGTGGTAATAATACAATTATCTTTTATAAATGCAATTTATTTGTTATTACCTATTTCACTTGTTTTAAGACATATTACATATTGGATGACTTACAGAGATAAAAAACAATTCCCATCCTATGTCTAATTTTGATATCCTCGTTGTTATCAAATGAATTCTTATACCCTCATCTATGTTGGGATTAAGATCGTGCTTGCTTTCTCATTCAATTACTGGTTTATTTTTCATTCCTCGTAGCTTTTTTATGTTCATATGAAATATATGCCCTTTAATGCATAATATCATGGCTTCCCTAACATTCACTTTAATACCCTAACCTCAACACAACTTTCTACTAGTTTCATTGGCTGAATAAATGTAAGTTTGATGTGGAATTTTCCATCAAACAATTAGAAAACATATATTCAATGCTATGATATGGTTATTCATTTGGAAGAATAGTATTCAAAATCGTTCAGTTTGAATCATAAATGGGTCAAATCGGTCAGTGCATTAGGCCAAGCCATCCAACTGCTAGAAAATTTGGTTTTGAACCTTGCGGGATAGGGTTTTTGGGTCTAACAAGTTGGTTTATGATGGAATCTGTTGGTTTTCCCATAAATCTACTGATTCCTTCATAAACCAGACAATTCATTGCCAGGTAAGTCACAGACCCCACTAAAGGAGATTTTTTTCTTTTTGAAGCGGTTTTGAGGGAAACTAGGGGTTGCTTCCCTTCAAAAACAACCCCTCCAAACCTTTAAAAGTAGGCCTCCCCTCTCATTTTCTCCACACATCTCATTGTTGGCAATCAATGGTAATGTTAAATCCTTAAATTAAAAGTGACATTTCCTTTATCTTTCTGATTTTCATATTTTTATTCAATTTTTTAACATTACCATGAAATGACTTGGGATGTTTGAGAGTGGTTTCTACCTCATTGTATTTCATATGGAGAAACTAGAATTTTAGATCTCACTTAAAATCCAGTTGACTTAATAGTTTCCAGGATTTCAAGATTTGGGGGATTGGAATATTTCCATCTGATTTTGTCATGTGTGAGGGTATAAGATTGGAATTCGATATAAAACATGAAACCATTTAAGTACCTTAATGTTGGTGGCATTGATTGTTGAACTTTTTAAATGTTGGTGGTATTGAATCTTGATTGTTGAACTCCTCTAAAATGGAAATAACAAAAATGTACCCTTCACTAGAAAGAAAACAATTGGTGAGCCATGCTAAGATTTTTTTACCATATTATAAGGTTGAGGATAAGAACTCTTCATTCAAACCAAAATCATTGGTTATGCACGTTAAAATTTTTCAATTTCTACCATATTATAAGGTTGACTAATCCAAGTTTGAACACTTTGAGCTAGATGATGTTTAGGTATCTCTTGTTGGTGGTCCCATTTCTAATGGTGTTTAATAAATGATGAGTTTTATGAGGGATCACATTGACCAATGATTTTTTGTTTTGATGTCTATTTTTGTTGCTACTACTACTAGTACTGAGGCTATAGAGGAGTTTTAGTAGACCTAAACCTCTAAGTCAGATGATGTGTATAAAGCTCATGTTGATGATCCCATGTCTAGTAGTGGCGATGAGTTTGATCATGATGAGTAGTGATCATGTTGATAACTGATATGTAGAATTGTAGTAGGTCAATGGCCCCATAGCTTGTATAACATTTTTGGACTCCAGAGGTTATTTAGAGACTCATTTATTATGTATTTTGTTGTTGATATGTATTTCACTCGGTGCCATTTTTATATATTCACCTTTATATGGCATATAGATGAGAAAATTATGCATAGTTTCTATTGATTTGTTTGGAATCATGGTTTTAAATCTTAAAAATATTTTTCTTTATTAAAAATTAATTATTTAATGTACTTTTTTTAAATACTAGTTCATTGAGATCTGACTAGCCCTACTTTGACTAGTGTTGTTCTAAAACCCAGTTTGATAGGTGGACCGGTCCGGTCACCAATTCCCATTTTTAATACTATTTTTGGAAGAAGTCATGCGCAATTTTCATGGGATTTAAAGTATTTCTACCTTTATTATTGATTGAAAATTTCTTGCTAAAACACTCAAAACAATAGAGAATATGAGTTGAGAAATTATTTATTATCATGGAACACTCTTGAAGCTCAAGAGGGTGGTCTTCAAAATTTACCTCTAAAGGCATATGCTAGAGTGGAATGGTCATTTATCTATATGTTTCTTACTCATGTGGGCTTCGACTACCATTTCATAAATTGGATTATGGGGAGTATAACTTTTATCTCTTTCTTTGTTATGATAAATGATGTGTCCTCACCTTTATTTCATGCTCAGTAGACCCTGCATCGAGGTTGTCCCTTATCCCCCTTACTGTTCATCCTTGTAGCAGAGAGTCTCAGGATAGGTATCTCCCATATATTGGCCATCTCACATTTATTATTTGTGGACTACATATTGATTTTCTGCAATGGGTCTAGGTGCAAAATTGGTAAATTGGTGGATATTTTTGGGTTATTTGGCACAGGTAATAGCATGGGAGATAATTCCAGGAGTTATACTATTTATATACAAAATATGGGGGAGGTATAAATTGCACATATTCGTGAGGATTTTCTGTATGAGATCACTCCTCTAGATTTTGGGATAAAGCACATGGGCTTCCACTTAAAACTAAGAAAATATTTAAAAGCATATTCGATTTGGTTATTGGGAAGGTTGGAAAAGAGACTAACTGTTTGGAGTTTTCGGTGGATTTCCTAGGGCAGGTCATCTTGTTTTGATTAATATGGTGTTGGAGGATATTCTAGTTTATTAAATGTCTCTAGCATGGACTCCTTGTTGTATTTTGGACAAGATGTGGTGGTTTTGCTTTCCATTCGTATGTGTTGGTTCAAAGGAGAAATATTTCCTCCCATGGGTTTGTTAGAACTGGTTAGCGATCCCAAAGCTCCTCATGGGTTGGGGTCTAGAGAACATTTTCTACTTTTTAAAGGCCCTCACTGTTAAATGTCCTTGGAGACTTGTGTCTTCTCAAAATTTATGGACATAAGTGGTTTATTGTAAATATATTGATCCATTGTATTTAGAGGACTAGATTCAGTTCCAAATCAAGTCTAGGCTCAATATATTTGTGATCTAGAAGGATGCCTTACATCCCTTTAATCTGGTGGTGTCTAGTTTGGTTAGGCACATTGGTGATGGGTATTAGTTACGCATTCGATATGATCCATGTCTTGGATGTTCACAGGAGCATGTGTTGTCTCTCCCTCTTATTTCATATCTTCGAGAGATGAGTATCACTTGGTTGGCTCATGTTATTGACCTTGAGCATACCAATTTATGGAGGCAAGGTTGGAAAGACTCCAGGATTCTCTTTATCCCCCAATTCCTTCAATAGGAATGAAATCGTTACATCAGAGCGTTAAACTCTGCTCATATCCAGTCTGTGGGCATGATGACGATCTCACTTGGGCCTTTAATCCTCATGGAAACTATACACCAAAATTTGGTTATCTCTGCTTGAGTGTGGCTTCTAGGCTACAAGCACTAGATTGATGGTGGGGTTTATTTTGGAAAGTCGGGAGCCTCACAAAATCAAATTTGCTAGTGTGGGTTATAATGGAGGGTAGGGTGCAAACATGGGAGGTTTTACAATGTCATTCCACTCATGGTCCCAAGTGGTTCTCTTTGTGAAAATAAAGTGGTGAACCCAACGATCATTTATTTATCCATTATTCTTTCACTCGAAGGGTTTGAGACTCATATATGATCTCTTTGGGTCCCTCATTTCATTGGGATACGCCCTCTTTTCCTATTGCTTAGAAGGAATGGTTTAGGGATCGTCATACAAAAGGAATATTGGATTTACCGCCAATTCTTTGTTTGTGCATTTGGATTTCCTGAAACAAGGCTATCTTCTCTTATGCTTAGACTATTCTGAATAATGTTGTTGTTGATGGATTATTGATTCTTGCCCATTTTTCTAAGTGGGTGTCATTTTACCCTGCCAGGAATGTGGCTCATATTGAGTCAGATCTATCTCATCCATGGGGGTTTTTCGATGGGGCATCTCAAGGAGATGACCCTATTGGTGGTGGTTTTGTTTTGTACATCAATGTTTATCATTATTTTCATGTCCATATGGGTTTGGGAAGGGATCCAATAATTGGGCTGAGATCAATGTGTGTCATGTTATTATTACCTTTGTTTAAAGAGGGGGGTTTCTCATCTTTAGTGCTTTGGGGATTCTATGTTTGTGGTGAATTGGCTTAACAAAAATAAAATGTACATAAATTTATTTCTTATTTATATTTTGGAAGACACTCAGCATATCATTCCTCATTTTTATTCTTTCACATGTTACTATGTTTACAGGGATCGAAACGAGATTTTTTATTGCCTTTCTAAACAAGGCCTCCTCCTGGATCATGGTCTCTCGTTGGTGATAGAGTTCCATGGTACAAATCAAATGTAGTACCAGCTTCAGCCCTTTGATGTGGGGTTTTTTACTTATTTTTTTCTTTATATATATATATATATATAAAGAAAAAAATAAGTAAACACATCAAACCATATATATATATATATATATATATATATATATATATATATATATATATATATATATATATATATATATATGTATGTATGTATGTATGTATGTATGTATGTATGTATGTATGTACTATTATGTTGTATTAGCAGTCATTTTGTTTTACATGGACATATAAATTTTTTCTATACTTTATTTGCTATAATTGCATGTACCTGATGTCTTTTTTTTTTCACAAATTATCTAATGTATTTTTTCAGTGACTGATCGAATCTAAGACCCACTTGAATTCATGGTTTATAGTGCATCTGTAGAATTTATTTTCTTCATATATATAATGAAGATATAGGTGTATTTTCTACAAAAAAAAAAAGACAGAAATTTCAAAAAATAATAAACAAATGATAAATCAAATCTTGACAACACTTGTTAGTTTCAGAAGAAACAAAGAAAATTGTTTTCCTGAATATTTTAGAAACAAGTTTAGTGATAATGGGCCTACAACAAGATTCAATAAATTCATAAAATAATAGACATATGATCAATCAAACCTTAATAACACTTGTCAATTTTAGAACAACCAAAGAGAATCTCTTTCCCAGAGCTTTTAGAAACTATTTCATAGCCAACCGACTTACATATAATGTTTCGTAGGCCATAAGTCATCTAAATCATGAATTGACATCAAAGTTTTGAAAGGACATTTAGCTGTTATCAATTTTAATGGTATTCATTGATCATTGATCATCATAAATATTGCTAGTAACGATTTTCTTTATCTGTAATCAGAAAAGACCATTCTATTATCAGTTACTATAATCCATATATGTTTTTCTTCAATTCCCACTCGAGATAGTCTAGTTCATATGATTTTGTTTCATCATTGTTGTGTTTGGCATGCTTTAGAAACAAATATCAACATATTATTTTATTAATATCCTAATTCTCATTCTATTTTGATTTTTGTAACAATATAGTGACACTTAAACATTGATTTTATTACATTGGGTTAATTCTTATTTATACAGTGTTATTTTCTGTATTATTATAAACTCGATGTTTGATCTAGCTTAATCCTAAGATTAAATAAATCTCCCCTGCCAATAAATCCAATTCTTTTCAGAATTTAATCAGTGAATCAATGTGTATTTAGGACATCATTTGGATGCTCCATAACATTTACTTTCTTAGATTGTTTCACTACTAGCCAATGTTTTACTATCAAAATAGAGTGAGAAAATCTTGGTATTGATGTTTCCCAAATACTAAGTGCATTGGTGATTTCACATTTTTGAATTGAACACATATTAACCAATATTAAATGATTTTTTTTTTAATCTGTGTGAGGAAGAAGTGTTGTGCAGGAGAATGGGCATGCAGAGCAAGAAACACAAACTTTGTTTCGCCATGTTCCACACTTTTTCATACATTCTCCCTCCATGCAGTTCTTTCGCACACTTCCATTCTGCATAATACTACACCTAAATCAATTAATTAGCGATTTTTATTTTTTTAAGTTTGGGACATGAAAAGTTTGGTTTACTTGTATATATGATGTAGAATAAGTGTAAATGATTAAATGTCTCCGCAAGCCAATTTTTTATCTTGAATCGATATGGCTTTTACATGTTCACCTTAGGCTAAAAAATATCATTTCAAAACAATTATCAGTTATTATAATTTTTTATTTTAGTATATATTTTATATTTTTAGTGTGTGCGGAGAAACTAACAGAAACCTTCCCCCTTTCACACATAAATACTGAATGTTTTGGTGTACCAAGAAAGGGTGTGTGGAGGAGTTTGTGTCCCTTGCTCTGCACACACATTCCCCACACACACTTTCTATTGCACTCCTCGCACAACTTTTCTTCGCACACCAAAACATAGCTTATTATCCTCATATATTATCTTTTCTATGTACCTTGGTATAAGTTCATATTCCTTAGAATATATCTCAATGACAAGCAATAGCATTTTATCTTACTGATGGGGAGGTCGAAGCATTGTGTAGGGAAATATATTGCATCTTGAACTGGGAATGATCAACAAGAGGTCAAATACATAATAAATATATACACTTATGGGAAATCAAAATCCCAGTTTGGGAATGCTTACTAACTCCATATTGTTTATTAATGTAAATATTTGACCTTTTGAATGTTTGAGGATTTTAGGAAAGTAGGCATGCTATATTAGTCCACATAGAAAGAGAATTAAATTATTGAAAAATCATTGTAAGTCTCTCACACTCAGCAATGCATTTAATGTATCTTGACCAAAATTCATTGAACATTAAAATAAAGTTTTTGAGTTTTAAACCTTTTATGGGAAAAAAATTAATCAAATAATTAATGCTTTTGTCTTATTAATGTCTGTGAGGAAGAAGTGTTGTGTGGGAAAATGAGTGATTGGAGCAAGGAACAAAAACTTTCTTCCACAATTTCATGTATCTATGCATACATTTCCACACACTAAATATTAATCCATTAATTATCAATTTGGGCTTATTGAAGTTTGGCACATGAAAATTTGGGGTTATGTGAATACTAAGTGCATTTGTGATTTCATATTTGTCAATTAAATATTTATATTAAATGAGGTCTCTTTTTAATGCATATAAGGAAGAAGTATTTTGTGGGAAAATGAGTGTCCACAGCAAGGAACATAAATTTTCTTTGGCAATGTTTCATGCCTCCACATACATTACCACAAGCTACATATTAATGAATTAATTAGTGGGTTTTGGCGTAAACAAGGCACCATTCGAATGCTTAATAGAATTTACTCTAACACATTATGTAATTCTTATTATTTCATTGAGATTCGTAGCTATTATTTGTTCTAAAATATTGAAATGATATGCACAAGAGGGATATGTGTGGGAGAACCTTTATTTTCCCACATTCGTAGCTCCACACAGGCTCTCCCTCTATTCACTTCTTCTTGATGTTGTAAAACATCAACTTTCACAGTATTTTACACGCATATTTTCCTGTTCCATAGTAACATTTCGATGAAATTCCACTTAATCTCAATCAAATTCCAAAGTTTCGCACATATTCCCCATCCATACACTTCTTTCTACACACTACAAATCGTCAATTTTTATGTTATTTGATATACATATTTTCTCATTTTGCAACAATTTTTTTATCTGTAAAATAAATTTAGCAATTACTTTATCTTCATAGAATTTCGCATTCCTTGATTCTTCCACCATACAATTAAAAATTTCTGAAAATTATATAATTCTAGTGAACATGGAAATTGGTGTTATGTAGCCCCATATAAATTTGATATATAGTTAGCTAAACTTGGAAAAAGCTACCTTTGTGACTATTTCTTACCTTATTTTTGCTCATTTTATGGTCTCAAGTGATATTTGTTTTTGTAATTGTGCTAACATTATTTTAATAACGAAATTATTATGCCTCACATTGCAATTTGAAGAGTACGAACATGCGAGAGTGCTAAGGAAGCACAATAAAAGCTTCCTTCGCACTCTAGACATATCATTTATGTAGAAATTTGAATAACTGAGATATTATTCACCGAGATTCTCCTGATCACACACTATTTTAGCTTCATGCATAATACAAAATCTCTTCTACCATTGATCATCACATGCGGAAATAAAATCAATTGCATGCACACATTAAAACCACAAACAATCACACATATGAACAAAGTATTTAATGGGAAAGCTTAAAGCTGAAAACCCCAACTATCTGTATATTATATTTCATGGAGATCATGTAACAATCATAGTACAAAAGCTCCTCACAAGCTCTCATGCACACCCTCAATTGCTACACACTATCAAGCTAGATCTAGCAAAACACATGCTCCAATCTTTTGCCACTTGATAGCTAGCCTCTATTGCGTAATTAATGCTATGGGATGGCTTCATTAAATAGATAAAACACCTGGCTTGAACTGCGCAATCCTCATGGGCTACTCCACCTATCTGTGTGTTGCAAATAGCAACAATATAGTCACAACTGATAGTTAACCTGCTCTTTCACCTATTCTTGCACTGGTCTCCACTGAAACTGTCCATGCACTGAAGTTAACTGATGCATTATTTAGTTGATTAATGAGTTTATAATTAGTGAATTAATTAATAATTAATTCACACCACTCTCACTAATTTTATCAATTAGTTAAACTAGATACAAATAGCTCAACTATGTTTAGATTAGTTAAACTGAACACAACTCCATTAACTTCCTCAATCAACTCCACCAAACTTTGTCACATGAGTTCTAACTGAAGTATCAATGCAATAGCTCCACTTAACCCTCAGGAATAGCGTAATTCCTTCTGTCAGCTCCTGTGCCACATCTGTGCACTTAACTGAAGTGCTCCAAGAGAATAAGATAATGCTTAGAGTCTAAATATTATTAAGAGCTAATAATATTCGACATATCTATTTTTAGACTGGCAATCTATAAATAGATTCCTCCCAGTATGTATAAAAATAGAAGTCCATCTATTTTTTCCAACTTTACCAACCATCCACAAATAGCATCCTGCAACTCATAGAACATGATCCATATGTCTAAAAATAGACATAGTCTAAAAATAGACTTTGCGCCAAAAATAGCCTGCGGGCCCACTTAGTGAAGGCGACTTTTTTCCACTAAGCTCATCATCTTGTTGCAATCTCAACACTCCCTCTCAACAAGATAAGTATTATCTGCCACTCCTATCCTGCCTCTGTGGTATTCGAATTTGCTCCTAGTGAGTGCCTTTGTCAAGATATCAGCATCCTGATCCTCCGTAGGAATGTATGAAAGTAACATGATCTTTCGCTGCACACAATCTCTGATATGATGATACCGGATGTCAATGTGTTTAGATCTATCATGAAATACCGGATTAACCGAGAGTTTGATGCAACTCTGATTATCACAATAAATCACAGTAGGCTCTAAGTGTGAACCGAACAACCCGACTAGGATCTTCCTCATCCATATAGCCTCGCATGCAGCCAAACTCGCTGCCATATACTCGGCCTCTGCTGAACTGAGTGCCACGGATCTCTGCTTCCTACTGTACCAAGAAACTACTGTCGACCCGATACTGAAAATCCCTCCAGATGTGCTCTTTCTGTCTGTTGGGCTCCCTGCCCAATCTGCATCCGTGAAGCCACACAGCTTCACCTCATCCGATTGTCTGTACCATAATCCATATCCCGATGTGCCTCTGAGATATCTCAATACATGCTTGCCTACCTTCCAAAAGAGCTTGGTAGGCTTAACCATAGCTTGTGAAAGCTGGTTAATAGCATAGCATATGTCGGGTCGTGTATTGACCAGATACATAAGCGACCCCACCAACTGTCGATAAACAGTGGCATCCACTACCTCCGCCGAAGTAGCATCCTCCTTCCTCCATCCACCAGGAAGAGGAGTATCAACAGGCTTGCAGCCATGCATGTTGAAATTCTCCAGTATCTCCCGGGCATACTTACCCTGAGAAACAAATAGTCCACCACTGCGCTGCCAAATTTCCAATCCCAGGAAATAATGAAGGAGGCCCAAGTCCTTCATCTCAAACTCCTTTGCAAGATCAGCCTTGCATGAGTGTATCAACAGTTCATCACCCGTCAAAATAAAATCATCTACATAAAGTACAATGATCAGCAACTTACCCTCCACCACAATCTGGTATAGGTTCAGATCCGCCTCACTCTTGGAGAATCCAAGTCCGGTGAAATAACTGTCTATCCATGTGTACCAAGCACGAGGTGCTTGTTTCAACCCATACAACGCTCTCTTGAGCCTGCACACATGCGACTCGCTGCTGAAGATCTCGAAACCTTCGGGCTGCTCTATGTACACATCCTCCTCAATGAATCCATTGAGGAACACAGTCTTCACATCCATCTGATGAATGTGCCACCCCATCTGCGCTGAGAGAGCAAGAATCGTCCGTATGGAAGAATACCTTGCGACAGGTGCAAAGGTCTCCTCATAATCGATCCCCTCAATCTGTGAAAAGCCTTGGGCAAAAAATCTTGCCTTGTACTTCTCCACACTTCCGTCAGCTACCTGCTTCACTTTGTAGATCCATCTCGAACCCACCACTGATTTCCCTTCCGGCCTTGGGACAATCTCCCATGCACTGTTTCTGACAATCGAATCATACTCTTCCACCATGGCATATACCCATGCGGGATCCTCCACAGCTTCCTCGAAAGAGGATGGCTCTGTCACGATACACTTGCTCACAAGAGCCATGTATCTAGTGTACCGATCAGGTGACTGTCTCTGTCTGCGCTATGATGTAGGTGCTCCTACAACCTTCTCTACATCTTGAGCCAGTCGCTCAGCTTTTGTAGTGCGCTTCCGCCCTCTGATGGTTGGCGCTGCATGAGTGGTCTCTTCCACTCCATGAACCTCCTCTTGTGGCTGATCCACATCCTGAGACTCATCCTTAGGAACTAATAGCTCCTCATCTGCATGCAAGTGTGGCTCCCTCTCAAGCGAACACTTCATGGATTTCTCCTCATGAAATTTGATATCCCGTCGCACAACAGTCTTGCGACTATCTGGAAAATACACACGATAGTTATGGGGCGTATCATTGTACCCCAAAAATATCCCAACCTCTGCAGTCGGCTCCAGCTTCTTCCTGGCATCCTTTGTCACATGAATGTAAACAGGTGAACCAAAAATCCTCAAATGGGAAATATCAGGCTTCTTACCAAAAAGCACCTCCTCGGGTGTACTCATGCCAGGTATCTTGTGAGGACAACGGTTCTGCACATATACTGTAGTATTGCATGCCTCTGCCCACAAGTGAATGGGTAGGCCTTGATCATGCAACATCGCCCATGCAACACCCATGATCGTTCTATTCTTCCGCTCAGCAACCCCGTTCTGTTGTGGGTTATGAGGTGCTATGAGCTCTCTTCGAATTCCTTCTGCGCTGCAAAAGTACTTGAATTCGCCAGAGATGAATTCACCACCATTGTCGCTCCTAAGAGCCTTCACCTGCTTCCCCGATTCTTTCTCAACCAGTGCCTTGAACTCACAAAACTTTGAGTATGTCTCGTTCTTCTTCTGCATGAAGAAGATCCAGCACTTACAAGAAAAATCATCAACAAATATCACATAATACCCGTGCTTTGCTGTCGAAGCTACTGAGAAAGGTCCACACACGTCTGTGTGAATTCTCTCAAGGATCGTCGTGGCGCGACTATCCTTCTCGTGAAAGGTGGCTTTCACAAATTTTCCCAAGGTACATCCCTTGCACTGATCTGACTGCGCAAGAGTACCCTTAGGAAGCCCAGTAGAAATTTGCTGCAGTATCTTCAAAGCTCCATGGTGAAGGTGGCCCAATCTCCGGTGCCACAACTCACCATCATCCCGGCTCACCAGCTCCTTCCTCGCCCTTGCTTGCCATTTCTTGAGCTATCAATTCGCAATTGATAAAGGTTCTTAACTCGAACCCCTATCCTCCGGGTCTCACCGCTTCCTTTACCGCACGGAAAGCCTTTCCTCACTAAAGACAACATCATATCCCTTGTCTTCTAACACGGCCACAGTAGATAAGATTCTTCTTCAATCCTGGAACATGCATCACTTCCTTCAATCTTAAGGGTTTACCAGACTCCCTCTCAAAGGAAATGGTACCTATACCGGTCGCACTGTATCTACCATCATCGCCCATCTCGATGTGCACTCCAAGATCTTTCTCATCCAGATCAGTAAACAAATCTCGATCTCCTGTCATGTGAAAAGACGCACCACTGTCCAGAAACCACACTGAACCCATCACACTTGAAACCAAGCATGCGATCAGTGAAAAATCCAGCTCAAACTGCGAGGCTAAGGCCTCTCCAGCTGCAGATCCAGCAGCTTGCTTATTTTTCTTCTTCTGTGGACAATTAGTGGCGTAATGTCCATGTTGGTGACAGTGAAAGCACTTCACCTTGGACATGTCCTGCTTCTTGCCTTTCGCATCGGATTGAGAAGCTTTCTTGCTCTTCCCCTTCTTTGCTTTGGCAGCCAAAGCGCAATTTTCTTCATCAGAGTTCTTTGATGAAGATTCGTCCCTGGTACTTCGCCTTATCTCCTCTTGCACAAGATCCGACCAAAGTCGCTCCCATCCTGGCAATTTCTCCCAACCATTGACAGAGTCCTGATAGGAATGCCAACTCTTCGGAAGCCCAAGGAGAGCCAAGCTCACCAAGTCCTCATCATCAACAGTCACCCCCACACTTCCCAGCTCATCCCTGCATTGGATGAACTTCGTGAGGTACTTGGGCATACTATCGCCTTTCTCCATCTTTATGTTTCTGAGTCTATCCTTGAGCGCCAACTTCCTCTGGTCGCTCTTGCTTTGGAATAAATCTGTCAATGCTTTCCACATCAAGAATGGAGAAGCCTTACCATGAAGGCTGGACACTATGTGATCCTTCACACCTTCCAACAGAATCCTTCGACACTTTGCTATCTTCTTTTGCCATGCATCAAGTACAACAACATCACTAGAAGTAGGCTTTGGAATTTCTGCATCTATGAACTCCTTCAACCCATTGTCATCTAGCACCGCCTCCATCCTGTCCTTCCATGCAATATAATTCAAGCTTCCCTCAAGGGCATACTCCAATCGCAATCCGTTGAAAGACATCTCAACTTCGACACCAAGAAAACACTGCTGCAAATTCGAATTCCACCAGCACAAAACTCAACCGCTTCAATGTTTTTCAATTTCTCCAATGATCAATATAGCTCTGATACCATGTAGAAATTTGAATAACTAAGATATTATTCACCGAGATTCTCCTGATCACACACTATTTTAGCTTCATGCATAATACAGAATCTCTTCTACCATTGATCATCACATGCAGAAATAAAATCAATTGCATGCATACATTAAAACCATAAACAATCACACATATGAACACAATATTAATGGGAAAGCTTAAAGCCGGAAACCCCGAAACTAATCAGATATTATAAGGAATAAGGTCATGGAGATCATGTAACAATCATAGTACAAAGCTCCTCACAAGCTCTCATGCAATTTCAATTGCTACACACTCAATCAAGCCAGATTCAGCAAAACACATGCTCCAATATTTTGCCACTTGGATAGCCACTTATTGCGTAACTCGCCTAAGAATGGCTCTTGATGAGTTTGAATTACCCCAGCCTTGCTCACGCAGTCTTTATAGGCATCTCTACTGAGTGTTGGATGCAAACCATGCATCACTTATAGTCACAACTGATAGTCATACTTGCCCTTTCACCTATCTTTGCACTGGTCTCCACTGAAACTGTCCATGCACTGAAGTTAACTGATGTATTCTTTAGTTGATTAATGAGTTTATAATTAGTGAATTAATTAATAATTAATTCACACCACTCTCACTAATTTTATCAATTAGTTAAATTGAATACAAATAGCTCAACTATGTTTAGATTAGTTAAACTGAATACAACTCCACTAACTTCCTCAATCAACTCCACCAAACTCTGTCACATGAGTTCTAACTGAAGTATCCATGAAATAGCTCCACATAACCCTCAGGAATAGCATAATTCCTTCTGTCAGCTCCTGTGCCACATCTGTGCACTTAACTGAAGTGCTCCAAGAGAATAAGATAATGTTTAGAGTCCAAATATTATTAAAAGCTAATAATATTCGACATATCTATTTTTAGACTGGCAATCTAAAAATAGATTCTGCCCAATATGTCTAAAAATAGAAGTCCATCTATTTTTTCCGACTTGACCAACCATCCACAAATAGCATCCCGCAACTCATAGAACATGATCCATATGTCTAAAAATATACTTTGTGCCAAAAATAGCCTACGGGCCCACTTAGTGAAGGCGACTCCTTTCCACTAAGCTCATCATCTTGTTGCAATCTCAACAATTTAGATGTTTTGGGTTTTTCCCAAAAATTGATAATATGATTTATCAAACTATGTATTTATTTAAATAAATAATTGATTTAATATCGCAAAATAAACTTGTTTTTAAAAATATTTATCCATTCGTTTGTGCATTTCAACATTCCTATAAACTCACCAAAATACAATCACAATGAACACAACTGGGAAAAAAACCCTCCTCTGTTTTTATTATATCCTATGAGAACAATTATCTTTTACAATGAAAACTTCAATGCATGAAGCTCCCTCTACATTGAAATATTGATCTCCTCCTCTTGAAGAACTGATCGAAGCTTAGCCAAATAATCCTTCAACGAAGCTCCTATTTCCTTGTGCAATTCAGACCCTAAAAAATAGGGAAATATCCTATTTCCTTGCACAATTCCCAAGAGAAATATCCCACATTCTCAATGAAAACTCTATGCACTCACTAGTATACAATAATAATCAAAATTGTTCCTTTTCCCTCCACTTCACTAGGTAATTCTAATTGCATGCATGAATAGGGTTATTTTTAGTAAATTGACTATTTAACTAAGAGTTAGTTGAGTTTACAACAATTACAACTACTTAAATGAACTCATACTAAATCTATTCTAGACTAGAGATCATATAACTAAGTTTCACTAAAGATAACACCTATAGATAACTAAATCTTGGCCACCAACTTGCACATAACTCTACTTATAGCCCACAAACTCAAATTGACTGACTTATCTGAGTGATTTAGCCATGTAACTCCTACTAACTTCCTAATAACTCATCCTGCTAAAGTGAAAATTTGAATTTCTCCATTTGACTAAGGCACGCGTCAAATGAAGCCTTTTATTGCTACAATTCAACACACCCTGTTAGCAAAAAAATGTTTTTGAACGACCCTAATCTTGCTCTCCTGGAACTCGAACTTTCCTCTTGACAAATCCTTTGTCAAGATTTTTGTGTCATCCTCCTCTGTAGGAATGTATTGTAACATAACAATCCTCCTTTGCACACAATCTCTCACATGATGGTATGTGATGTCTACATGCTTGGACCTATCATGAAACAATCGATTTTCAAGTAGTTTTATACAACTCTGATTTCCACATTGGATCAATGTAGGATCCATCCCCTGAATGAAGAGACCAACCAATATATTCCTCATTCAAATAGAATCGCATGTTGCTTGACTAGAAACCATATACTCAGACTCTACTGAGCCGAGTGCTACAAATATTTGTTTCTGACTATACCAAGAAATTGTTGTTGACACAACACTGAAGACTACTCCTAATTTTCTCTTCCTATCTGAGGGAATCCTTGGCCAATCTGCATCCGTGAAGCCTTGGATATTACCTCCATCAATCTGCCTGTACCATAAACCAAAATGTTTTGTGCCTTTGAGGTATCTAAGAACATGTTTTTCTTCTTTCTAGTGAATCTTGGAAGGCTCCACCATGAACTAAGTAAGTGGGTTCACTACAAAAAAAATATCAAGCCTTGTGTTCACCCAGTACATCAAATACCCCACGAATTTTCCGTATATAGTGTCATCTAATGCCTCCTCTATAGAAGCATCATCTTTCCTCCAGTTAGTACGTAGAGGAGTATCCCTGGGTTTTCAATCTTGCAGATGGAATCTATGGAGTATTTTAGAGGTGTACTTCCCCTATCTAAAAAATATTTCTCCATATACCTACCACACTTCCAAGCCAAGGAAGTAGTGCATCAAACCCATATCCTTCAACTTGAACTCTCTTGCAAGGCCCTCCTTGCAATACTGGATCAAATAGTAATCTCCTGTCAGAATCAAATCATATACATAGAAAACTAAGAAGAACATACTACAATCTACCATAATGTAGTAGAGATTCACATCTACTTCACTCTTAGTGAAGCCCAATACATTAAGGTATGAATCTATATGAGTGTACCAAGCACGAGGTGTCTGCATGAGACCATAGAGGGATCTATTGAGCCTACAGTACACATGTGTCTCCATACTAAAGGTCTTGAACCCTTTAGGCTGCTCAATATGGATCTCTTCCTCAACCACTCCATTGAGTAAGGAAGTCTTAACTTCCAATTGGTGGATCCTCCACTCAAACTATGATGGAAATGAAAGTATGGTCTTGATATATGAGTATCTTGACATAGGGTAAAATGTCTCCTCATAATCAATCCTCTCCAAATATGAGAAGCCTCTGGCCACAAATCTGGTCGTGTACTTCTCAATATTACCACTAGCTACATATTTCACCTTATAAAACCACCTAGAGCCAATAATATATCTTCCCTCAGGTCTAGGCACAACCTCCCAAGCATCATTCTTCATGATGGAGTCATACTCCTCCAACATTGCATATACCCACACCTGCTAGTAAATTGCCTCTTCAAAAAAATATGGCTCAGAATATATCAATTATTTCCCGAGTTCCATATATATTCTATATCTATCTAGTGATCTCCTATATTTGTGCAAGGAGATAAGAGCCCCAACCTGCTCTTGAGCTTCCTACACCATTCTGTCAACCATCATGGTCCTCTTCCTCCCTTCTCTATAAGGACCTATGTGAGTGGGTTCCTCCACTCAACCTACTTTCTGCTCCTGCACATGTGGTTTCTCCACATTATCCTCCTACAATTTCCTCTTTCCTTTAAGAAAGATATGACTTTTTGGATCTAACTAAGGCTCCTCCTTTAGAGATAGAAGCTCCTCCTATGGTAGTATTGTTAGGTCCCTATATTACTAGTATAGTCCCTTATTGTTGTTAGTGTAATCCCCTTATTGTTATTGTTATACCCTTGTAACCCCAATATTGTTATTATTGTGCCCTTACATTATTATTGTTAGGTCAGCTAGGATTATATTGTGATCCCATGGACTCCTATATATAGAAGTAGGTTTTTTCATTTGTATCATCCAAGAACTGTTCATTTATGTAATTTATTGGAGGTTTCCCCCTCGAAGTGGCTAATTTCTAAGGCATTGATCTTTCTTTTCTTCTATTTTTGGAGTTTGTTTCATAACATTTGGTGTTAGAACTTTGGATTCTAGGGTTTCGCTGCTCCAAACAGGTAATCATGGAATTTTCGCTATAAATTGTTTTCTATGAATGTTCAGAAGCTGATATTCTTGTAGATCGAAGCTGTAATCCTGAGGAATGCCGTGTAAAAATTTTAGATCTTGGTTCGCAATATTTTTGGATATATGATCTATGGAAGTTAGGGCTTTTTCAGGCTCCCCAATTTCTCCTAAAACAGGTCACCGTGGCATGTTTGATATAAATTTATTTATACGAAGGTTCAGAAGCTGAAAGTTTTACAGAGAGAAACTGAAATCTTGAGGAACCTCCTATAAAAATTTCAGATCTTGGTTTGCAATATTTTCGGAGCTATGATTTGTGGAAGTTAGGGTTTTTTTAGGCTCCCAAATTTCATCTCAAAGAGGTGACGGTGGGAATATCATCATAACTCTCTCTCTGAGTATCAGATTGGAATTCTATAAAAAGTGGCTACAAGTAAATGGATTTTAGTTTCCTTTTTATAAATTTCAAAGACAAAGGAGGAAACAGTGAAATGTCGCACGTCGTACAAGTTCGCTCTACTGAACCAGTGCATAATTAGGTCATTGTAGGAGATTGGGCATAAATTTGTCTTGAAGAATCCAAATCAGGTCATACTTGTGGCAGTTGAAAGAAGATTCAGAGGGATACTACAAGGCCAAATTTTACATATTGATAATCTTCAATTACAGAGATAATTCAATTTAATTATAGATCTCTTTAAAATCAAGAAAACAATGTGTATTTTTTTTCAAATTGCATAAGTCTTGTATGAAAAATTAGTTTGAATTGATTCCAAGGGCATATTGTAGAATAGATATCAGTATTGGGTTCTAAAATTCCTCCTAAAAATAATTCATCCTTTAGAAGGATCTACTATGACTCATGAATATGAAGAACTTAACATGATCATTAAAATTACAAGAGCAAGTGCACCAAATATCTCTCTCGCAAAGAGCAACAAAATAAAATGTGAAGTTTTAAGAAAGGTGTGGAAGATAAGATGGATGGCATGGAAGCTAAGATGGATGACATGGAAGAAAAATGAAATAAAACATGGAACATGAAGAATGATCTAAAATTAGACATAGAAGGTTTGACAAAGTTTCAGAAATTAGCTTAATAATTCAATTATTCATGAGATTGAACCTGACATAATATCACTTTGAAATTGCATGGTAACACATAATCTCACATAATTAATTGTCACATGCGGAAATAATAGAAGCAATCTCACATCAAATCAATCACACATTAACACAGTATGTATGGGGAAAGCTTATAGCTGAAAACCCCGCAGCTATTGTGTATATTATAATGGAGAACACATGTAACAAACTCAGTACAATACTCCTCACAAGTACTCAGTACTTTCTCATAAAGTTACACACAAACTAGCTTGGTTTTGAACAGGTTACTGGTTCAAAACTCACCACTAATTGCCTTGCCTCTATTGCGCAATCATGGTCGTATATGAAGAGGTTCAAGGTTCGAATCCCCTTGCCTTGACCGCGCAATTGTCATGGACAATTCCTCCAAGTGTAATGCAAATCTCATGCAAAACAAATCTACCAACTGATAGCTTTACTCACCCTTTCATCTACCTCTTCCACTGTTCTCCACTGAACTGATCATGCACTGTAGTGAACTGAAGTGTTCTTGAGTTGACTAATGAGTTAATATTTAGTAAATTAAATATTATTTAATTTACTCCACTCATATCTAGTTGATTAGTTAGTTAACTAATCCCAACTAGTTCAACTAAAACAAACAGAACACAACTCCACTACTTGTTCCGTTAACTCCTCCAAAACTCCTGCCACTGAAGTCTAACTGAAGCCAACCATGCAAGATGCCATCAAACCCTAGGAACCACGTGATTCCTTGTGTCAGTTGCATGAGCCACCTCCATGACTCAAACTGAAGTGCGCCAAGAGAGTAAACTGCCGTTTATAGTCAAAATATTATTAAGGGTAAATAATATTTGACTTCCATATTTTTAGGAGATCAGTCTAAAAATAGCCTGGGTCCTAAAAATTAGGGTCTCATCTATTTTTATCGACATGTCGCATACTTCAAGAATCTCCAAGTAGAATTCCCAAATTATGCTCCGTATGTCTAAAAATAGACATAGTCTAAAAATAGACTTTGCGCCAGAATTTGCCTGCGGGCCCACTTAGTGAAGGCGACTTCATTTCACTAAGCTCCATCATCTTGCTGCATTCTCAACAAGTTGATACAATAAATGTTTCCTAATGGCGAAAAGATAGTAGAGGAACTCATGATGAGAACAAAATAAATATTAATCATGACTTTATAAACTCTATTGTTGGATGGAAGAACCACCATATTCCAAAGATGGATATGAGGAAGTTTGATGGCAAGGATCTCGTAATATGGATACTATAGATGGAGCAATATTTTGATCTCAATAATGTGCAAAACACACAAAAGGTACGCGTTGCAACTTTACATTTAGAACAAAATACATTTGTATGGTATCAATGGCTTTGCTCCTATAAAAAAATTGTCACTTGGTCAATTATTATGGAGTAAATGATAGCTCATTATGAGGATACAAAGAGCAACACCTTCTTTAGGCAATTGATAAATCTCAAAAAAAAGGGTTCAGTGGTGGAGAAAATTGAGGACTTACAAAAATTAAATATAAGGGTAACTGATATTCCAGAGGAACAGATGAATTTTGTCTTCATAGGGACTTTAAAGGATAGCATCTAACATGAAGTTCGCGTTTGGGAACCTGATTCACTGGAGAAGGCATTCAGATTGGCAAGAAAAAATGAATGTAAAATTATGGTGACAAGGAAGCCTACCACTCACATCTATAAAGATGGAAGTGTTGCTACTCCTAGACTTCCAAAACCTACAAGGTTGACACCAAAAAAATTGGAAGAAAAAAGAGAAAAAGGGCTTTTCTACAGTTGTGATAGAAAATACACTAAAGGTCATAAGTGTGCTGAGAAGAAATTATTTTACATATATTGTTAAGAGGAGGAAGAAACTGAACAAGAAACTTCAAAAGAAGAGGATATACAGTAGGAACCAACCCTAGAAGAAGAAGAAATGAGTTTGACCATATCTTGTAATTCATTAGCAAGTATTACCACTCCTCAAACTCTCAAGATAGAAGGACATATAAAGAAGAAAAAGGTAATAGTGTTGATGTATTAAGGTAGTACCCATAATTTTATTTAGTGTAAGGTAGCCAAGGAATTGAATTGTTTCCTATACCCAACACCATAATTTCAAGTGATGGTTTCAAATGGAGGAACTATAAATTGCTCTGGAAAATGTCATAATATCAAGCTAACCATAGGGGGATATGTATTGAATAGTCCAATTGTTTCCATTCCAATGGGAGGTGAAGATGTTGTACTAGGAGTACAATGGTTACAATATTTGGGGATGGTATCTTTTAATTTTCAAGAACTTTTCTTGAAATTTTTTTCGGAAGGAAGGAAGTCGAATTATGGGGTTTCGCAGGGAAGCCGGGAAAGATAATAAGCTCTAATGTCATGAAAACGCTCCTGAAGAAAGAAAAATGAGGTGGAATTACAAAATTATGCTCACTAGAAGTTCCAACATCAAAATCATCTATTTCTCCAGATCTCCAAAAAGTCTTGGACAATCATTCCAAGGTGTTTGAAACTCCCAAAGGACTCCCACCTATTCGTGATCATGATCATGCTATTAATTCGGTTCCAGGAATTGCTCCTCCAAACATCAGGCCTTACAGATATCCTTATGTCTAAAAGAGCGAAATTAAACGTATGATTGCAGAAATGTTAGAGGTTGGTATAATTCAACCTAGTCAAAGTTATTTCTCTGCTCCAGTCGTATTGGTGCACAAGAAGGATGGATCATGGCGCATGTGTCCGGATTATAGGGAGCTCAATAAGCTCACTATTAAAGATAAATTTCCCATTCATGTGATTGATGAATTATTGGATGAATTACATGGAGAAATTTATTTTACCAAGTTGGATCTTCATTCGGGATATCATCAAATTAGAATGAAGACGGAAGATATTCCGAAAACAACATTTCGAACTCATGAGGGTCATTATGAATTTTTGTTCATGCCTTTTGGCCTTACCAATGCACATTCTACATTTCAAGGGTTGTTGAATTCCATTTTCAAACCCACCCTTAGAAAATTTGTGCTAGTAATTTTTGATGATATACTAATTTACAGCAGGTCTTGGAAGGATCATGTTCAACATGTTGACAGGATGCTCAAAATATTGGAGGAGAAACAATTATATGCAAAAACATCCAAATGTTTCTTTGGAGTACAAGAGGTGGAATATATGGGTCATATTGTATCTCATGAGGGTGTTAATGTAAACCCTAACAAAATTAAAGCCATTAAGGAATGGAAATTCCCCACAACCATAAAGCAGTTGTGAGGATTTCTTGAGTTAACAGGGTATTATCGTAAGTTTGTTAAGAATTATGGGCGAATAGCAGCACCTATAACAACATAATTGAATAAAGATGAATTTTCATGGACTCCTGAAGCAACTAAGGCCTTTGAACATCTTAAAGAGGCAATGTACCTAGCGCCGGTCTTAGCTACGCTAGACTTCACATTAAACCTTTATTGTGGAAAGTGATGCCTCAGGAAATGGAATTGATGTTGTTTTAATGCAAGAAGGAAGACCCATTGCTTTTGAAAGTCATCCAGTCAAAGGAAAGTATTTACAGAAAGCTATTTATGAAAAGGAAATGTTGGCAATATTACATGACCTAAAGCAATGGCGACCTTACCTAATGGGAAGACACTTCAAGGTAAAAATTTATCATGATAGTCTTAAACACTTTTTAGAACAAAGACTATCTTCATAAGAGCAGCAAAAATGGGTCACAAAGATGTTGGGTTATGACTTTGAAATCATCTACAAAAAAGGGAAGCTAAATTTTGTCGCAGATGCACTCTCAATAAAGGGTGAAGAGGTGGAAGCATTTCTTTGTTCCATTTCTATTATCCAACCAGATTGGATAACCGAAGCAAGGGATGAATGGAAGAAGGATGAAGAATTGTCGACACCCATTCAAAATTTTCAGCAATATCCTAGTACATCTGATACATTTTGTTAGAAAAATGATTCCTTATGGTACAAAGATCGCTTATATATTTGTAAGAATTCCCAACTAAAACAAAAGATTCTTTTGGAATTTCACACTTCTCCTTTAAGAGGACACTAATGATTTTTAAAAACTTACCAAAGGGTGAAGAAAGAATTTTTTTGGGATGGCCTTAAATCTGATATTCAAAATTTCGTGGCAGAATGTTTGGTTTGCCAGCAAAATAAATTTGAGACAATTAAGACTCTGGGTCTTCTACAACCTTTATCCATTCCAATTCAACGTTGGGAGGATATTTCAATGGATTTTATCATAGGTTTACCTAAGTCCAAAGGAAAGAGTGTCATCATGGTGGTAGTTGATAGACTTACCAAGTATGCACACTTTTGTGCATTATCTCATCCATTTACAGCAAGTACAATTGCTACTGCATTTATGGAAACAATTCAAAAGCTACATGGAAACCCAAATATTATTGTAAGTGATAGAGATCCCATTTTTATTGGAATTTTTTGGACGGAATTGTTTTCTTGTTTGGGTACTCAACTAGCTCATAGCTCATCTTATCATCCACAATCCGATAGTCAAACTAAGATAGTGAATAAATGTTTGGAAGGATATATTTGTTGTTTTGTATCTCATAAGAAAACACAATGGTTCAAGTGGTTACCTCTTGCTGAATGGTGGTATAACACTTCCTTCCATACTGCAGCAAAAATGACCCCATTTATGGCACTTTATGGATATCATACATCATCCATCACATCATCTTTAAGAGAAAATTCTAAGGTTCAAGCAGTGGAAGATCACATCGAGCATCAACAAGAAGTTCTCCAACTTTTAAAGGATAACCTAAATTTGGCACCAAATTGAATGAAACAACAGGCAGATCAACATCGTAGTGAGAGAAGTTTTGATGTGGGAGACTGGGTATTTTTATGGCTACAACCATACAAACAAATGTCCCTCAAGCAAGCTAAGAAGGATAATAAATTATCGCCAAAGTACTATGGTCCTTACAAGGTGTTGCTAAAGATTGGTTCTATGACATACAAATTGGAGCTTCTTACTTCTTCGTGAGTGCATCTTGTTTTCCATGTTTCATGCTTAAAGAAGGTTATAGGTGACAAACTTACAGTTCAAACAATATTTCCCAAACTTGATGAGGAAGGAAAGATCATATTGGAACCTGAAGCAGTCAAGGAAACAAGAAATCGACAGCTACGAAATCGATCAATTTCAGAGTATCTCATCAAGTGGAAGAACTTACCCACTGAAGTTTCTACATGGGAGGATGAGAATTTTATATGGAGGCATCCAGAGCTACTCAAGCATTGAGGACAACATGTTTTTGAAGGAGGGGCATGTTAGGTCCCTATATTACTAGTATAATCCCTTATTGTTGTTAGTGTAACCCCCTTATTGTTATTTTTGTACCCTTGTAACCCCAATATTGTTATTATTGTGCCCTTACATTATTTTTGTTAGGTCGGCTAGGATTATATTGTGATCCCATGGAATCCTATATATAGAAGTAGGTTTTTTCATTTGTATCATCCAAGAATTGTTCATTTATGTAATGTGTTGGAGGTTTCCCCCTCGAAGTGGCTGATTTATAAGGCATTGATCTCTCTTTTCTTATATTTTTGGAGTTGGTTTCATAATATCAGGCCTTGTGTTCACCCAGTACATCAAAGACCCCATGAATTTTCTGTAGATAGTGTCATCTAATGCCTCCTCTATAGAAGCATCATCTTTCCTCCAGTTAGTAAATAGAGGAGTATCCATGGGTTTTCAATCTTGCATATGGAATCTCTAGAGTATTTTAGAGGTGTACTTCCCCTATCCAAAAAATATTTCTCCATATACCTACCACACCTCCAAGCCAAGGAATTAATGCATCAAACCCATATCCTTCAACTTGAACTCTCTTGCAATGCCCTCCTTGCAATACTGGATCAAATTGTCATCTCTTGTCAGAATCAAATCATACACATATAAAAATAAGAAGAACATACTACAATATACCATAATGTAGTAGAGATTCACATCTACTTCACTCTTAGTGAAGCCCAATACATTAAGGTAAGAAACTATACGAGTGTACCAAGCATGAGGTGCCAGCATGAGACCATAGAGGGATCTATTGAGCCTACATTACACATGTGTCTCCCTGCTAAAGGTCTTGAACCCTTTGGGCTACTCAATATAGATATCTTCCTCAACCACTCCATTGAGTAAGGAAGTCTTAACTTCCAATTGGTGGACCCTCCACTCAAACTATGATGGCAATGAAAGTATGGTCTTGATAGATGAGTATCTTTCCACAGGGGAAAATGTCTCCTCATAATCAATCCCCTCCACCTATGAGAATCCTCTAGCCACAAATATGGTCGTGTACTTCTCAATATTACCACTAGCTACATGTTTCACCTTACAAAACCACCTAGAGCCAATAATATATCTTCCCTCAGGTCTAGGCACAACCTCCCAAGCATCATTCTTCATTATGGAGTCATACTCCTCCACCATTGCATATACCCACACCTACTAGTAAATTGCCTCTTCAAATTAATATGGCTCAGAATCTATCAATTATTTCATGACTTCCATATATCTTCTATATCTATCTGGTGACCTCCTCTGTTTGTGAAAGGAGATAGGAGCCCCAACCTACTCTTGAGCTTCCTACACCATTCTATCAACCATCATGGTCCTCTTCCTTCATTATCTAGAAGGACCTATGTGAGTGGTTTCCTCCACTCAATGTACTCTTTGATCCTACACATGTGGTTTCTCCACATCATCCTCCTACAATGTCATCTTTCCTTTAAGAAAGATCTGACTTTGTGGATCTAACTGAGGCTCCTCCTTTAGAGATAGAAGCTCCTCCTATGGTGGTATGCTCATATCTAACTCTATATAACTCCTCATGGCTTCCTCCTCATCAAATATAACATCCCTCCTCATAACAGTCAACCTGAGTTAGGAATGTACACCCGGTAAATATGAGGTGTCTCATAATAGCCCACAAATATCTCCCTCTTTGTAGTGGGCTCCAATTTTTTCTCGATATCTTTGGAGACATGACAATAGACTAAGGATCCAAAAATGAAAAAGTGGGATACATTTGGCTTCTGCCTTGTGAAATCCTCTTCAGGTGTATTCATTCCAATAATTTTGTGAGGGCTCTTATTCTGCAAGCAGTTGTATTGCAAGCTTCTGCACACAGGGATAGTGGCAATCCCTAGTCATGAAACATTTCTCTAACAACTCCTACAATACTTCTATTTTTACTCTATACAACCCCATTTTTCTATGGGTTTTGAGGTGCAATAAACTCCCTTCTCATACCCTCTTTAGCACATAATTCTTTGAAGGCATCAGCCACATACTGTCCTCCATTATGACTTTTCAGAGATTTAATTTTCTTTCCAGTATAATTTTCAACTAAGGCTTTAAATTCAACAAACTTGGAAAAAACCTTATATTTATTCTTCATGAAATTTATAAAAAATTTGTGGAAAAAAATAATCTATGAAGATCACATAATACCTATGCTTTCTAGTTGAGATTGTGGAAAATGGTCCATACACATCTAAGTGAAATCACTCCAAATGGATTTAGCTCTGCTATTTCAACCCTAGAAGGAAGATTTAACATATTTCCCATGGGCACATCCCTTCCAGACATCATTTTGATCAAGGGTCAATTTTGGAATTCCATTGGTGATCTGTCGCATGATATTCAAATCTCCATGGTGTAGGTGTCCCATGTACCTATGCCAGATCTATCCAACATCTCGTCCATGCACATTTTCTACCTTGCTAGTCAATGAAACACATGCATCCATATCTAGCTTCTAGGGATTTTTAACCTGAACACTAATTTGTTTTACTTTTCCAGAAGCAACATGCTTCAGATATGCATTCCCTCTATTGAACACCACATCATATCCTTTGTCTTCTAGTATAGCTACATAAACTAGATTTTCCTTCAGACCAAGCACATACATTACAATATTTAGGTGAATATGGGAGCCTAACTCCCCATTAAAGGTGACGATGTCAATCCGTTTGGTACTATATCTCCCATCATATCCAAGCTCTATGTGTAATTGTAGGTCCTTCTCCGCTAAGCTGCTAAAGAACTCCTTATTTTCTGTCATATGAAATGAAGCACGAAAGTATAAGTACCATACACAACTTCATACAGTAGTTTCCATGCATGTAATGAGGGTGAAATCCAACTCAAATTTTGATGTGAGAGCATCTCCTCCTGCTATTATTTTGGGTTTTTTACTGGATTTCTTCTGTGGGCATTTGGTTGCATAGTTTCTATACTCATGGTAGTGAAAGAATTTAATTTTACTAAGGTATTTATTCTTGACATGGTTATGGTTGGATTATGCCTTGCCTTGGGCCTTATTACCTTTAACTATATTTCCCTTTTCTATTAAAGAAAATTTTTCTTCCTCATTATTTATGGAAGTGAATCCATCTCTAGTGTTTCTTCTAATCTCCTCTTGCACCAAGTTACACCAAAGTCTCTCCCAATTTGACAACTTGTCTCTTCCATTAACTAAATCCTGATATTTGTGCCACAAATTTGGTAGAACAATGAGTGTTAAGCTCACATGTTCATATGGTGGTACAATCTCTCCAGCTCCTCCAAGTTCATCTCTCACTTGAGTGAATCTGGATAGATATTGAACAGTAGTTTCATTTTTACCCATTTGAATGTTCCTGAGCTTATCTCTCAATGCCAGCTTCCTGGAATCACTACTACATTCAAATATGTCTATGAGAGTTTTCCACATTGCAAAAGTGGTCTCCTTGACATGAAAATTCAAAACCACATGGTCTTTGACTCTCTCCAAGATTATCCTCCTGGATTTCGCAGTATCCTTCTTCCACTCAGCCAGTTATTGTGAATTTGATGTTGTTGGTTTTGGAATATCAATTTTTGTGTACTCTAACAATCCATTTCCATCTAGTACATATTTCGTTCTATATTTCCAAACACATAAATTTTAAGTTCCCGCCAATGCATTCTCAATTATCAATCCATTGAAAGACAATGTTCATACACTAAACATATACATGCACCACAATTTTGTTATTCAAAATTTTTCTGAGAGATGAAAGGAGCCTAGATTCTATGCAGTTTTCAATAGTGCTGATACCATGTAGAAATAACTCAAAATTTTCAGCTGCTAATGAAATCATACTGAAATAAATAGACATAAATTTCTTCTACTAAATTCTGTAGAAGCAAAAAAGACAATAGAAACACATGCAATCATTCAATCACAATGAACACAGTTTTTACTGGGGAACCCAACTAATAAAAAACCCATCCTATGTTTGTATTATATCATATGAGAACAATGATCTATTAATATGAATTTTTCAATTCTTGAAGCTCCCTCTGCATTGCAATATTTATCTCCTCCTCTTGAATAATTTCTCAACACTTAGCCAAATCAACTTGCAAGGAAGATCCTATCTCCTTGCACAATTAAACCCCTAAAAAATAGGGAAATCTCCTATTACCTTGTGCAATTCCCAAGATAAATATCTCTCTTTCTCAATACAAAATTTGTACACTCACTAGTATACAATAATAATTACAATTGTGCCTTTTTCCTCCACTTCACTAGGAAATTCGAATTGCATGCATGACTAGGCTATTTTTAGTAATTTGACTAGTTAATTGAGATTTAGTTGAGTTTACAACAGTTACAACTACTCAACTGAACTTATACTAACTCTATTCTAGACTAGAGCTCAGATAACTGACTTTCACTAAATATAACGCCTTTAGATAGCTAAACTTTAGCCACCAACTTGCACACAACTCTACTTGTAGCTCACAAACTCGAATTGACTGAATTAAATAAGTGATTTGGCCATGTAACTCCTACTAATCGGCTAACAACTCATCTTGCTGAAGTGGAAATTCGTATTTCTCCATTTGACTAAGGCACAAGTCAAATGAATTCTTTTCTTGCTACAATTTAACATGCAAAGATGCCGAACTACAAAGGAATCATCATAAAATATTCCTCCATACTCCACACATATCATTTAGATGTTTTGGTATTTTTCCAAAATTTAATAATACAATTTATCAAACTGTTTATTTCTTTAGTTAAATAAATTGATTTATGATAGATAAATAAAGATTTTTTTAAAACTATTTTTGAATTAATTCATGCATTTCAACATTTCTTTCAATTCACCAAATTCCAATAACAAAACTGAACTTGTTTTGTTAGTTTTCTATTTCCAAGGCCGAATATGAGTGACAATTCTACATGCTATGCTAGTTGAATTTCTCTTAATATTTATGGAAACAACTACAATGAAAAAAGAACAATTAAATCATTGTTATTATATTTCTATAATATTTGCAAATTTTAATATTGACATAAATTTAAACAAAAAAATTAGTAAACAGTAACCAGATTACATGCAATCATAACTAAGGCCATAATTCATGAAATTTGGACAAATTACAATTGATTCTTTATTACATTCAATGTGATTATGTCTAAGTAAGCAATGTAACAAATAAAAATCTACCCACGTGTATTTTAAGGAAGTATTGTTGAAGCAATCATCACGATTATATTATTTTAGAAACCTCGCTTCATATGTACATAATCTAAGTAAACACAAATATCACATTGAGTCCTTTACACATACTTGCGTATTTTTCCCAAGAAATATTGGAGCTATTGCTACCCCATTCTCTAATTTCTTACTTCAATTTCTACTACCTTTGATTATTGAACAAACTATAATAAAAATCGGTTGCCTCTTTTTGTATTGCATTATTTCTCTCAATTTTTTCATTTTCCTTGTTCACAATAAGGAAATAATGGAGCAGATAAGACAAACAATACTATAAATTCTCTTACCGTAAATACTACATCTATAAACTATAAGTTTCTCAAAGATGTCAACTAAAATTGTTGCTTCATTCCTTCCTATGTACTGAAATTTGGCCTTTGATATCATAAAGATTATGGGTTTATTGAGTGATGTATATTGTGTCAATTTTCTTTCTGTAACACTCAAACAAGAATACTTAAAATTTGTCCTCCATTTCATTTCTCTATTTTGAACAAGGGTCCATATTTCGTTTGACTGTGTTCCCTCATTCATTTTTACATGGAAAAACTTTAGACGAGAGGAACCTATAAAAAAATATTCTTATTGTAAACAACATACAATGTGACAACTCTATAGCACAAATAAACAATAACTACTAAAAAAATTTCAATAGACTTGAATTCACATAAGCTCTAAATATATAATGTTTTTACCATTACTTTACTATGAACATTTATTATTTCAATAGTACTTTCCATTAATATCTAAAAATATATTTTTTAGACATAGGATTAGGCCTTAATTACGTTTCTGATATCCATTAATCCGCACTACGGGAAATTCATATGTGAGGAGGGGCAATGTATGCGAATGTGTATAAATGAGGGAACAAAGGTTCCTGACACACATATCGCTCTTCCACACATCCTTCCAGTATGTTACAATGGATATTAGTTGGAGAGCCATGTTTACACATCGATTTGTTGAATAAATTCCAAAAATACAATTTTATAATATCGATTGATGTGATATTCTTGATTTGTTAACAATTTTTCGCTGCAAAAAACACTTTGCAAATTTTTTCTTACAATTGAATTTTGGAGCCTACTGGGGATCTCGCGATCTGTCATTCCATGGTTGCTTCATGGTCTTATAATTTTTACGAAGTCTTAATTCTTCTTCCAAGTGTCAAAGTCACTTTCTCAAACATGTTCTATCTTCGATGAATTCACAAACACACACATTTCTATGCAAGCTTAAATAGGAATTACGTAGCTCTTAAAGGTAAGGCTTGCACAATCACTAGTGATATTGAGTGCACAATACATAAACACAGTGTAATATGAAATAGGTCGATAATTAGTGCACAACCTCCATTGACAGTCTTCCTCACTTTGATTGCAATTGTACTTATATTTTAGTGAGTTTTCTCAATTGTCGCTTTGATAAACCTTTGTTTTCGCAAGTATTTATTTCATGTTTGAGACTATCATTTTTTATTTCTTTCACTTTAACAAGTGTCTTTTTAATATTATATTTTCTCTTACATGTGTTACTTTCACTTCATTTATCCTTTGCAAGTGTCATTTGCACTTTTCTCTTACTGTCACAAGTGTCATATTTGGGTTAGGAAAGTGTCGCATCTGGTCAGAGGGAGTCATTTTTATATTCTTGAAGGGAAGTTATGATGAATTACCTTGCTCTAAATTTTTTTATCTATCATAAATACATGCATTATACACATTCCCCAAGTCTTGAGCACTTTCAGACTAGTGTCGTTACTTGTGTCGCAAAGTGTATCTTAAGTGTTGCACTTGAAGGTAAGTATTTTACTACTATCGTTTCAACAAGAACATGTTGATTTTGGGTGGTAAATGGTTCCATTTTAGTGTTTGATCATATATAAATGTGTGATCATGTTAAAGTAATGTTTTGGTTCCATCTCTCACCTGTTGAATCCCACACTTAGTCATTTTCTGCAATTTATTCTTCCCTCGTCAAAATCCTCCCAAACTACCTCCCTAAACTGTGCATTGTGTAGTCTCATGCCACAATAATCCTTCCCTTCCTCTTGGAACTATGAAATTCATAGTAAATTCCTCCAAGTACTATGCATTACATAGTCACATTGCTAAATAATTTCCTCTTTCTCCCTAGAACTCCACAATCTTTCCCTCCAATCAATGTTTTTCTGCACATTGCATAGTTGCAAGCAACAGTATGTCTCCCTATCCCCATAAATTGCACATTTTCAAAATCCATTGGCCCTCTCTCTCTCTAACTTCATATTTCACAGTTATATTGGAAAATCCTGCCTCAATTTGATCCCTAAGTGCACATGCATGCTTCTCAAGCCTCCAGTACTTTGCATTGTGCAGTCACAAGCATCAATCCCTCACTCTTGTCCTATGGAACTGTGCACTACACAATCCTTGAGAATTCTTCCCTTTTTAGTTCTCAGTTCCAGTTCACTCAGTGGTTTTCATGAAGAAGGTTAGACTAAGATAATTTTGGAATGATTTTGTCTTGTCATGAGTAAATTTCATCTACAGGTATTGTACCTTGAAATGACGGGATGATTCTCTGAAAGGAGGAGAAAGAGACTATGCTAGAAGACACTTGTCACAAGTGAGAACATGAAGAAGTCATGAATCAAGAAGATGGAGGGACACTGGTTTACGACATAAGACCAAAGATCAGGATCACATCAAGACTCCATATCATTCACCCCCTTGGATGGTGAAGATCAAGAACAAAGCATATCTTTCATGAAGATAAACTATTGAATAAACCTCTCATGAAGATTGAATAAAAAGTAGCAAGAAGAAAGAATTAGCATTTAGGCCTCATCATGAAGTCCATGTCATCATTGTCAAGTTGTGACTTGTACCAGTGTCATCACAATGTCATGTGTGTCCATGTGTCTTGCGACATCATTTTTGGATGTAATGATGTAATTATCAAAAGGAAAGGACAAAATGTAATATGTGGAAGTCTAATAGTCATATGTGGAATATGAAAAGTTACATAGTCATATATGGACAAAAGAGTCTTTAGTAAAAATCCAAAATTCATATAGAAGTACAAAGTTCACATTATAAGTCTAAGAGTCATGAGGGTAACTCAAGAGTCATAGGGGATATGTTTACAAAAGTGTGCATACTTGGTAAGTCTCTCAAGTACCACCATGATGACACTCTTTCCTTTGAAATTGGGTAAACCTGTGATAAAATCCATTGAAATCTCCTCAAATGTTGACTTGGAATGGATAAAGGTTGTAGCAGACCCTAGGTCTTAATTGTCTCAACTTTATTTTGTTGGCAAACCAAACATTTCGCCACAAAATTTTGAGTATCAGATTTAATGCCATCCCAAAAAAATATTTCTTGAACCTATGGTAAGTTTTTAAAAATTCAGAGTGTTCTCCTAAGGGAGAGGTGTGCAATTCCAAAATAATATTTTGTTTTAGTTGGGAATTATTACAAAGATATAAGAAATATTTGTACCATAATGAATCATTTTTCCAGCTAAATGTATCAGTTGTATTGGGATATTGCTACAACTTTTGAATGAGTGTCCACGCTTCTTCATCATTCTTCCATTCCTCCCTTGCTTCGGTTATCCCTGGTTAGATAATAGAAATGGAACAAATAAATTCTTCCACATCCTCATCCTTTCTTGAGAGTGAATTTGTAATAACATTTAGCTTCCATTTTTTATAAATGATTTCAAAGTCATAACCCAACATCTTTGTGACCCATTTTTTATTTCTCTTTTGAAGATCTTCTTTGTTCCAAAAAGCATTTAATATTATCCTGATTTTTTTTACCTGGAAGTGTCTTCCTATTAGTTAAGGACACAATTTCTTTAGTGCATGTAGTATTTCCAACATTTCCATCTCATAAATAGGTTTTTGTAAATACTTTCCTTTGATTGGACGACTTTCAAAATAAATGGGTCTTCCTTATTGCATTAAAACAACATCAATTCCATTTCTTGAGACATCACATTCCACAATAAATATTTTTGTGAAGTCTGGCGTAGCTAAGACCGGTGCTTGGCACATTTCCTCTTTAAGATGTTCAAAGGCCTTAGTTTCTTCTAGAGTCCAAGAAAATGCATATTTCTTCATTAATGTCGTTAGATTGTTATTATCCCATAAAGTATTAAAAAAATTGTGATAATGCCCTCTTAATCTGAGAAATCCTCGCAGATGCTTTATGGTTGTGGGTATTTTCAATTCCTTAATGAATTTAATTTTGTTAGGTTATACCTTAACACCCTCATGAGATACAATATGACCCAGATATTCCACCTGTTGTACTCCAAAGAAACATTTGGAATTTTTTGCATATAATTGTTTCTCCTCCAATAGTTTGAGCACCCTGTCAACATGTTGAACATGATCCTTCCTAGAATTGTTGTAGATTAGTATATCATAAAAAAATACTAACAGAAATTTTCTAAGGAAGGGCTTGAAAATGGAATTCATCAACCCTTGAAATGTAGAAGGTGCATTGGTAAGGCAAAAAGGTGTGACCAAAAATTCCTAATGACCCTCATGAGTTCTATATGTTGTTTTCAGAATTTCTTTAGTATTCATTCCAATTTGATGATATCCTGAACAGAGATCCAACTTAGAGAAGTAAATTTCTCCATGTAATTCATCCAATAATTCATCAATGACAGTAATGGGAAATTTATCTTTAATAGTGATATTATTGAGCTCCCTATAATCCAGACACATGCGTCATGAATTAGGGAAATTTTGAGGTCTAAAATGGGCCTCCTAAGGAAATTATAAATTAATAATTGAAATAATAAAATAAGATTTGATTACATCATCAAATTTTAGAGGGAAAAAAGAAAAAAACTAATTTTTCAACTTATCTCCCAAATTTTTTACCCAAATTTCGAGCGGGAGTACTGGTTGGATGAAAAATTTAATTCTTCATCCAAGGAGTACCCATGTTGCATACTTTCGATAGATCCTCCAACACGAAAAATGAGAAATACATGAAAAATGTGATTGCAATCACGATTTTTCATGTATTTCTCATTTTTCGTGTAGTAGGGTCTATCAAAAGTATGCAACATGGGTACTCCTTGTATGAGGAATTAAATTTTGCATCCAACGAGTAATCCCACTCGAAATTTGAGTAAAAAATTTGGGAGATAAGTTGAAAATACAAGTTGGAAAATTTGTTTTATTATTTTATTATTTTTTAATCTTTTTACCCTTTTGCTTAAAAAATGGTGAATCATCCCTCATGGTTGACATCATCATCTTGAATCCTATTGGTTCTTATAAATTTTATTTTTGTTGTACATTTTTCTTATGAGGCCCCTTTTAGACCTCAAAATTCTTCTAATGGATCCATCCTTCTTGTGCACCAATATTACTGGAGCAGAGAAAGAACTTTGACTAGGTTGAATTATACCAGCCTCTTGCATTTCTACAATCATACGTTTAATTTTGCTGTTTTTGGCATAGGGATATCTGTAAGGCCTGATGTTTGGAGGAAAAATTCCTGGAATCAAATGAATAGCTTGATCATGATCACAAATATTTGGGAGGCATTTGGGAGTCTCAAATAGATTGGATTGATTGTCCAAGACTTTTTGGAGATCTGAAGAAATAGATGATTTCAATGTTTGAAACTCTAGTGAGCATAATTGTGCAATTACGCCTCATTCTTATTTATTTAGAAGCTTTGTCATGCCATTAGAGTTGATTATCTTTCATGGTTTCCTTGCGATACCCCTTAATTCATCTTCCTTTCCTTCCTAAAAAAATTTCAAGAAAAGTTCTTTAAAATTAAAAGCTATAATACCCAAAGATTGTAACCATTGAACTCCTAATACAACATCAACACCACCCATTGGAATGGAAAGCATTGGGCTATTCAATACCATGGTTAGCTTGATATTATGGCTCTTTCCATAGCAATTTATACTTCCTCCATTTGCAACTAGCACTTGACACTATGGTGCTAGATATAGGAAGCAATTCAATTGCTTGGCTATCTTACAATGAATAAAATTATGGGTACTACCTCAGGAAATGGAATTGTCGTTGTTTTAATGCAAGAAGGAAGACACATTTATTTTGAAAGTCTTCTAATCAAAGGAAAGTACTTACAAAAACCTATTTATGAGAAGAAAATGTTGGCAATACTACATGCACTAAAGAAATGGCGACCTTACCTAATGGGAAGACACTTCAAGATAAAATTGGATCAGATAGTCTTAAATACTTTTTGGAACCAAGAATATCTTCAAAAGAGCAGCAAAAATGGGTCACAAATATGTTGGGTTATGAATTTGAAATCATACACAAAAAATGGAAGCTAAATTTTGTTGCAGATGCACTCTCAAGAAAGGATGAGGATGTGGAAGAATTGCTTTGTGCCATTTCTATTGTCCAACCAGATTGGATAACCGAAGCAAGGATGAATGGAAGAATGACGAAGAAGTGTGGACACGCATTCAAAAGTTGCAGCAATATCCCAGTACATATATACATTTAGCTGGAAAAATTATTCATTATGGTACAAATATTGCTTATATATTTGTACGAATGCCCAACTAAAAGAAAATATTCTTTTGGAATTGCACACTTCTCCCTTAGGAGGACACTCAAAACTTTTAAAAACTTACCATAGGGTCAAGAAACATTTTTTTTGGGAATGCCTTAAATCCGATATTCAAAATTTTTTGGTGGAATGTTTGGTCTACTAGTAAAATAAAGTTGAGGCAATTAAGACCCTGATTCTGCTACAACCTTTATCCATTCCAAGTCAACGTTGGGAGGAGGTTTCAATGGATTTTATCACAGGTTTACCCAATTTCGAAGGAAATAGTGTCATCATCATGGTAGTTAATAAAATTACCAAATATGAAAACGTTTGTGCATTATCTCATCCATTTAAAGCCATTAAAGTTGCTATTTCATTTAAGGAAAAAATTGAAAAGCTACATGGAAACCTAAATCTTATTGTAAGCGACAGATATCCCATTTTCACTGCAAATTTTTGGATAGAATTGTTTTCCTGTCTGGGTAATAAACTAGCTCGTAGTTCATCTTATCATCCTCAATCTGATCGGAAAACTGAGATGGTGAAAAAATGTTTGGAGGATATCTTCATTGATTTGTATCTGATAAACAAACACAATGTGTCAAGTGGTTACCTCTGGTTGAATGGTGGTATAACACTTCCTTCCATATTGCAACAAAAATGACCCCATTTATGGCACTTTATGGATATCATCCATCGTCCATCACATCATCTTTAAGAGAAAGTTCTAAGGTTCAAGAAGTGGAGTATCACATCAAGCATCAACAAAAGGTTCTCCAACTCTTAAAGGATAACCTCACTTTGGCACAAAATCGAATGAAACAATAGGCAGATCAACATCACGATGACAAAAGTTTTGATATAGGAAAATGGGTATTTTTACGGCTAAAACCACACAAAAAAATGTCCCTCAAGCAAGCTAAGAAGGATAATATATTATTTCTAAAGTACTATGGTCCTTAAAATGTGTTGCAAAATATTGGTACTATGGGATACAAATTGGAGCTTCTTGCATCTTCTTGAGTGCACCAAGTTTTCTATTTTTCATCCTTAAAGAAGGTTATAGGTGAAAATCTCCCAGTTCAAACAATATTTCTAGAACTTGAGGAGGAAGGAAAAATCTTATTGGAACTTGAAGAAGTCATGGAAACAAGACCTTGAAAACTACGAAATTGATCAATTTCACAGTATCTCATCAAGTGGAAGAACTTACTCATTGAAGATTCCACATGAGAGGATGAAAATTTTATACAGAAGAATCCAGAACTACTCAAGCATTGAGGACAACACTTTTTTGAAGGAGACGGTAATGTTAGGTCCCTATAATACTAGTGTACCCATTATTCTTATTTCTGTGCCCATGTAGTCCCTATTGTTATTATTGTGTCCCATAGAAGCCCACTATTGTTATTATTGCGCCCTTACATTATTATTGTTATGTAGGCTCTGATTATATTATGACCCATTAGACTCATATATATAGAAATCAGGTTTTGTCATTTGAATCATCCAAGAATTGTTCATTTATGTAATGTAAAGGAGGTTCCCCCCTCGAAGAGCCTAGTTCTAAGTCATTAATCTATCTTTTCTTCTATTTTGTGAGCCTAGGAAAGGAAAAAATGTAATATGTGGAATTACACACTGTTATCACTCTCCCCAAATTCCTAGGTTGAAAATAGGAGTGAAGAAAGGTAACCACAAATCAACTTTTAGCTAGGTAGCTAGCTAGCCATACCAAACCATAGAGGGCTCTCTCTATGTCACTTTTTTAAAATATTCAATTTTAGGTTGAGTACCAGATTCTAGGCTAGATATGAGTTAATGTGTTTTAAAATTTGTTTAATTAATTTTGTTTACTGGATAAAAATAATGATCAGTGAAACTAAATCTGATTTCAAAGACCAAATTACAGAGAACAGAGTGAGGCAATATAGGAAAACTATTTGAACACAATTAAGTTGTCATTTTTGTATAGTGGTAGGAAAAGGCAAGGGTCTGAATGAGCATTTTACTGAATTCATTCATTAGAAGAAAGGACACATTTGTAGAAATATTAATAAAAATAACATATAACTGGATCTATGTTTATAAACTGATAATATTTTTACAGTGATCAAAAGAAATACCACATGAATATCACAAAATTTGCTGCAACTCCTTTGATTTCATAAATAATAGGTCCACAGTAATACATAGAGTCTCAAAAAATCAATTATCCAACACTAATACTTCATACAGTGAAGTATTTATAGAAAAATTAAATTACAACAGATTACATTAAAGGCTATCATAACCAATAGCGATTTATTTGCCAAACTAAACTCTAACTGTAACATGGAAATAAATTTGATTTTTTTGTGCTGGCACTTCTCTAACTAAAAATGGTTGCTGAAGGAGATAACTGTGGGCTGCTTTGGCTATCAGTTGACTGATGATCTGGCAAAGGTTTGAATTTTCTCTTTAACTAATTACTCCTGAAATTCACACAGTTTTTCCTAGTTCTCTTCATCAGGGAGGACCAATTTCATTACCTTACGGTAAACTTCATCTGCTTCAATGTATTTAGCAAAAGAGGGCCTCACCACAAAAACATGTTTAACCTCATATTGAATAAAAATATCATTGCTTAATGTTCCCAACAATGCCCTTCCTGTCAATGTGTCTTTGATATTTGAAAACTTTGTAGTATCTCTGGAAATTTCCTTAAGTATCCTCCAATAATCCTCTTTGATCATAAATTTATCATTAATCACAAGCAGAGAAGGCAACCCTTTCTATGTCAGAGGCTCTATTCTGCTAAAAAATATCTGAACTGTAATCTCCAGACCGTGACACTTCTCCTCAAGCTAAAGAATCAAATTATTCTTTGTGAGCACCTTCTTTACTTCCAGGATTTTTTATGTTATGTCATCTATGCCCAAATCATCTAGCTAATCCATGTTCTTTTCATTCAGAAACTTGATGATGTTGTTTGCTATAGCAGGCTTGTCTCCTAGTTGTGATTTGATTGTTGTAATATCCTCATTTTATTTCTTTATCGGCGCCTTTTTCTCAAATATAATCTGTATACTGGGCGAAATCTCATTTAAAGGTTCCCTGATGTTTGCCCAAATTATTTCTTTTACTTGGCCTAGATTATTTCCAATGGCTAATTCTTTTTTCTCTTTTTGCAATCTCTCAAATAAATTTTTAGTTCTCTGTGCTTCAGCTACATGTGAAATTTGAGCATTAGATTTCTGAAATTACAACAATTTTACCTGATCGTGTAATTTGTTTATCTCCTCTTCTTGAATGGAAATATTCTGAATTGCTTTGGTGAGATTTTCAGCTCCATCTGTAGTATTTGTTGTAGAAGGTGTGGCTATAGGGATGACTTCCAGGGGCACTGCTTCTAAAGGAACCTATGATGATTTTGCTGCTAGTTATTTTTTCTTTATCATTTTTTCTAGTTTTGATTCCATTTTCTTTATTTGAGAATTCTGCTCCATAATCAACTTCATCATTTCTATCTTCTGAGATTCAATCCCTTCAATTTCTTTTGCTAAAGGATCTTCTATAGGTGGAATCTTCAATTGTTTCCTTAATGCTGCTATGTCAGCATTTTTATTCTTGATGATTTATTCTATTGCATTGATATTGGAAGGATCATATCCAATTTTAATCACCAGATATTTTAGAGTTTTTATTCTTGTGTTCTTAGCAAATGAAGAAACTTTCTCCATTTTTAGCTGTGATTTCATATTAGGCAATGAAACCTATAATTTTGACAAACTCAAAGCAATGTTAGTGAGAGTGGATGATCTCCTTAGTATCAAAATCAAATGCAGTCCTTTGGTAATCTTCTTTTGATTTTGGTTGTGGAATTTGTGCTTGAAGAAAGGAAAACTGCATTTTTCCCTTGTCTGAGTCAAAAGATGATAGAAACCTGCTCTGAGAGCTGGGAGTTTGTTTCAAAAACTAGTTATATGTGCTGGTCTTTAACATTTCACTCTTCAACTTTATCTATTTGAAGGTGTCAAAGACAATCTTCTCCTTCTCCCCTATAGCAACTGTACTAGTCTGAATGACTTTCTGTTGATCTTGAGAAACTATTGAAGTATTAGGCTTAGAAGTATTTTGATCACCCGCCTATGTGGAAGGAGGTGTCTCTTTAGTAATTATAAATACTTATTGCTTTGAATCCTTGCTAGGATTGACCTTTGGGTTGAGCTTTGTCTTCTTCCTGTAATGAATTTTAAACTCTTTGCTGGATTAATCAGTCGTTGGAGATTATTGATCTTCTCTAACCATTTTCCCTTCTATTTCCTGTGCAATAGGAGTTTGTAATGCTAATGTAGACAATGTTTGTTCTTTAGCCTCCTATAAATTACCTTTAATCCATTCAATTTGATTCATATATTTTTCAATCTATGGTATAGGTGTACGAAAACAAGATGTAGATTTATTCTCTACCCTAATTTTAGAAATGACACCAACTGGATCATAAGACCATATGAAACTGAGATTAAACTACATCCCTTTCAACAATTTATCTACTTCCTCCCCTTTTGTCCTGCTATTACAGATAAAAGGCCCTATCTGTGTTTTGATTTTTAATTTTTATTTCTTTTTAGCATACACAAAATGCACTTCATCACAATTAATCATTTGTCTAATGTACTCTAATGCAAAAATCCTCATGGGGAGGAATTTTGGAAAATTATAAGGGGGAATCTCACAGCCATAAACGCTGATTTTTGTGTAGTTTTGATGAAGATACCAATCCCTTGTTCTGGATTTATCTGAAAGCTTAAATACATTTCTGATTTCTTCACTGATCCTTGGTTCTGTAGTGATATTCAGTAAACTGAGTGCTGGATGAAGAAAAAATTCCACAAGTTGCTTATATGAATACTCTTTTTGTTCTTTCATCACCAACGAAGTCTGGAAAATTATTAATTGTTGATTTCCTTCTTCATCTAATTTCTGTAAGGAAAACTTAAATTTGTCTCCCTGAGAATATAAGAACAAGTAAACTAACACAAAGACATACTTGAAGACCTCTTCAGTTGGAAATTTAACCAACTTCTCATGGATATAATCTACAATGAATTGACTGAAGTTGAAAATTATGGAGGGTTTGGAATTTGTGGAGAATATGGACATGAATCCTATGATGGATTCATCTACCCATTGGTCTAAATAATAACCAAGAAGGTAGGAAATGATTGTGATTATTTGTTTAGATTATTTTCAGTCATAAACAACTCAAGAGTTTGAGCTCTCTTTGCAAAATATAACTTCTGATATATTTCAATCAAGGCTTCTTGGGAAAATGGTGTGGCATTCACTGTGGCAATGATGGTCACTAAAATCTCTCCTGTAGGAGCAATAATAGCTCTCTGGTTGGGCATATACCAAGCTTGGCATCTTCTAACCAATTTTGGAGCACTATGGGTGTCAGGAAAGAAAAAAGGTGGAAGGTTGGAATCCCATAGTCCTATATCATCATATTTATCTTCTAACCAGCAATATAATTCAAATAACTCTAGTTCACAAAGGGTTTCATGGATTTTATGGTCTCTATCTATTAATGGTATGTTGTGAAAGTCAATTGGAGGGTGTAATAGCAGACTTACTAGTTCTTCTGGTCCTTTGTTCTTTGGAGGCATGATTGGCTCTCCTGAAATGGCGGAAATGAGAATTTCTTATGGAGAAACAGAGGCTGAGACTGACAAAAAGCTTTGCAAATCGGAAGAATGTCGACAATTGTAGAGATTATTTAAAACAATGATCATATTGATTTGAATGATGCTTAAATTATTGTTCTAGAATTTCTAGAAATAACTGTGAAATGGTAATCTTGTGTAAAGTAGAGCGAATAGCAGAATAAAAGTTTTAAACAGGTGTTTAGTGATGAATTTATGGGAATTTGGTTTTATTCTCATTTAAAAAGGGCGCGGATACGTTAGCCTAATGGTTAGGATTGAATTAATTGGATAACGGTTATGGAAGGGTGGGAATTAATTTGATTTGATAGTCCTCAGTCCAAGTTGGCATGATATGAATGGCGGGTGAAGAAGTGGTTTCAACCAATGGGTAAGCAGGATTTCGGGGGGGAGTGTGAAATCACACGCTGTTGACATGTAGCGGTGCGGTTAGGTTTTTAAGCCACATTTTTCAGACCCCCCGCCCCTCCACCCCTCGGACGTTAAGTTTCAGATGATGAGGGGGGTTCGAAGTCGCATGTGGGCCGTCGGATTTGATCGTGGTGTAATGGATTATCAATGAGGTGTGGGGTAGTTAACATACGATGAATTTTTAATAAATGGTG
This sequence comes from Pinus albicaulis, assembly GCA_034641835.2. Taxonomy (NCBI): domain Eukaryota; kingdom Viridiplantae; phylum Streptophyta; class Pinopsida; order Pinales; family Pinaceae; genus Pinus; species Pinus albicaulis. The sequence continues at coordinate 689,384,623 of CM076584.1, read as the reverse complement.
GGGTGGGGTTATAATGAATGAGATGTGACATGGATGATTTACGAGTAAGGGTATGCGAATTGTTACAAGAGTAGTGGGAGATAACACATAGGATTAAATCCTATGATGTTGAGAATGATTTTTCGAATTAATAAAGACAAAACTTTGATAAAGATGCGATTTAAAAAATAATTATTTTAAGCAAAGATCTTAAATTCTTTTCAAATACAGAAACAGAATATGGAATTATTATGACATACAGAGTTTATCTTGAACTATGAAAACTGATTTTCTTCTTCAACTAGACTTTTATGAATGAAATAGAGGTTTCACTGCCTTATTTTTAGTGGAAAAAATGAAGATTTTTCCATGGGCAGTTTTGACCCTGGATTTGACCTATGTGAGATGGAATGACCTAACTTTAGACCTCTAAATGGTGATGAAATTATGTGAAGGAGTAGCATATCATGATAGGACTTTTTCAGTGACAAAAATTATTGCTGAAAAGTGACTGAAAAAGGAAAAAAAATTGACTAATGACCTGATGGAAAACTCTCAAAAGAGATATTTTTTATCATTGATGACTGCGCTGGTGCATGCAACACCTATCGGACCACCCAGGTGGTAGTCGTCGATAAAGCGCGCCAGGCGTTCTAAATGGTATTGGTATTTGTGTGGTGCCCATAGGTCATATAAATGCACTAGTGAGCAGTATCATACAAATGCACCAGTGCGCAGTGACTAACACGCACAAATGTTCATTTTGTATATTTTAAAAGCATCAACCTGTGGCAGTGCAATTATTGTGATTTTTTAAAATTCATTATTCATCAAAAGTCGACACATATATTATAACAGTATTCATATCAATTAAATTTTTATTAGTGCATTTGAATGTGATGTTTAGATTAATTTGTTATATCATATCGTCAGATTTCACATCTCTTCATTGTAATATTTAATCATCCATATATTTAATCAATGAAAATATTTTACAACGATGTCAGATATTTATTAACAGAATAAATTAAAATTTATATATATATATATATATATATATATATATATATATATATATATATATAACACATATATATATATATATATATAACTTTCATGTTTTATTATTATATCCTGTAATTAATTTATTAATTCTTCATTAATTCAACAAAATTATTGATTTCACGTATTAAAATATTTTAAAAAATATAACTTGCTTTGATATCAAAAAAAACATTTTGATCATTCTTCAAGTGAATTGCTTGATACTCAAAAGCTACTCATGACTTGCCATTTTAAGGAATTGTCGAAACACTAGTATGATTGTTTTCTTCTTCTTCACCTTCCATCTACAAACATAAAAATAAACTGTAATGAGTGTATATATATAGGTGAGAATAATGAAAAGTGCAATATTAAATAATATACCTCAATGTAAATTGAAAAGAAATGATGTACCATAGCAACAATTGACTCATGAACTATACACATTCTTTCAAAACTAAATTTCATGCCATCTTTCAAGATTTCATCTGTTGGCGATGTTCCATACTTTGTTTCCTGAAAGTTTTATACCTCATAAAAAATCATATATTTAATACAAAATATTTTTGTCTGTATTAATTATAGATGAAGCTATAAATGTAAGATAGATGTTTATAAATTCACAATTAATTATTGATATGTCAAATCAAATATGAGGCATCATTAACCCATATTTGAACTCCAACAATCATCTTGGCCTCATGGTTCTTCTTTTGCATAGTACATGTCGAAAAAGATATCCAATGATGATTGTTAAAACAACTTTAAAATATACAAAATGAAATTCAGTTAAGTTGAAGCAGGCGATAATAATACTTACAACATAGATATCAACCCTTTCTTCCTTTAAGTCATCCTGCTTTATGTGTTGAATGGGTTCCATTTTCTTCATAAGAAAATACTTGAAAATTAATATTTAATGCTAAATTTTTTATTTATTGTACATAATCAAAAAATTCAATGATTACATATTACATCTGAAGCATGTTGTTATTGAGATGGATCCTCATGCAATGAAATTATGTCCATTTCTTTGACCATCTCCTTGTACACCTTTTTGGACATTCCTACTGGCATATTTATGATATCAGCTCGTTCATCCTTTGATGTTTTCATAATCTTCCTGAAAATGTAACATGACAATAAACTATTTAATTTTTATATTGATATATGAAAAGTAAATATAACAAAAGTGATATTTATAAATAATTGATTTCTAGTAATATATACATATAATTCTAGAAAAAAATTTAAAGGAATATTATTTTTTCATTCATTCTTTTTTGTTGTTGTACATTTTTGCTATTAAAAGTCTAACATGTCTCATTGGCCAATTCTCTCGAAACTCATCCTGTAGTTTAAATAAGATTTGGTTCTTGGAATCATTGGATTGATTTTTGTATTGTAAGTGGAAAGAACATCTATACATTCATTCCACTAGATCCCTAAAAGTTTTGTAAAAAAAATTCCCCCTTTCGTTAACCTCCAGCACCACTCCAGATGAGCTAAGGAGCAATTCATTTTCATTTACATGTTATATTTTTTTCTTTTCTTAAAACAACATTCCTTTTGTTCGTTGTTGGTCCCTATAGAACATTAAACATATGTGAATTAATAAATTATTTGAAACATGTTATCTAATATTTTGAAGTATATTATTACTGAAAATTAAAAAAAGAAACTCATATTGGATCGATAGTATTTTTTCATTCACCCAATTCATCCTTCGGAAATTTTTCCATGAAGCTTTTATGCTCTTCGGGTCTTAGATCATAAATAATCTAATCAAGCTTCATCATTTTTTGGCTCTGCATGATACACAGTAAACAACACATATTGGTTAAACTTACATATAGTTCAAAAAAAATATTTTTTGTAAAGAATTTACAAAGAACTTGTCTTTTTTCTTTTTTCGATGTGCTATCAGTATTTTTGTTACTTGATCTCTTTTTAGCCATTTCTTTATCAATATGAAACCTGCACCATACCATTCATTAATATATTTTATAAATAAATCACAAAATTTTCAGGTAAAAAAAAAAAATCAAGAAAACGGTGCGCCTTTCAAACAGTACGCACCAAAGGCGGTACCACAAGTTCTTATAAACACATCGCCAAAACAGTAGAAACACTATACAATGCTCTCTGTCAACAAGGAGACCTAGTGCATTATATGTTAACTGGTGCACTAATTAGCACATAAAAATTAATAAAAAACCTCTAGTGTTATTTTTTGTAGCATAATATTTCGTGGAGGAGGCGGTACAACATGTTCTTATAAACGCACTGCAAAAATAGTAGAAGAACTGTACGGTGCTCTCTGTTAACAAGGAGACCCGGTGTGTTATATGTTAATCAATGCACCAATTAACACAGACATAAATTAATAAAAAAAAAAATTTTATCAAACAGTACGTGTTCGGTGCGCTATAATAAAATAGTGCACCAACGCACTATTTTACACAAGGCACACTGATTAAAAAAAATCCGTTTTTAAAAAATCATGCAAGGGCCAACATGGATTGGGATCCAAATTTGCAATTCATCCCATGGTTTAGATGTCATACGCCTATATATATAGAAATACAAACCCTATAAATCTAAAATGAAAAGCACTAATTGTGAAGTCACAGAAATAAGAAGAAGCAAGGGTTTAACGTAAATGGATTTTTTTTTTTTTTAAATTCTGAAAATGCACATTAAAATTTAAAAATTTTACTATGCATGTATTCAATCCAACAGAAACTGTAAGAAAAACAATTATTACAGTAAAATTTAACATTTTTACTATACTACAGGGTTTTTGTGCAAATCACCAGATGTTTCAAATTCTGATTCTCTGAATAGTACTATTGTTCGAAAGTATTTTGCCGCTCCACAGTGCTCTCGTTCTCTCTTGTTCAAGGTATGTATCTCATGCAAATCCCTCCCTGAATTTTTTTGCAAAAATAATGAAATAGTGAATAGCTTTTACTATTTAAAGAATTTCTTATGAAATTAGATTTACGAAAATAATTTCTCGCCCATTTTTACATTTACTGCTTTTTTTCACTTTAAAAAAATAAAGTTGCACTTTTTTATTTCCCGATATTCAATGTGTTTGTTAACTAACCACACCAGTGTGTTTGTTAATAACACAACAGCGGTACCCAGTAACTAAAATGCACCGGTGCGGTTAACTGTACATTAGCATCGATAACAATAAATCCTTTTTTAAGGCACTGAAATTACTTTTAGGTATGTACACCAAAATTTATTGTTGATTTTTCTCAAATGCAGGGAGAAAATATCATAATTATATCAAATGGACAATTCTTCAAAATCCATCTCGTTCCATAATATTTCTCAAAGTCCATCGCGGAGTTCTCCCTATTATTGGCAATATGATTCCTATGTCTTAATATGTTGTCCTTGATGGAAACTCTCTGGTAAAAGATGGAGTATATGTCTTCAATAGAAGATCAAGAGTCCATCAGAAGAAATGTGTAATGTCCAGCAGAATATTTGGTAATATTCATATTGAATATTCTATACGCGGGTTTGTTCAGGCCAAGTTGCAGATACACGCGGATAAGAAAAATCCAAGGCGCATATGCCTTTTGCGCTCCAAAAAGATAATACTAGGGGGCATTACCATGGTATTAGCCCACAGGATTGAGCGCCATATCATTTATTTGATTCCGTCCAAGACTACCATCAGCAGTTGTGTGGTTTTGAATCATGGTATTGGTAAAGGCTAAATATATATAAGGATAAGAATATCATAGTGCAAAGGTTTGCAAGTGTAAGGGCTATCACTAAATACTTCTCTTTGAAGTATATTTGCATAGGATTAACTCTATTTTATTGAAAAATCTGAATCTATGATGCACCCTTGGATAGATTAATGGATTAGGACCTCTAGTCCTGAAATGACTATGTTCTTGCATGATCCATTGAAGATATGATTAGATCTGAGACTTGGTGCATGTTTTCTGAAGTGGAGCGAAGAAATATGGGTAAGTTCTATAGATCTAAAACATTTTGCAGAATTAATATTTACAGATCTATATGCTATTTCGTCTCAGTCAAAGCGCATATATACGCGCTTTGTTTCATAAAAGGCACGTATGGAAGTTAGGGTTTTCTGAAGCTTATTGCAGAGGTTTTCTATTATTGCTATTGTTTTTTTGTTGTCTTTCAATGAAGTTTTCATTTAGATATGGGTTGCTTGATTTTTGTATATGCTGCTAAGTTGATTATGTACAAATCTGATCAATGAGTGACTAAATATGTGTTACGATGACTGACTAATCAAGTGTTTTGCAATTCTGAAAAGATATATGGCTGAAAGCCTCAGATTTGGATCTTAGACTGATCATATTCTGAAAAACATTATTCACATATCTATACACAGGTTGGCATTAAGGAAAGCGTGTATACATGCAGGTTCAGTGAATCAAAGTAGCGTATGATTTTTGAGATAATGAATGTTCAGTGTTGAATTTTATTTTGCATACTGATTCTGAAATCTGGTTAGTACAATCTTCTGATTACAGTGATATCACAGTTCGGTTTGATGTATTGGGTGAAGTTTATTATTGTTGATCTTTATGAAGGGTTGTGTTGAAGTTGTATGATCCAGTATGAAAATTGATGAAACATGGTCTATAGTGATTCTGAGGGTTGAAGCCTTCAGTGTGGAAGTAGAAGCTTCCTGTCAGTAGAAACTAGTGTTCTGATTAGGGGGTTGAAGCTCCCTTCCAGTAGTGGCTAGTAAATGAGATCAAGGGGTTGTAGCTCCCTTCCAGTTGCAGCTGGAAAATGAGAGAAGGTTGTAGACTTCTGTAGGTAGATGCCTACGTACTGATATGAGTCTGCATTAGTAAAATATTGTAAGAAGTTTTCCATATAATAAATATTGAAGACAGAGACAACAACAACGGTGGTTTTCTCCCGAATTGGGTTTCCACCTTAAATATTGGTGTTCATGTGTGTTGTTCTTGTGTGAAGATTTATTCTGTTGTTACTATGCATATTTAATTCTTAACTAATAGATGCATAACTAATAAGCTGAGTTAAAGATTGTTTCTAAAAGGTTTTCTAATTATATCAGTATACGCAAGTTTCTTTTGGTATATGTGCGTGTATACGCGAGTTGGGTTCATTAAAACCACGTATGGAATTCAATAAAGAAAAACTTAAAATTTTCATTAAGCTCTAAATACTGATTCAACCCCCCTCTTAGTATTTTTCTCAACAATTGGTATCAGAGCAGGTCCTTCTGAAGAAGCTTAATCGCTAGAAGGAAGATCAACTAAGATGAGCAACCAAGATGGGACAACATCTATCAAGCCTCCTCTCTTCAATGGAAACAACTTAATATTCTGGAAGACAAGGACAAGATCCTATCTTCAGTCTCTTGGAGCAGATGTATGGGCTATAGTTGAAGGAGGTTATCAATATCCAACTTCAGTTCCTACAGAAGCAGCAGCAAGAAAGAACTATGAAACCAATGCAAAGGCAGTCAATGCACTATTGGGAAGTTTGACTGAATCAGAATTTGTCAAAGCCATGCAGTTGAATACAACAAAGGAGATATGGGACAAAAACAGTCTAAGCTATGAAGGTGATGCCAAGGTAAAAAGTGCTAAACTCCAAACTCTCAGAATTCAATATGAAAAACTCAGAATGCATAATGAGGAAAGCATTTATAGTTTCTTTTTACATCTACATGATATTGTAAATCATATGAGAAATCTAGGTGAAACCATATCTAACACTACTCTGGTAGAAGGTTTTAAGATCTCTAACTCCCAAAATTGAGTCAAAAGTTTCTACTATTGAAGAGAAGCAAGATCTACAAACTCTTACTATTGTTCAACTTCATGGGATTCTGACTGCTTGTGAAATGAGAAAATGAGGTCCATCTGAAGTCAAATAAGTTGTTTTCAAAGCTGCTATAAAAGGAAAGGAGGTAGAAGAAAAAGAAGGATCAGGGTATGTTTCATAAGAAGATGAGATAATTTTTGTAAAGAAGCTACAACTTGGCACTGGAAGGTTCAGAGGTAAGATTCCTTTTAAACTTTTTGCTTGTGGAAGAGTTGGTCATTACGCTACTAAATGTCCCCATAAAGATAGTCATGAAAAGGGAAAGGAAGTGGCTAAAGGAAATAAGAAACAATTTATCAATAGAAAAAGATATTATACTGATGAAGACAGTGATGGTCTATCAAATAGTGAAGAAGGAGAATCTGATCAAGATATTAGACTACTCATGGCTTTTGAAAAGGACTCTAGTGATACTTTTATGGGTGCATTAGAAGAAAATGACTTTCTTGAAGAAACAAATCATCTCAAAATATTTTTGGAAGGAAAAAAATTGCCATAGATACTCTAAAAAATCAGCATATGGAAAAGGAGAAGCACAATGAGAAATTATAATGTGAAATAGTAAGTCTAAGAAAGGTAATTGAGAAAGTGAAAAATTTAAATCTTAGATTTTCTAAAGGACCTGAAACCTTAGATGAAATTATCAAGGTACATCGCTCTCCTCTTATAAAGACATGTCTTGGATATATTGGAGAATCATCTCAATATTCAGCACCAAGTTATCTAAATGCAGCTAAAGTCAGCCTACAACGTTCTGTCTCTCAACAAAAGAACAAAGAAACTACCAGGAAAAGCATGACCACTTTAATACAAGGAAGAACAATAACAGAAATATCAATCAGCAGGTAAACATAAATATAAGGTTTCTTGATCGCAAAAATTTCTTCTTTAATGGACAATGTTTCCCAGGTCATAATTTTGGTCATAAGGTTGCTCAATGTGTTGTATACAAAACCATCATGACCAGAGAAGCAAGAAAGAAAAGAAATGAGACTAGAATAAAGAAGAATACTTACAACAAATTTTCTCCTCTTCAAAATGAAATTGAATGTGCTTATTGCAATAACTTTGGTCATGAAGAATCTGAATGCGGGAGAAAACTTCAGCCAAAAGAGCATATACCTTCAAATTCCAAGGTTTGGAGAAAGAAGGACTTACAGGTTGAAAGCTGCGGCATAGATTTATTTGCAGAAGGGGAAGAAAATCAATGGTACATTGATAGCGGATGCTCAAAACACATGACAGGTGATAGAAATAAACTCCTTTCATACAATGCTCTAGAGAAAGAAAAGAATGTTTTGGAAATGACTCTCTTGCTGTCATTAAAGGAAAAGGTTTTGTTTTTCTAAAGGAAAAGGTGAAAGCTAACAATGTTATGTATGTGGATGGATTAAATCACAACCTGTTAAGTGTGAGTCAAATGTGTGATCAAGGAAATGAAGTTGTCTTTAGTTCAAAAGAATGTATAGTACGTGAACTTGACACAGGAAAAATGGTAATAAAAGGAACTAGAACACCAAGAAATATGTATGTATTGAAAGGTGGCCAAGAACAATGCTACTTGGGTAAATCTTTAGAAAATTGGTTATGGCACATAAGGTTGGGACATTTTATCTTCTCTCAAATAAGAAAATCCAGCAGACTCAAAGCGGTTCGTGATCTTCCCAGCATCACTCTACCAGAAAGTACCATATGCAAATCATGCAAATTTGGTAAGAAAACCAGGGTGCAATTCAATGCTAAATAAGGATTAGAAAGTAAGCCTCTTGAACTTATACATACTGATCTATGTGTTCCTGTAAGGAAAAAGTCACCTCATGGAGAAAAATACTATATTTTATTTATTGATGACTTCTCTAGAATGTGTTGGATCGGTTTACTAAAACATAAAGATGAAGCATTTGAAAAATTTAAGATCTTCAAATATTTGGTTGAAAATTAAATAGATTTAAAAATAAAATGTTTTAGATATGACCAAGGAGGAGAATATATATCAGATGAATTCTTTGACTTCTGTGAACATCATGGCATAAAAAGACAGTTTTTTGTAGCTAGAACCGCACAACAAAATGGTGTGGCAGAAAGGATGAATAGAATAGTTCAAAAAATGTCTCAAGCTATGCTTGATGAATCTGGAACTCCCAATACCTTTTGGGGAGAAGCAGCACATACTGCGGTAAATGTTCTAAACAAGGTTCATGTTCGAGTAAATAGTGATAAAACTCCTTATGAACTCTGGTATGGCAATATTCCCACCGTAAAGCATTTTATAGTTTTCGAAAGCAAATGTTTTATCAAGAAAAATGATGAAAATTTTGGTAAGTTTGAACCTAGAGCAGATGAAGGAATATTTATTCATTACTCTTCTAGAAGTAAAGCATAGAAATGCTACAATAAAATACTTCAGAAGATAGTTGAATGTATTGATGTTGTAATTGATGAGTCTCTCTCAGCTCCTAAAAGGGAAACACCAACAAAAAATGAAGATGATGATGATGTATATCTTCCTTCATCAAATAGCAAAAATATATAAGGTGAACCCAATGAAGCACCAGAAAAAGATCTATTTGAAAAGGCTCCATCTAGGTATGCTCAAAAGAATCATCCAGAATCTCAAATTTTGGGAGAAAAGGGATTAGGTGTCTAAACAAGAAGAACTCTTGTAGGATCTCCTAGCTATCTAGCATTTCTATCCACTATTGAACCACATAATGTCAATCAAGCTAGCAAAGATGAATGTTGGATTCAAGCCATGAATGAAGAACTTGATCAGATTGAGAAGAATCATACTTGGGAATTGGTTCTAAGACCTCATGATAAAAATGTGATTGGAACAAAATGGATATTCAAAAACAATTTAAATGAAAATGGAGATGTTATTAGAAACAAAGCTAGACATTTTTGTAAAGGGTATGCTCAACAATAAGGTATAGACTTTGAAGAAACATTTCCTCCTGTTGCTAGACTTGAAGCCATAAGAATGTTTCTTTCTTTTTCAAGTTTTCAACAAATCAAAGTTTATCAAATGGATGTTAAATATGCCTTTGTCAATGGGGATCTAGAAGAAGAAGTTTATATAGAACAACCAGAAGGATTCATTCTGGGAAATGATGAAAGACTTGTTTGCAAACTTAAAAAGGCTTTATATGGTCTCAAACAAGATCCTCGGGCATGGTACTATCGTCTTGAAAAATATCTTCATCAACAAGGATTTACAAAGGGATCTGTTGATAGTAACTTATACACAAAACTAGAGAATATAAACTGTTGATTGTAGTTGTATATGTTTATGACATCATTTTTGGAAGTAATGAAGAGTCCATGAGTCAGAAAATTGCTTCTGTTATGCAGTAAGAATTTGAAATGTCTTTACTTGGGGAACTAACATTCTTTCTTGGCTTACAAGTGCAACAAGCAACAGAGGGAATATTTTTATCACAAGTAAAATATCTTAAGAAAATTCTGAAGAAGTATGGGATGGAAGACTGCAAACCTGTGAGTAGGCCAATGGTAACTGGATGTAACCTCATTTCTCATGATGATTTTCCCATGGTGAATCAACTAGAATATAGATCCATGATTGGAAGTTTGATGTATCTAACTGAGAAAAGACCAAACATCTTGCATGTAGTTGGGATTGTTGGCCAATTCCAAGCTAATCCAAAAGAGTCTCATATTCAGGCTGTAAAAAGAATATTCAAATATCTATAAGGGACTCAAGACTTTGGTCTATGGTTTCTGTTGTGGATCATCCGCAATATCCTTTTACTTTAATTTTTAAAAATACAAAAAAAAAATAGAAAACTACTAAAAGATATGTTAAAGTAATAAAGTTTATATACTTTAGCATAAAAATATTTCTGCTCATTATATTAAAGTTAAAAGTTGAAATACTTTAGGGTTTCATGAAAGCAGGTCCCAGTTCAAAGTTTAAATATCGATCACTTTATCGAGCGATATTCGATGATTTATTAAGCACTGAGCAAAGGGCTCAACCCGCGGGCACTTTTAGCACGTGGGTTAACACGGAGGGTGCCTCCGTAGTTGACTGTGTTGACTGCAGGAGTAACCCAAATGAACGATCGAGATTTACTGCGAAGGAATAAGCCAAATGAATCCTCCATACCTTGAGGCCCCCCGCAGTGACATTTGCTGCCAATTTGGTTACAATTGTCATCCACATTAGGGTTTCTTAACGGTCTATTGGCGCGTCTTATCAGCATTTAAGTTCAAAGCCGTGCCACCTATTTAAGGGAAATTCTCATTCTTTCTGAAATTATCATTGGTTAGTTAGTGTTTGAAGTTTGTCTATGCTGCATCTTTTTCAGTTTTCTCTCACACTGTCAATGATTGGTGACCCTGTAAGTTATCTACCATCCCAAAATTGAACTATGGCTAAACGCAATCCATGTCAGGTTCTGCTAGTCACATCCCTCTCATGGATACTAAGAGGGATATCCAGGATACAAATTGTTCCCTTGACCACCTTTCTTTTTACCAGCAAGTCCTCCTAAAAGATAAGAATTCTCCAATTTACACTGCAATGGAAAAAAATGGTGTGTTGTCTGCATGTATCCCAAAAACTCATCTTTTTCCCGAATTTATCCATTGGCTAGTGTCTATTTTGTACCCTGGGAAATGTTTTGTAATAAATTTCCAAGGGGATAATGGTATGCAAGTGTCAAATCAATTAATTCACCAAGCCCTTTATTTCCCTGAGTTGGAGTCATATATCCAATTCTCTGATGATTCCTTGATAGCGTATTATGACAGTATTGCAGGTCAAGATTTTAATCAATTCATTCATTTTCTGAAGCCAAATACGCAACAGTTTGAACCTGATAGTAAAGAGTTCCCTATGGAGGTTTTTGATATTGAAGTCAAACCATTTCTCAGCTGCATTGCAAATATTTTTGGAAAATACGACGACAATACAATGGAAAAGTCAATTTTGGGGATGTTCTCCATGATGATGAAGCTAGGAGTGGTGCTGGATATTCCATCCTATTGGCAAGAAGCTATTAAATCTCAGCTCATGAGCTTATCGTTAATGGGTTCATTTAGGTTTCCCTCACTTATTGTTTAATTATTCTTATATCAAAATGTAGAAGAATTCATGCATCCGGGGTTAAACATTATGGATATGAATAAGAGGAGACAATCAGTAATATTTTGGATAGATACAGTGAGAAAAGAACAAAATGAGGGTGGTTTGTTTGATTTTATTGGTCAGTTTATGTATTCTGCATATAAATTTTTGAATGGAAGTTCTCCCCCTTGTTTTTTGCCCAAAGCTCAAGAGTTTTTGCATTTTGGGGTAAGTTTTAAATTTGGTGATTGGTTTGTTTTTAAATATTATTCTGAAATTAGACTTTATGGAGCTAGTGTAGAACCTTATAAGCTTCCTTTGTTTGTGCCTATGAGATTATTTGCTCTGTATTTTATTAGGCAAAGTCTAAATGTTGACCAAATTCATTTTGTGCCTATGAAGAAGGGTCATATGTTCAAATTGCCAATGATTGTGGGTCCCTTTATAGTTAATATGACACAAGAATTTGATGAAGTCACTTAGATGTTAGATGGAATGCACTTACCGTTAGGAGAGAAGTGGGCTTATGACCCTCACAGTTTCATTTCCAGTAGAATATTTGATAATGGATATTCAACCTTCATCCACGAGAGCAGACTAGATCTAGAAAAAATGGAAAGTAAAGGTGTTGTGAGTTCAATAAGTTCAAATGTTCAGACTCCTGTTATATCAAAAAAATCAAATAAAAGAGGTAAAGAGGCAGTTGTTGATTCAGAGGACGAGGAACAAAGAGATAAGAAGAGAGAAAATTTCAATGAAGAGTCTGCAGATACTCAACCTGGTTTTTCATTATAGTTGGGAGATGAACAAAATGTCCCTGCTTCACCTAGGAAGCATGAGAGCACTCAGGATCAAGTGCCTCTAATTAAAAAAATGTTTGCTCAGATTGCATAGAGAAATCAGAAGATGAAGGCAAGTATGGAAGCTCAAGCTGAGTACCAGATAGCTCCAAACCAAACAAGACTTCTAACTGAAATGGATCTTGAAAAATATAAATTTAAAATTGCCCTTTCACATCTTTATGATATGTCAATTGGTTCTTCTAACCATTTCAATACTATAAAATTGACTGTAGATGTGAAGAAAATCCCATTGCTGGATAAAGTGAATCTACACATGCAAACAGGTCAGCTAATTATGAATGACCTAACAAAAACTAATGCAATGGCAATGAAGGCAGAGAATATGCTTGGAAAAGTGATAAAGCAATTGAAGTTAGAAAAAGCCAATTCCATGACTTTGACAATCCAGAACGAAGAGCTCAAGAAGATAATAGTAAAGATTGGAGTAGATCCCAATAAGAGGTAAACTGTGTAGAAGCTTCTGCAAAGTGTTGAATTAGAAATATCTGTGCTAAAGAAAAAATTGAAATTTCCTACGAGAGAAAATTCCATGGCAGTAGAGGTTGCAGAGGTGGAAAATGAGAAAGAAAAATTTATTCAGCAGCTCATGCAAAAGGAAGAAGAAGTCACTAAATTAAAGAAAACTACATTTTCATTGCAGAACCATATTGAATCTCATAATTGCACTTTTTTTTCCATTAGGTAGTGAAGATCCATCAGCACAAATATCTCAATGAACCACTGAATTGAAGATGGCAGAAATAGATCGGAAAAAGGCACAATTTGATTTGGAAACAACAACAAAGTTTATAAAAGCTATTGAGGGAGAAGTCAATAAATACAAAATGGAATGCCAAACTGCTAATTCTGAGATTAAAAATATCAAATAAAAATTGAAGGGAAATATATCCTTAATACAAGCAACGAATATCATGTGGAATGATATTATTGAAGGAATGAAAACAATCTGGGATTTTTTTACTGTTATTCCAGAAGAAAAAAGCATTATCAGGGAATTTGAAGAGAAATTCATGACAAACAAACAAAAGAAAATCAATAGGGCTATTTGGGCAAGGAAGTTCATTAATTTCATTGATTCTAAAACAGATCAGGAATTGGAAGAAAATGAAATTAAAGATAGAAACTTATATGCAGTAGAAATTAACAAAATGATTGTAGGATGTCTGTAGAAAAGAAGATAATTGAGTTAAAGGAAGCAGTGAGTCAATTTGATAAATTATTTGATAAAATAGCAAGAGCAGGTTTTCCATCATGTTGGGGGCTTGGAGGTGGTCTTATGTCATGAAATTCTTATGAGCCCTTGCTAGTTTTGGTAAAAAGTAAGGTAGACAACACTCATGAGAAAACTCAGGTTCTTAAAGGAGCAACAATGATCAATTTCCTTTAGAGACATTTTCAACTGTTGTGGTTAGTGAAAAATCTGTTTGTGGAAAGACCATCTTTCAACAGAATCATTGCTTTCAGATTGGAGTTTCACAAGTTGGTTCATTCACCAAAGACAAACATCGAAATATGGAAGAAGTGCAGAGCCTGGATGATAGATTTACCAAAGGATCCCTCGATTGCAAAGAAAGATAAGTCAACCAGTCAAGGAAATGTAGCAGCATCGTCATCAATCCATATTCAACATATAGATTAGGATTTTAATTTCATGTTATTTCCTCTTTTAAAGAGAGAATGTAATTGTAATAAGACATTTTTGAAGACATGTAATAGATAGTCTACGACATCCTGAGTATTTAAAGTAGTTAAGATCAGTTACAGTAGTTACAAACTGCTTTCTATTGTATTTAATGAGATAGAGAAGAAAGAGAAGGGTTCCGAGTTTTGGACCTTCAAATCGCAATTTTTGTACTCAGATTTCAAATGATTAATGAATGAAAAGAAATTTTCTGGTATTTATCGATGTTGATGTGTCTTCTAGTTTACATTGTGTACTTTCCATCTTTGAATAAAATGAAGTAATGAAGCTGCAGGTCTCTTTTTACTTGTGTAAATAAGAGTTAAAATCCTTAATAGATGCTCCTTCATTTTAACTATTTCTTTCCTTATAATTCTTCTGGAGTTTGAGGTGATATATTATGTACAACAACATATCAGTTTGGGCTTCTTTTTTACATATTCTTCTGATCATTCCATTCTATATCAGTAGATAATAACATTGTGGAACATTTATTATATTTGATCTTTGAGGGTTTAATGATAAATATTTGAAGGTGAATAAACAAAGACCAATATTTCTGTGACATAGCTATATAAATGTCTTAAGCACAGATTCCTTATCACAGCTAAGGGATTGTCTCTTAAGGTACAACATTTTTTGGCGTCGTTGCCGGGGACAAAGAAGCGAAGTTTTTTCCTGGGTTTTGTTCATATTTCCTCTGGTTGTTCAAAGAGGAGGAAATATTAAAGTTGTGTTTCATTTCATAATTATGGCTTATAAGAGGCCACATACAAGGTCGGATACCTCTCAGCAGAAAGCCCCCATTCTTTCAAATCCTAAAAATATGGTTTCTAGAAAAGGGTAGAAATCAAGAGAACATTTTCTACACCTGATGCTACACTACTTACACCAGGAAACAGTTCCCATACCCATTCATCCAAGGATATTTCTTGGAAGCTCATTTTCTTGGAACAAGAATCCTTGTCCCCACATATTCATTTCCAAGAACCAAAGTTATAACAACAATCTTTTGAATCTGTTTCATTCACATTTACAAAAACTTAGCCTAATACAGTTTCCAGTTCTTCTGTTATTGTTCATCAACCCCATCCAATATCATTTGTTTCACCTCATCCATCCACATCTACAACTGGTATACAAACCCCACCTATTCAAGGAGTAGTTAATCAATGCATAAACATTTCAGCCCCTGTTCCTTCTTTCTTGATGAATAGATATGCGCCATTGAATCTTCCACAACAAATGAATGCAATGCCTCAGAAATACGTTAAATATCTTCCTAGATTTTCTCGTGAAGATGAAATAACTGTAGAACAACGCTTGCCTTTGTTTTGCACCTTTGCTGAAAATTTAAATGTTGAACATCTTGATGTAGTAATGAGACTTTTTATACAGTCTCTAAATGGAGAGGCAAGAAAATGGTTTAAAGGATTACCAAATGGCTCAAATAATAATTGGGACGAATTAAAAATATAATTCATCCAAAGATGGGGTGAAAAGAGAGGTCATGGTTATTCATTGAGAGAGTTTAATGCTATTAAGAAAAATTCTAATGAAAGCATGGATGATTTCATTAAAAGATTTAACAAATTGTATAATAGTTTTCCCACAGAAATGAAACCCCCTCCTATTGGAGCAAGAGTTGTTTTTGCTGGAGCATTTGTATCAGATTTTAGTTTCACTTTGAGAGAGAGAAGGTCTACTACTCATGAAAAAATCCAAACTGATGCTTTGGAGATTAAAGAAAATATGACTGCTACTGGAAAAGCACAAGAAAAGCAGTCAGTTCAAGATAAAGGTAAAGCCAAGGAAGAGTCATCACAGGATCAAAGGATTGATGACATGACTAAGGTCATCAAAAATTTGTCAAAAAAATTAGTGAATATGAAATTGGATAATAAGAAACCTGCATAGAAAAAAAGAGGGGTTTTTAATCCCTAATTCAGAAAGCAGCCCTTGCAGATTTTGCAGAGGGAAAGAAGAGATCAAGACCAAGTTCAAGAACCCTTATATATAGAAGCAACACCTTCACAGTCTGCTAATGATGATCAGAAAGAGGTTGGAGATCAAATATATGTTGTTTATATGGAGGATGATGAAGAAGAAGATAAATGTGAAGAAGAATGTACAGAGGCTGATGTATCATTTGACCAAGAAGAAATGGATGATTATTGTAAGCAATTCATTAATTTTATGCAAGAATAATTGCATAAGAAGTATGACTTGAGATCAAAAAAGAGATTGAGAACTCAGGATGATGAGTAAAAATAACCAAAGCCATTTCCTTCTCCAATGGCGACTCCACAACCAAGAACTCAGTAAAACAATTAGACAAGGGAAAACAATCCATGAATCCACTAAAAGAAAATGAGAAGCAGCAAACTTAGGCTTCCCAAAGTAAGTCTAATGATTCTAATATTTTGGAGAAGATTGTTACTGTACCTTAGCAACATGCTAATCCTAACAAAAATCAAGAAGAACCTGAGAAGACTATTAAACAAAATCAAACTTTCAGTTTGTCCAAAGAGTTAGAAAAAGTTAAAATTCAAGTACCCTTGCTTGAGTTAGCTAATACACCTAGATATAAGAAGGAAATTGAAAAGTTTATTAATCTCTCTCAACCTAATGATGTTAGTGATATTGTGAATTTTCAAGAAGAAAAACCAGTGGTTACCTTTGGTCCACATGTTGAAGAGGTAGATTCCTCTGTTCCTCCTTTTTATATATCAATGCTTCTACATGATTTCATTCTGCATAATTGTATGTTAGATTCTGGTGCATCACATAATCTGATGCCATTGTCTGTGATGAAAGAGTTAAATTTACAAATCACTAAGCCCTATGGAGACCTTTATTCATTTGATTCAAAAAGGGTGAAGTGTGTTGGGCTTATCAAAGACATGGTGGTATCCCTGGCTCAAATTCCAGCCAAGAGTATTACGATGGATGTAGTAGTTGCAGATATTCCAGCTAGATTTTGTATGCTGTTGTCCAGATCTTGGGGAGAAAAGATTGGAGGTGTCTTAAAATTTGACTTCACTTATGCAATCATTCCAGTATTCAATGGGGAAGAGAGAAGGTTATACAGAGAAACTAGATTTGTTAAGACTACCACAAAGAAGGATGCAGGAAATTCCCCAATCTATGGCCAAGAGAAGGAGGATCTCTCTTGTTTTATGTTGCATGAAGATGCAGAATTTGCGGAAGACTCATAGAAGCATCTCTCTTCAGCATGTAAGGAGATGAATTCAAATAAAATTTGTAAGTGTTATTTTGATGGTGCCTACTCAAAGGATGGCACAGGAGCTGGGTTTTTATTCATATCTCTAGAAGGTAATATTTTACCTTTTTCTTTTAAGCTTGAATTTGAATCAACCAATAATGTAGTTGAGTACGAAGTGTTGATTTTGAGTCTTCAAACTGCTAAAAAAATGGGAATTCAATGTATTTCCATTTTTGGTGATTCCGAGTTAACTATAAGACAGATTAAAAATTCATGTCAAACCAAGCATTCCAGATTGAGGGCTTGTTAGGTCCCTATATTAATAGTGTAGTCCCTTATTATGTTAATGTATCCCCCCTTATTGTTATTGTTGTACCCCTGTAACCCCAATATTTTTATTATTGTGCCCTTAAATTATTATTGTTAGGTCGGCTAGGATTACACTGTGGCCTCACTAGGATTACATTGTGGCCCCATGGACTCCTATATATAGAAGGAGGTTTTGGTCATTTGTATCATACAAGAATTTTTCATTCATGTAATGTATTGGAGGTGTCCCCCTCGAAGTGGCTTATTTCTAAGGCGTTGATATCTCTTTTATTTTATTTTTGGAGCTGGTTCCACAACATTTGGTATCAGAGCTTTGAGATTCTAGGGTTTCGCTGCTCCAAATAGGTCATCGTGGAATTTTCGCTATAACTTTTTTCTACGAAGGTTCAGAATCTGAAATTTTTAGAGTGCGAAGACAGAATCCTGAGGAACATCATCACAAAATTTCAGAGCTTGGTTCGCAATATTTTCGGAGATATGATCTATGCAAGTTAGGTAATTTTGCAGGCTCCTGAATTTAACCTAAACAGGTCATCATGGTATTTTCGTAATAACGTTTTTTCTACGAAGGTTTAGAAGCTGAAATTTTTAGAGTGCGAAACCAAAATCCTGAGGAACATCTTTGAAAAATTTTAGATATTTGTTCGCAACATTTTCAGAGATATGATATGTGGAAGTTAGGGATTTTTGAGGCTTCTGAATTTCATCTCAAAGAGGTGATCGTGGGAAAATATTCATAACTCTCTCTCTGCGCATCGGATTGGAGTGCCGTAAAAATTGGTCACATGTACACGTTCTTTAGTTTCTTTGCTATCAATTTTAGAGCTAAAGGATGAAACGCTGACACGTGACTGAACTAGTCCATAATTAGGTCATTGTGGGAGATTGAACATAACTTTGTCTTGGAGAATCCAAATCAAGTCAGACCTATGGCATTCGAAAGATAATTCAGAAGGCTACCTCAGTGCCAAATTTCAGATATTAAAGAGCCGAAATCATAGAGATAATCCAATTTCAATATCGAGCTCCTCAAAAGCAAGAAAAATGTGTGTATTTGTTTTTCCGAATTGCGTAAGTCTTGTTTGAAGAATCAATTTGAATTGATTACAAGGGCACATTTTAGAATATATATCAGTATTGGGTTCTTAAAAATGCCCCGTAAAAATAATTCAACACCCATTAAGCCTTCAGAAGGCTCTACTATGACTCATGAAGATGAATAATTGCAACATGATGTATCAAAATTACAAGAGCAAGTGCACCAAATTTTGCTCTCGCAAAGAGCAGAAAAAAATGAAATGGAAGTTTTGAAGAAAGGCGTGGAAGCGAAGATGGATGGTTTGAAGAATAATATGGATGGTTTGAAGAAAGGCATGGAATATAATATAGATGGCATGGAAGCTAGCATGGAATCTAAGATGGATGACATGGAAGCTAAGATCGATGAAAAAATGGAAAACATGAAGAATGATCTAAAAGCAGACATGGAAGGTTTGACAAAGTTGATACAAGAAATGTTTCCTAATGGTGAAAATATAGTAGAGGAAACTCACGATGAGAACAAAATAAATGTTAATCGTGATTTCATAAACTCTAATGTTGGTGGGAAGAACCACCATATTCCAAAAATGGATATGAGGAAGTTTGATGGAAAGGATCCTGTAACATGGATACTACAGATGGAGAAATATTTTGATCTCCATAATGTGCAAAACATACAAAAGGTACACATTGCAACTTTACATTTAGAACAAAATACATTTGTATGGTATCGATGGCTTTGCTCCTGTAAAAAAATTTCACTTGGTCAATTTTTATGGAGGAAATGATAGCACATTATGAGGATACAAAGAGAAACACATTCTTTAGCCAATTGATAAATCTCAAACAAAAGGGTTTAGTGGGGCAGCACATTGAGGACTTCCAAAAATTGAATATAAGGGTAACTGATATTCCAGAGGAACACGGGATTGATCTCTTCATAGGCACTTTAAAGGATAACATCCAACATGAAGTTCGCGTTTTGGAACCTGATTCATTGGAGAAGGCATTCAGGTTGGCAAGAAAAATTGAATGTAAAATTATGGCGACAAGGAAGCCTACCACTCACTTCTATAAAAAAGGAAGTGTTGCTACACCTAGATTTCCACAACCTACAAGGTTGACACCACAACAATTGGAAGAAAAAAGAGCAAAAGGGCTTTGCTACAGTTGTGATAGCAAATACACTAAAGGTCATAGGTGTGCTGAGAAGAAATTATTTTACATAGATTGTGAAGAGGAGGAAGAAAATGAACAAGAAACTTCAAAAGAAGAGGATATACACCAGGAACCAACCCTAGAAGAAGAAGAAATGAGTTTGACCATATCGTGTAATGCATTGGCAGGAATTACCACTCCTCAAACTCTCAAGATAGAAGGACATATCAAGAAGAAAAAGGTAATAGTGTTGATTGATTCGGGTTGTACCCATAATTTTATTCATTGTAAGGTAGCCAAGGAATTGAATTGTTTTCTATACCCAACACCAGAATGTCAAGTGATGGTTTCAAATGGAGGAACTATAAATTGCTCTGGAAAATGCCATAATATCAAGCTAACCATGGGGTAATATGTATTGAATAGTCCAATGCTTTCCATTCCTATGGGAGGTGCTGATGTTGTACTAGGAGTACAATGGTTACAATCTTTGGGGACGGTAGCTTTTAATTTTCAAGAGCTTTTCTTGAAATTTTTTTCAGAAGGAAAGGAAGTCGAATTACGGGGTATTGAAGGGAAGCCAGGAAGGATAATAAGCTCTAATGTCATGACAAAGCTTCTAAATAAAGAACAATGAGGAGTAATTGCACAATTATGCTCACTAGAAGTTCCAACATCAAAATCATCTATTTCTGCAGATCTCCAACAAGTCTTGGACAATCATTCCAAGGTGTTTGAAACTCCCAAAGGACTCCCACCTATTCGTGATCATGATCGTGCTATTCATTTGATTCCAGGAAGTGTTCCTCCAAACATCCGGCCTTATAGATATCCTTACTTCCAAAAGAGCGAAATTGAACGCATGATTGCAGAAATGTTAGAGGCGGGTATAATTCAACCTAGTAAAAGTTCTTTCTCTGCTCCTGTAGTATTGGTACACAAGAAGGATGGATCATGGCGAATGTGTCCGGATTATAGGGAGCTCAATAAACTCACCATTAAAGACAAATTTCCCATTCCTGTGATTGATGAATTATTGGATGAATTACATGGAGCAATTTATTTTACCAAGTTGGATCTTCATTCAGGATATCATCAAATTAGAATGAAGACTGAAGATATTCCAAAAAAATCATTTCGAACTCATGAGGGTCATTATGAATTTTTGTTCATGCCTTTTGGCCTTACCAATGCACCTTCTACATTTCAAGGGTTGATGAATTCCATTTTCAAACCCTTCCTTAGAAAAATTGTGCTAGTATTTTTTGATGATATACTAATCTACATCAGGTCTTGGAGGGATCATATTCAACATGTTGACAGGGTGCTCAAACTATTGCACGAGAAACAATTATATGCAAAAACATCCAAATGTTTCTTTGGAGTACAAGAGGTGGAATATCTGGGTCATATTGTATCTCACGAGGGTGTTAAGGTAGACCCTAACAAAATTAAAGCCATTAAGGAATGGAAAGTCCCCACAACCATAAAGCAGTTGCGTGGATTTCTCGGGTTAACAGGGTATTATCGCAAGTTTGTTAAGAATTATGGGAGAATAGCAGCACCTCTAACAACACTATTGAAGAAAGATGAATTTTCACAGACTCTTGAAGCAACTAAGGCCTCTGAACATCTTAAAGAGGCAATGTGCCTAGCACCAGTCTTAGCTACGCCAGACTTCACAAAAACCTTTATTGTGGAATGTGATGCCTCAGGAAATGGTATTGGTGTTGTTTTAATGCAAGAAGGAAGACCCATTGCTTTTGAAAGTCATTCAATCAAAGGAAAGTATTTACAAAAGGCTATTTATGAGAAGGAAATTTTGGCAATACTACATGCACTAAAGAAATGGAGACCTTACCTAATGGAAAGACACTTCAAGGTAAAAACTAATCATGATAGTCTTAAACACTTTTTGGAACAAAGACTATCTTGAGAAGAGCAACAAAAATGGGTCACAAAGATGTTGGGTTATGACTTTGAAATTGTCTACAAGAAAGGGAAGCTAAATGTTGTTGCAGATGCACTCACAAGAAAGGATGAAGAGGTGGAAGAATTGCTTTGTGCCATTTCAATTATCCAACCAGATTGGATAACCGAAGCAAGGGATGAATGGAAGAAGGACGAAGAAGTGTGGACTCTCATTCAAAATTTGTAGCAAGATCTTAGTACATCTGATACATTTAGTTGGAAAAACGATTCCTTATGGTACAAAGATCGCTTATATATTTGCAATAATTCCAAACTAAAACAAAAGATTCTTTTGGAATTGCACACTTCTCCTTTAGGAGGACACTCGGGATTTTTAAAAACTTACCATAGGGTGAAGAAAGAATTTTTTTGGGATGGCCTTAAATATGATATTCAAAAGTTTGTGGAAAATGTTTGGTTTTCCAGCAAAATAAAGTTGAGACAATTAAGACCCCAGGTTTTCTACAACCTTTATCCATCCCAAGTCAACGTTGGGAGGAGATTTCAATGGATTTTATCATAAGTTTACCTAAGTCTGAAGGAAGGAGCATCATCATGGTGGTAGTTAATAGAATTAACAAGTATGCACACTTTTGTGCATTATCTCATCCATTTAAAGCGAGTACAGTTGCTACTGCATTTATGGAAACAATTCAAAAGCTACATGGAAACCCGAAGATTATTGTAAGTGACAGAGATCCCATTTTTACAGGAAATTTTTGGACGGAATTATTTTCTTGTTTGGGTACTCAACTAGATCATAGCTCATCTTATCATCCTCAATCCGATGGTCAAACAGAGATAGTGAATAAATGTTTAGAAGGATATCTTCGTTGTTTTGTATATGATAAGCAAGCACAATGGGTCAAGTGGTTACCTCTCGTTGAATGGTGGTATAACACTTCCTTCCATACTGCAGCACAAATGACCCCATTTATGGCACTTTATGGATATCATCCACCATCCATCACATCTTATTTAAGGGAAAATTCTAGCATTCAAGCAGTGGAGGATCACATCGAGCATCAACAAGAAGTTCTCCAACTCTTAAAGGATAACCTAAATTTGGCACAAAATTGAATGAAACAACAGGCAGATCAACATCACAATGAGAGAAGTTTTGATGTGGGAGACTGGGTATTTTTACGGCTACAACCATACAAACAAATGTCCCTCAAGAAAGCTAAGAAGGATATTAAATTATCACCAAATTACTATGGTACTTACAAGGTTTTTCAAAAGATTGGTACTATGGCATACAAATTGGAGCTTCCTGCTTCTTTGTGAGTGCATCCAGTTTTCCATGTTTCATGCTTAAAAAAGGTTATAGGGGACAAAATTCCAATTCAAAAAATATTGCTAGAACTTGACGAGGAAGGAAAAACCATATTCGAACCTGAAGCAGTCATGGAAAAAAGAACTCGACAACTACGAAATCGATCAATTTCAGAGTATCTCATCAAATGGAAGACCTTACCCACTGAATATTCTACATGGGAGGATGAGAATTTTATACAAAAGCACCCAAAGCTACTGAAGTGTTGAGGAAAACACTTGTTTGAAGAAGAGGGGCATGTTAGGTCCCTATATTAATAGTGTAGTCCCTTATTATGTTAGTGTAGCCCCCCTTATTGTTATTGTTGTACCCCTGTAACCCCAATATTGTTATTATTGTGCCCTTAAATTATTATTGTTAGGTCGGCTAGGATTACATTGTGGCCCCACTAGGATTATATTGTGGCCCCATGGACTCCTATATATATAAGGAGGTTTTGGTCATTTGTATCTATTAGTGCCTAAATCTACCTCAGGCTGAGAAAGGCAGAATCTAGGGTAACATCAAACCACGCTTAACCTAGTAGCTAGCCCTACCAGGTCGGGAGAGGGCTCTCTCTTTGTCAATCTCAACAAAAAAATGATCAATGAGGCTTGAGATGACTTGATTTGAAGACTGATTTTAGGCTAGGTATGTGTGCAAAAGAGTTTGATTGAATTTAATGATGTTTTGTTGGCTCAAATGGAAAGGCAGATTTGGGTTTGGGGAATAAGGCTCAGTTTTGCAGAGATCTCAATGGGGCAAGGTAGGCATTTGATTTGACACTTAAAATTGAATGAAATGGAGAGATTTAGACAGGTGAGGAGTTGAAGAGGGCAAGAAACCTTCAGGGATCCTCTTCAAACAACTGAAAACATAGATAACTAAGCAAACCCTAGGTAGAGCACTACAATTTCAATGGATTCTACCTTTATCCTTGTTTGTAAACTAGAGAGAATGGCATACATAAAACACAAGTAAACTTACATTTACAGAGAGAAACACAATATAGAAAGATTCTACATGAATCCCATAGAGTGTTGCAAACCCTGGTCTATTCCTTTGCCAAACTACAGAGATGAATGTACAATAATGCTCAAAGGATTCCCAAAAGTCCAACTATGCTAATGACTGAAAAAACATAAGATATAGGCAAAAAAAAACTTTAGATTCTAGAGGTCAAGTTCATGATTTTAGGAGCTACTGCAACAAAATCTAAACTGAGAACTAGAAAGTAGGCAGTGGAACAACTTGCCTCTAAAAACTAGGAAACTGATTCATTCAGTTGCAAACTACCCTTTGATGGATGAATCTACCTCTATGAGTGAAAATTTAGCAAAATTACATCAAAATCCATCATGTCACATTAAATTACATCATGAGTTTGAAAACTAAAAGGAAAAAAGTCAAATTGTGAAAAAACTAGGCGAAAAACAAAGTTTTTGACCAAAAATGAGCAAAATTCTTCCAATGCGTCGCACTGATTTCCCTATGCGTAACGCCTTTTTGAGGCTGATTTTGGAGGCCTTATCGATGTCCAAATTTTCTCCAAGTGGGCTTTTTGGAAAGGTCTGCCTGTCCATTTTCCAGCACAATTGGAATTTTTGAATTTGGCCTCCATATGCCCCTTCAAAATTGAGTTCTCCCAACACTGCTTCTTGTGTGTCCAAAAAGGGGCAGAAAAGGTCATTTTTGGGGTGTTTTTGACCTTTTGGGGGCTCAAAACCTGTCAAAATTTCTTGGCCATTCGTAGGCATGCATATTTTTCCATGAAAAATCAAAAAATGTTGATTTTTCATCAAAATGAGTCCCCCATCAAAAGCGAGCGCCAGGTGGCGCGGCGCATTGGGCTGAAAACTCTATTTTTTAAGGCAAAATTTACAAAATTCATTTCAATGTGTAGCGACTTTTTGCAGGAGAATTTTGGAGGCCTTTCCGGTGTCCAAATTGGGAGAGGAATAGCTCGTTGGAAATATTATTGAGTCTAATTTCCAACCCAACTTGAATTTTTTAATTTGGAGTTCATTTTCCTTGTCAAAAGTCAAATCTCCCAAGACTGGTCAAAATGTGCAAAA
The DNA here is from genome assembly GCA_034641835.2 of Pinus albicaulis. NCBI lineage: Eukaryota > Viridiplantae > Streptophyta > Pinopsida > Pinales > Pinaceae > Pinus > Pinus albicaulis. The sequence continues at coordinate 689,358,980 of CM076584.1, read as the reverse complement.
TGAGGCTGCCTCAAGGCAGAGTGTTGTTGCAGTCAATTTTTGAAGGTCTTCCTCAACTCCACATTGAGCTCATGATAGCTCATTGGAAATCTCTTTATGTATAGTTATCATTTGACTCATCACACAAGTCATTTGGCCAACCAAACTAGGAGAAAGCTTGATTTTCCCAAGGTCACTTCAGAGGTGCATCAATTCTCTTGAGGCAATTGTATTTTTGACATTTATCTAAAACCATGACACCTGTGTAAAAAATGAAGGAGGTTTTTCTTCCTTGGCCTATTTTGGACAAAAAATTCTCTCAGTTTTCCCAAATTCATCTTTTCTTGCTCAGAAACATCATTGAAGTAAAACCTATCCTGATGTGTGGAACTGGGGATTTGTCGAAATGAAGCGAAATGAAGGGGATAAGGGGCTTCTAAATTCTTGAGAAAATTTTTGGAAGTAGGGAGGGATGTTAGGAAGCAGGGGAAAGTGGGATTTCAAATATTGAGTGAGGGGAAGGGATCCAAAAGGGAAAAACACAGGCCTAGCCTAGAAAATTGTCAAGTTGTAGCACGAAACTAGGGTTTGTGCAAAAATGAGGAATTTGAGGGATATAAGTGATAGGAAGTGTTTAATAAGGTACATTAAGGATAGGGGAAGGTTTATGAACATCAGGATACAAGTTTTGCTGATGATTTGACCATCCAAGAGAAATTACCTCCAAAACCCTAGGAGAGGGAAATGAACCTTACCTAGGCACAACTGAAGCATGAACAAGGTGTAAAATGACCCATTGGGACCTGACATGATGATGAAAACCCTATGAATGATGGTACAGTTAGCTGAATGGTGACATGGATCGACATTTGGACAACTTTGACAGGAGTAAAAGCAAACCCTAGACCTAATACCTAGTGACCAAATTTTGCTTGAAGACTCACTGAAATGACAAAATTTGACCTTTACACCTTAAAATCACTTTGTAAGAGCATTTTTGATCACTGGAGGAAGGCTGCAAAGACTGAAACTAACAGTATCATCCAAGAATTGTTCATTCATGTAATGTATTGGAGGTTGCCCCCTCGAAGTGGCATATTTCTAAGGCGTTGATATCTATTTTCTTCTATTTTTGGAGTTGGTTTCACAACAGGTCTTATAGAAATGAAGTGTGGGAACTTATTGAAAATTATTTTGAAGCCTTGAATCTTCAGTTTATTCCAAGAGAAGAAAATAGAATGGAAAATTCACTGGCAGTTGCAGCCAGTACATTTAAGCCACCAATTAATCCAAGACTGAGATATGAGATTGAGTTGAGACATAGGCCTTCAATTACTGATAATGTAAAGCATTGGCAGGTTTTTGAGGATGATGAGCAGATCAATCATTTCCTAACAATGATTAGAAATTTTGAAGACAGTGAAATAGATCAAGAAAGTGAACAAGCTGATCAGAATGATGTACTCAAAAACCTGAAACAATCAATAGGTGATCAGAAGATAATTCAGTTGAAGGATAATACATTTCCCAGAGGTCTGGTTCCTCTTGAAAGATTGTTTGATGCTAATGATGTAGCAGTGAAGTAGAAGAAAGTATCTCAGGAGGGAGAAATGGGGGACTGTAATTTAGGAACTCAACAAGATCCTAAAATGGTTAAGTTGTTTAAAGGAGTTCCTAAGGATTATAAAGAAAGGTATGTTGATCTTTTCAAGAAGTATATGGATGTGTTTGCATGGTCATATGAAGATTTAAAGACATATTATTTAGATATTATTCAGCATAAAATACCACTGAAAGATGGGGTTAAGCCTCACAGGCAGAAGCTCAAGCAAATTAATCCATTGTTACTGGCCCTAATTGAGAAGGAAGTGAAAAAGCTAATGCAAGCAAAAATTATAGTCCCACTTAGATACTTAGACTGGGTTTCTAATTTGGTTCTTGTCAAAAAGAAGAATGGAGAGATAAGATTATGTGTTGATTTCAGGAACTTGAACAGAGCTTCCCTAAAAGATAATTATCCTTTTCCAAGGATGGATTATGTTCTACAAAAAGTAACTGGAGCTCATAATTTATCCATGGTTGGTGGTTTCTCTCGGTACAATCAAGTAGCTTTTGAAAATGAATATCATAAGAAAACAACTTCTACCACACCATGGGGAACATTCATGTATGTCAAGATGCCATTCGGTCTCATGAACGGAGGGGCTACTTTCCAGAGAGAAATGGATATAGCATTTGTGGGTGAAAAATTTGTAGTCATATATTTGGATGATGTGACTATTTTTTCAGGTTCTGATGATGAGCACTTGGAGCATCTGCAAAAGGCTTTCCTGAAATGCAGGAAGTTTGGGTTATCATTGAATCCTAAAAAATCTTTGTTTGCTCTGGAGGAAGGTAAGTTTTTGGGAAATATAGTTCAAATCAGGGGGTGAAAATTGATCTAGCAAGAGTTGAGGCTATACAAACAATCCCATTTCCTAGAAGTAAGAAAGATATCCAAAGATTTGTAGGGAAAATTAATTTTCTGAGAAGATTTGTCCCAAATTATGTTGAGATTGTCAAAAGTATAACAGATATGTTGAAGAAAAATGCTGAAGTGAAATGGGATAAATATGCAAGAGAATCATTTTCTAGAATTAAAGAGGCTCTTCATGAAGCCCCAGTACTAATCAACCCAGATTATCAAAATCCTTTCCAAATATTTTCATTTTCATCACCTTCTACCATTGCTGATGTGTTGTCACAGAAGAACAAAGAGGGAAACGAGCAACCTATAGCATTTTTCAGTAAAGTTCTCAGAGATGCAAAACTCAAATACAATATCCTATAGAAGCAGGTATATGATTTAATTAAATCATTAAAATCTTTTAGGACTTATGTACTTCATTCTCATATAATAGCATATGTACCTAATTCAGTTGTAAAAGATGTGCTAGTTCAAAGTGATGTGGAGGGAAAAAGAGGAAAATGGATTGCCAAAATCCAAGAATATGATTTAGATATTAAGCCTACTAAGTTGGTCAAAGGACAAGGATTGGAAAAATTGCTGACAGAGTCTAATTTCCAAGCTCTGGGAATTAATATGCTTGCACTTTTGGATGAAGTAGTTGATGAAACAAGTCAAATTAGCACAAATTCAGCAATCAAGTACAAATTTCTCTACTCGGATTGGTATAACGATATTATTCACTATTTGCTTTTTTTCTCTTGTCCTCCCTCAATCAACAGAACAAAGTACAGATCTCTTAAACTCAAAGCTCAACCTTATGTTATAATTGATGCTAAATTATATTGGAAATATCCTGCTGGTGTTTTATTGCTATGTTTGACAGAAGGAGAGTCAATGGAAGTTATCAAAGAGTAACATGAATGTTTATGTGGGGGTCATTATAGCTGGAAAGTTACTGCTCATAAAATCCTCCAATCATGTTTTCACTGGCCTTCCTTATTTGATGATTTATACAGAGTGGTTAGAAGTTGGCAGAAATACCAGTTGTTTGCATAGAAGAAAAGGTTAGCTCCTCTACCTCTTCTCCCTATTTTTGTTGAAGAAAACTTTAGACAATGGGGATTGGATTTCATTGGAGAAATCAATCCACCATCAAGTGGGAAGTTCAAGTGGATTCTGACTGCCACTAATTATTTTACAAAGTGGGTGGAGGCAATACCTACCAGAAAAGCAAATGATTTCGTAGTAATGAAATTTCTGGAAGAGAACATCTTCAGTAGATTTGGATGTCCTGTAAAGATTGTAACACAAAATGCTCAAGTATTCAACTCAGTCAAATTCATTCATTTTTGTCAAACATATAATGTGATCTTGTCTCATTCTATAGCATATCGTCCTCAAGGGAACGGGTTAGCTAAATCCTCCAACAAGACATTGGTGAATATTTTAAAGAAAACAATTAATGAGAATCAGAATAATTGGGATTTGAAGTTGATATTTTCTCTCTGGGCAGTCAGAATGACTACTAGAAGATCTACTAGTAAGTCTCCTTATGAGCTAGTATATGGTACTCAAGCTTTGTTTCCCACTTAGCTAGCTAGACCAGTAATTTCTTTTCTTCAAGAAGCACAAGAAGAACCTAATGCATTAATAAGAATACTAAATAAGGTGATAGAATTAAGTTAGAGCAGGAATAAAGTCAGGGAAAACTTGGTCACATATCAGGAGAAAATGAAGTCCATTTTTGATAGAAAGGAAAAGGAGATTCTATTCCAAACTGGAGATTTGGTATTAAGATGGGATACTAGAAGAGAAGAAAAAGGAAAGCATGGTAAGTTTGATCCTCTCTGGTATGGCCCATATAGAATTCTTGAAGCCAGATCAAATAGCACTTTTATGTTGGAGAATCTTGATGGAGAAATAGTAGAATTGCCTGTGAATGGGCAGTATTTAAAACATTATTTCCAACACTGAAGATTGATGATTCACCATTGTAGATATTCGGTTTTCTTCATTGTACATGTTTCAACAAACAATATTTGACTCCATGCCCGAGGTGAAGGCACTAATCTACAGGTTCTTAGTGTTTCATGGAAAAAAACACTATCCTCGGGTGGAGCCAGATGTTGTGGATCATCTGCAATATCCTTTTACTTTAACTTTTAAAAATACAAAAAAAAAAATAAAAATAGAAAACTACTAAAAGATATGTTAAAGTATTAAATTTCATACACTTTAGCATAAAAATATTTATGCTCGTTATATTAAAGTTAAAAGTTGAAATAATTTAGGATTTCATGAAAGCGGGTCCCAGTTCAAAGCTTAAATATTGATCACTTTATCGAGTAGGATTCGATGATTTATTAAGCACTAAGCAAAGGGCTCAACCCGCGGGCACTTTTAGTGCGTGGGTTAACATGGAGGGTGCCTCCGCAATTAAATGTGTTGAATACGGGAGTAACCCAGATGAACAGTCGAGATTGACTGTGGGGGCATAAGCCAAATGAATCCTCTGTACCTCAAGGCCCCCCACAGTGACATTTACTGCCAAGTTGGTTACATTTGTCATCCACGTCAAGGTTTCTTAACGGTCTATTGGTGCATCTTATTAGCATTTAAGTTCAAAGTCACACCACCTATTTAAGGGAAATTCTCATTCTTTCGGAAATTATCATTGGTTAGTTGGTGTTTGAATTTTTTCTGTGTTGCATCTTTTCTAGTTTTTTGTCACCTTGTAAATTATTGGTCACCTTGTAAATTGTCTACCATCCCAAGGTTAAACTATGGCTAAACGCTCATCCTTGTCAGGTTCTGCTAGTCACATCCCTCTCATGGATACCGAGAGGGATATCCAGGATACAAATTGTTCCCTTGACCACCTTTCTTTTTACCAACAAGTCCTCCTAAATGATAAGAATTCTTTACACTGCCATGTAAAAAACTGGTGTGTTGTCTGCATGTATCCAAAAAAATCATCTTTTTCCTGAATTTATCCATTAGCTAGTGTCTGTTATGTACCCTCGGAAATGTTTTGTAATGAATTTTTAACGGGATAACGTTCTGCAAGTGTCAGCTCAATTAATTTGCCAATACCTTTGTTTCCCTAAGTCAGAGTCATATATCCAATTCTCTGATGATTACTTGATAGCGTATTATGACAGTCTTGCAAGTCAATATTTTAATCAATTCATTCATTTTATGAAGCCAAATACATGGCAGTTTGAACCTGACAGTAAAGAGTTCCCTATGGAGGTTTTCGATATTGAAGTCAAACTGTTGCTTAGCTGCATTGCAAATATTTTGGGAAAATACGACGACAGTAAAGTGGACAAGTCAATTTTGGGGATGTTTGCCATGATGATGAAGCCAGGAGTGGTACTGGATATTCCATCCTATTGGCAAGAAGCTGTTAACTCTCAGCTCATGAGATTATCATTAACGGGTTCATTCAGGTTTCCCTCACTTATTGTTTACTTATTCTTATATCAAAATGTAGAATAATTCATGCATCCGGGGTTAAACATTATGGATATGAATAAGAGGAGATAATCAGTAATATTTTGGACAGATATAGTGAGAAAAGAACAAAATGAGGGTGGTTTGTTTGATTTTGCTGGTCATTTTATGTCTTCTGCATATGAATTTTTGAATGGAAGTTCTCCCCCCTATTTTTTGCCCAAAGCTCAAGAGTTCTTGCATTTGGGGGCAAGTTGTAAATTTGGTGATTGGTTTGTTTTTGAAGATTATTCTAAAATTAGACTTTATGGAGCTAACGTAGAACCTTATAGGCTTCCTGTGTTTGTGCCTATGAGATTATTTGCTCTGGATTTTATTAGGAAAAGTCTAAATGTTGACCAAATTCATTTTGTGCCTATGAAGAAGGGTCATATGTTCAAATTCCCAATGACTGTGGGTCCCTTTATAGTTAATATGAGACAAGAATTTGATGAAGTCACTTAGATGTTAGATGGAATTCACTCACTGTTAGGAGAGAAGTGGGCTTATGACCCTCAAAGTGTCATTTCTAGTAGAAGAATTGATAATGGATATTCAGCCTTCATTCATGAGCATACCAAATCTAGAAAAAATGGCAAGTAAAGGTGTTGTGAGTTCAGTAAGTTCAAATGTTCAGAATCCTGTTATATCAGAAAAATCATATAAAATAGTTAAAGAGGCAGTTGTTGATTCAGAGGACAAGGAATAGAGAGCTGAAAAGAGAGAAAAGTTCAATGAAGAATATGCAGATACTCAAACTAGTTTTTCATTATAGTTGGGAGATGAAAAAAATGTCACTGCTTCACCCAGGAAGCATGAGAGCACTCAGGATCAAGTGCCTCTAATTAAACAAATGTTTGCTCAGATTGCATAGAGAAATCAGAATATGAAGGCAAGTATGGAAGCTCAAGTTGAATACCAGATAGCTCCAGACCAAACAAGACTTCTAACTGAAATGGATCTTGAAAAATATAAATTCAAATTTTCCCTTTCACATCTTTCTGATATGTCAATTGGTTCTTCTAACAATTTCAATACTATAAACTTGATTGTAGATGTGAAGAAAATACCATTGCTGGATAAAGTGAATCTACACATGCAAACAGGTCAGCTGATTGTGAATGACCTAACAAAAACTAATGCAATGGAAATGAAGGCAGATAATATGCTTGGAAAAGTGATAAAGCAGTTGAAGTTAGAAAAATTCAATTCCAAGGCTTTGACAATCCAGAATGAAGAGCTCAAGAAGATCATAGTAAAGATTGGAGAATATCCCAATGACAAGTCAGTTGTGCAGAAGCTTCTGCAAAGTGATGAATAAAAAATATCTGTGCTAAAGAAAAAATTGAAATTGCCTAGAGGAGAACATTCCATGGCAGCAGAGGTGGAAAATGAGAAAGAAAAACTTCTTCAGCAGCTCATGAAAAAGGAAGAAGAAGTCACTAAATTAAAGAAAATTGCACTGTCATTACAGAACCATATTGAATCTCATACTTTCACTTTTGTTTTTCCATTAGGTAGTGAAGATCCATCAACACAAATATCTCAATTAGCCACTGAATTGAAGATGGCAGAAATAGATCGGAAAAAGGCACAATCTGATTTGGAAACAACAACAAAGTTTATAAAAGCTACTGAGAAAGAAGTCAATAAATACAAAATGGAATGCCAAACTGCTAATGTTGAGATTAAAAATCTCAAAGAAAAATTGAAGGGAAATATATCCTTAACACAAGCTAAGGATATCATCTGGAATGATATTATTGAAGGAATGAAAACAATATGGGATTTTCTTACTGTTATTGCAAAAGAAAAAAGCATTACCAGGGAATTTGAAGAGCAAGTCATGACAGACAAACAAAAGACAATAAATAGGGCTATTTGGGCAAGGAAGTTCATTAATTTCATTGATTCTAAAACAGATCAGGAATTGGAAGAAAATGAAATTAAAGACAAAATTTTATATGCAGTAGAAATTAACAAAATGATTGTAAAAAATTATTGTAGGAAGTCTACAAAAAAGAAGTTGATTGAGTTAAAGGAAGCAGTGAGTCAATTTGTTAAATTATTTGATAAAATAGCAAGAGCAGGTTTGGCATCATGTTGGGGGCTTGGAGCTGGTCTTATGTCATGGAATTCTTATGAGCCCTTGATAGTTTTGGCAAAAAGTAAGGTAGACAACACTCATGAGAAAACTCAGGTTCTTAAAGGAGAAACAGTGATCAATTTCCTTCAGAGACATTTTCAACTACTGTGGTTAGTGAAAAATATATTTTCGGAAAGACCATCTTTCAAAAGAATCACTGCTTTCATATTGGAGTTGCACAAGCTAGTTCATTCACCAAAGACAAACAACAAAATATGGAAGAAGTGTAGAGCCTGGATGACAGAGTTACCAAAGGATCCCTTGACTGCAAAGAAGGATAAATCAACCAGCCAAGGAAATGTAGCAGCATCATCATCAATCCATATTCAGCATATAGATTAGGATTTTAATTTCATGTTATTTCCTCTTTTAAAGAGATAATGTAATTATAATAAGGCTTTTTTGAAGAAATGTAAGAGATAGTCTACAACATCCTAAGTAGTTAAAGTAGTTAAGATCAGTTACAGTAGTTACAAACTACTTTCTATTGTATTTAATGAGATAGAGAAGAAAGAGAATGGTTCCGAGTTTTGGACCTTCAGATTGCAATTTTTGTACTCATATTTCAAATGATTAATGAATGAAAAGAAATTTTTTGGTATTTGTTGATATTGATGTGTCTTCTAGTTTACATTGTGTACTTTGCATCTTTGAATAAAATGAAGTAATGAAGCTACAAGTCTCTTTTTACTTGTGTAAATAAGAGTTAAAATCCTTAATAGTCGCTCCTTCATTTTAACTGTTTCTTTCCTTATAATTCTTCTGAAATTTGAGATGATATATTATGTACAACAACATATCAATTTGGGCTTCTTTCTTACATATTCTTCTGATCATTCCATTCTATATCAACAGATAATAGCATTATGGAACATTTATTATATTTGATCTTTGAGGGTTTAATGATAAATATTTGAAGGTGATTAAACAAAGACCAACATTTCTGTGACATAACTATATAAATGTCTTAAGCACAGATTCCTTATCACAGCTAAGGGATTGTCTCTTAAGGTACAACATTTTTTGGCGCCATTACCGGGGACGAAGAAGCGAAGTTTTTCCCTGGGTTTTGTTCATATTTCCTCTGGTTGTTCAGAGAGGAGGAAATATTAAAGATGTGTTTTCATTTCATAATTCTGGCTTATAAGAGGCCACATACAAGGTCGGATACCTGTCAGCAGAAAGCCCCCATTCTTTCAAATCCTAAAAAGCTAGTTTCTAGAAAAGGGTAGAAATCAAGAACGTTTTCTACGCCTGATGCTACACTGCCTGCACCAGGCAGCAGTTCCCATACCCATTCATCCAAGGATATTTCCCGAAAACTCATTTTCTCAGAACAAGAATTCTTGTCCCCACATATTCATTTCCAAGAACCAAAGTTAGAAGAACAATCTTTTGAATTTGTTTCATTCACATTTACATAATATCGGCCTAATATAGTTTCCAATTCTTCTTCTATTGTTCATCAACCCCATCCAATATCAGTTGTTTCACCTCATCCATCCACATTTACAACTGGTATACAAACCCCACCTACTCAAGGAGTAGTTAATCAAGGCATAAACATGGCAACCCATGTTCCTGCTTTCTTTATGAATAGATATGCACCATTAAATCTTCCACAACCAATGAATGCAATGCCTTAGGAATACCTTAAATTTCTTCCTAGATTTACTGGTGAAGATGAAATAACTGCAAAACAACACTTGCCTTTGTTTTGCACCTTTGCTGAAAATTTAAATGTTGAACATCTTGATGTAGTAATGAGACTTTTTGTACAGTCTCTAAATGGAGAGGCAAGAAAATGGTTTAAAGGATTACCAAATGGATCAATTAATAATTGGGAAGAATTAGAAAGACAATTCATCCAAATATGGGGTGAAAAGAGAGATCATGGTTATTCATTGACAGAGTTTAATGCTATTAAGAAAAAGTCTAATGAAAGCATGAATGACTTCATTAAAATATTTAACAAATTGTATAATAGTTTTCTCACAGAAATGAAATCGCCTCCTATTGGATCAAGATTTGTTTTTGTTGGAGCATTTGTATCAGATTTTAGTTTCACTTTGCGAGAGAGAAGGTCTGCTACTCTTGAACAAATCCAAACTGATGTTTTGGAGATTGAAGTAAATATGACTGCTATAGGTAAAGCACAAGAAAAGCAGTCAGTTCAAGATAAAGGTAAATCCAAGGAAGAGTCATCACAGGATCAAAGGATTGATGACATGAATAAGGTAATCAAAAATTTGTCAAACAAATTAGTGAAGATGGAATTGGATAATAAGAAACCTGCACAGCAAAATAGAGGGGTTTTTAATCCCCAATTCGAAAAGCAGCCCTTGAAGATTTTGCAGAGGGAAAGAAGAGATCAGGACCAAGTTCAAGCACCCTTATAGAAAGAAGCAGCACCTTCACATTCTGTTGATGATGATCAGAAAGAGGTTGAAGATAAAATCTTTGATTTTTATATGGAGGATGATGAAGAAGAAGAGAAATGTGAAGAAGAATGTACAGAGTTTGATGTATCATTTGACCAGGAAGAAATGGATGATTATTGTAAGAAATTCACTGATTTTATGCAAGAAAAATTGCATAAGAAATATGACTTGAGATCAAAAAAGAGATTGAGAACTCGGGATGATGAGGAAAAAGAACCAGAGCAAGTTCCTTCTACAATGGCGAATCCACTACCAAAGAACTCAGTAAAATAATTAGACAAGGGAAAACAACCCATGAATCCAGTAAAAGAAAATGAGAACCAACAAACTGAGGCTTCCCAAAGTAAGTCTAATGATTATAATATTTTGGAGAAGATTGTTACTGTACCTGAGCAACATGCTAATCCTAACAAAAATCAAGAAGAACTTGAGAAGACTGTTAAACAAAATCAAACTTTCAGTTTGTCCAAAGAGTTAGAAAAAGTTAAAATTCAAGTACCCTTGCTTGAGTTATCTAAGACACCGAGATATAAGAAGGAAATTGCAGAGCTTAGTAATCTCTCACATTCTGATGAAGTTGGTGATATTTTCAATTTGCAAGAAGAAAAACCAGTGGTTACCTTTGTTCCACATGTTGAAGAGGTAGATTCCTTTGTTCCTCCTTTTTATATATCAGTGCTTCTACATGATTTCATTCTGCATAATTGTATGTTAGATTCTGGTGCATCACATAATCTGATGCCATTGTCTGTGATGAAAAAATTAAATTTACAAATCACTAAGCCCTATAGAGACCTTTATTCATTTGATTCAGAAAGGGTGAAATGTGTTTGGCTTATCAAATACATGGTGGTATCCCTGGCTCAAATTCCAGCCAAGAGTATTATGATGGATGTAGTAGTTGCAGATATCACATCTAGATTTGATATGCTGTTATCCAGATCTTGGGGAGAAAAGCTTGGAGGTGTCTTAAAATTGGACTTCACTTATGCAATCATTCCAGACTTCAATGGGGAAGAAAGAAGGTTATATAGAGAAACCAGATTTTTTAAGACTACCATAAAGTAGAATGCAGGAAATTCCCCAATCTATGGCAAAGAGAAGGATGATCTCTCTTGTTTTATGTTGCATGAAGATGCATAATTTGCTAAATACTCACAAAAGAAACTCTCTTCGATAAGTGTACATAAGGAGCTGAATTCAAATAAAATTTGGAAGTGTTATTTTGATGGTGCCTACTCAAGGATGGCACGCGCGCTGGGTTTTTATTCATATCTCCAGAAGGTAATATTTTACCTTTTTATTTTGAGCTTGAATTTGAATCAACCAATAATGTAGCTAAGTGTGAAGCATTTATTTTGAGTCTTCAAACTACTAAACAAATGGGAATTCAATGTATTTCCATTTTTGGTGATTCCGAGTTAATTATAAGACAAATTAAGAATTCATGTCAAGCTAAGCATCCCAGATTGAGATCTTATAGAAATGAAGTGTGGGACCTTATTGAAAATTATTTTGAAGCCTTGAATCTTCAGTTTATTCCAAGATAAGAAAACAGAATGGAAGATTCACTGGCAGTTGCAGCCAGTACATTTAAGCCACCAATTAAACCAAGACTGAGATATGAGATTGAGTTGAGACATAGGCCTTCAATTCTTGATAATGTAAAGCATTGGAAGGTTTTTGAGGATGATGAGCAGATCAAGCATTTCCTAACAATGATTGGAAATTTTGAATACAGTGAAATAGATCAAGAAAGTGAACAAGCTTATCAGAATGATGTACTCAAAAACCTGAAACAGTCAATAGGTGATCAAAAGATAATTCAGTTGAAGGATAATACATTGCCCAGAGGTCTGGTTCCTCTTGAAAGATTGTTTGATGCTAATGATGTAGCAGTGAACCAAAATAAAGTATCTCAGGAGGGAGAAATGGAGGACTGTAATTTAGGAACTCAGCAGGATCCTAAAATGGTTAAGGGTTCCTAAGGACTATAAAGAAAGGTATGTTGATCTTTTCAAGAAGTATGTGGATGTGTTTGCATGGTCATATGAAGATTTAGAGACATATGATTTAGATATTATTCAGCATAAAATACCACTGAAAGATGGGGTTAAGGCTCATAGGCAAAAGCTTAGGCAAATTAATCCATTGTTACTGGCCCCAATTGAGAAAGAAGTGAAAAAGATGTTGCAAGAAAAAATTATAGTCCCACTTAGATACTCATACTGGGTTTCTAATTTGGTTCCTGTCAGAAAGAAGAATCGAGAGATAATATTATGTGTTGATTTCAGGAACTTGGTTCATTCTCTGATGAAGATGGTTTGATGAATTGGTTGTTGGAGGTGTTTAGGATGCATCAGCTTAGGGGGAGCACCTATCTTGCTGAAAAGGATGCATTGTTGGCATTCTGATTGGTTTCTAATATATGATCTCTTTCTTGAGATCTTTTGGTCCTGTTAATGACATATCATTTCTGTAATTTGATAAAAAGGGGATGTTGACACTCATTATGTAAATTGTTCTATTCAGTCATGTAAGGAATTGTTCTATTTTGTAAACCCACTTGGTTGGGTAGTTGAGTCAAATTTGTAATTCCACTTGATTGGATCATTGATGTAAGTATGAGTCCTTGGTGATAGGAAAGGTCATACTTGGTTGAGTTATAGAGTCATGTACTTCATTGAAAATATCTGAAGATTCAACATGCACTCAGGGGGAGCATGGTCAAAATAATGCCCTTTGCTCTTGATGTCAAAGGGGGAGAGGATTCTGGGTTTTTGAAATGTTTGAATAATGGTTATGTTTAATGTATCTATCTTTTGTTGTGATCAAACACCATCATGGTTGCCATCAAGTCCAAAGGGGGAGACTATTGGAAATATGATTCCTATCTCTTAATATGTTTTCCTTGATGGAAACTCTCTAGTGAAAGATGGAGTATATGTCTTCAGTAGAAGCTCAGGAGTCCATCATAAGAAATGTGTAATGTCCAGCAGAATATTTGGTAATATTCCTATTGAATATTCTATACGCTGGTTTGTTTAGGCCAAGTCATGTATACACGCGGATAAGAACGATCCAAGTCGCGTATGCCTTTTGCGCTCCAAAAAGATAATACCAGGGGGCATTACCATGGTATTAGCCCATAGGATTGAGCGCCATGTCATCTATTTGATTTCGTCCAAGAATACCATCAGCAGCTGTGTGGTTTTGACTCATGGTATTGGTAAAGGCTAAATATATATAAGGAGAAGAAGATCATAGTGCAAAGGTGTGCAAGTGTAAGGGCTCTCAATAAATACTTCTCTCTGAAGTATATCTGCATAGGATGAACTCTGTTTTATTGAAAAATCTGAATCTATGATGCACCCTTGGATAGATTGATGGATTAGGACCTCTAGACCTGAAATGACTATGTTCTTGCATGATCCATTGAAGAGATGATTAGATCTTAGACGATTTGGCGCATGTTTGCTGAAGTGGAGTGAAGAAATATGGGTAAGCTCTATATATCTGAAACATTCTGCAAAATTAATATTTACAGATCTATACACTAGTTCGTCTCAGTAAAAGCATGTACATACGCGGCTTTGTTTCAGAAAAGGCGTGTATGGAAGTTAAGGTTTTCTTAAGCTTATTGCAGAGGTTTTCTGTTATTGTTTCTATTTTTCTACTGTTTTTCAATGAATTCTTCATGTAGATCAGGGTTGCTTGATTTTTGTATATGCTGCTAAGTTGATTAAATCTAATCAATGAGTAAGTAGATATGTGTTATGATGATTGACTGATCAAGGGTTCTGAAACTCTGAAAAGATATCTGACTAAAAGCCTCAGATCTGGATCTGAGACTGATCATATTCTGAAAAACAATATTCATAGATCTATACGCAGGTTGATGTTAAGGAAAGTACGTATACACACGGGTTCAGTGAAGCAAAGTAGCGTATGCTTTTTGAGATAATGAATGTTCAGGGTTGAATTTGATTCTGCATACTGATTCTGAAATCTGGTTATTACAGTGTTTTGATTACAGTGATATCAAAGTTCGGTTTGATGTATTGGGTGAAGTTTATTATTGTTGATCTTTATGAAGGGTTTTGTTGAAGCTATGTGATCCAGTATGAAAATTGATGAAACATGGTCTGTAGTGATTATGAGGGTTGAAGCCTTCAGTGTGGAAGTAGAAGCTTCCTGCCAGTAGAAACGGGTGTTCTGATCAGGGGGTTGAAGCTCCCTTCTAGTAGTGGCTGGTAAACAAGATCAAGGGGTTGTAGCTCCCTTCCAGTTGCAGCTGGAAAATGAGAGAAGGTTGCAGCCTTCTGCAGGTAGATGCCTGCGTACTGATATGAGTCTGCATTAGGACAATATTGTAAGTAGTTTTCCATATAATAAATATTGAAGATAGAGACAAAAACAACGATGGTTTCTCCCAAATTGAGTTTCCACCTTAAATCTTGGTGTTCATGTGTGTTTCTCTTGTGTGACGATTTATTCTATTATTACTATGCATATTTACTTCTTAACTAATAGATGCATAACCGATAAGCTAAGTTAAAGATTGTTTCTAAACGTTTTTTTAATTATATCAGTATACGCAAGTTTCTTTTGGTATATGCACGTGTATACGCAAGTTGGGTTCATCAAAGCCGCGTATGGAATTCAGTGAAGAAAAAGTTAAAATTTTCATTAAGCTCTAAATACTAGTTCTAGCCCCCTCCCTCTCAATATTTTTCCCAACACCTATCCATCTCCAGACGTAATATTTACTTCAAATTTTATTTATATTTTCATTATCTAATTGAATTTTTTCTTTTTATCCATGTCAATCGGCTAAATAAAATTAATGTATAAAAATTTGCAAGTTCATGCAGATTCATAATCGAGTTCATATGCACAAAGTATTCAAGCATCTCCAAAACTTTGGAAGATATTATCAGGAGCAGCATACTGCAAGGCGCATTTAGTAGATGAAAATGGACAACCTCTTCACCTTGCCAATTGTAACATTGCATCTTCTAGCCACAATCCTGGGACAATGATGGTAATAATAATTTTTTGGTATATTAATGTAATCATTTCAACGTCAAACCAATTAATCATGCATTGTCGACATGCTTGCTAATTGATATCATCGATTTTTTACTAATCATGTTCAAATATATTTTTTGAAATTATTAGGATTCTAGTGATGATGAGCGACCTACCTACCATCTTCCGTTGCACCCCACGACAATTTCAAATCGAGAGAAGGATGAATTAAGAGAAAAAATTGGAGAGGAACGATACCAACAATGGTTGAATCAACCACCTATTAAATTCCCACTACGTCCAGATTCACCAAGTAGGAATGACTACAAAAATAGTAGTTCTTCACAAGCTAGAAATGGAGGCAACCAAATAGAGGTTGGTATGGATGATTACTTAAGGGATACGACTGCCATGGAGACAATGTTGTTAGATGCATTCCAGAATGATGATCAACTAGGGGATGATTCTCATATCGCTGATACCTTTTCAAAAGCCTTAAATTTCCTTCCACCACCCCTCTCTTTGGACCTGGCAGTCAATCAAATTCTACCCATTTGAGGACAACAATGTTACTGTATAGCTTGAAAGAAAAATTTTGCTTGTCGAATGCATGTTTCTCGGAAATTTTGAGGTAATTGACCATTAAGTCCTCCCTTATATTTTGAGAAATATAATCACACAATGAACATTACAAATGGTCAATTTTATGAATGTTAATAATTATATCAGCATTAATGTACATATAATATTTTCCATGACCAACTATAGGTTATTCAAAGATAAGTTTCTTCTGTGTGATAATGTCTTGCCCGGTAGCTGCGAAGAGGCAAAGAAATTGTTGAAAATGTTGTGTTGAGTACATATCATATCATGCATGTACAAATTATTGTATTTTATATAAAGGAGAATATGTAGACAAAGAGATATGTCTGAAATGTGCATGAAAGATATGATAAAACAAAAAAGAAGGGTAAATCACGTGGTCCTCCTTTTAAGATATTGAGGCACATGCCTATAATCCCAAGGATTCAAAGGATTTTTTTTTGCAAAGAATTAGCTATGTTGCAGGGATGGCATGCCTCACACAGAAGTGAGTTGGGAGTTATGAAAATCCCAATAGATTCAATAGCCATGAAGCATATAAAAGATACATGGCCTGAAAAATTCAAGGATGAAGTACAAAGTCTACGACTCAACATAGCCATGGATGGCGTCAACCCATATTCCCACCAGAACACCAACTATTTTGTTTGGCTTGTAGTAGTGATCAATAATAGTATCCCCTCATGGTTGTCCATGAATAATGAACATATTATGTTGGCTCTCATAGTCCCTGGTAGAAAACAAGTGCAAAATATGGATGTCTACTTACAACCACTGGTAAATGAATTGAAGGAATTATGGGATGGGATAAATGTATACGATGTATCAAGACCCATCACAGTAGAGAAGAGTTTTACATTATATGGAATATGTGCTTACACGACACATTATTATACGAGCTTAAGAGTTTTCTCTAGTAAATTACATGTTTATTGATTTGTTTATATACGTAACAATATTATTTTGCATATTAGTTATTTAATTCATTGTAATTGTTCTGATATTCATGGTATTCTTTAATGTTCCATGCATATATATTGTATATAATAATTTCACAGGTCTTGTAACAAAAGGGTATTTTGGATGTAAATGTTGTAGACCTTCTCTGAAAAATATATGGTCCAATGACCTATGAAAGCAAGTTTATGACTGATCCAGGGCATTCCTCCCAGAAGAACACCCTTAAAAAATAGCAGTATCTTCTTTCAATGGTAAACAAGAGAGGACCCAAAGGCCTCCAATAACGACACCGACTGAATGGCTTACCGAATATGAGAGAGAGAAGGAGAATGAGTCCATAGAAATGTTCCATTCAAATGGGGAGCCTATGTTTGATGATCCAGAATTCTTCGACACCTATGTTGAGAAATTTTCCATTGGGATGAAAAGAAAATCTATATTTTATAACCTCCCATATTGGGAGCATCTTAAGATTACCCACTTATTAGATACCATGCATATATTTAAAAATGTTTCATCTTCTTTATGGAGGCACATATCATCGAAACAAAGTGACACAATGGTTGTTAGGAAAGATATTATTACTTCAAAAACTAAAGAGAAACATTGGCCAAGACGATTAGAAAGTACAGGATCAAAGACATGTGCTGGTCCCTCTAATTGGTATTTCAAAGAAGGTGATGTCCCATGGATTTTTAAAAAATATGATCTTTCTTTGGAAAAGGAAGTTATAATGGGTGTGAGGGTGCCATCTTCATACGGGCCTTCACTACGAAGCTCCTTCATCATGGATGACCATTTGTCAGGGTTGAAATCACATGAACATTTGAATCTTCTAAGAGTGTGTATAATGTCAAAAGCATTATTTTATTATTTTTTATATTAATCAATTTTATCCCATGCAGGGATCATAAAACATAACTAATTTTGTATATTATTGCATGTGTTTATAACTTTGCAGTGTCATTATCCTTTGTTCATGCATGGATGTGTGAAACATAAATTCCCCCAAGACCTATGACATGCCATATCTAAATTATCTACATTTGTATGTTGGATCACGTAAAAGGAGATTCATGTGGCTAGCATTCCACAATGGCGTCAAGAGATAGTTGAGATTATTTGTATGTTTGAGAAGGAATTGTCGACGAGTTTCATGGACTTGTTGGTTCATCTTCTAATCCACCTAGTAGATGAGGTTGAATTAGTTGGGGTGGTTTCTTGTCGTTGGATGTTCTTCTTAGAGAGGTACATGAAGAAATTGGAAGGTTTTGTTCGACAAAGGGAAAACCCGAGGGTTCTATGGAATAGGGGTACATATCGTATGAGTCTTTCTATTATGTAGTGATTACATTAAGAAGATCGACAACAGACCAAGTGCGGTGATTTGGGACAATGAAAGCAATGAAGAAAAAAGAGAAGGGGAGCTTCTCCAAACGAATGGAAAAAGGCGCTTGATAAAGAGTAAGTGACTTATCATTTTTCAAATTTACACAAAGAAAATATTCATGTTTAACTTTGATATAATGTATATTTTGATCTCATATGTACTATATGTTGGTCTAATTTCATCTGTGAATGTAAAAATTGAAGCAATCAATAAATTCGTTCTTTACAATTCCGAAGTGACATAACTGTGGGTCGCATTGTACGAACAAAAGAGGATGAAATGGGATAGCGATAGGAAAGAATTCAGACGGTTGAATGGTAGAAGTGTGCCTTATCTGGATCATTTAAAAGAAAATATTCCAATTAGATGCCCCAATAGTTGGGTTGCTAACCAAGTCAGAGAGAAATATAGTGCAACCAGTCGTTACCTGTGTGCTGAAGAGGATACGTAGGGATTGGGTGCACCCAGTCAGTAATAATCTATTTATGTACATTTTAAACTCAATAATGCACCTTTGAAATGTAATTACATTTATATTTCATATTTTAATACTTGGGTAATTATAAGACATGTGACACTATGATTTTTTTAATTTTTTTATAGGTCAATTTGTTCCCATCTATGTGGGCATATGGACACCATTTTCGCACAGAAAATGTCGATGATGGACACATGACACAAGACTATGGAGTGGAAGTCGAGTTCGATCAATCCAATTGAGCTAGCCACTGTGATCAAAACATAGTACGAGGGACATTATGTTACATGGGAAAGATACAAGAGATCATTGAAGTGGATTTATCTTCTTTCCAATGTGTTATTTGTAGGTGCAAGTGGTGGGACACATTTGATCAGAATAATGTAAAGGAATATCATGATAGTAGGTGGATATGTATCAACTCTAGAAAGATGTGGGATGAAGCTAAGGAGCCCTATGTTTTCCCTAAACATTGCAGCCAGGTGTTTTTGTAACTAGATGTGTTGGATAGGGATTGGTGGTTCGTATTGAGACATGACCCTAGATCAAAACATATTTTTGAGAACAATAGTGTTATCATGCCAAGCGAGTTGGAAGATAATGAGGGTGATCATGAGAACCGAGAGTGATATGGTACATGTGTTATTTCATCATTTATACTTTTTAAGATGAGTTTTTATAAAGAAGATGACTTAATTACCTTATAAATAAGACTCTCTTTTTTCGAAACATTATAATATGTATTTTTAATTAATTGGTTTTCATTGTGTTAATGTTAAAATCATTTCACTTGATAATTTGCAATTATGTTGATCTCAAAAACAATGACATACTTTATAAATTTGTTTTTTTTATAATGTCAATTCCTAAAATTGGTATGTAAGATCATAATAAAATAATGATAATTCTAAACATGAATTTATTTGCATTATTTTCTAAAATTTATTATGTTATAAAAATTCATATTATTCTAGATTTATTATTTTACAATCATTTATATTCATATAAAATTACAAATTTACAATTATGGTAATTTAACAATATTCACCATATACATTTTACTTACGATTCAAAATTGATATTTAATTTACACGTTTACAAATTTACAAATTTACAAATTTTAATAAATTTTAATGATGACAATACATACAATAACAATTACAATTTTACAAATATTTTACTTACAATTACAATTAAAATTAAAATTACAATTACAATTTTACAGTTTTACATACAATTACAATTACAGTTACAATTTTACAATTTCACATACAATTACAATTAAAATTACTATTACAATTACAATTACAATTTTACAATTTTACAATGTTACATACAATTACAATTACAATCACGATGCATACAATTACGTACAATTACAATTACAATTTTACAATTTTACATACAATTAAAATTTAAAATTTCAATTTCAATTACAGTTACAACATAATATTTAATAAATATCATGATTTAATATTAAAAATAAACATCACGATCATGATAACCATCGTACAAAACTCATATTCGACTAAAATACACATTCAAATTCGCTAACATCATCTAATCATCGTGATCATGATCATCTAACGAAACACAATCATTGTATAACATCATCACAACACAAACATCAAATATACATCTCATGTCAAATAACTGCTATCACATACACATCTATCTGCAAGCACATTAAATGAACATATCTAACATGACCTAACAATATACACATCATGATGAACACCAACATGTAAATTAAGTACATCAACATGAACATAAAATACATGGACCATATATATATATATAATGTCAAAAATATACAACTCTAATATAACATCATATAAATGTCAAATATTTGGTGGTACATCAATACTAGTACTAGTCGAGGCTTCTTAGTCGATGGTGCAACTTCATGCTCAGATAGACGACGTGCTTGCTCCGAAGGTGCCCGATGAATAGTCAATGGTGCATTCTATTGAGGAACTTCCTGTTGATGACTCGTCGATGGAGAAGCATGCTCAGTGGATGGTGCAACCTATGATGATGGACTTGCCTCCTCAGATGGACCCGCCTGCTCAGGATCAGGTGTCTGCTTAGGACTAGGTGTCTACTGGATGGTGCATACTGCTTAGATGATGCCCATTGATCAAGACTGGATGCTTGCTGCTCATCATGATCTTCGTCGTGAGGTGGAGGAGGAGGAGTTGGAGTACTAGAATGATGATCACTACCCTCATGATCATGATCATCAAATGAGGCGATGCTCTGTCATGCATCTCCACGACGCCTACCCCTCCTATCCCACACCAATGCTCTAGAAGCTCCAATGATATGAAGCATGAGGATCAACATATCACTGGGCATGCCTCTCCAAATATTTTTGAGCCTATGATCAACCTTAATCTCTCTGATCGTGGGCGGACTCCCTCATCAACTAGCAATAGACAGGGTTGGTCGCCCAACTCCATCCTAAATCGAGTGTTCAGCCTACGCCTCACCCTCGCGGGTATCTCCACTCGATCAGGATCAGGTCTGTCACCCTGATCCTCCATCTTTGCCATCTCCTCATAAACATATACACATGGATCATTCGGTGGGTGTGGAATCTCATCCCCAACACAAAATATATAGTACACAACAATAATTAGACATTTTCATTAAACAATTTAATAAAACAAGTTAAAGAAAGTGTTATAAGAAATTTGATAATTCTAATTAATTAATGAAGACAATAAAATGAAACTAGATTAATTTAAAGAAAACATTAATATTACCTCTCGCATCCAGCAACTCATCCTGTGTGAAGAGGATGTTGTTACACCCTCACCAATCCCAACTGGCATACGGACATGGCACCAGAATGAAGGAGTTATCATCAACATTGGATAGCAAATTCAGTGCATCAAGAGATATCCTGGCGGGAAAGTCAGACTAGCCCCTCTTGGGCATCATCGAGCCCCACATCTGCATCCGTACATGCACCATTGGCCTATGAGGTTGCCAAACAAAAGTAGGCCTCATCTCTAGAAACCTCTCAAAAAATAAACAAAATAACTCTGAATAAAAAGGGAATGTCAACCTCCCACATGCCTGAGAATGACATATATCTAATGTTGTACAAACTTGTCGCAAAAAAATCGCATACCATCTCACAAGTCGTGGCACCTGTAATAAAGAATCAACATAAAATAAAATCGGGCAACTAATTCGTTTCCCATCACTGGTATAGTGTGCAATGGTCGTGAGTAGTAGTGAGAGGCACATCACCTCCTCTGCACCAAACGAAGCAATACATAACTAAACATCGGACACCTAAAAATCTGCAAGAGAAACTATATCGTCCCTAATGTATCTCTGGGAATACGCCAACTGGCTCCCTGCTGCATAGCCAACAGGGACATCTGGGAACTTGGGAAAATCCTTCCCTCTCCTATATAGCCCAGTAATAAAATATATGTCCTACTCAGTGGGTGCGTACCACTATCCAGGACTGACACTGAAAGCCTATCGGTGGGCATCTCGCCTGAAGATGAGTTGTCCCAATAACCCACTATGGCACTTTAAGGATGTAGCCTCCTCATAGAACTTGAGGAGGCCTACCTCCCTTAGGCGCAACTGGGTAGCTACCGTAATAGGGTGAGGGTACATAAGTCTCTCCCTCTCTCGTGCCTCCCACAAGTGAATCACATTATACTGGTCCTCCATTTGTTCTTGTTGTTCCCTTTGTTCTCTCCATTGGCGTCGCTGAATGATTCGTATATTAAACAAATTTTTTTTATTAAATGAGACACACACACACACACAAACATATATATCTATATATATATATATATATATATATATATATATATATATATATATATATATATATATATATATATATATATATATATATATATATATATATATATTTTTGAAAAAAAAAACAGTCGGTGCGCCCAAAAAAACAGTCACACACCAGTACCAGTGCATACTTTTTTATCATGCACCGCTCTCCATGTGCATGGAAATTATTCGCGCACTGAAAAACATAATTTTTTTTTTTTTTGGGTGCATTAGCGAAAATATCTGCCCCGGGGCAGATAGTTAGGTCAACGCACCACCCAACAATAATACATGGTCATCGGTGCGGTCCTGTAAACAACCGCACCGTTGACCATGTACTATTGTTGGGCAGGCGGTGTGCTGACCAAAAGATCCACCCCGAGGCAGATATTTTGGTCAACGCACCACCCAACAACATTACATGGTCAACGATGTAGTCCTGTAAATGACCACACTGTTGACTATGTAATGATATAAGTCGGGTAGTGCGCTGACCTAACTATCCGCCCCGGGGCGCATAGTTTGGTCCATGCACCGCCCTCCCGATACTGGTACATAGTCAACAGTGTGGTCGTTTAAATGATCGCACCACCACGAAATTTTTTAAAATAAGCACAGTGCACACTTTTTTGGTATCACACCGGAACCCTGTGCGGT
The DNA here is from genome assembly GCA_034641835.2 of Pinus albicaulis. Lineage (NCBI taxonomy): Eukaryota > Viridiplantae > Streptophyta > Pinopsida > Pinales > Pinaceae > Pinus > Pinus albicaulis. Next base: position 689,335,532 of record CM076584.1, on the reverse strand, counting down.
TTCTGTTAGCATCGTTCGCGGTGCAACTTATAAATTTACAGGTAGCATCGCGAACGATGTAAATCGAACGGCCTGAGCGCGTCGCACATGATTTTTTTTTTTTTAAACGGTAAATTTTAAGGTTTTTTAGAAATCTAATTCGCTAAAAAGCTTAGTTATTGAGAAACAAGTAAAATACATATACATTTGCGCATCGAGGAGGAATATTTGCTAAGGAATTAGAGAAACCAATTTTTCCCACTTTTCGAAAATTCGAACTCCATAAGGTGGGAAATGGACGAAAAAAGTGCGTGCAATGGGAGCACTAGTGGTAGGGCACCTCACACAAGACAAATTCACACGAGTTCTTGAGAGGTCTGGAGCACTGAAGAAGTAAAAATGTTGTTTTTACAGATGGTAATTTTTTTATTTAACCATGTTTCAGTGCGCGGGTTTTTGAGACACATTGGGCCTATTTGTGAATAGAGAACTGGTGCGTTATAGTAATTAGATGCACCAGGAAGGTTTGTACGGAGAGAAAGGTGTCTTGGTGTGCAAATTTTTAGTACGCACTGATGCATTGTGAGTAAAATGCACTGGTGCGGTTTATGATGAGAAACACACTCGACAAAAAACATTCGCTAAAACCTCCACCCGCCAACCTCTTCTAGAGACCTTCATTACAAACAGATATCTAGGATGTTTTTATAAGGGGTTCCTCAAAAACATCTACTAGAGGGTCTTTTCCTTGTAGTGACAAGAGTCATATGTCGAATATGAAAGGTCACATAGTCATATATGGACAAAAGAGTCTTTAGTAAAAATCTAAAAGTCATTGTAGAAGTCCAAAGTTCACATTAGAAGTCTAAGAGTCATGAGGGTAACTCAAGAGTCATAGAAGATATGAAAGGTCCTTCCTCTTGTTATAAAAGAAACCCCATAACTCAAGCTAAGGGATTTTTCAGTCATATACTTTGGAGAGCTAGCCCTGGCTTCTCTAGTTTAGCATAGGAGAGAAGATAATTATTTGGAGAAGCAAGAAGTGACACAATGTTCCACTATTGGAGCTAGTGGCTCATGATTCTAGCTGTGTATTTGGATCTTTCACATAACAATCAGAAGCTCACTGAGCCAAAACATCTTCATGCATGTACCATGAATATTGTAATACTATTCTTTAGATTTTTGTCGTATTATTTTTCTTGATATGTACTAAGGAAATTGAACTACTTCATTGGCTTTGGTACTTATCTAGTTAAATGTGTGTTGTATTTGCTTATTTTTCATTATGTTTATGTGAAATATTTCTCTAGATAACTAATGAATATTTCCTTTATCTCATGTGCCTCTCTTAGGATGGTACTATTACTTTCCTTATATAGACTCACTCTTTTTCCCTCTCGTGAAAGTCTTCTTTTACACATTGCAATTTGTGTTTTATAATGTCAAATTACTTTCTAATTTAAAAGGTTATGTGCATGTTATCTTATGTTATTCATTAGAGGTGAGGCAAACCTTTGAGTTATGGTGGTCAAGTTGATACTCCGAATGGCCCCCTACTCCAAATGGTGTGAGGTCTAATTGGGACTTCACTTCAGGGAGACCCCCTTGGTTGATGGATTTCCAGCATCGTTAACACAAGTAGTAATCGTTAACAATGCGTTAGAGTAAAATATTATTAAGAATTGGAATTATGTCTTGATTGCATGTCAATTCATCAAATAAATTCTTATATTTATGATCAGGAGATCAAATCTTATGCTAAAAAATGAAAGTGCTCGAAATAGTTTTGAACCTGAGCGACTAGAAAGGTCTCGTCGTTGCTATTCTGGTGCCGCAAATGGTTCGAAAAAATGATGTCATATGAGGAAGATATCGTGTTCTGCTCGTTTTCCCAAACAACAAAATTTTGGTGACTGGATGCCCAGTCATCATGCAGGTACAGTCAACAGAATATACTTGGAATATTCTATTTTTATTCGATAAACATAATTGTGCCATGTGACACATTGTGGGTTGTTGGATGTTGATGGTACGAAGTTGATCTAGACTGTTGGATGAGGTTTTCGATGGGTCAATGGATGAGTGACACGTGGCAAGCCCGCAAGCCTCCACGTGTCCTTAGAATGGTGGTATAAAATTTTTGTTGAGTCGACAGGGGTCGAACCTGCGACCTCATGTCCACCCGCAAGTCCGTTTACCAATCCACCTATACAATGTTTCTTAACCTATTACAATGTGAAATGGTATTTCAAATTTAACTGTTTTAGTGTTGAGGGCTTGGGATGCCAACCCCAAAGAGCTAGGCCCCCCTCACATGTGGCCCTAGCACCAGAACCATGCCCTTCATGTTAAACCGTAGCATCAAATTAAAAGGCTGGCGAGTTTGCAACGTCTGTTCACATGGCAGGTTTTCTATGTTTAAATGCGATAGTTTAAGGTTGGGGAACATCTCCACTCTAGGTTCCAACCTATCTAGTGGGTTTTGTAAAACAGTTGATCACACGTGGAGTGTAACTTTAAATGCGATGGATAAGGCTTCGAAACCTTAACTCCCAGTTCCAATTTAAATGGCGGAGTTTTAAAACGGTTATGCGGAGGTTACGGCGGGGGTGGCATGTGACCACCTCGCCACTCACATTTAATGCCGAGTTAAACTATCTGACATATTTGGAGCACGCCCCTAATTTTGGGGTTAAGCCATCAATCTATCTTCAGTTAACTACCTGTCTCCACATTTAGTGGAGCTTTTCTAGATGTCATTGGGAAAAATGCATTTGGAGGTCATTTTTCGACCAGTTTTGGTGAAACAAGAGTCTACCTAGACTAATTTGAGCATTATGGAGCCATTGGTCCAGAGAAAAAATCCATTAGAGGCCTGCAAACATATTTAATTTACAATTTTGAGCATAATGAAAAAGAGGGACATGCCATTAGGAGCTGGACTAGCAGATGTAGCCCAGGAGGGGTGAACTGCTTCATCATGCCTACTGTGTAAAACTTATGTGTGAATGTATTTCTCTATTATGCACTGTTTTTTAGTGTTTTTAAGGCTTATTTACATGCTTAAAGTTCACTAATTCATCTAATTTTCATGGTTAAAACTCTCATTCCTTAAGCAAACTTATGGAGACAATTTTTACATGTTTATTTAACTAAAAGGACACTTAGCACAGTAGAACTAATACACTCCTTTCAGATCAAGTTGGTATCATAGCTAGAGTTTTATCTCTGGTGTTTTTATGTGCAGGGATTTGTTAACTGTTTGCAAGGGTTTTCATGCTTACTAGGCTCAAGCTTAAGAGAGGAGAAGGAAAATTGGTGGAAGCAAGAGGTTCTCAAAGTGAGCCATAGCAAAGGAGGGCAAGATTGCCACAGTCTCCACCACCTAGTTCACCTCCAAGAGAAGCAGAATTAGCATCAAGCATGCCTCCAGGAGAAGAAGAAACCCATGAAGAGGTGGATCCCAAAGAGGAAGAAAGAGTGTTCAGGAAAGCATTCCTTGACATGACTGAAATGGTGAGAGTCCTTTATCAAGAAATGAATGAAAGACTAGAAGGAGAAGGATCCAAACTTCACAAGGAAGGTCAGGGATCATCAGGAGGTCACAATGATGAAGATAAATCCAAGAAGGGTAATGGAGGAAATGGAGACAGTGGAAAGCCACCATCATCACCCTCATCTTCATCTTCATCTTCATCATCCTCTACTTCATATTCAGTACATCATCCATATAAGTCAAAGAACACTAGTAAAAGTACTTTTCTAAAACTTGATGTTAAGTTTGAATTGCCAATGTTTGATGGTGTAGTTAATGTAGAAAAGCCATATAATTGGATTAGGCAATTGGAGGTCTATTTGAGAATCCAAAATTTTCATGATGATGACACCAAAATCCAACTAGCTTCATTGAGAATGGAAGGTGCAGAACTTGTTTGGTCGGAAGTCAAGACAAAGGAGGAGATCAAGAAATATGGTAACATTATTTTATCATGGACTAATTTCATTTCTACATTAAAACAACAGTTTTATCCATTAGCTCATATGCATAAATCCATAATGGACTGACAAAATTTTAAACAATTGAAAGGACAAAATGTACAAGTGTATACTCAAGAATTTAGAAGAAGAGCTCTTTTAATAGGATTAGATTTGCATAGCCAAGACACTTTGCTCAAGTATATAGGAGGGTTACATACCTACCTAAGACATACAATCCGCATGTTTAACCCTGCAAGCCTAGATGAAGTTTATGTTCAAGCTACACATTTAGAGGCAAGGGGAAAACAAAATTTAGATGGGAATGAGGAAAATGAGTTTAAAGGAAAATGGAAGAAAAAGAGAAATGAAAATACTAGAAAAGAGAAGGGAAAATTCTTTTACAAACATTGTTCTAAAACTAGCCATGATGAGGACCATTGTTGGAAACTTCATCTAGATTTGAAACCAGAAAGTTTGAAGGCCAAAGAGAAAGCCAAGGAGAAAGGCAAAATCGTTGCAATAGCTGAACAAGACCTAGGGTCGGATTCAGGAGATGAAACAAAAATCATAGCTATGGGACTAAAGAACATAAAGGGGAAAGAAATTGTAAATAAATCTAACTATCACATACAAGCTCCAAATGAAGAAAAGATAATTTAACTATTTCATGTGAGGGTCATTTCCAAACATACCAAGGTTGACACATTGTTTGACAGTGGGTCACAAGAAAATTTAATCTCTGAAGACTTGGTCAAGAAACTTAATCTTGAGACCATTCCACATCTGAAACTGTATCCACTTGGTTGGATTTGTAAGGATGAAAATTTACAGGTTTCAAAGAAGTGCATGTTGTGCTTTGCAATAATTGCACATTTCATTGACGTAGTTGAATTAGATGTTGTTCCACTTGATATAATAGGTATGGTGTTAGGCAGTCCTTACTTGTATGACAGGAAAGCAATATTTCATCGCTATGAGAACAAATACCATTTATTCAAAGATGGCAAGGAGTACATTATGAGAGCCCTTCGCAAAAAACTAGACACTTCTTTAGTTAATGCAGGGCAGATGAAGAGGCTCGTCAATGCAAGTCAAAAATTGACATTGATGATGATTAAACAAAGAGAAGTTTTACATAATCCTTTTCAAACAAATACTAGTGTATATAATGAGTTGTTTCAGTTTGAAGACAGGTTGTCTTTGAAATAAGATGACAAGCAGTTGCAATAGTCAACATTGGTGTTGAACGGTGCTAAAAACAATGTGTCTGTATAAGAAGTTGCAAAGGTCCAAGGGAGGACAAAGAAACTTGACAAAGAAGGCACAAAATTCAGAAATGTTCATTACTAGTTTCAGAAAGGCATGGTACAATGGCGAAGAAACTTGGTCAGGAATCGACACAAGTTCAAAGAAAATTCAGCAAAAAATCGCCACAAGGATAGAATGCAAGGTGAGAGTAATTTCAAGTTTCCTTTGATTATAGACCAATGTAGAAACAGGATGTTTACTACAAAGTTAAGTTTTTGTTCTGCAATTTCAGTAAATATGAAGCATGAAAATGTCAAAGTCAGCAATGGTTGGTCAACGAAATCAAGGAAAAAAAATTCGTTTCATGAAAAGCTCCAATTAATGAAATTAGGGAAATTTGGATAAATATTGGAGGAGTGGGGACACAGTTTCCTTATCTTCATGTTCAGTAGTCCAGAGAGCTTTTGGGGTCCAAAATCTTCCTAGTGGGGAGATGTGATAAGGAGATCAAATCTTATGCTCAAAAAAGAAAGTGCTCGAAACAATTCTGAACCTGAGTGGCCGAAAAGGTCTCGTCGTTACGATTTTGGCATCGCGAACGGTTCGAAAAACTGATGTCGTATGAGGAATATATCGTGTTTTGTTTGTTTTCCCAAACAAAAAAAATTTGGTGACTGGATGCCCAGTCAGCATGCAAGTACAGTGAGCAGAATATACTTGGAATATTACGTTTTTATTCAACCAACATAATTGTGCCACATGGCACATTGTGGGCCATTGGATGTTGATGGTATGAAGTTGATCTGGATCGTTGGATGAAGTTTTGGATGGGCCAATGGATGAGTGACACATGGCAAGCTCACAGGCCACCACGTGCCCTTAGAATGGTGGTGTAAAATTTATGTGGAGTCGACGGGGGTCGAACCCGCGACCTCCTGTCTACCCGCAAGTTCATTTACCAATCTGCCTATACAATGTTTCTTAACCTATTACAATGTGAAGTGGTATTTCAAGTTTAACTATTTCGGCATTGAGGGCTTTGGAGGCCAACCCCGAAGGGCCAGCCTCCCCTCGCATGTGGCCCTAGCACCAGAACCATGGCCTTCATGTTAAACCACAACATCAAATTAAATTGTTGGCGGGTTTACAACGTCTGTTCACATGGCAAGTTTTCTATGTTTAAATATGACGATTTAAGGTTGCGGAACATCGCCACTCCAGGTTCCAACATTTCTAGCGGGTTTTTTCAAACGGTTGATCACATGGGGAGTGTAACGTTAAATGTGATGGATAAGGTTTCAGAACCTTAAATCCTGGTTCCAATTTAAATGGCAGATTTTTAAAATGGTTATGCAGAGGTTATGGCGGGGGTGGCATGTGACCACCCCACCACTCACACTTAATGCCGAGTTAAATTGTCCGACATATTTGGAGCGCACCCCTAAGTTTGGGGTTAAGCCATTGGTGCTGAGAAAATAGCCATTAGAGGCCTGCAAACATATATAATTTATAATTTTGAGCATAATGACAAAGAGGGACATGCCATTGGGAGCTGGACCAGCAGATGTAACCCAGGAGGGGTGAACTGCTTCATCATGCCAACTGTGTAAAACTTATGTGTGAATTTTTTTCTCTATTATGCACTGTTGTTCGGTGTTTTTAAGGCTTATTTACATTCTTAAAGTTCACTAATTCATCTAATTTTCATGGTTAAAACTCTCATTCCTTAAGAAAACTTATGGAGACAATTTGTACATGTTTATTTAAGTGAAAGGACACTTAGCATAGCAGAACTAATACACTCCTTCCAGATCAGTTTACTAGGAAGGGACCTTTGGTTCATCGTAGGAATAAGCCTTAATTATTATTTTAATATGTTATTAAGCACTTGAACAATGTCTTGATTACATGTCGATTCGTCTAATAGACGTTGAGAAGATTTACATTTACTGGAAATGAAGCTTTTGTTAATCATAAAATTAAGTCTTAATTAATTTCTTTTATATCCAATAATTTGTGTCATGGGAGTTTGATTGAATCTACGTAACATTTCACCAAAACGTTGTCGACAAATGAGGTAATGTGTGGAAGAAGGGTGCGAAGGGGATCTGCACATCATTTCAATATGATATAATGGATACTCGTTGTGGATCCTTGTGCATCTTCTTGACATATTTACAAGTAGTAAGTGTTACTAATCACTTGAACAATGTGTTGATTATGTGTTGATTTACTGAATAAATTCCAAAAAGACTATTTTATAACATCGATAAATATGATCTTCTTAATATGTTTACAATAAGTATTTATTACACAATGCATCAAAGTAAATTTTATTAAGCATTTGAATGATGTAAATTCTTTGTGTGGAGTGAAGAGGTGTGGAGGAATCTTCTATTATGCTCCCTCTACACCTCCACACTCAATAATTATTTAAAATAACTATAACCATTAAACTTTAGAAAATTAATTAGTACAAGTAAAATGATATAACATCATTTTACTTGTGATTGCATTGTTTCTTCCTTGTGTCTCATAGGCAAACTATAGCACGAACTAACAAGAACCAAGAAACAAAAACCACTAACAAAATTCAATAGGCTTGTGTTCGTATAAGCTATGTTAATCACAGGGTTAAGGCTTAATTAATTTTTTAATATACACTAATCCACGCTATGTGGGAGTTGATATGTGTGGAGCTGTAGAAATCAAGGAACAAAGGGTTTGTTGCACATATTCCTTTTCCGCACATCCTTCCAATTCACTAGAATGGATATTGGTTAGGGAACCATGTATACCTTCTTGATGTGTTTACGACCATTAAGTACTATTAAGCACTCGAACGATTTCCTAATTATGCATTGATTCGTTAAATAAATGGAAAAGACTATTTTATAATATCGATAGATACAACCTTCTTGATTTTTTAACATGAAGTAATCACTGCATAATACTTTAGATTAAATGTTATTAAGCATTGGAACAATGTACTGATTTTGCATCGATTCACCAAATAAGTGCTTACATTTACCGAGAAGAGTCCTTTTGTTAGTTGTAGCTTTAAGCATTAATTATTTTTTCTATCCAATAATTCATGGCAATGAAGGTTATTTTAATTATAAAATTGAGTATTAACTAATTTTATTTTATTTTTTGATCCATTTCGTGGAAGGTTTATTAAATCTACAAAAAAAAATTCCAAAACATGTCCATCATACGAGGCAATGTGCGGAAAAAGTATGCAAAGGGAGGATGATTGAATCTATGTAACATTTCACCAAAATGTTTCCAACAAACGAGGCAATGTGCAAATGAAGTGTGTGAAGGGAGTTTGCACATCATTTCAATTTGCTATGACAGATACTAGCATCAAATATAGCATCAAAGACATGTGCATCTTCTTAGCTTATTTACAATTAGTAAATTTTATTAAGCACTTGAATGATGTGTTGATTATGTGTTGATTCCCCAAATGAATTCCAAAAAGACTATTTTAGAATATATTAACACGTTTACAACTATTAATCATTACACAATGTGTTAGAGTAGATGATATCAAGCACTCGAGCGATGGCTTGATTGCGCATCGATTTGATGAATAGATATTAATATTACAACTAAGACTTAATTAAATTTTTAATGCTAACTGTGGAGTCATCTACACTATGGTCAGTATCTGTCACTACAGGTGACTACCTCTTCGCAAATGTTTCCATCTCAACACATTTTTCCCATATATGGCTTCCCTGCAGACTTTTCATTTCTCGGATGTTATACTACTAAATACTTTCAACAGTTTGCACACTTCCTATTATCGTTACAGAGATTTCATGATATAATATTTAGTTAAATTATGATTAATGCTCTGATTGCAATGATTAACATTAATTTTACTGGTAATCCTTGATTCTACTAGTATATGGTGAGATGTTTTAGTTGTTGACATGTACAAATGATATGGATATCATGCTTCTATTTGGCCCTTGTAATAGTAACATGTGTTAATCAGATAAATACCAGAACTAATTCTTTGGTTAAGTGAAGGTTCGTCGTCTTAAGTGTCAAATTTCATCGATTAAGTGTGAAGGAAGCTTTCATTGTGCTTTTTGCGCCCTATGCATAACCTTAATCAATTAATTAACAGTAGAGGCAAGGAATATGTTGTGTTGCAACTATTAATCTTATTAATATTGTGCTCACTATAACTACTACTTTATATGTAGCACATGTTTTATGATTAGTGTGTATGGTTATGATTGAAGGAATAACTTATATTTGAATGTTAATGTTTAAAGTATATGGTTTGCATAAATGTAATGGTGTAAGTCAACTTTACATGTTAATGTTTTAATTTTATCATGATAGTATGTCAAGTTTAAATGTTTATATATAAAACTAAAGTTAGGACAAGAAAAAAAATCACATTCAATGATTTTATAAATCAATGGAGGGATGTTGTTGGAAATAGTTATTCATATAGGTCAACTAAATATCTAATCATGATATAATTGATATAGCACTATAACTTATTATATAATAAAAATACATATGAAAATAAATTAATTGAATACAATTTTTCTTTTTAAATAAATAAATATATAAACAAAATATTTGGAATTAAAACCACATGAAAAATATGAGGCTTTATAATTTTATCATCAATATTGAGACATTTTTCATTTAAGTGATATATTAGCATATTATTTTTTTAAGGCATTATAGTTTATGATGCCATTAGCAGAGATTTGAATCTGAACACTCCTAAGTAAGATAATAGTCATTCCACCCAACCACTCAAAATATCCCCAATTAACTTGACCTTGCATAGTAAAATATTTTATTTCTAACCCACATTTAATATTTTTATTATTAATAATATATTTTGAATTCTATATATCAATTGTATATTAAGGAATTAAATGAATTACACATCTCCCTTTTATAAATATTTCAATATATAACTTAAATAAAGTGCTTGAATTTCTCTCAATTGTGCTTATCCTCAGTGGTTGGGAGGAAGGAATGAAATCCTCCCCACTCAGGTTTAATTTTTGTAAGTAACATGATGGATACATATATTCTTCATATAGAATATGCAATGACTTAAAGTACAGCTAGTTCTACAGTTTGAGTGGGCCTAATGGTTAAGAACATGTGTTTCCTCCTAAGAGATTACAGGTTCAAAACCAGAAAGGGAGTTAAGTGTAAAATTAAGTTAAAAATATTTGGTGTGAAAAAACAAAAGCAATAACATTTCTATTTTTAACCATATGGTTTTGCTAATAATACTTTTATATAATATAATCGATTTAAAAAGCATAAAAGCTTTTTGTAATTTATCTTTGCGTATATATATTTAAATTTATTTAACTTTTAAACTGTAAATCCAGCTTATATTTATTTAAATAATTTTTTCAAAATACAATATTTCTTTAAATTTTACATTCTTGTAAAAAGTTAAAATAGATGTAAAATATTGTAAAGTTAATCTTAACAATTTTTTAGGTGAAGATTAAGTTTTATTGCAATGAGATAAACAATATTTGCTTTTGGCTTGTTGAATTTAAAACCCATATTTGGGTACGTTATGAGATTGAGTGATAAGGCAGTGACGTGGATGAGACGCTCATGACCGACAAACTAGAAGAGAAGGATACTTGAAAGGCACCATCTACAAGTATACATAAATCCTTGCTGGACATTACTGCATTGTTAATTTAAAATAAATAAATAAATAAATAGTACTATTGAAATATTTCGACAATACAATTTAATTTTCTTGGAAAGAAAGATAAGTTATTAATATTTTTTTCATGAGAACTGCAATTAAATATTTAAGAAAAATGAATATTTAAATTAAATGCTATTTATTGAGTGTCTAATTTTTTGTAATAAGGAATCAAACTTGTATTGGATTAATTTTGATTTTTAATACTTATTGTGTTTTTATATTGAGTAAGAAGAAAGAAAATATATAAACATTATTCATAAATCTAAGTAAATACATGCAGTTTTTACATATCAAATAAAGAGAAAAAAGTAATGTATAAATACTATTCATAAATAAGAAATAAATGCAAGCAGGAAAGTACTATTCATACAGACAGAGCAGACAATAAATGCAAGCAAGCTATGAGTATGTAGAAAGAAGATAGCAAAAGATACGATGGAAGATTAGTAGGAAAATTTGGAAATTGGAATTGTTTTTAGTAGCAAGAAGATACATCATAATAAAATCATTTGATCTCCACTGACCACTTATATCTGAATAGATCCATCTAAAGCACCCAGATCAAATTTCTTTTGTTGCAAATTTATTTTAGAGTGTAAAAAACAATGTGTAAATTTTTACTCTTTAGATTGTATTTTTGAATGTTATAAAGATTACATAACATGTGTGTTGAGCCATTTTATATTAATTCATCTTAAAATATTTTATTTATAACTTACATTGGATGTTTTATCTTTGTAAAATTATCCAAAATTTTTGTTTTTTGTTTTTTTGAGGACGTGACATACTTACACATGTCCCTCATACTACACTGTAAAATAAGTCTCTCCACTCAAAGATGTCATTTCAAAATATAAGTAATGCATGCATACATGAGCTTTATGACAATAAGATTCTATGATATGAAAATAATAATTTATTTTTTTCTAAATTATCATAATAGATAGAAAAATTATTCTTATATTATTATTTTTAATTGTGATAATAAATAATAATATGAAAAAAAAAAAAACTACAACAATAACAATTATGACATATTATGGAATGTTTTCTTGTTCTCCAATTGAAAAAATTTTAAACCATTTTCATTTCAAAATTTGTAGGTAATTTTTTATTTTAATCTTGATTTGCACATAATATATTTATGTAATGTTGACTAAGAGATCTAAACATGCTTTTATCTTCTATTTTTATTGCGGTTGTCATATGTCTATTTTGCCTATTTTTATTGGTCTTGTCCTATGTAAATTCAACCATTAACTTTACTCATAGCCATTGAGTACCCAAATCTGTATTACATAAACTCATGTAACCAAATCTGTAATGAAAATAAACTCATGAAAAACCACATGATACTTGAAAAAGAAAAGGCACACTGTTGAGAGGGAAAGACGCTCGCCTTGTAGTCAAAGAAAAGCAGGCCCATGTGTATGCAGAGAGTGCGACAGATGTTTTATCTCAGATGTGCACCCTTTCAAACTTTAGTGCATGAGTTTATAGCATCCCTCCATAAGGAAAAGATCACTCACAATCATGACTGTGGCAGCTTGTGTTTGGATCCATATGGTACATACCCAAAATATACCTCATACATGTGCATGACTTTATAGCATCCCTCCATAAGGAAAAAATCACTCACAATCAGGACTGTGGCAGCTTGTGTTTGGATCCATATGGTAATGGTAAAATGGTACATACCCAAAATATACCTTATACATGTGCATGAGTTTATAGCATCCCTCCATAAGGGAAAAATCACTCACAATCATGACTGTGGCAGCTTGTGTTTGGATCCATATGGTAATGGTAAAATGGTACATACCCAAAATATACCTCATACATGTGCATGACTTTATAGCATCCCTCCATAAGGAAAAAATCACTCACAATCATGACTGTGGCAGCTTGTGTTTGGATCCATATGGTAATGGTAAAATGGTACCCAAAATATATTTTGTGAGGAATATAACTCATCAGTTAAGATGACCACATGCAATCTTCAAGAAATGCATCGTAAAAGTGTTGTTCAGCATGCCATTGTCATTGGGAACAGAATGCAGGGATGGTCCCACGAGAACAACATAATTTAAGGGTCAAATTGAAATTGAAAGGTGTTGCCCAGAAAGTGGTGACATTATTTATTAATATTATTTGTACTTAGACCAAAAAGAAGTTAAGAAATTCTTGTCAGAATAACTGAGTGGAAAAATGTCAATTATTTTATTTATTTTTATTTTTCATATTTAATAATTTGAAATTATTGGTATTAGTTTATTGATTATAGAATAAAGGGTGATGAGGTGTATTGTTAAGTCACTATGTGATATGAAAGTTACTGGTTTGAAATTTAGTGGGTAAAAATTTAGTCATGTTAATAGTTGGGTGTAATTCTCAGGTGATTTTGACAATTATGACTCTCAAGTAATTTTGACAATTTAGATACCCTTGTGTTTGTGTCAAGCCAAAAGTTAAGCATATAGTCATCTCTCAACTTGACAAATAATAATAATAATAATAATAATTGAATGTATTGAGTTAGTTGATTGTAATTGCTCTAGACACTCTTCGGTTCAAATTTTGTAGTTGATCTAACAAAAAGTAATCCATTTAAATAGATCTGAATAATACAAATATTTTATAAATGTAATAGTTACTCATCTTTAAGATCTGTAAACCATATAAATAAAAATAAAATTAGATATATTCAATTATTTATATTTCAAAAAAATATAAAAAATATCAATTAATATAATATTTAAAAAGTTAATTACTTTAATTTTATTTTATTTTATTTTATTGAAAAAAAAAGTGAAGTAAATAATCTGTAATACTTAACCTTGTCTAATAAAAAATCTCAAGGAGTTTTTGTTTTAGAAATTTGAGACCAAGTTATTTTTGGATAAAAATATATTTTTTATTGAATATAGATTAAAAACTAAAGTTTAACTAAAATTTTAAAGTTAATTAAATTCAAAATTATATTTAAATGTAAGTCAAAAATCAATTAAATGAATCAAGTTAAATTAAATTCATAACCAAATTCAAATGTAAGTAGAAAATCAATTAAATGAGTTTGGTATAAAGTGAAATTTGAAGTCAAGTCAATATTTGAGTTGCGTCCAATGATATGAGTAGTTTGATAAGTTCGATTGTAGGTTATATAATAATATTTTTATTTCATATGGACAATAATGTATGTATGTAGGTGATTTAGTTGAGGAATGTTAAAGAAGATTATATATGAAAGAGAATAAAAAGTGATAGAAGAAAGTAGAAGACATTTCTAATGGCATGCAACAATTGATAAAGGCAAGATGAAAGAGAAGAAGTGAAAGAAAATAATAAAAGATCCAAGAGGATAACGAAATAAAGTTAAAGAAGATGATAGAAAATTGGACACGAAAAATAAAGTTAAAGAAGATGATAGAACATTGGAAACAAACCTAAGCACGAACAAAAGATAGTTATAAGTAGAAATCCAAGAAACATGATACAATAAAAGAAGCAAATGAAAAATGAAGTATCAAAAGTAAGGTGAAAATAACTCATCAAACTAATATTGTGTGTCTAAAAATTGAGATGTCAAAACAAATGAATGAATACATTAAAAAAATGAAATAATTAGGAAGTTTGATGACCCCCTTAATAATGTCGGTTTCATGATAGAAAAGAATATTGCCATGGTCTTATGTTTAAAATGGCCTTATTAACCTAAGATAGACATGTCTATTGAAATTTTGTTTATATGTACAGTCACATGGTAATATCATAGATTTAAACCTTGATTAGGAAAATATGCTTCCACAACTTCATTTTTTATGGTTTGTGTTAAACTAAAAACCACTTTTTGTTGTGAGAAATAGTAAATTGTTCTACCAAAACAAATAGGTGATGAATAGTTTGTAGTAACATCAAAACCACTTAATAATTGCAACGGCTAAGGGAGAACCAATGTGAAACTCAAGAGGATGCAATGGTTAAGGCTAACCCATAAAAACTAGGATGTTGTTCTTAAGGATATGTCAAAGAAAATCGAAGATGATTGATAAAGATTGAGGAGTTAAAGGTGCAAGTGTAAAGATTAGTGATTTAGAAATTGTTGACGAACCATGTACAAAAGGACTTGCCTAGAGAATTGAGAGATACAATTACTAGTGACCCATGTATTCCAATGGATGGTAAATTTTTTATATGGGCTTCAACAAATGTGATATTGATATTTGCAAGTATAAGATGAAGACTAAAGAATATTGAAGATGAAGAATGAAGAAGACTTAAGATGAAGATTGTAGAAGGCAAAAGATGAAGACATAATATAGATGACAAAATATTCCCTAAGCCTAGAGAAGATTGATAGGACAAATCACCAAACCAAAGATTTAAGGGACTAGAGAATATAAGGATTTAAATCAAGGAGGATTATGAAGGAAAAAACCATAGTTGTGAATATAAATGTTTAAGGTTTGTGGATTATAAATGTAATGTAGTAGGCCAAGCTTAAACGTCTATATACAAAATTGAAAATGAGGACAAGAAGAGGAGATAAAGATCAACCTTTCATAAAATTAATGGACAAATTTATGAATACATTATTGATGATTGTTATACATATGGTTGAACTGAATATTTAATTATAACATAGTTGGTATACTCACATAAAAGTATATAAAGAGACTTATTGTGCAAATGCATACAAAAATAAATTAATTGAATCATTTTTCTACTTTGAAATTTTGTAAATAAAAACTCCAAATATTTTTAGTTATATATAAATATTTTTTATTAGTATACATATGTTAAATTCATTAATAATAATAATAATTATTATATATATATATATATATATATATATTAAATGTAACTACTAATAATAATAATAATTTTAATATTTTATTTTTACTTATGTAATATTTTTTATAAATAACTCTCGTAAATTAAAAACACTTAATACAAGATGCTTTAAATGTCATCCATATTGTGATGATCATTTATAAGTAACTCTTATAAATGAATAACACTTAGAAATAAGATGTTTTCAATGTCATATATATGGTGATGATCATTTGATTTATTAATTAATGGTTCTAGTAAATCATGTTTTTTTTTTTTGTAAATTGGTGCAAAGGATTTCCATTAATAAAAAAGAGTTTACATGGAGTTCATAAAAACTAGACATTGCAATGATACCCGCCTGAAGGAGGGGGTTTCTACAGTTTTCCAGGGTACTATATCAAACATGAACATAGTAGCCATCAGTACCAACTAAGGTGTCAAAACAAAGAGACCAAAACCAAACCATAAGGAGAGTTCTAAGCCATGCCTTCCATAACCATGAGGCATAGGATTTCCACTCTTTCCATATTCAAATATTACAGTAGTAGATTTGCACAAGAAACATAATTTCCAACACCACCTGTCCTCCATGCCAAAAATGAACAAAGACCAACATGCAAGCTTCTTTACTCCTACAAAATAGGAGCCATTGTTTGCCACAATACACCATTTCTTCAACCCTCCAAAACAAGAGTCATTGGTTGTCGCAATACACCATGAGCCAAGGAACCAAAGTAGAAGCCCGAAGTAGTCCAAAATGAACAACCCTGAGCTGAAGAGGTTTGAAGAAAAGGTTGTATCATGCCCATGACCATTACCCAATAAGCCAGAGAGTACATCACCACACTTGATTGCCAGCCCAAAGCCATCAAGGAAAAACTGCAAGGAGAAAAACAAATGTCGGCCCAAGAAAATATATCCCAACTGAGAACTGCCATATATCACCACAAAGAGGACCATGAAAATTAATAGAAGCTTGAAAACCATGGAACACTTGGATATCAAAACTTCAAAAGTAGAAACTCGCCTTAATTAGAGGAAATAATTGTAAAGTTAGGATTATTGTCAAGAGGAAATCTAGTAGTGTCTGCAAGAGGATCAATAATCCCTCCTGAGTCTAAGTTCGAAACCATATATTTCTCCATGTAGTTTAAACGAGAATAAATATCTTCAAGACAGAAACGTATATTCCTAAGAAGGCACTTTATATCCTCTTGGCCGGAAAAAACCTTATAGTTATTAACTTGATTATCTCTTTTAACCATACGAAGGAGAGTGTCCATTAGTTGATGAACAAAGAGAGAATGAAAAAAATGAAATCTTTGTTTCTTGAAATTTTCTAGGTCTGGGATCCATTTTAGATTGTCTCCTCCTACTTTTGAATTGGAAAAGTAAGGAAAACCTCCAAACTTTTTCGATTCCCATAACCGAATTTCTTGGCATACTTCTATAGGGATTAAATCAAAGTAGGAAGCAAGTGATTCTCATGCAAACAACTGAAGACGATAAACACCAGAAGAACTAGATCCACCACGACAACTATCCATGTGTTGGTGTGGAGGCATGGTGACCTAGAAAACACAACATGAACAACAAACGTAGAAAAAACCATGACCAACAAGACACATAGAAGAACACACCATGGACCCTTGAAAACCTGAACATAACACAATCAAAACTTCCCCCAAACTCCACACCCAGGGTTCAAATTATAGGAGGACTTAAAAAAATTTACACAGTAAAGACATAAACCTATGAAAACTCCAAACACAAGCTAGCACAATGAAACTCCCCAAACTCGAACTATCCTTTGAAGCACACCCAGAATGTAAAACCAAAAAAGCCTTAGATTTAGCAATACTAGATGAAAATAAATAAAGGGCATTTCCAAATGTATTGATAAAGCCCCAATTCCTCATGAGAGGGATTAATAATGACTTAGGGAAGAGACAGAGATGGAACACCCAAATTTAACCTTGCACTTGCAAAATGAAAGAGACAAACCTTGCACTAAAACCAAACAAAGAAATTTTTGGTATACCAACAACCACTAACTAGTACTAGACAAAGATAAAAATAAAAATAAAAATACCTGCAAAATTTTTATCTTGGAGAGTTGAATTGGAAAGGACAACCACCAATTCAAATGCAAGTCCACTCACTAAGGTGTACAGAAAGAGAACAAATAGCATTGACCTCGAAAAATCATTATCTTGAGGGAAATCATGGACAAGGGCGTCTCTATACCACCAAAGCGAGAATCAACACTAGCTACACCAATAGAGAAGACCAACCCTCCTAAACACGCAAATTTCACTGCTACAAAATACCAGAAGTGGGAGGGTGAGGACATGACCTCACCACCATCGAGTTTCATGACATATATTCGCCACCCTGAGTCATCCCCCATGAATTTATAACGAGAATACATGAGGTGATAGACCCAAGCCTATGTTTTAATTCGATGTCACGCCATGACCTAAGTCGAAAAAGCATCAACCCTACATGTCTTTTAACACAAAAAATTCCCTCCATGGGTCACACTCCCAACAGGGAATGTATAAATTATGTTGTAGATTTGAAACTGCTCATGAAGTTTTAACCAAAATCACAAGACACAAACCTACTCTACTATTATGTGGATAATATTTCACAATTTAGAACAAAAATTTCAGACATGAAATAAGAAATCGCACACATGCAACAAGTATTTTATCTGGGGAAAGCAATCTACTAAAATCCTCAATGCCTCTTGCAATAATCAGATGAAATAGATATGTAATACAATTTAGTTTCTCAACTGAGCTCACCTTGCAATTGCAAAATCTATCTCTCAGCTCACTAAAGGCCTCTGACCTAAACTTAGTCAATTTCTTCCTTGGCTTGAGATCCTATTTCGTTGTGTTTTTACTTAAGGAATTGGGCCTTATTATTTAGGAAATTCCTCAAATTTATTGTGCAATTCCTTTAGACTGATCATCTTACTTCATACAACATATGTTCACTCAGAACTAGTCTACAACTTATGTTACATTGCCTTGGAATCTCCATCTCAATTGTGTAACTCAAATTCTATGCATGAACTGGCTATTTTGGGTTGATTGGTCAATTAGCTGGATGATCATTGAGTTTGATTGAAGTCCCACTGCATAACTTGACCCTCCTCTAGTTCTTCCAACATTTGGAACTAGTTTAACTGAAAACAACCTTAGATAACTGGCTTGATTGCTACAAATTAGAAATCACACATGCTAAACTGAACTCTAACTCCTCCAACTCGAATTTATCGAGTAAATTGGGTGATACAAGCCATGTCAATCAACTTAAATCATCCAAGTTGTCTATTGATGTGGATATTCGAATTTTCTCAATTTAATCAAGGAAAAATCAAATTGAGAATTTCTTATTGCATTATTCAACACTCCCTCTCAACAAGAAAGGGATTAATATTAACCACCCCTATCTTGCATCTATGGAAGCCGAACTTCCCTCTTGACAAGGCCTTTATGAAAAATTTTGCATCTTGTTCCTCTATCGAAATGTACTGCAAAAACATGATCTTCCTCCGCACATAATCCTATAGATGATGATACCGGATATCTATATGCTTGGATCGATCATGAAAAACAAGATTTTCATAGAGCTTGATGCAACTATGATTATCACCGTAGATCACAGTGGGATACATCATCTGAACAAATAATCCAACAAGTATATTTTTCATCCAAATAGCCTCATAAGTTGCTTGATTGGAAACCATGTATTTTTCTTCTACGAAGAGGTGGTACCAAGAAACCGTTGCATACCCAACAATGAAAATTCCACCGGATGTACTCTTCTGGTGTTATGGACTCCCCACCCAATCTACATATGTGAAGCCATGCAGCTTCACTACCTATTTATGTCTGTACCATATTCCAAACTGGGTAGCGCCTTTGAGGTGCCATAAAACATGCTTAGCTTCCCTCCAAAATAATTTGGTCAGTTGAACCATAACTTAACTCAACTGATTGACTGCATAGCACATATTTGGCCATGTGTTCACAAGATACATGAGTGAACCGACCAACTTCCAGTAAACAGTAGCATCCACTTCCTCACTTGAAGTGACATACTCCTTCCTCCAGTTGGTTGCTAGAGGATTATCCATGGGTTTGTATCTATCCATGCGGAACCTCTAAAGTATCTCATTGGCATACTTTCCCTGAGAGACAAACAAATCATCATCTCCTTTCCACACTTCTAAACCGAGGAAGTAGTGCATGATACCCATGTCCTTCATTTCAAACTCTATTGTAAGGTCCTCCTTGCAAGATCTGATTAGCTACTCATCCCCAGTTAAAATCAAATCATAAACATATAAAACAATAATCAACAATTTACCTTCTACCAAAATATGATAGAAGTTTTCATCCGCTTCACTTTTGGTGAAGCCCAAACCAGTGAGATAGCTATCAATCCTGGTGTACCAAGCACGAGGTGCTTGCTTGAGATCATACAACGCTCGCTTTAGTCTACACACATGAGACTCTTGATAAAAATTCTCGAAGCCTTATGGTTTCTTGATATGCACCTCCTCCTCAATAACTCCATTGAGGAATGTTGTTTTCACATCCATCTGATGGATCTTCCACCCAATCTGTGCAACCAAAGAAAGAATTGATTTGATGGATGAGTGCCTTGCTACAATAGTAAAGGTCTCCTCATAGTCAATCCCTTCAACCTGAGAGTACCCCTTGGCCACACATATGGCCTTGTAATTTTATATGCTTTTGTCTGCTACATTCTTTACCTTGAAGATACATCATGAATCAACAACTGACTTATCTGTTGGTCTTGGGGAAACTTCCCAAACATTTTTTTTAACAATGGATTCGTACTCCTCCACCATTGCATTAACCCATACAGGTCTAACTATTGCTTCCTAAAATGAGGATGGCTCAATATCTACAAACTTTGTCATTAGAGCCATGTAGCTAGTGTACTGATCTGGTGACCGTCTCTTCCTGCGTTGATTTGAAGTAGCACCCACATTCTCCCTTGCAACCTGGACAAGTATCTCAATATCCCTCGTCATTTTCTTTCCTTATCTGGATGGTTATTTTTGAGTGGTGGTCTCCACTCTCTGCTCCTCAATTTGTGGTTGCTCCAAAACTTCTTGAGGTTCCTCCTTTGGAGCTAAAATCTCCTCCTCTGGTGGGATCTGAAGCTCCCTATTAATAGAGCACCACATGGCCTTATTTTCATCAAATTTTACATCCCTTCACACCACTGTCATTCTGAGGGATGGAAAGTACACACGGTATTTGTGGGGAGTTTCTGTGTACCCCAAAAATATCCCCAACTCTGTTTCTAGCTCTAGCTTATTCCTGGCATATTTAGAGACACGACAGTAGACAAAGGCTCCAAATATTTTGAAGTGTGACACATCCAGCTTTCACCCCAAGAAAGCCTCCTTCAGTGTAATCATGCCCAAAAATCGAAGAAGAATCTAGTTCTTCAAATATATTGGTGTGTTGCATGCTTCAGCCCACAAGTGCAGAGGTAGGCCTTGATCATGCAACATCGCCCTCACTGCTCCCACAATGCTACAGTTATTCCTCTCAGCCATCTCGTTTTGTTGTGGGTTGTGGGGTGCTGTCAACTCTTGTCGAATGCCTTATTTTGCACACAAATTTTTAAACTCATTCGACACGTAATCAGTTCCATTATCACTCCTGAGAGCATTCACCCTCTTTCTTATTTCTTTCTCCACCTATGCTTTTAACTCAATGAACTTGGAGAAAGTATCCTCCTTCTTCCACATGAAGAAGATCCAGCACTTATGTGAGTAGTCATCAATAAAGATGAAAAACTATGTGTGCCTGGTAGTGGAGGTTGTCAAGAAAGGTCCATAGACATCATAGTGGATCCTTTCTAGGATTGCATGTGCCTTGTTTTCCCAATCATAAAAAGTGGATTTTGTGTACTTCTTCAAAGTACATCCTTTGCATACGTCCTGCTACTCAAATGCTCCTTTGGGAAGGAATGTGATTATCTGTTGCATGTTCTTCAAATATCCATGAAGCAAGTGGCCAAGTCTTCTATGCTAAAGTTCACCGACATCATGGATATGCACCTTCTCTGCTTATGTGCTCAATGCAGCAAAATCCTTCACATTTGGCTTGTACATGTTCTTCACCCAAACCTCAATATGATTCACCTGTCTTGTGGCTATGTGTCTCAGGAATTCCTTTCCTTTGATAAATATCACATCATATCCACGGTCTTCCAAAACTATAGCAGATACGAGGATTTTCTTTAGGCCCGACACGAACATGACATCCTTGTTCCTGAGGGGGGATCCTGACTCCCTCTAAAAGGTGACTTTGCCAACTCCGGTCGCGTTGTACCTTCTGTCGTCCCTCATCTCAATGTGCATCTGCAATTATTTCTCCTCCAGGTCACTAAAAAGTATCTGTTCCCTATCATGTGAAACAATGCACCTAATTCCAAGTACCACACGCTCCCCATCACTGTGTTGGTCATGCATGCAATGAGGTTAAATTCAAGCTCAAACTATGAAGCCAAAGCTTCACCTACTGCTCCTCCTGAGGTCTTCTTGCTTGCCTTCTTGTGTGGACACTTCGTGTCCTAGTTCCTGAATTCATGACAATGGAAGCATTAGATTTTTTATAAATATTTCTTCTTTCCCCCTTGACTGGATTCTAGTTTGGATTGGGATTTCTTCTCTTTTTCCTTCTTTTCCTTTTCATCCAATGCAAATATTTCTTCATCCTCACCCTTGGATGAAGTCCCATCTCTGGTATTTCGCCTTATTTCCTCATGTACCAAATCAGACCATAAGCACTCCCAATTATGTAGTTTCTCCCCCCCATTCACTGAATCTTGATAGCTGTGCCAGCTCTTGGGAAGGCCCAGAAGGGATAGGATTACCAAGTCTTCTTCAGGGACATTAACACCGACCTCGCCAAGTTCATCACGAAATTGTGTGAACCTACCCAAATATTGTGGAATTGTGTCATTCTTATGCATCTTGATACTTCGAATTTTATCCTTGAGCGCCAACTCCCTATGGTCACTATTATTCTCAAAAAATTGTGTTAGTGCTTTCCACATCGCGAACAGAGTTTCCTTTCTGTGGAGATTTGAGACAACATGATCCTGTACTCCCTCCAATATGATTCTCCTCGCTTTGGTTACATATTTTTTCCACTGAGCAAGGTTATGGGCATTAGATGCTTGTGGCTTTGCAACATCCAAATTGATGTTTTCTAGAAATCCATTATCATCCAATACCGCCTCCATGCGATCCTTCCATGCAACAAAATTAGAGGTTCCTTCCAAGGCATACTCTCCATCTTCTCAGTACTGAAGAAAACATGCAACACTGATCTCCAAATTCGAACCTCTAAGAAACAACTTCAAATTTCTGCTCTACTGTGAATCCAACTTCGATACCATGTAGAAATTATGTTGTAGATTTGCACCTACTCATGAAGTTTTAACCAAAATCACAAGACACAAACCTACTCTACTATTCTGCGGACAATATTTCACAATTTAGAGCAAAAATTTCAGACATGCAATAAGAAATCACACACGTGCAACAAATATTTTTATTTGGGGAAAGCAATATGCTAAAGACCCCAATTCCTCTTGCATTAATGAGATGAAATAGAGATGTAATACAATTACTTAGCTCAACTGAGCTAACCCTGCAAGTGCACAACTTATCTCTCTGCTCATCGAAGGCCTTTGACCTAGACTTAGTCAATTTCTGCCTTGGTTTGAGCTCCTATTTCCTTGCATTGGCCCCTATTATTTAGGAAATATATCAAATTGATTGCGCAATTCCTTTAGAATAATCATCTGACTGCATGCAACTCCTGTACACTCAAAACTAGTATACAACTGATGTTACACTGCCTTGGAATCTCCATCTCAACTAGGTAACTCGAATTCTTTGCATGCATTAGCTATTTTGGGTTGATTGATTAGTTAAGTGGATGATTATTGAGTTTGACTGAAGTCCCACTGCACAGCTTGACCATCCACTAGTTCTTCCAATAGTTGGAACTAGTTTAATTGAAAACAACCTTAGATAATTGATCTTGATTGCTACAAATTAGCAATCACACATGCTAAACTGAAATCTAACTCCTCCAACTCGAATGTACTGAGTAAACTAGGTGACACAAGCCATGTCACTCAAGTTAACATCATCCAAGTTGTCTGTTGATGTGGAAATTAAAATTTTCTCAATTTAATCAAGGCAAAATCAAATTGAGAATTTCTTGTTACATTTTTCAACAGGGAACCCCCAGTTGGGGATGCCATGTATGTTTCAATCAAAAAGGACATACTCTTCAGTTCTTCAATCGAGTCCCTACGAGGTCATGGCTCATCCAAATTTAAATCGTTAACCTGACATCCCGTATTAACCAGAAAAATCGTTACCCTATTCCTTGTCTGCCTTGTATGTTGTATAATCACATAGTCCAAGTGACCCAATAATTCACTTATATCATTCACCACCCCTATAGTCGCCAACTCTAGATAGTATTAGAAGCATATTTCTCGTGTAAGAGTTTCTGAATACATTGTATAACTAACAGAGAAACACCATCAACCTGTAACAAATTAAGGCCCTCTCAGATGGCGATCTGTAGGCTTTTTTCTAATGCCAATAATTCTTCCAAGTTAGCAAACGCACTATTTATTGAAAAAACTCTCAAGGGGACAAATTTCTCATCACGAAAAATGCCTCCAAGCCCTGTAATTCTTGGGTTGTCCTTTGAGGCCCCATCAAAATTCAATTTGATAAAATTACTAGGAAGAGGGAGATAAAATGTATTTTATAAACTAGTGCTAACCTACTATGACCTAACGTTAGAAAGAATCATGGCTTTATCCAATATGAAATTGTGCAAAGTTGCAACCTCCACTTCAAAATCATTGGAGGACCATCTTGCTATTAGGAGTGTTTCCCTTAAATTGGAGAAAACTATACCACTGATCACCCATGATGATTGTTTCTTCTGTTTAAAAATCCTACCATTTCACACCTTCCATAAATTCCAGAAGATAAACCCAAACACCATATTCCATGCTCTACTAATTATAGAGTTCTGAAACATAGTAAATGACCATTGGTCCAACATCCTAAAGAGATTATCCTAATCAAGGCAAACAATACTAAATATGTTAATAAGAATATCCCAAAATAACCTGAACTTGTAACTTGAATCCATAAGAAAGAAATAGATAATCTACAATTTCTTCTGTTTGAAAACAAAGAAAACATATAAATGGTCAATCCATAGACAATCTACATTTTCCTCTGCTTGAAAACCAAGAAAACATATAGATGGTACTTCGTAACCCTTCTTTCACATTATCTCCCACGTTAGAAGTCTACACCATGCAATTAACCATTAGAAAAGTGGAAATCTTTGGCAATCAAATACAACCAAATCCAACCAAATCCAACCCGAGAGTTTCTTAGATGTTCCAACAATTGTGATATTATGATATGGGGACGGCTTCCGATTGGTTCCCTTTCCTTACAGGAAGCATGTTCGTTTATGGCGAATCATTCGATTATGGTGAAAGAGTAAATCATGGTTTTTAATAATTTAATCCTTTTCATTAAAAAATGAAATGAAAAATTAAAGAAAAGTTGATATCTTGTCTTAAAAAAATAAATTATAATGTTAATTTTAACATAATGCATTGTAAATATATTTGTTCTATATTTAAATGTTTGATGTGAAGGTGGTCATAACTTAGTACAGTAACCTAATTTGATCATTAACCCCATTTGGTGTGTTACGAAATAATATTTGATATCATGGCATTTTCATATTGCTCATTTATGTGAAAGGGTTTTTGGGTAAGGTTGTTAATTCCAATTGAACGATGAGGGGTGATTGGCATTGTTTCACGGGAAAGGTTAGCCTCATTTACTTAGGCGATTTAAAAATTCACACTGGCTAGATTGAAGCTCTACTATGTTTTGTACTTTATCTCTCTTTGATTTATTAGCTATCACTAAGTGACAAACTTTGGGCCATAAGCCCACTTTGCAAACAATTTGATTTGATATGGGAGTTTTTTTTGGCATTATATAATTTAAGTCCTTATTGATTCCATGGAATGCTACCATGATTTGTTCCAGCTTTTCTAGGATGAAGTAAAGGCACACTCATTCATAAGAATAACTCGTTTATAAGAATAATGTTTTCTTATTTAAATATGTATGGCATTATGATAAGAATTTTTACAATATGATTTAGATCCTAAATTGTATTTCTTTACTTAGATTCCTCGAATACTTTAATCATTTCATTTTTCAATCATTTTAGATAGTTTTTTTTATGTGTGAGTACTTGCCTTACAATTGATATTATCCCTAATCGTTAATAATCTCCCATGGTGATTTTAGGTTAGTCAGTTAATTATTTAATTATTTGTATGCAATTTGTTTTTGTATTAACCACGTTACATGTTTTTGTGAATTTCAATGTGATTGTGCTATTGAGTTATCAGATTATTGAGATGGGAAGGTAACTCCAAATTGTATGATTTGTATTAATGTGAGCATCATTATATACATCAAGAGAGGTGACCTTTGGAATTAAAGTTTCAAGTTATTTTCCTGTTCTAATTATTCAAATTTCTCTATTTACACATTTCCACCCAATCCTCGAGGATTAGGTGTCTAACATCCTCCTTCCCCACCCCCCTTTAATTTGAACGGGTGTTTGTGAGTCCAAGCATCATTTTGAATCTTTCAAACTTTTCTCTTTCTCATGCTTTAGTGAAGATGTTTGGAATTTGCTCTTTTGTGGAAAATGTCATAGGTCAATAGACTTAGCATATACATGATGTTGAATCAAATGATGCCCTGTCTTGATGTGTTTGGTTCGATCATGGCATTTTTTATTTTCATCCAATTTAATTGTAGAAGTATTGTAGATCTGAAGGGGAGTAGATTTCACATGTTTTGTAACAGGCCCAGGCCAAAAGTTTATGTAATAAAAGTTAATAAAAACAAAAATAAGACCAAAATTAAGGGACACTTATTCCAAACTAAATGTTGGGAAATATATCCTAGTGGGAATCACTTGATGTGTTTATGGCTAAAGGGAAATTGGCAAAGGCAATGGCTAAGGCTTTGAAAAGGCAAAAAATATTTTTGGCACATTTATTTATGAAAATAAATGAAATTAGGAGAAAAGGAAGGTGAAAGGTCACATGTTGCATGTGGATATGAAAATGAAGGAAAATAATGGAAATTGAAGAAAGTAGAGGCATAATTGATAAAAATGATTCTGAGAACTAGTTCATGGCTTTTTGTTAGTTTAGTTTTGGAGCACTCTATATTCTCTCTCTCTCTCTCACTCTTGGACACTTAGAGTTTTCTTGTAGCATTTCAGCATTGGATCAAGAAAGACAAAGAAGGAAAAGGAAAGAAAATATCAATAAAGAAAAGGAAATGAAATAAAAGCAAAGATAAAGCAAGGAAAGGTTGGAACAAGCAAGATTCAACAGGAATACTTGTAGGTAACAAAATGCATGTATGATTTCCTAGTTGGTTTGACATGCATGGTATGTACATGTTCAGATTTGGTTCTTTTTTTTTCAGTGTCATGGTTTTGTCGGGTTTTGACAGTGGTTTTTAGCCTTGCCTTTCCATTTCTGTATAAACATGGTGTGATGGGATTCTTCTTGGCTTTTAGCTTTGGAATTTCTGGAAGGTTTTGGAATTAGAGGCAGAGGTCGTCTTAGGAAAATTCCCAAAGGCCTAGGAATCCCCACGGGGGCTTCACTGACAAAGAAATACCATATCACGTGCGTTCATATTGGGGCCTAAAAAATGAGGAAAAATTTAAATAATATTTTGTGCATATAATATGTGTACAACAATAATATTTTGTGCATGTAAATGGTTTGTTTTATGTTGTACAATAATATGTGTTTTATAAGGTATTGTTTATACAATACATTACCTACACAGACGCATAAAGCAAGTGGGTTGGAGAATATGACTATTGTGGGAGTATTGAGAGTGGGAGGGAGAAATAAAAAAATATGGTAATATTATGTCCATAGTAGCCTAATATTCAAACCTATGGCCCTAGTATTGACATGCAGTTAATGGATGAAAATGAAGATAAAGGAGAATGTCACTTTTACTTAAATTTTTAACATTACCATGAAATGACTCAAGATGTTTGAGAGTGGTTCCAACCTCATTAGATTTCATATGGATAAAGTAGAATTTTATATCTCACTTAAAATCCAACAGACTTATTAGTTTTTCAGGATTTCAGGATTGGGGGGATTGCAATGTTTCCATTGGAGTTTGTTATATACTAGGGTATGGAACTCGTATTTAATCAAGAGAACCAATTCCTCTATGTACGTTGATGTTAGTAACAATGGTTGACAGACTCCTCTATCATGACCCTACTAAAAATATACATGTCACTCAAAAAAAAAATTGAATTCACATGCTACGTTTTTTCTATCTTATGTTAATGCTTACATGGTGATATTAATGACAAACAACTCAAGATATGCAATGATTTTGATGATTTGTAGGCATTTGTTGTAGCATGATTTTTTTGGATGTTAGAGTCCATCCAAAGCCTATTTGTTGATGTATTTTTGGTTAAGAGATGGATTGCACCCAATTTTATTTTGGTTATGTGCACCCTTACATGCTATATAAATGAGAACTTGTAATTTGTGGACCTGTGGCTGATGAAGATTATAACTAATAGATGAATGATGTTGTATGGGTGAATCCATGTTTTTATGTTTTTTTATCATAGATTGATCATTCTACAAGGTTTTGTTGACATATATCAATCAAAATATATAAAAATATATATTATATAAAATTAAATCCAAAAATCACTCCCAACCTAGGAGCTTTTGAAAATGTCACTCCTCGCTCATGCTTCCACTCCCACTTCCCGCTTCTATTCTCATCCCCAAGAAACCATTCTCTAGAACATACATGCATCACATTACTAATACCTCTACGATCTATGTCTAATGTGTGCGTTAATATTGTTTACCTGTTTCCAAGCTATTGATCCTCCCGATCATGGGGCAGTAGAGAAAACAACATATATGTCACCTTCACCCTTTCCTTACATTAGTGATGAACATGTTGAATGAAAGTGAAGGAGACAGTGATACCAACTATTGCTTGGTAGAGGGAACATGCATGCCACGAGAGATAGTGAAATAGACTATTCTTTGGAAGAGGGTGCATGCATGCTAAGGGCACACATGTCACACCTTCAATTAATTCCAGTTGTTGTTTCAAATTTAGCAATTTCATTTTTGGATAGAGTTTTTCTATTATTAAAGAATTTATTTTATTATTTTTAGCATGCATGATATATTCTTAATAATAGGGTGCAAATCAATATTCAATTAGAATACTTATGCATGATAAACTTCCATCTTAGGTAGAGGACACAGATCTGAAGGAAGGGATGCATGCTTGCATGCTCTTGTTCATATTTTGATGGAGACACACTTACTTGGCACTTTTACCATGCAAATATTGTGTAATATGTGATCACGTTAGGGCTATGATTTGAAAAATTCTAACCAAATAGGATTTTTCATGTGTACATATTTATTTTTCTTTCTCTCCTCTTCCTATTCTATAAGTGAGATGAAAGGTGCACCATTGTGTTGGTTATCGTGGTTTTATTTTGAACTGTTGTAGTGTATATTTTTCAGTATTCAATAGAATATATATGCAATAGAGAGTTAAAATATATGTATTTTCCATTAAAATTTTCCACAATATGTATTTGTAAATCAACCAACTTATATCTACCTCTTTTTTATTGAAACTTGCAAGATTTTGATGACCTAGTATTTAGATTATTATTTCTAGGTGCAGAATATTCTTACCATTGTTAATGAACTAAAGGGATAAAAATATAAAGGGGTGTCAAAAATGTTAATGAAAAAATGGATACCTACAATATCTAGTGAAAATAGGGGCTTTTTAAATTTGTAAGGTGTATTGGGTTCATATTGGTAGGGGGTTAAATAAAGTTATTTTTAGTGGTATTTTCCAATATGTAGTCAAATTAAGGGTATTGTTTAGTATGTCATTAACGCACATGCTATGTTAGAGGTTCATTGAGTGAATCACCCATGGGAATCCCTTGAAAGTTAATGGTGGGTTACATGGTAAAGCCTTAGGTTGGAGATGGGAAAATTCCTCAAGGATGGTGAAGGAATCTAGAGGCATTCCAAGCTTTGTTTGGTTTTGTGATCTTGGGGCCAGTTTAGGTGAGATCACGGTATGGTGAGGGTGGAGGTGGTTTAACCTCTGGATTCCCTTGGTTGTTTTGGATTGGTTTATCTGATGAGATCCCACATCTGTGCTTGGAATATGGCACGGGGGTGACTGGCTGAAAGAAATATTTGGTTCAGCCATGTCTATAGTCAGGTGGTACGTGGAAGTCTCGAACCTGGTTGGATATTTCCTATGTTTAATGAAAGCTAATTTATCTTGCTTTTTATTGGTAAATGTATTTTTTTATTATGTGGCTTTAATGGTTGTTATTTTATAAGTTATATCAACAAGATTCAATCTGATCTTGTAATGTACTAAAACAAAATATTGAATCTTTCTACAATTTGCAGAAACTAAATATGATCACACAATCCCATAACAAGTAAGAGAAATAAATAATCAATCACAAAACACAAGATGTATCTGGGGAAATAAACTGCATGAAACCCGCTATGTATATATTGTATAAAGTAAATACCATGAAATAATATAATAATTTTCTCTCATTGAGAAACTGTTGCACTCTGTTGACTGTCTCACTCTGATATAGGCAAAATCAGTCAAATACTTAACCATTTCTCAGCCTCAGTCTAACCAACCTTGATCACACATTCCTGGAGGAATTTTATCCCTATTAAATATTAAATTCCCAAGAATTGATTGCGTAATTCATACAAGGCTTCCTGATGACCCCATACATGACCCATACAATTTTATAATTATACAACTGAGAGTTATCATCTCTTTAACCTCACTCTCAATTGGGCCTTCCTTATAACTAACATGCAAAAACTATTTCTAGTAAATTATCAGTTAACTAATTGATCACTACTTGTGAATTAAATCAGACTTAATTCACTAGACCTCTCACTAGCTCATATCTTAGTTAGAACTAGTTAAACTGATTTTATCTCAATTAATTGAGTTAACTAATTACAACTTACAAATAAATGTAACTAGAACCCTAAAATCATGGGAGAAATATACATGCCTCCTCTCTTACCATCAACTAGAATTTCCTAAGCTAAATAAGTCTTCATGACTCGGTTAACTAATACAAGTTGTCATGAGATGAAATTACAATTTCTTTTCCAATTTAATTAAGGGAAAATTAAATCAGAAGCCAACTTGGGTCCAATTTCAACAATCCTCTCAAAAAGAAAGGGATTATCTGCTACCCTGATTTTGTCTCTATGGAATTCAAATTTTCTTCTTGCGAGCACCTTCGTCAATAATTCTACATCATGCTCCTCCATGGGAATGTACTCTAATGACATAATCCACCTTTGCACATAATATCTGAGATGGTGATACCATATATCAATATGCTTGGACCTGTCATGAAAAAATGGATTAACTGAGAGTTTGATGCAACTATGGTTATCATAATGTATCACCGTCGGATTCATCTATCGACCGAACAAACCAACAAGTGTCTTCCTCATCCATATGGTCTCACATGCTGCCTGATTGGTCACCATGTACTCTGTCTCTAATGAACTGAGTGCAATTGATATATGTTTCCTGTTGTACCAGGAAATTGTTGTTGATCCTATGTTGAAGATGCCCCCTGATGTGCTCTTCCTGTCGAATGGAATTCCTACCCAATATGCATCGGTGAAGCCTTGAAGCTTCACTCCCTCTATCCATATGTACCATAATCGATACTTTGTAGTGCCTTTGAGGTATCTCAACACATGCTTTCTTGCATTCCAAAATATATTGGTAGGCTTAACAATAGCTTGATTAAGTTGGTTAACTGCATAGCATATTCTTGGTCATGTTTTCACTAAATACATGAGTGAACCCACAAGCTTCATGCGAACAATAGCATCCTCCTTCCTCTAGTTTCCTGCTAGAGGAGTATCCATGTATTTGTTTCCCTCCATGTGGAACTTCTTGAGGATCTCATTGGCATAATTTCTTTGAGATACAAATATATCCCCATATCTTTGCCATATTTCCAATCCTAGGAAATAGTGCAAGAGCCCCATGTCCTTCATCTCAAATTCTCTTGCAAGATCCTCTTTGCAAGACTTGATGATTTGCTCATCACCTGTCAGTATTAGATCATTGACATAAAGTACAATAATCAAAATCTTACCATCAACCACAATATGATATAGGTTCGCATATGCTCCACTCATGGTGAATCCCGACCCAGTTAAATAGTTGTCGATCCTGGTGTACCAAGCACAAGGTACTTGCTTCAACCCATACAGTTATCCCTTGATTCTGCATAGATGCGACTCCCTGTCTAAGGTCTCAAAACCTTCCAACTACTCAATGTACACCTCTTCCTGAATAAATCCATTGGGAAAGGTTGTCTTTACATTCATCTGATGTATCTACCATCCCATCTACACTTTGAGTGCAAGGACAGATTTGATAGATGAGTACCTTGTGGCTGGTGAAAAATTCTCACCATAGTCAATCCCCTCCACCTCAGAGAACCTTTTGGCCACAAATTTGGCCTTGTGCTTCTCCAAACTCCCACATGTTGCTTGCTTCACCTTGTAGACCCACCTGGATCCTACAACTGACTTCCCCACTAATCTTGGGACAACTTCCCATTCATTTTTTCTGATAATGGAGTCATACTCCTTAACCACGGCATCAACCCACATTGGTTGTTGCATTTATTCCTTGAAAGAGGATCATTAGAGAATTTGGCGGAAATTCTGACGGCCAAATCATCGCTATTCCGACACATTGTCGTCGCAGGAGCGACAGTTAGAGGGCGGGCAAACCGTGGTTTACCATACCGTCGCAGTTCCGACACAACTAAAAAGTGTCGCAGTATCGACATTTTTCCGTCGCTTCCAAACAAGCGTCACTCTTCCGACGTCTCCTAATCCGTCGCACTTCCGACCTCTATAAACTGTCGCACTTCCGACGAAATGTGGTCCGACGTTTTGAACGTCGCTCTTCCGACGTCTGTAAACTGTCACAATTACAACGAAATGTGGTCCGAAGTTTTTAACGTCGCTCTTCCAATGTCTGTAAAGTGTCACAATGATGACGAAATGTGGTCCGAAGTTTTGAACGTCGCTCTTCCAACGTCTATAAACTGTCACAATTACGACGAAATGTGATCCGACGTTTTGAACGTCGCTCTTCCGACGTCTGTAAACTGTCACAATTACGACGAAATGTGGTCCGACGTTTTGAACGTCGCGCTTCCGACGTCTGTAAACTGTCACAATTCCGACGCTTACAAGACATCGGAATTGCGACAGAAGGTTCAATTTAAAAAAAAAAATGAAATTTTAAAAGAGGAAAAACGTTGTTTTGAATATATTATATGAAGTAAAACAATACATGAAGTCATTACATTTTCACATCTGAAGATTTGAACCCAAATATCCATCCAGAAAAGTGGAAGTCCCACCCCAGACAATGATAGAAAAATACCCCATGTCACATAGAGGGACATGATATAAAACCCAGTAACGATCCACATGGAGATTATCGATAATCTGAGAAAGCATCCAAATATGCCCAAGGCATCTATAAGAAAGTGAAATAGCAGTATGTAGAATAGTAAAACAACAGATAGAGTACCGACGTCCATTGTTCCAAATACAAATTAAAGTACCCAAAATCCTTGAACAGAGAAAAACGCTAATCATGTGAGGAGTAAGATATGTCCCAAATATAAAAAGACCATGAGACCATATCAATAAACCAGCAACATAGACTAGCATCACTAGTTTTGAAGGCAGAGTGATAAACATTAATCATTTTTTTTTCACGAGAAAAAACATTGTTTTGAATATATTATATGAAGTAAAACAATCCATGAAGTCATTACATTTTCACATCTGAAGATTGGAACCCAAATATCCATCCAGAAATGTGGAAGTTCCACCCCAGACAGTGATAGAAAAATACCCCATGTCACATACAGGGACTTGATATTAAACCCAGTAACGGTCCACATGGAGATTATCGACAATCCGAGAAAGCATCCAAATATGCCCGAGGCATCTATAGGAAAGTGAAATAGCAGTATGTAGAATAGTAAAGCAACAAATAGAATACCGACGTCCATTGTTCCAAATACAAATTAAAGTACCCAAAATCCATGAACAGAGAAAAACGCTAATCATGTGAGGAAGACCATCAGACCATATCAATAAACCAACAACATAGACCAACATCGCTAGTTTTGAAGGCAGAGTGATAAACATTAATCATTTTTTTTTCACAAGAGAAAAGACACTGTTTTTAATTTTTTATATGAAGTAAAATAGTCCATGAAGTCATTACAACAATATAGAGACAGATTGTCTCGTAGATAAGAAAAATGATAATTGATGTTGTGTTGTTTCCTTCTTTTAAGAATGTGCTGGAGGTAGGCCCTATATCTTGGCTTACTGATGTCCTCTTTAGTAATTCTATGTTGATTATTTCATTTCACTGATACTCTTTAACTGCTCTGATACTCTTTGACCTTTGTTCATCCTTTTATCCTTTTTATCATGATATACTGTGGTAAATAGGCAAAAATTTATGTAAGGATATTTTTTTACAAAATTTCCATCATTTCTTCCCACCATTGAACTTCTGGCACTCTGGTCCTTTGCAAATTTCTTAGTGTTTCATCAGCCTCAATATATCTGAAGAAATTAGGCTGATTTGGGAACAAATTATTTACTTCATGCTCAAGATAAAATAAATTCTCCAATCTGTCATGAAGGTTTTTCCCTGTAGGCAATGCTGCTGTTGATGAACTGGTTGAAGAACTAGCTTGATTATCAGCAGATTTGTCCAATTTTTCAACATAACTATCAAGGTCCATTAGCTTATCTTCTGCAACTATAGGACTGGGCAATCCTCTATTTAACAAAATATTCAATCTTTCTCTGAAGGCAATGATTTCTTCTTGCATATCTGAGCACCTTCGTTCTAAATTCTGTACCAGAGTTCTTTTAGTAAAAACTCTCTTTATTTCCAGAATTGTTCCGGTCCTGTCATGAATACCAATTTCTGCAAGTTGATTCTTAGTCCGAGTATTCAAAAAATGTATAAGTCTATTGGCCTCTTCTGGCATATTTCCCAACTCTTGTCTTGATCTCTCAATCTCATCCAAAGCCAATTTAACTAAGTTATTATGTTCATCCATTATCTGAATTGAGGACCAAACATCCTTTATTGATTGAATGATATTATCCCAAAGAATATCATTTATTTCTTTTAAAGGTTTCTCCAATGTGAGATCCTTTTCCAATGCTTTGACTGTTTTTTTTAATTTGTTCACTTCTCTTGTTTTATCAGCAACACTCATTTTTGAAAGATCATATTTATGTTCTAGAGTGGCCAATTGTTCCTTTGTTTTGTGAAGCTCTATGGCCTGAATTTTCATATCTTCCATTGAATTTGTTAATTCATCAGTGTTCAAATTTGCAGTGTTGCTCTGTGACAATTCTGTTGGCTGACCTGTTGTTGCTGTACCTGTCACTACTCCTGCTGTAGATACTAGAATATTTGCCTGCTTATCTTTTAATGCATTCTCAAGCTCTTTTTCAGTTGTAGTAAGTTGCTCATTCAATTTTAAGAGAAAATCCATTAGTTCTTCCTCAGAATTTTGTTTGATGATTTATGCAGTCTGTGGATGTCTTGAGGCCGGTAACTTTAATTGTTTTCTCAGAGCTGCAATATCATCATCTTTTCTCTTGATCAAAGCTTCAATACCTTTCACATCTTTAGGATTATGACCCAAACCAATGATTATTTCCTCTAAATTTTTTATTCTATTATCCTTAGCCTGGGAGGATGCTTTTTCAAGCTGCAACTGTGTATTAGTATTATCCAAAGAATCCTGCAACTTATGGGTCATCATTGATTTATCCGTCAGAGTAGAATAAATCATCTCACCCGTTTGCTTGTGTAGCTCAATTTGATCTAAAGGATGGATATCCTTTACTAAGACTTCAAAATTAGTCCTAACGTAATCTGCAGCTGTCTGAGGCTGCCGCACCTTGGGCTTCAAATGGCTCATTAACATCTTACCCTGTTGGATGTCATAAGCTGACATCAATATTTCTTGATTTTTCGGAGCCATCTTCAAATATTGGTTGTACACTTGAAGTCTAAGTGGATCGTTCCTGGTCTTTATATTGGTGAATGTTCTTTTGATGTCCCAGGCAGTTTTTACTGGAGGTTTGAAAGAAGATATTTTTGCACTTTGTTGCCTCTGTATTCCCTGTTTTTGAAAATTAGTGGATGTCCCACTACCTGTATCTGTTTGCTGACTGTCTTCTCTTCCCTGGCTGTCAGGGATTTCCTGAAATGATTCATCTTCTGGAAGGGGAGTTAATTTCTGCCTTTTAACATCTTGCTATTCAGAAGAGCCACCAATAGGAGTAGTTGTTTCAGCTTCTCTCTTTTTGCCCTTTTCTATATTCAGAGGAGTTTGTAAAATAGAAATTTCTGGCTCACTGATCTGAGTAGGAGGAATTTGTCCTTGACCTTGTTCTTTAGAATTCTCTGGTTGCGCTGTCATTATGAATTTTTCAATTATTTGTATATCAGGCTCCTTTTCTTTTCCTTTAGATTCTACTGCTACTGTACTAACCTCCTGCAAATTTTGTTGTAAAGTCCTGGCTGAAGAAGATCCCTGCACCTGTCCAAAAGATTCTAGGTCAAGTATCTTTTCAAGATCTTTCATTACATTTTCAACATTGACCTTCTCACTATCATTTTCAACCAATGTCCCTTCTGTCCATTCATCCATATTATCATATTGTTCTATTTCTGGGATTCTTTGATGGATGTATGGTGACTGTTTATTTTTCATTCTTCTATCATAGATAAAGTTGTTTGGATCATAAGGCACCCAGTAGAAACTCTTTTGTAGTCTGAGATAGTCTTCTAAAATCCTTTCGGCTTCCTTTCCAGCTTCCCTAGAGTTACAAATGAAGGGACCTAATTGGCTCTTGATCCCGAGTTGAGCCTTTTTCTTTGCATTGCAAAAATGAATTATATCTGAATTATTCATCTGCCTGAAATATTCTAATGAAAAGAGTCTCATTGGGACATACTTGGGCAGTTTGAATGGGCATAATTCACATCCATATATCTTGATCTCTGTGTAGTTTTTATATAGGTACCAGTCACCTATCTTGTAATGCTTTGAGAGCTGAAGGATTTTCTTGATTTCATTGTTAATTCTAGGAGGAGAGACTCCTGTCAACAAGGTATTTGCAGGATGAACAAAAAGGTCGACAAACTCATTATAGGAATAAGGAGAATCAGAGAATTGTGAGTAATGGCAGACCAAAAGATGACTGACCTAGGATTCCCTTTGGCATCAAGTTTCTTAACATAAAAAGGGATATTTTCTGACTGAAAGTAAATCATGAGATGATATATGACAGAAGAATACTTAAATACTCTCTCATTCTCAAATCTCATGAACTGATCATGGATTTTGTTAGCAATATAAGATGCAAAATCGTACTTGACAGCAGGAGGCTGTCCAGGGGTAAAAATGGATAACAATACTAGGGTTAAGTGATCAACATACTCACTAGTATTGAAGCCCATTATGGAAGATATCATGTCTAAAATAACTCTACCCTCATCAGTGAAGAAAGCATAACCATAAGGGGGAGGGTTTTTAGGCCGATGCTCTGGTAACATGAAGGTTTGGCATAGGCAATTTAACTCTTCATGGGATAACTTAGTAGATTTCTCAAGTAATTCAACCATGGACAGGGGAGTGAGAGCTTGACCAGGTTGGAATTGTAGCATTTCATTTATGGACTGAGCAGTTATTGGGAAAAAGACATTTTGACTTGGGGATAAAACTGCTCGTTGGTTGGGATCATACTTTGCGTAGCAATAATGGATTAACTCAGGAAAAATATGGACTGAGGGGAGAAGGTACATAGGAAGATTTGATTCCCAAAGTCCAAAGATGTCAGAACCATTCAAATAATTGTCTCTGTAGCGGCAAAATATTCGAAAAGGATTCTCACTGAGACGCAAGTCCTTAATTTGAAAATCCATATCAGCTAAAGGCAAATAATCCAAGCCCTTGTGAGGGGCATTGATGGGCACGAAATTCAGAGCTACAGGAACTTCCATTTTTGGTTCTTGTGGATTCAGAAATGGAATTTTGGGGTTTTTGTGGAAAAGGGGCACAATTACTAGTTTTGGGAATATAATTGCAGTTCTGGGAACGAAAAAGACCAAACTGAACTTCTTTTCAGACCTTAGTGCAGAATTAAAACTAAAACCAGGATTTTTATAGAGTTTAGCGGGGAATTGGAATAAATACCTGTTTACGGGAAATGAAACGTGTTTAAACAGGCGCTGGTTATGACAGAAGAACCCTGAAATACTCGGCTTCAATTCTCTTCAGCAAGGTAACGGTCAGCAAGCGTTAAAAGTTGGTTTTTGAATTTTGTTGCATGGAAGACTGGCTAGCACACGGAACAATGAAAATGACGCAGACGCAATTTGTTTTATTTACAAAGTCAAAAGGGTGGCGGGGAACAATGAAAATGACCCGAAAAAGATTAGGGCGAATTTGATAAGAAATTCGCATCACAACTCTCCCTCCGTACGCCAGCCAACTTTGGACCCGAAAAATATTAGGGCAGAATTCATTTGGTTTTCGCGTCACAAAATTGGCCGACATCAGCAGGCTATTTTGGAACGCGAATTTGGTTTGAATTATGGTTTATTGCCATTTGAAGTCCGGCGGGCTCGACTCAAGAGAATCGGGGTCGTGAACACTGTTCAAATATAAAAATCCCGCTTAATAAAGAGACAAGATTATTGTGCTTTCGGAACCTGACCCGAGGATTGGACATGAGTTAAGAAACAAAAGGATAGCGGAACCAGACTTGCACCCGTGGTCAAGCCCTGTACCAAAACCACGAGCGGAATCACAAAAGCGGGTTTCCCATATCGCACCGCTTTTGCGGAGTAGGCGGTATTTCCTATTCGCGAGCGATTCCATAGGGAAAGCGAGGCGTGGCGAAGTGACCCCCGGAAAAACACCGTTTAACCCGCGCCATCGCACGTTAAAGCCCAACGTTGGAAGCCGAGCGAAATTGCCAAGAGTCGTTGATTTGGAGAAGGGCCATCGGATGGTGGTCGCACGTTGAACTTGCCCGGAGGTTAACTAAGGTTTGCGGAGGATAGCCAGGTACGATACGAGTGTTTGATTGGTTATTGATATATATAGGTGGGGCCGGAGTATAATGAAATTGTTTAATTAAACGATTGGCGTATAATTAGCATAAGTCTGGAGCGTGATTGTTGTAAGGCTGGGTGGTGAAATATAGAGCCGAAATTTCATTACAAGTTATTTATTTAAAAAGAAATGTGGAGTATAAATACAAAGTGTTGAAAGTTAAACATTGGTTATAAGGCTTGGAGATAATATAAAGTCGAGAATATAAATTAAAGTCCAACCATTGTGGATGGTATTTATTTATCAAATTCTACGAATTTGATAAATAAACCCGAAGAAAGAAGAAGTCAATGAAGACCCAGGCGGGAGGAAAAGAACGGGGTAAACCAGGGGAAAATGCTGACAGAGCGATTGTAGACACACCAGCTCTCCTTAGGGGTCCAATTTCAGTTTTGTTGCGTCACACGATGATCTCTTTTCTCTGGCATTTACTTGTATTGAAGATCACTATTCTAGGAATAAGGAGTTATTTTCTCCAAAAATAACCCTAGCCAAACATTGACAATGCATCAAGGATATCTTTCTATGCTTCATAAGTACATATGTTCTACTTCTAAATCATGTCTTGGAAGTGGTTGTTTTGCTGGAAATTATTCACCCGCTGGTTTCATACCAAAGTCTTTTTCACATTTTCAGCATCCAATACATGAAAAAGATAATGGTTTAAAACAACATAAATATTTGAAATTTTGCAAGAATTGTCTGGCACACTTTGAATATGAATTTTGAAGTCAAGTGCATGATGCTGTATAGGATCAAGTGTCATTTTCAATACCAAATGTTTCACAAGAAACTTCTCAACATGCTACCTTGCATTAAGGATTAAATGACAATATTGCATCAACTATTTCCATAATAAAAGTGCACCTCGGACATAAGACTAAACAACTACAAATGTTGTAGATCTAACAAGACCACACAATGAAATGTATTCCACAAGGCCAATACTGTATGAAAAATGAAAAGGAGTTTGCAACCAAAAATACCTTAGGCAACTAATTCAATTAGATACACCAAACCATCAGCAAAAAGGAAAACCAGCCTACTTGGCCCCAATATTTTCAACTGGGTCCTCTAATTCAACCAATAAAAGGGCCAAAACCATAGCATTGAGATACATTTCATTACACTGTCAATAACAATAAAATTTGACTCAGCCATAACCCTTTCCTTTTAGACCACTGGGTAACAAATATGTTTCCTTTCACCTTTGAGTTTTCAAATTATGCCTACCAAATCTAAGACATTTAAGAGGGTGAACTAATACAATGTTAAAAAGAAAACTAGAGCACACATCTAAAATAACAACCCTCCATGAAAAATTAAAATAACACATTAAAGTCGAATATAAGTGGACAAGGAAAGATCCACCGCAGTGAAGTTTCACGTGCAGGGGACCTTCCTTTAAACATAATTTTTTCTCTGACCTGCAATTCTTTTGTCACTGAGCCATCCTTGTTGAAGTACAACTCCTTTTTCATAGCTCTTGTATTAACTACCTTCTCTCTGTCACGTAATCTTAGAGTCCCTCTTCTGCTTGAGCGATTAAAGGAAATGGGTGAAAAAACTGAAAGAGAAGACAATTGTCTGCCATAATTATCAAACATTGCACCCAAATTCTTCCCCTTTCCATTGTTACCCAATGAGGTAGATGTGGCAATTGTTGTCATACCGCCCAAAGCAAAGGCCATCTTCTCTTATGCTGAATATAGAATTACAATATCTTCATATTAGTATGAACCTTAAAAAACATGACTCCCATTGCTAAAAACCACTTTTAAGTTGTAACAGGCAAACTAAACAACTATCGCAACTTTTGGCAACTTCTCGAGCATTAAGAGAGAAACAACCAAAGAGAAATACAACCACAATCCTCATTTTAATGAGACCGGACTATATATTTGCATTAAGATAATAGAAAGAAATCACGACTATATTAAGGCCACCACAAAACAATCTTTAACCAATGTCTCTCGCAGCCTTCAGGTTGCCATGCTAGAGGTTGCATATTTTTAATTTAAATTCTAGACCTCTCGTGCCCATCTATGAATGCATCCAATGGGATATCTACATCAAATGCTCCTTTATATCCCCAAAAAAAAATTCCCTACTACAAGAGCACTAGTATTGATGGATCACCCCACACCATCCCACCCACTAGAAACGGTGAAAAAGGAAACCCGAGAAAACTTCTGGAATATCTCAAGATGACTATATGGGTGGTTCTTATGAATCAACCAACCATTCAGAACATGCTCATCAATCCAAACCATGAGTATTGTGTGACAATATTCAAGCAGGCACTGAATCGGATTTCTGAAGCTATGTTAGAGAAACCCTAAACTCTCACTAAAAATAGGTGAAATGTGACACCACTCAGGGATTGACATGTGCCAATTGGTACAAGTGGTAGACAATTGGCATGCTCAAACAACGAGGTGATGCAGGAATGACATGAGGGAGAAAATATCAGAAAAGCCCCAAATCTGGAGAACTAAAGCTCATCACCAACCCGAGATTGACAACTTTACATGATGTAACCTATGAAATCGTAAATGGAGAAATCAGAGTAACAATAAAGTAACCTATGTAACAATAAAGTCGGATTCATCCTGGGAGTGGTAATGGGAGAAATCATAGTGAACAACAGGAAACATGCAAAGTTGCTTACAATCAAATAGATGAAAAAACACATACAAAAAACCTAGATAATAATCATGAACAAGATTAATATTGAATTATGAACTATAAAGGAACTTACAAAATGTGACATTACGAACCTGGTCAAGCGCACAAGCAAAAATATCCTGGACATGACCCTAGTTGACAAGTTGTATTGCTCATGATGCAAGAGGATTTGTACCTGCACTGCCAAGTCAATTAAAAACCATCATTATCTATACAATAAATACAAGTAATTGATGTAGTATTTTTTACTCTAAGATGAATTCTTATGATAATGTTAGAACATATGTTGAAAATGTCAAAACATACCTGAATAAGCTCCTCTTCATTTCAAGAACAATTTACTGGAGTCGCATGAACTTGGAACAAGCCTCCCACGATCTGAAAGAGTAGCAACTAAGTCAACAGTGACTTTTTTGTTGCTACACTGGATCGAGGGTGGTTTGCTCCAAGATTAAATCGCTCCAATAAATTATTCTCTACTAAACAGGGCCAACCATGTGAAGGTGGAAGCTCTTATGGCCCCTCCCCGCCCCCCTCACATCACTCTCAATTCCCCAATACCCAATCTATATTTCATTTTTTACTTTCATGAGCATAAAAAAAAAATTTCAATAACTAATAAAAAAACAATTCAAC
This sequence comes from Pinus albicaulis, assembly GCA_034641835.2. Classification (NCBI taxonomy): domain Eukaryota; kingdom Viridiplantae; phylum Streptophyta; class Pinopsida; order Pinales; family Pinaceae; genus Pinus; species Pinus albicaulis. The sequence goes on along the minus strand of CM076584.1, from coordinate 689,292,884 downwards.
AAAAAGTATGCAAGGAAACATTGCAATTAATGCTTGCCATAAAAATAGTATGATAAATGAGTTTTTTATATAACGCAAAAAACGTTCCAAGTATGGTCATTGGTAACGTTTGTCTTATAATAATACAATATTTTACATTATCGAATTTTCTTTTTCTTCTTCCTATTTTTAAAGCTCCTAATTACATCATCAATATCATCATGCTATGCTCTTGTTTCGTGCCTTTTGACCCGCACTGCTGACCTAGTTGCGTAGTCACGATGTCTGGTCTCATCCAGTGACGGGGCATCGCCTACAAAAACAGATAATATTAAATTTTAATTGTCAGTTTTTAAATATCATTGAACTAGTTCGGTAATATTAATAAAAAAAAAATTGCAATGAGATTATTTACCTGGTGCACCAGTTGTCGCCGCTGACCTAGTTGCGTAGTCACGATGTCTGGTTTCATCCAGTGACGGGGCATCGCCTACAAAAACAGATAATATTAAATTTTAATTGTCAGTTTTTAAATATCATTGAACTAGTTCGGTAATATTAATAAAAAAAATCGCAATGAGATTATTTACCTGGTGCACCAGTTGTCGCCATTGAGACTGTTGCCCTGTCTTCCTCTCTGGTGGTAAGATCCTCAAGGGAAACATTCTCTGTCATTTAAAAAAAAAACGTTATAAGGACAACCATCAAGGTATAATTATAAAAAATTATAAGTGGAAATTAATTACCGTCACGGCCCTCACTGATAGTAGCATTGTCGGCCTGGTCCCTACTACAATGATCAGGTTGCACGTGAGGATCATCTACATTTGGCTCTAAAACTGGGTTATTTGCGTCGTTGGTAGTGTTGCTCCCCTGATTTAAACAAAGTTGTTAGACATTAAATTTATGGATGAAAACAAACATATTGAAAGGTTAATGTTTTACCTTATCAGGCATTCTGGATCTTGGGACCTGCCCCAGGCTTATGCGACGTTCAACTACGGCTTGATAGCTGAAATGGAAAGTGATATTTTTATCTTCCTATGTTGTTTTTGTTCCGAAGTCATCACCCTACATTACATATGTCTTTGTATTTTTAATCATATTTGATAGGATTACAAAAACGTTGGAAGGCGATACAATTAATTATAAGATGTTTAGCTACTTAATTACAATTCTTGCGGCCAATTTCAAGTAGCCGCCCTGGCCTAGCTTGTGATGGCCCTTTTTTTCAATCCTAGCTTTGGTTGCCTTTGAGGTGTCAGGCAACCTAGCATCAAAAGATTAAAGTCAAATATGACGTAGCACACTTTTATTTTAGACATAGAGAAAATTAAAGCTATTGAATTAAAGTTGTAATTTACCTTGCGGGTCCAGTTGGTATTTTTCCTTCTTTCTTTGCCCTTTTCTCTTTTCTGTCATGGATGAGTGCTCTCCACTCACTCTCTGGAACTGTGAGAGGATGCTCATATCTAGGGTTAAATTGCAATTGTGTCCTATAGGTGTCCCTGGTATATTTCAAATATTTGCCGGCTACCCGAGCCACCGTTGTTCTGTCAAATATGCCGACCCCAAAAAGGGTTTCTAGATAATCTAGAAGTTCTTTTTTCAGGTTGGAACTCTAGGAATTCCACCCTGTGCGTATGGTTGGGCCAAAAATTACCAACGCATGGCTCTCCAGATACCTGTAGAACTCATTGTTTCCTACACAGAAAAAAAAAGATATTATCATTAATTTAAAAATAAAATCGTGATAAATATGTTTTAGATAAAGTACATGAAATAGTTAAAATATTAAAATTTACCTGGGAGTTGTACATGCTTTATAGGGACACCTTCATCGTTCACCAACAACGTGCCATTAATGGTCCCTGTGGAGCTGACACGTGTAGCTCCAGGAAACGCAATAATGTAGTTGGCCATATCAGCCTCAACATTGCCAACACGTTCAGTGGTTGGCTGGGTGTCTGCTTGGGCAGGGTGTGTTTCTTGCCTGGCACCTAAAGGAGTAGAAGGTGTACAAGAGGGTTGTTGGGCAATCTCTTGCCCTTGTGTCCCACTACCACCAACACCGGATTCAGCAAGTGCCAAAAAATGCTACATACAAAAGAAATTTTTGTTAGTTTAGTCAATGCAAAAATTAAAAATCAAACTATCACAATTCATCTCATGCAGAACAAAAAAAATATCCTTTTGACTTTTTATTATTACCTGATATCTTTCTAGCTGGCTCATAAGTTGTTTTATCTTCTCTTCTGTTTCAGGTGTTTGAGGTGCGTCTATCAAAGTATTAAATTCCGACCTTGCATTTCGTGCCTTTTTTCGCAACAAGAACACTGGAGATAGGGATGGAGAAAGCTCTTCCTCAAAGAGGGAATCATCAGGCGTACCATGGCTAGGTGTCTGCATATTTGAACAAAATTAATATTATTTCAATTATGTAAATAACTAAAATACCTGAAGATAGAGCAATGCCGGCACTTTACATGTTCTTCCGCTGGCCTCTTTCCGCGATCATCCCGTCTCTGGGTTGTTCCTGCACTGCTCTCATCAGTCTGCCACATTGCAATAAAATTATAAATGTAAAAACTTGAAAACAATATCTAACTTAAAAACACAAAATGAAAACTAAAATAATTTCTAATAAGACACCGGACGACAAAGTTAGAGTTTCAAATATGCCTTGCATTGAATTCAGTCCTGGAAACATGTCATTGCACATTAAGGCACCCAAACAAGAGACGAGTTGAAAATGAAGACCTTATTGAATATATTGTTGGAGAAAATTCTAGTAAACTTGTTGTGAAGACCTTGAGGACATTTTTGGAGCAACATTGTTGAAGCCGATGGTATAGCATTGTTGGAGACGATCTTGAAGGGCCTTGAAGTGAAGCTTTTGGAGCAACTATTGAAAAATCCTTAGAGAATTTAAGTAAGGCACTTTCTATCTTCCATCACCTTTTTCCTTTCAATATCCTTTAAACGATTTTGTTTATATTTAATGTTTGAAATCACGTTATAATTCCTTGATTATATGTGTTTGGGGACTAGAATAATTTCACACTAAACCATGCAAACTTAAAAGTAACTTAACAGATCCATAAAGTAATAATAATCATAATTCCTAATTTCCTATTGTATGATATGATGCAAATTATTCAAACATGAAGCAATGAAGACATGCAATGTCTGAATTTAAAGATTTATGAACCAATACAAGAAGTTAGAAACTACAACTTTGATTCAATACTATGTGTCCTAACTCTAGGAAGGAATCTAGTTTGTAGTACAGAACATGCATCATGTATTATCAATTCTTAATTGACAACAACTAAAGGTCATCTACATCATCAATTCCTTCCCATTTTGTGTTTTTATGTTATATTCCTTATAAAAGTGTCAAATTTCTCTCAAAGTAAGCAACCACTGAATAAAATAAAAAATAGTTGAGATATGATCGAGAAATGGTCATTTATTTCTTGAAAGGATCTTCACAATTTCTTTGGTTGTTTTTCATCTCAAGAAACAAGAAATGACCTAAGAAACTATCATGATGTAATATAAGAAACAACACAATGCAATGGCCATTTTCAAAGCCAAATGATGTCCATTGAGGACATGGCCTTTATTTGGTTCCTGTTTCATAGGAGTTTCGGGTAGAAATGGAACTTTGTTGTACCATTTCCAGTAGTAAAAAGGGAAAACCTTCTCTTTCCATGGGAAATAATTTACCTTTCCTTTTTCAAGATAATCTAAATCACAAAAAATATGAACTATACTGCACACATTCTTGGATAATGTGAAAGTGGAAAAGGAATACCTACACAAGTGATGCACACATGTACACTTGAACACTAATATATTTTTGTAGTTGAAATGCAATGCTTGTTTTCATTTAAATGTAGGGTTTTTAAAGCAGGTAGAAATAATGGCTGCCAATTTAATAAGCGTTTCTTTGGGAAAAATTTAAATCTTGTATTGGGTGATGAAGATAATAGAGGGTATTGAATCTTGATTCTCGACATTGTGTTTAACTTGAATAACTCAAATGATTATAAATATCAGTGGATGAGTTCTTTTTTTCAAGTATGTCACTCAAAACTCTTATGTCAAAGCATTGTATGATGGCTGGCATTTGCTTGTTTCCCTTTCTTCAGTTCAATGTAAAAATTATATTAATATATTGGAGCACAAATGATAACTACAATTGTTTGCTTTGCAGTATATCCAGCCCCAAGATTATGAAAAGTTTTCTCAAGTGGAGCTATTTGGTTAGGCTGTAGGGTCAACCCTCTATAGGAGGAAGGGCCTGCAGTAAGAACTTACCATTTTGCAAGAGCCGAGGGCCAATGTTGTTCTGCAAGAGCTGAGGGCGAAGGCTGTTCTGCAAGAGCTGAGGGCGTATGCTGTTCTGCAAGAGCTCAGGGCGAATGCTGTTCGCAAGAGCCGAGGGCGAAGGCCGAGGGCGAATGCCGTTCGCAAGAGGAGGGCGAATGCGCGCGTGATATCGTACGTTAATTGTAGCACACATGTACATTTGAACACTAATAGATTTTTTGTAGTTGAAATGCAATGCTTGTTTTCATTTAAATGTAGGGTTTTTAAAGCAGGGAGAAATAATGGCTGCCAAATTAATAAGCGTTTCTTTGGGAAAAATTTAAATCTTGTATTTGGTGATGAAGATAATAGAGGGTATTGAATCTTGATTCTTGAAATCTAGAGAGAACCCTACAGCCTAACACAATCCAATGGAATTGACCAAAAAAACCCAAATAGAGTCAACCCTACTATAGGAGGAAGGGCCTGCAGTAAGAACTTACCATTTTGCAAGAGCTGAGGGTGAATGTTGTTCTACAAGAGCTGAGGGCGAACGCTGAGGGCGAACGCTGAGGGCGAATGCTGAGGGCAAATTCTGTTCTGCAAGAGCTGAGGGCGAATGCTGAGGGCAAATTCTGTTCTGCAAGAGCTGAGGGAGAACGCTGAGGGCGAATGCTGAGGGCAAATTCTGTTCTGCAAGAGCTGAGGGCGAATGATATTCTGCAAGAGCGGAGGGCGGATGCGCGCGTGATATCAGATGTTAATATAGCTATTGCGACGGATACGAAACAATAAAATCATTTTTATGTAGCGTGCATATAAGTTTCGTTTTTGTATTTTAGCGCGCATATAAGTGTCGTTATACTGACGGCGGAAAAGGCGTCGCTATTGCAACGAAGGCCTCCAAACGTCGCAATTACGACACTTAGACATTGTGTCGCACTTGTAGTCGTCGCAATAGCGACGCGTTGGGCCATAGTGTCGCCAGTGCGACGTCTTCCTCCAAACGTCGCAATGGCGACACTTTTCTAAGTCGGTATTACGACACCTTTCTATAAACGTCGGTATAGCGACGGTTTCGGGCGGGATGGAAAAAAATTGGGGAAATTTCCGACATTTGGTCAAAAGCGTCGGAACCAAGTGTCGGAATTTCCGCCAAATGTAGTAGTGGATGGTTCTATCTCAATCCCTTCACTCATAAGTGTTAGAAAAATTATATATGATAGAGCAATGGAACACATAAAATATACAGCCACAATACAATACCCTCATACAAAACGAGGGGTTTCCTTCTAGGGCGAAAAACCATACATTAAACATAACTTCTACCATCAGATCATTCACCTAATGAATGGCCTAGATTGACTACAAAATTAAAATATTTTATAAGGAAATTTTACATTTGTTTTTAGCTTTGGGGGCACTGCCCTCGAAACCCCCATTGAGGGACTGTTGACCCCCGAATCCCCTAGCCAGGGGGGATCAACCCCCCCAACCCCCATAGGTGGGACAAGTCCCCCCTACACCCCCTCGCTTGGAGGGGCGTAATATCTCCCTAGGGTATACATCCGACTGAAATGAAGACCTCTGAATTAGGATGAAAATCCAGCTCCACACCTAATAATCTCCCACTTGGATACTGATTGTAGAAACTCCAACGCTGCTTCATTTTCTGGAAAATTACTCCACTTTGGACCTGGTTGTTTCTCATATTAATTATCATACTTGGATTCCAATTGAAACTTATCATAATATTATTTTATCCTTAGTTACAACTTTTGTTAACATATCTACAAGATTATGGCTAATGTGTATCTTTTCCAGTTGTTGAGCCCTAGTATTGCGCCAAGAGTGTTGCAACTCCCAGGGGCTACTGCCCTACTTTACTTTATCAACCTGGGGTTCGTAAAAACTTGGAGGTGATAGTGCTATATACACAGCAGATGCATTCTACTCATGTCATCCTCTTTCGCTCTACGAAATGGTGCTACTTCTAGGGTTTCTTGAAGAAGTCTATCATACTTCAATGAAACTAAACTAAATTGCAGAAAGGAAATGACAGAAAGGAAAATAAATTAAATTGCTAAAAAGAAATTATAGAAAAGGAAATTAATTCTAACCACACTTAATGGGCCAAATGTCTAAACACACTCTACTTATCCTATGATATATCTACCATGATACCATGCTTCTAACCATGCAACTATTCATGATCTTACTAAACTTTAAAAAGTGTTGCTTGCAGTTTGGAGGAAAAGGGCTAAAGTTGCTAATGGAAGGCTTAACACATGTGACAAGGCTTGCAGGTGGAAAGAGGGGTTTAGACTTCATTAAAACTTATGATATCATGAAAATTATTTGGAGAGGGAGGCTTTGAAAATTGTGATGGTGGAATTGCAATGGTAGGATGGAAGTGCGATATGCGATATGCGATATCACAATTCGCAATATCACAAAGCTGGAGGAGCAGAGGAAGTGTTGTTCGGGAGCGGGAGAGAAATGTGAAATGCGATGGGACAGGATTTTCGATTGCGATGGGTGACAGAAGTGTGAGATGCAATATCGCAATCGCAAGACCGCAAAGCTGGAGAGTACCATAAGTGTTGTTTGGGAGCGAAATGCGAAATGCGATATGCGACGGGTGACGTGGCAGAGTACATAAATAATATCACAATCGGTGGACAGGAGCGGTAAGTATTACGGGAACCAAATGAGAAATGCCATTTGTGATTGCGGTAAGTATTTGAAGGAAAAAGGATTGGGTTCTAATGTTTATGAAGTTTGTTTTTACTGATAAGCGGCAAAGGTAAGGCAGAAGGAAATATCGCAATTGAGGCTTGGAATGGGAGAGCATAAATAGAGAACGCAAGAGATCTGCGATTTGAGATGAGCGAAGTACGGTGAGCGGGAGTGTTGAGGAGCAAGGGCGAAGGTCAAAATTTTAATTTTTTTTCAAGCGTTTTGTGAATAAAAAGGGTGACAACTGCAATAAAAGAAGGATGGAATAGAGCATAACATAGGTGTTTGGAAGAGTGATAACAGAGATGGAAAATGAAGCGGGAAGGTGAGGGTGAAATTCTTCGGAACTTTAATACTGATTCCTGCAAACAACCTTCAGATTCATGCATGGAAAAACAGACAAAATGTGTGATAGCATAGTGGAAGAAAGACTGAAACTGTTATTGCACTCTACTCTAATATGAGAAGCAGCGAATCATAAATAGAAAGCATTTTTGGTCTGCGGGAAGGTCTACCCTCCTCGAGCTCTATTGATGGAGATGAGAGGGGAAGGTTGCCTCATATTTTTATGGATTTCATCAACTATTCTACATCATAGGTAAGAAAATTAAATCTACAGCAGAAAACTATAACAACAATGAAAATATCATAAATAAAACTAGATAAATGACAGAAATAAAAGAATGGAAACACCAGATAAGTTGAGGCACATGGGTTGGGCCCTAACCCAGGAGCCAAACTCTCTGGAACTAAATCAGTAAACTGGATTTTTTATGCTCATTTCAGGAAGAGAATAGCCTCATTACATTTTTGAAATTTTAATCACTGAGTACAATAATAAAAATATTAATAGCTTGCAACAAAAGTTCTGAATGGAATCTAATCCCTTCCTAGCTCTAGCTCTGCTCTATTTATTCTTCAGGGAAGCTACCAACAAATCACTATAAAATAGTGTTTGAGTCCATTTTGACTCCAGGTAAACCATATATTGAGTGCACTTCATCTTCAGTTTGCTTGGTTGCCTTTGATAGTTAAGGAGGGTGGAAAAACCCCTTGAATCTCTCCAAGATTTCTCCATTGTTTCTTGACATTGTGCTAATTTATTCTTCAATATTGATCTTCCAGTGGAAGGGAGCAAGTACCTAAATTATCTCCTCCAAATCAGCATAATATTCTCAATATTCTCACAATATTCTACAAAAATAACCGATATTAGGCACGAATATTCAATTACCTTTAAACCTTCCTAAGAACATATTAAAGCATAAGAAAACATTATTAAGTGTAGAAGGAGATATTTAATATCTCTTTTATGTGCATAAGTAAGGTAATATGGGCCTAAGAAAGTTTAGATGGGCCTTATTTTATGTCTAATTTAGAGGCCCATCATCACCCCCTACTGAAACTGTTGCTCATCCTCTAAGCAACCTATGCATCCTCCCTGCCTTTTGGTTCTTCCTGCATGCTGGATTATTTCGTTTTCTGTTTATTGGCCCATGCGCTACTCATCATGCTAATCTTCTTGTTATTCTTCTTGTGGGTGTTGCATAGCGGTCCTCAGAGGCCTTAATAAAATTTTTATTTTGCATGCCATGAGGTGGTGGGCTCACCTTTTATTTAATTTTTTCTATTTTGTTCTATTTTTTCCTTTTTATTTTTTATTTTTTTATTACATGAAAAATAAACTCAGAGTTATTTTTCTGTTAACTGAGTTCACCCTTGGTTACCCCTTGGCATTCCTTGTATTCCATTACAATGAACTGCTTACTGCCCACTTTCTCAAGTCCTTTTTACTTTTGTTTTTTTCCCATTCTTGGCGGAAAAAGTGAGGCTAGTCACTAGATAAGGCTTAGGTTTCTTTGCTAGTGATTTTGGCTATATAAAAAAAAAAATCCTTCTCACACTTTTAATGTTTTATTAAACTAAATTAGATTCGAAGAAAGGGTTAGATGATTGCATACCTGAGCCTTACCATTGATTTGTTTTTGCAGGTGATATTGAAGCTGCTAATGAAGCTACATTTGGTGATCCGCTTGAGGTCCTTTTGGAGAATCTGAGCACATGAGGAGAAAGTCCAAGTTTGACTAACTTTGACTAAAGTGTTGACCAAATTCTATTTTTCTACCAACTTTAGGTTTTTTTCTTGCAAATGTTGGAGAGAAATTTTATTCATTAAAGAGAGATACATGGAGAAATGCATTTTCTTTTTCTTATTTTCCTTTTTAAGGCCTACTAGCTGCCTTAATGAGGTTTTCAACTGGTAGGTCTGCCTAAGCGCCTCAAAGGAGGTTTTCACTAGGATATTTTATTTTTCTCTTTTTTTTCTTCTATTTTCTTCAACCCAATGACGGCCTCATGGAGGTTTTCAATCAGTGAGCCAATCTCAAACACCTCAAAAGAGGTTTTCACCTAAGATTTTATTCTTTCCCTTTTTTTCTTTTTTCACTTTCCTACTCTACTTGAAAAAACAAAACCTTTTTCCAAGTATAGGAATACTTCCAATGGAGCCATGTAAGCATCAAGATTACAGATAAAATCATGTGCACACTTGGAATACATGCTTTGACATGTACTTGAATATGAGAGATGAATTGATTTGACTGGGATTGTATCAAGTACTATTGGAGAAGAGGTGTTTCTACAACTTAATGATTGTTTGGAACCATATGTCAATATAGCTGTGATTCCCCTGGTCCACTTGCTGAGTTGGATCACCTTGGATGTCCTCTTCTATTATGACATTCATATCTTCCTTTTTTCGTTGATTGTTCTCTTGAACACATGGAGGAAATGTTGGTAAACATGAGGAAAATTTCTCAACATATGATTCTGATGCCAGCTCTTGATCAAGTGCAGCCCTTGACCTTTTGATCTCCTCATCTGGATCTTCTTATTCTTGATTTTGTCCTTCAATGACAAATAAAATCTCTTCTTTGCAATACCTTTCTTGAACTAATATGAATACCATCTAGATCAAGAGGAGATGTTTGGAAGTGTTTTACCTCAGCATTGTAAGTGAGTTGAGATACTTCATTGTATGAGTTTGGAAATGGTGGTACAATTAGTTGAGTGGGGGTGGATATATGAGATGGATGTGGTTGAGGCTATGGTTGTGGTGGAGGTGGATGGTAGGGATAACATGGAGTTGGGTATGGAGGGAAATATTGAGGATATTGTGGATTTTCCCTATAAGGTCCTTGCCAACCATGTTTCCAAGATTGGTTTTGGGGTTGAGATGGCCAAGGTTGCCAAGGAGGGAGTGTGTCACAATTATTTTGATACGTATGTGAATAGGTTTGAAATTGTGAAGTGGATCCTTGCATCATATCAAGTTTACTAGGCTGTCAGGGTCTCCTTGGAGCTACATAACATAGCTTCTTTGGTGATTTCATTTCTCCATTGTCTTCCTATTAAACTTCTTTAAACCTGGGGAATGATGGACAACATTTAGTAGCAAATGATTTTGCATGGATAAAAAAAATTCAGCATCTTCTTTTTGCTCATTTTTCATTCTTAACATTTCTACTTGTTCACTTAGATTTCTAAGAATTTTTGTTTTAAATTTGTTAAGAAAATTTCCAAGTTCATCTTGCCTTACCAATTTTGAGGCGGATTTACTTCCTCTTTCCCTTCCTCTTGATGTGCGCTTGCATGTTTCAAAAATTTATTCAAATGACAATTGGTATACATCTCCTTCACTCATGAGATTAAGGAGATCAATCCACTCATCCCTAATTGTTCTAAGAAGAGGTTTTTTAGTGTGTCAAATCTTAAATGATGAAATTTTCCCCTCTTAACATTAAACATAAACCTATCTATGAGATCCTCAAGGCTCTCATCCTCTTTTTGATTCATTCTAAAAATTTCTTCTTTAAGATCATGGTTTTTATATTTTCCTAGAAATATCTTTTTCATATCATTCCATGATCTTATTGAATTAGTACCTATACTCATGAACCATTTAAGAGATTTATCCTTCAATGTTGCAGGAAACAATCTCAGTTCTTGAGTGTGATAAGTAGCCATAATATCTACTAAGTATCTCAAATTCAAAGAGAAATGTTTTTGGATCCTCTGTCCTCATACCATGAAAGTTGGGAAGGAAATATGGAGGGATGTTCTTCATATGTACACTGATGTACATATCTTGAATGGGAAACCCAATAAGATATTCTTCATTGTCATCATATTCATCCATCTCTTCTACCTTCAAAAGTGTATGGTGATGTGGTTCTTACTGCACCACGTGGTCAAGTGGGGGGGTTGGTACTGGAGAAGTATTTTTAAAATTTTCTAAGTATTGCTACTCCTATGAGGCATGAAAATCATATTTTTTTGTATTTGTCAATATTTTGGAAACAACATAAAAAATGAAAGTAGAAAATAATGTTAAAACAAAATCAAGGCATCTACTAGGCACCTCCTTAGCAATGGCGCCAAAAAGTGGTGAGCCCTGGTATTACACAAATATTGTTTCAACTCCCAAGGACTGCTACCATAATTTACTTTATCGACCTTGGGTTTGTAAAAACTTGGAGGTGATAGTGCTATATACACAGCATACGCATTCTACTCATGTCATCCTCTTCCGCTTTATGAAAGGGTGCTACTTCTAGTGTTTCTGGGTGAAGTCTGTCACACTTCAATGAAACTAAACTAAATTGCAGAAAGGAAATGAGAGAAAGGAAACTAAATTAAATTTCTAAAAAGAAATGACATGAAAGGAAACTAATTCTAACCACACTTAATGGGCCAAACGGCTAAATTCACTCTACTTATCCTATGATCTATCTACCATGCAACTATTCATGATCTAACTAAACTTGAAAAAGTGTTTCTTGCAGTTTGGAGGAAAAAGGGCTAAAGATGATAATGGAAGGCTTAACACATGTGATAAGTATTACAGGTGGAAAGAGGGGTTTAGACTTCATTAAACCTTATGATATCACAAAAATTCTTTGGAGAGGGAGGCTTTTAAAAGTGCGATGGCAGAATTGCAATAGGAGGAAGGAAGTGTGATACGCGATATCACAATTCGCAACATCGCAAAGCTGGAGGAGAGGCGAAAGTGATGTTTAGAAGTGGGAGTGAAATGCGAAATGCGATGGAATAGGATTTTTGATTGCGATGGGTGACGAAAGGGCAAGATGTGATATGCGATATCACAATCGCAAGACTGCAAAGATAGAGAGTAGCGGAAGTGTTGTTCAAGAGAGAAATGCGAAATGAGATATGCGACGGGTGATGTGGCGGAGTATAGAAAGAATATCGCAATTGGTGGACAGGAGCAGTAAGTATTACGAGAACCAAATGAGAAATGTGATTTGCGATTGTGGTAAGGAATTGCAGCAAGTCTTTGAAGGAAAAAGGATCGAGTTCTAATGTTTATGAAGTTCTTTTTTACTGATAAGCGGCAAAGGTAAGGAAGAAGGAAATATCGCAATCGAGGCTTGGAATGGGAGAGCATAAATAGAGAACACGAGAGATATGGGATTTACGATGAGCGAAGTACGGTGAGTGGGACTTTCGAGGAGCAAGGGCAGAGGTCAAACTTTTAATTTTTTTTCAAGTGTTTTGTGAATAAAAAGGGCGCCAACTGCAATAAAAGAAGGAGGGAATAGATCGTAACAAAGGTGTTTGGAAGCGTGAAAACAGAGATGTAAAATGAAGCAGGAAGGCGAGGGTGAAGTTCTCTGGAACTTTAATACTAATTCCTGCAAACAAACATGCGGATTCATGCATGGAAAAACAGACAAAATGCATGATAACACAATGGAATAAATATTGAAATTGTTATTGCACTCTACTCTAATTTGAGAAGAATCGAATCATAAACAGAAAGCATTTTTGGTCTGCGGGAAGGTCTACCCTCCTCGAGCTCTATTGACAGAGATGAGAGGGGAAGGTTGCCTCACAGTTTTATGTAGTTCATAAACTATTCTACAGTTCAGATAATCATATTAAATATGCAACAAAAAACTATAACAACAATGAAAATATCATAAATAAAACTAGCTAAATGAAAAAAAGAAAAGAATGAAAACAACAGAGAAGTTGAGGCACATGGGTTGGGCCCTAACCCAAAAGCCCAGATCTTTGGAAATAAATCAATGAAATGGAGTATGTATGCTCATTTCAGGAAGAGAATAGCCTAGTTACATTTTTGAAAGTTTAATCACCAACTACAATAATAAAAAACTTAATAGATTGCAGCAAAAGTTCTGAATTGAATCGAATCCCTTCCTAGCTTTAGCTCTGCTCTATTTATTCTATAGGGAAACTACCAAAAAATCCCTAGAAAATAGTGATTGAGTCCATTTTGAATCCAAGTAAACCATATATTGAGTGCACTTCATCCTCAGTTTTCTTGGCTTCCTTTGATAGTTAAGGAGGGTGGACAAACCCCTTGAGTCTCTCCAATATCTCTCCATAATTTCCTGACATTGTGCACATAATTTATTCTTCAATATTGATCTTCTAGTGGCAGGGAGAAAGTCCCTAAATTATCTCCTTCTCCAAATCTGCATAATCTGCCCAATATTCTCACAATATTCTACAAAAATAACCAATATTAGGCAAAAATATGCAATTACCTTTAAACCTTCCTAAGAACATATTAAAGCATAAGAAAACATTATTAAGTGTAGAATGAGAGATTTAATTTATATTTTATGTGCATAAGGAAGTTTATATGGGCCTAAGAAAGGTTAGATGGGCCTTATTTTATGTCTAATTTAGAGGCCCATCACCAGCTTCAATTGTCCATCTTCCAACACTGATCGTATGAAATGGTACTTGAGCTGTATGTGTTTAGTCTTGGAATGAAATGTTGAGTTCTTTGCAAGATAAATGGCACTTTGGATGTCATTGTATAACCTTCCTATCTCCTTATTCTTACCCAATTCATCCATAAACCTTTGTAACCAAATAATTTTTGTACTAGCCTCTATAACAACAACATACTCTTCTTCTATTGTTGAAAGTGAAACAACACTTTTCATTTTTGAAACCCAAATGACAGTTGTACCGCCTACAGTAAATACATACCCTATAGTGCTCCTCCTATTATCTCTATCGCCTGCCATATCTGCATCAACATATCCCTGTAGAACAATGTTTGAGAAACCAAAGCATAATGCTTGATTTGTGGTACCTCTCAAATATCTAAGAATCCATTTCACTGCCATCCAATGTTATTTTCCTAGATTATTTATGTACCTGCTTACAACTCCCACTGCATCTGCAATATCAGGCCTTATGCAGACCATTGCATACATTAAGCTTCCAACTGTTGATGCATATATAACTTTAGACATATAATCCATTTCTTCTTGGGTCTTGAGGCACATCTCCTTACTAAGTTTGAAAAGGCTAGCCAAAGGTGTACTAACTAGTTTTGCATTCTGCATATTAAATATTTTTAGCACCTTTTGTATGTACTCATTCTGAGACAATCTTAATTTGCAATTTTTCCTGTCTCTAGTTATTCTCATACCAAATGAATTTTCCAATTTTATTTTGAGCACATTTATTTCCTACATGTTAGACCCTGCAACAAGCATTTCACCTACATACAATAACAATATAATATAACTGCCATCATTTTTTTTTTTCAGATAAACACAATGATCAGAGTTGCATATATTATAACATTGTTCATACATAAACCTGTCAAATATTAGATACCACTACCTTGGAGCCTGTTTTAAGCCATACAAGCTCTTGTTTAACTTGCACACTAATTTTTCCTTCCATTTGACCTCATATCCTTGTGGTTGTTGCATATAGATATCTTCCTCCAAATCTCCATGGAGAAATGTTGTATTTACATCTAACTTTTCAAGATTAAAATATTCCGCTACTACAAGACTTAAAATAGTTCTAATTGAATTCATCTTAAAAACAGGAGAAAATATTTCATCAAATTCAATACCTTTCTTCTGTGCAAACCCATTCACCACAAGTCTAGCTTTGTACCTCTGTTTTCCTCCATCTTCTTCCTTCAACCTGTAAACCCATTTATTCTGCAATGTTGTTTTACCCATAGGAAACCTAGCTAAGTCCCAATTATGGTTATGTATTAAGGATTACATCTCTTCTTTCATGGCTAGCTCCCACTTCTTCCTGGTTTCAGCCTGTATTGCTTCTTCATAACATTTGGGTTCACCAAAATCAGTCAACAATAAATAATATAATGAAGTAGAGTATCGTTCAAGGGGTTTACTTATCTTGGTGGATCTTCTGACACCACTTTCAGGTGTTTGAGGTGCCTTTTGATGTTGTGGTGGTTGTTTTTGTTGTGGTTGTTGATTATTATTATTTTCAGGCACCTTTACTTTTTATGTGATCTCATTAAGAACTGTGTATTCCTTTTTTATTTTTCCTGTTTCTTTTCCTGCAATTGATTCTTATACGAGACCTTTTCATTAAATATTTCATCCTTTCTCCTAATTATTTTTTGATTTTCATAGTTATATAAGCAATAACCAAAATCATTAACACCATATCCAATAAAGATACATTTCTTTCATTTTGCCTCAAGCTTTGTTCTATTTTCTTTATTAATATGGACAAAGGCCTCACAACCAAAAGGCTTTAAAAAAGAGTAGTTTACCTTTTTACCTGTCCATGCCTCCTCTGGAATATCACCATCCAAGGAACTTGAAGGCCCTTTGTCTATTAGATAAACAATAGTATCTACAACATCTGCCCAAAATTGTAAAGGCAATCCTGCATGCAATCTTGTGCACCTTGCACGCTCCATGATTGTCCTATTCATCCTTTCTGACACACCATTTTCTTGTGGTGTTATTGGAATTTTCTTCTCTATGGGAATTCCATGCTCTGAACAGTACCTATCAAAAT
The DNA here is from genome assembly GCA_034641835.2 of Pinus albicaulis. Classification (NCBI taxonomy): domain Eukaryota; kingdom Viridiplantae; phylum Streptophyta; class Pinopsida; order Pinales; family Pinaceae; genus Pinus; species Pinus albicaulis. Next base: position 689,276,984 of record CM076584.1, on the reverse strand, counting down.
ATTTTATGCAATATTCACCTCCATTGTCTGATCTCAGACGCTTCAACTTCTTTCCTATTTCAATCTCAACCAAAGCTTTCCATTTCTTTAAAGTATCAAATACATTAGATTTATTATGAATACAATAAATCCAAGTTTTTCTAGTTGCACCATCAATAAAATTAACATAATAACGAGAGCCACCGAGAGATGATACCTGAGAAGGTCCCCATACATCTGTATGCACAAGCTCTAATTTTTCACTCTTATTTTCTTTCCAAACTCTAAGAAATCTGACTCTCTTATTTTTTCCATAAATATAATTCTCACATAAATCCAAATCAATATTCTTCAAACCCGGCAACAAATTTCTTGAGTGAAGAATATTCATCCCCTTTTCACTCATGTGTCTGAGCCTATGATGCCATAATGTTGCATCTACTCCTTTGGAAGTTAAAGCATTAACATAGTTAGAAACACCATTGCATAAATAAAATGTACCAACCTTTTCACCTTTTGCTATTACCAAGGCTCCTTTAGTGGCCTTTCAAGTTTTATATGTGAAAGTTTTCACACAACCTTTCACCGACTAACTGCCCTGTTGAAATCATATTTTTCTTCATATCTGGAACATGCCTTACCTTCGTTAATAACCATTGGTTTCCATTCTGTTGTTTTACAATAACTTTACCCATTCCAACGATTTAACAGGTTTTATCATCACCCAGGAGAACCTGTCCAAAATCTCCTTGAACACAGTCATGAAAATGTTTCTTATCAGGTGTGACATGGAATGAGGCCCCTGAATTTACCACCTGGGCATTAATGAAATTTTATAAAGAAAGAATCAAAGTATCTTGTAACACATCACATGTCACATTTTCTTTATGATTATTTTATTATTGTGCGTCTCCTTCTTTTCCCTTCCAAGATTTACAATCTTTCTTTAGGTGTCCTTTCTTTCCACATTTCCAACACACTATCCCCAATGTGGACTTGGATTTTCCTTTCCTTGATTTACTGTGATATCCTGGTATCTTTCCTCTTTCCATTTTTCTGCCCCTGGTCTCTACACTCAAATCATTACTCGATGTCTCACCAAAGCTTTTCCGTCGCATTTCATCGCTAAGGCTGGCACCGACAACATCATCAAACTTTAAAGTACTAGATCCAGAGACAGAGTTACTAATGGCCATAACTAAACCATTCCAACTTTCTCACAATGAGAAAAAAATAACAGAGCCCTAACTTCATCATCAAAGGTTACCCCTACAAAACTTAACTGACTGGAAATCATATTAAATTCATTTAGATGTTCAAAAACAAATCCACCTTGCAACATCTTCATGTTAAATAAACGTTTCATAAGAAATACCTTATTTGAGTTCAAGGGTTTTTCATATAGTTTCACCAATGCCTTAATTAAACCCTCTGTTGTTGTTTCCTTTGAAATATTGAAGGCTAACGATGGTGTGAGGCACAATCATATTGTTCAAAGTGCCTTTCTATTGAGAATCTCCCATTTCGTGCCTGTCATACTCGATGACTTCTTTTCTTTTCCGCTCAATGGTAAGTACAGATATTTTTGATACAGATAATATTCCATATGCATCTTCCATAGCGGGTAGTTTTGGCCATTAAATTTCTCAACCCTAAACCTACCATCTTCTGCCATTTCTCCCACTCAAACTAGGAACCCTTCTTTCCTGTGAGTTTATCAACCAAATAGACCTTCGGCTCTGATATCAGTTGTTAGAAAAATTATATATGATAGAGAAATGGAACACATAAAATATACAGCCGCAATACAATACCCTCATACAAAACGAGGGGTTTCCTTCTAGGGAAAAAAACCATACATTAAAGATAACTTCTATTGTCAGATCATCTGACTAATGACTGGCCCAGATTGACTACGAAATTACAATATTTTACAAGGAAAAATTACATCCATTTTTAGCTTCAGGGCGCTGCCCCCGAATCCCCTATTGGGGGACCATTGGCCCTCAGACCCCCGTACCCCCCCCCGTGTGGAGGGGTGTACAGTATTTCTAGGGTATACATCCGACTGAAACAAAGACCTCTGAATCAAGATGAAAATCAGTCTCCACACCCAACAATAGGATCCATGTATACAATGTACTGCTCTAGGGACCTTCTCTTCCTGCGTTGTGATGTGGGTGCTCCCACATTCTCTCTTACATTTAGCTATAATTTCTCAACCTCTCTGTTGTGCTTCCTTCCATCTTTGGTGGATGGCTCTACATGAGTGGTTTCTACCACTCTATGTTCCTCTGCTTGTGGTTGCTCCACATCTTGAGGTTATTCTTTTGGAGCCAAGAGTGCCTCAACTGCATGCAACTCAAACTCCCTCTCAAGGGACAATCACATGGAATTCTCTTCATTGAATGTCAAATCTCTTCTAACCACTTCCATCATGTGTGCTGGAAAGTACACCTGATAGTTGTGAGGTGTATCAGTGTACCCAAAAAATGTCCCCAACTTTGTTGTTGGCTTTAGGTTCTTCCTGGCATATTTGGTCACATGGAAATAAACCGATGAACCAAAAATTTTAAAATACGACAAATATGGTCTCTTAATTAAAAGTGCTTCCTCTGGTGTACTCATCCCAAGTATTCGATGAGGACTTCTATTTTGCACAAATACAACTATATTGCATGCTTCCACACACAACAGGAAAAATTTTAAGAACCCCCCTAAATTTATATGTATAATAAATTGGTGAATCCCCATGATACATAGGAAAAATGGAAGGTGATTTTATTAATAATATAATATGTATATATATAATTTTTTTGGCGAATCACTAGTACAAAATGGTGAATCATTTTCTAGTGGAGTTCGGGGTGTTGGTTCCAATGAAGATATGGTATTTGAACCAGGGTTTGAAGGAAGTGAACCATTGAGACCAAGCATGGCACATGGTGACTTGTGAGGGAAGTAGTTCTCATGCAGTTTGGAAAATGCGTTCTTCTAGTTCTGCTTAGAGTAGTGTTGTTGCTCATGCTACTACTAGCATTGATATTGAGGTTGGAGAGGAGTTTGAGGAATCATGGAAGGTAGAAGTGGTGGAGAATTACAAAGAGAGCCCCATGATGGGCTCCATTTTTCCCTTTGGTATTTGGGCCTACAAGATCTTATGTTCATTGAACCAACAATTAATCGTTCAACCAACAATCAACTTGACTGATTTGATTAGGTACGAGTCAAATTAGACTAATCTTAAAAACTATGCTTTGCACTATCCCATATTTATCACACTAATGCTACACAACATTATGCATTTGCACCCAAATCTCATGCATGCACACAAAATTTTCATTAACATATATAACCCTAACCAAGTGAGAATTGATCAACAATTTGCACCAAAGTTTGTTATAGTGTTGAAATTTCATAATAAATTTAGATCCATGGTACCTTAAATAAATTTTGATATAACCTCCACAAATTTGACCACAATAGAGAAAACTTGTGATAAATTTTAAACCTACAAAAATTAGGATTCATGTTCCAAGGAACGATCATAAGAAGTAGTTGACATATAGGTCGAGTTTTGAGCCTTGACAAATTGATAATGCAATGGCTTAGGTCAAAACTCACACTTTGAAAATTCATCAATGAAGAGAAGAAAAGATCATTATGAATTACACATACTCCAAACTTCCTACCAAATTCTACTTCGTTGTCTCAACTCAGCTATACATAATCTTATAGTAAATACAAATTCCACAAAGCCTTCTTCACATAGCTAATAAATGGCCATTGGAAGAGCACCCCTTATATAATAGTAATAGTAGCAATCAATAGATTATTTCATATTGAACTTCATAGCCAAAGTACTCCTATGTATTGTATGATGTATTCAGCTTGCATTATCAAATATAGATAAAATCATACTTTTGATTGATACATTTAAATCATACTTGTGCACAATGTTGAATGCAATGCCAGTCAAGGAGTAAAGTTGGTTTGACGTGTAATGAACCATAAAATAATGAATAAACTTAGTAACGCATCACAAATTTCATGTTTGAAAAAATTATAAATCTTTCATGCAAATCCATTGTTGTTATAGTTCTTTCTCTCAACCATGTTCCACATAAGCATGGAAAATCAAGTAATACTAGCATTTGCACTGAGAGGTGCAAAGTAACATTGGGGAGTGGGGATACATCTTCCATGCGAGATAAAGGTGATGTAGGTGATAAAGTTGGAGGAAATACGAAATGTTTTGGAAGAATGGGTGGTTTTCTTATCAACTTTTGTGAGTTTTCTTGAAAATTGCTTTGTTCTCTTCATGCCTACCTCTAAAACCTTAAAAAAAAACTATCCACAAAAGGCATATTCAACGACCTCTACAGAATATGTACCTAGTTGGTGAGAGGAGCATTAATCGTTGTTTAAAATATAGTAAAGTGAAAGTCTAAGATAGTGAACAACTTCAACTCCTCCCTAATCTTAAAATTTTTATATTTATCTAAATATTATCATTTCCGTGAAACAAAATTGGTCACAACTCTTTAATATAATAAAAAAAAAATTAATTAAACAAATATATACATCAAAACATAATTGAACAAATTTCTATCTATTATCCAAACCCGTCACCTTTCGTATCCAATTCATTTAAATCCACTTGGTTGCATGATCTTAAATTAGAATACATTCATATGTATAATACAAAGTGCTTCACCCTCAAATACAGTTTTTCTCCCGCTTCATTTAGGTTCTCTGGGTTGCATTGGTCCCGAATTCATGATATACTTACTATATAGTAACCAAAAAGACAAAGAAAACAATCGGTTCTATTTTAAGATAATTTTGAGCTTTTAGAAAAGATGTAGCCAAAGGCAATAGACTGATTTCATTTTCAAATAGGTAACCCTTTGAGTTTAGAACATTCCTTGAAGAACATTTTTATTGATGAGGAATGTAATACAATATTCAATTTTCAAACTAAAAATATATATTTGTGTATGGGGTAAACAATAAATAAAAAATTTAACTAGCCTTGGGGTGGTCAATATTTATAAATTTTATTTATACTTGCTTTACCATGTATATCATATACCTATCAATCACAAACATGAAAAGTTGTGGAATTCACAGTGATGATCTGCTTTGGAAACACAACCAACCTTTATTATTACCAATATTAACTTTTATATAGTACTACATATGTAGATAAAATTTCTAGCTTCCAAAGAGACAAACTTGCTTCTCGAAAATGATGGCACATTCTAAAGTACTAACATTTCTGACTGTTGAATGTAAGAAAGATTTCTAAGTACATCTAACCTATTGTGAGGCTTGAACTCCTAGACTATGTTCTTTTTTACCATGTATCTATAGACTGCAACCTTCTTCTTATTTGAAGAGGAGTTGTCTATTATCAGAACTACCTTCCCTACCTCTGATGCCTTGAAGGAATTGCAAATTGGCTCATCAGATGAAGACAAATTTTTGTTCTTGTCAGTTAGAGTTGAATAGCTTCCCTGTGCACTCAACACAGACTCTGATCGATAGGAAACATCCCACCCACCAATTATGAGGTCCTTACGTAACTTCGTTGTTCTCGCCCCGAACAACATAGTCAAATTTTGAATGTGAACTCGATATTAGATCCAACACCCATAAAATTTATATCCAAAAGTAAAACTCATAAAATTTGGAAGTATATTGGAAACAAAACTGAGGTGAAAGAGCTAAATTTGAATGTAGGAACTAACACAAAATCTACAAACTTGAGCAATTTTTGACATATATTACCTCCACTCCCTTGAACTCAAGATTGATTTTCTCCCCGGCCCTAATGGAGAACCCTACTGTAGGCTTGTGAGGTCCAAACTCTACATCTTTGTCCTACTAATTTCCCCATACTATATAGGCACATTCTTTGGAGATATAAATCTACAAGTAAAATCAAGTATTAAATAAGTTTCTAGGAAATTTACATTGAATATATCCTTCATTCTATCATATATAATCAGAGTCTTCAATTGAGGTTGAGCATATTTTCACTACATCAGAGAAGGAATTTCACATACTTGTAGAAGGTCTCTGTGACTCTTCCTTCATGTGAAATTACAAATTTTCTCTTGGTATGCTGTGTCAAGAAAGGGCTCAACATGGAGTACAGTGCACTGAAATACCACGGGACATTGATAAACACTTGAAAAATAGAGAGAATTTTAATTAAGAGGTGATTTTTATATTTGATAAATTGAGTATAATATCCTCGCCCTTATAGGGCCCAACAAAATCCCACACTTGCAAACTGAATATAGTAAAAAGACTTAATTACATATGGAATACTTGGCAATTAGCAAGATCAGATAAATTCTTCAACATTGTACTTGAAATCAGATCATTTTGAATTCTGGTAGAGGCAATGACAGTCAGAAGTCACGACCCAAAGGTATTACATTTGAGGATCTGTAGTCGACAATTGATGAGATTGGAATTCAAGTCCTAGAAAGATAAAATAGTCCATTACTATACTTCATTCATCGTGTGATTTCATTTTCTTCAAAGTTTTGGGATAAGATAGAAAAAAGGGTTTCCTCCATAAGTTTCTTATGAAAATCCTAATTCCCTTACTTTATTATGTGACAATGGGGGATACCTTAACACAAGGGGTTATATCTCAACTGGTTGTCACCATATTGCTGAGAATTTGTTTAGTTCCATACTAGCAGGTGCCTTGTTAAAACCCGCTGGGTAAGGTGCACTAATCTATGTCAATGGGATTATTTGGGAATCTAGATACCATATTCAAATGTGATGAAGCATCCTTGGGTTTCCCATAAGATTTCCCTTTGAAACAAAAACAGTGACCATTATGTTGACCATGAAAAAAAAAACCCTTGAGGGCAGATTGTGACCATACAAAGAAATGACTATATATGCTCCCCATCTCTAAACCATGTAATTATGGGTGAAAACGACAATGAGGCTGAATTTAAAAGTTCACAAAGGTCCAATGAGATAAAAAAAATAATGATTCAAGAAACAAAACTGGAAATGCGCTGATACAAGGAAAACTTGAGAGAAGTGTTTTTCACTTACTGAAACACCACACAAATACGTGTTAACTCCTCATACCTATCAGCATTGCATGGAATCTCTTAATCAATAAGAAAAAATAAAATAACAATTGAAGGACATACACACCAGAAACAATATCTTATAGTCAATTCACTAGTAAGATTGACTTAGTGTTAAACCATTGACCAGGTTTCCATTCTAGTTGTGGTCTGCTCTGACACACAAATGGTAGGAACCTCAGAAAGATAGAGGCCTAGTGGAAGCCTCGATTGATTTTGATGAAGTACATATCCTTCATGCACCTGAGCCAAAGGAAAACCATTCCTCGTAGTGTAGCCCATCTGGACATGTGTTTTGAAACCTTTCGAAAGGGAGAAAGGCAAAGGAAAACAAATGCCCATGTACTCATTATACATAAGGCTTTGTAGGAATATTATTGCATTTTCACAATACCAGTAACTAATAATTGAATGTCCATACTGAAATATTTTGTGGGAAACTATTGTATTGTTATGAAACTCATGAGAATTTTCACATTTAAGAATAAAGTCTACAAAAATATTCCCAAAATTCGTTGAATCTTCCATAAATTTGCATTCCTTCCAATCTAGGCTAGGATGCACTAGTACAAAACGAAAGTTGAGATGCACTAGTATAATCCGAAAGGTAAGATGCATTAAGTAAATTCATGCTACATTTTACTTTGATGCGACAAATTACCTTATTTTTTTTGTCGTTCACATGAAATATGTATAGATCACGTGAAATTGACAAAAATAAAAATTCAATTATGATCAACAAAATCAAGGACATAATATAGTAATTGTATACAAAGTTTATGCATTCAATTCCAAAACCTTCTATGAGAGTAGATCAGACCATGAAAGAACAAGAAAAGAAAATGAAATCCACAAACAAACAACTACTAGGCATTGAAACAACTAGCGGTTGTTGATAGCATTACGTAAGCTTCTGCTCTAGCTTTCCTGGTCTGATTCTTCATCATCATAGTATTCATCATCCTCTACACTAGTGCCCTAATATTGCATGTATTCAAACACCAAATCATTCATGTTTCTCTCTGCATTAGTGAATTCCATCTCATCCATGCCCTCACTAGTGTACCAACGCAAGAAGGCTTTTCTCCTAAACATGGTAGTGAACTGCTCGCTCACTCTCCTGAACATTCCCTGAATGGATGTTGAGTTCCCAATGAATGTGGACGACATGGAGAGGCATTTAGGTAGGATATCACATGCACTAGATTTCACATTGTTGGGGATCCATTCCATAAAGTATGATGAATTCTTGTTCCAAGCATTCATTATCTATTCATCCAACTCTTTGGTGCTCACCTTGCCTTTGAACATGGCAGATGCAGTCAGATACCTGCCATGACGGGGATCTGTAGCACACATCATGTTCTTGGAATCCCACATATATTGTGTCAGTTCCGGAACGGTGAGGGCTCTGTATTTTTGTGAACCACGTGAATTCAACGATTTTAATCCCACCATAAAGAAATGAAGATGGGGGAAGGGGATCAAATTCACTGCCAGCTTCCTTAGATCTTAGTTAAGCTGACCAGGGAACCTCAAGCAGTAGGTGACTCCACTCATTGTTGCAGATATCAGATAGTTCAAATCACCAACTACACTAAAAGATATCAAATACGTAAAATATACTGAAAAATACAGACTGTGGAGATTACTTTATTCACCTAGATAAACTAGGTATTAAAATACATAAGAGCTGGAGTAGAAGAACCTAACATTTTCATGTGTGGGGCCCCATGAGACAATTAAATATAACACTTAAACTTACCAAATAAACTAAAGCAGATCTATAGAACAACGTGTATTAATATTTGTTGAAGAGTTCAAGTTGTATTTACCCTGCAAATCTAGGGCGCTCTACAACCCCAGTGAAGATAGGGATAACTTCATGAGTTCAAGTTGGTTTCACCCTGCAAATCTAGGGCACTCTACAACCCCGGTGAAGATAGGGACAACTTCAAGAGGTCAGGCTGGTTTTACCCTGTAAATCTAGGGCGCTCTATAACCCCGGTGAAGATAGGGATAACTTTGATGCATACATTCTTAACAAATGTAAACAATATTTTAATGCTAACAATAGATTAGGCACAGAGCATAGGCAGTAACAAAGCACATCTAAATACAGATAAAGAGGCAACATAGAGCCAACTTTACATGGGTTGTGCCCATTTTAATTATAGTTAGCTTCACAGAAAGAGGCACGATGTACTAAACCATAGAGAGAGAAAAAAAAAACAATGAACACCATATTTTCATGCTGGCAACACTAACATTTCTAAAGGATTAAGGAGTTATGGCCAGTTTTACCCTGCAAGATAGTTCAGAAAGGTAGCAGAAGGTCCCTTAGACCATTTTTGATCTCGTGGATGTCATTAAAATTCTTGAATTCAATTCAATCTAGTTGAAATGTGCACAACGAGATCACTTCACAATATATAAAGAAAAAAAAATTCAAGAAAAGGAAGAGGGAAAGAAAACATCAATTGAAAAGCAAAAAGAGGACGAGGGACTTAAAGAGACTCAAAAAGAAGAAAAGTGGGAAGCAAAGGTTAGACACAAAATCAAGGAATTCAAAGGAAAATCTCTAGAACCAATTTTAGATGAAGACCATGCTAAACAAAATTCTGAGAAAAATTGATTTCCTGACGGATAAGGTTATCATTAATGCCATTAGAATTGTTGAAGCAAGCCCTAATATTCCCTAGGTACATGAATTAAGAAGTATATTCTGATGGAGAGGAAACATCATGGAGCAACAAGTTCATTTGTGAATTTGATGATGAGTACATTCAAGATAGCTTCAATCTTAGTGGACTTACTATGATCATGATCTTGACTTGAATTTATATTTGGAATCCCCCAATGAAACACTTTTCTAAAGATTAAAGAGAAACAAAAGGAAAATTTCTCTCTTTTAATTTTGGAGCATGTTAAGAAATTCTAAAATATGATTCTTTCTATGTATTCCAACAAGATGATATTCTAACTCAGAAACAAAATGCGTTGGTAGAATTTGTTCAAGAGATGTTGTATATCAAAGCAATAATGTTGGAGCATTTTCCACACCTTTTTTTAATGGCATACCCATACATCAAACCTATGAATACCTAAAGCACATGCCACGGTCATAGTTTGAAAAAGATAGCTACAAAGATGGTTACTCAACCATATAAAAAAGGAGCCTCATTATCAACCACATGATTGCTTGCAGTGCTAGATTGTGATAAAAAAATTGCCAAAATTAAAAGAAATATATATATATATAGATATATATATATATATATATATATATATATATATATATATATATATATATATATATATATATATATATATATATATATATATTGTTGCATAGGTCCACTCAAATACTCATGTCGGCCCTCCAACCCCAAATGATATGTCTCTTCAAAATAGTCAAACAAGTATAAATACAAAGTTGGAATCCTCATTCTAGGCCATCAACTTAGCCCTGAGATACATAACAAGTGAAAAATCAAAAGTAAGAGGGTTCATAACTCATGAACCAAGGAAGTAAGGAGAATGCAGATTATCTAAAGTTTTGAATTTTTTGGTGAATCCCCTATGGTTTCATTATATTTGTCGTGGTTCATTTGGAGCAGGATTTCAGACTGAAATAACTCATACTCTCTAACCTATGGTAAAGGTGAAGATCAAACTTGTTCTTGACGTGTGAACAAACTTTTAGGAGCTCAGACCTTTGGAACTATTCATAGATTCTCAGACCTGTGGAAACATCCTCAAACTTGTGCCAACAAATTTCAGATCTATAGTCTCATCAGTTTGGAATTGTGACACTGTAAAAATTCAAATTTGTGGCACTGTGAAAATTCAGAGCAAAATCACTGTAAAAATTCGGCCCTATGGCACTGTGAAAATTCAAACTTGTGGCACTTAACGATTCATACCTGTGGCCTTGTGAAAATTTGAACCTATGGCACTTAATGTTTTAGATCTGTGGCATTTGGTTGGAAATTTAGCATCCCTTGAGAGCAGACTATTGGCCATCTGTTGAAGCAACATAGTGACCTTTTGGGAGAAAAATTGAAGAACAACATTAGAAAATTCTTGAATGATCTATGTAGCATATCATCTCACCTTGGTTAAAGCACTCTTATAGACTATTGCTTGAGGACTTGTTGGAACAAATTGTAGAGGAGTTTTTGAAGCTATATTTGGAGAAACCCCCACTTGTACTATTTGGAACAAGATTGAATATTTTGAAGTCTGAGTTGAAGAAAACCTATTGAAGTAACCATCACAACCCTTCTAAAGGAGGAATCTTGGCTCATGAAAAAATTGTTGTGAAGACCCTAAACCTTGGAAAGTGCAAACATATCCTTTGTCTTAGAGAAACAACATTAGTGTCTTTTGAACTTGCCTCCTCTGTATCTCTTGAGCAAATCCTTGTTGGAGCATCCTTGAATATAATTTAAAGACCTTGAAGCCATCATTGAAGAATTTTTTTGTGCAGTGTTGGAGCAGATTTATTAACCCTTGTTAAACCGATTATATATGAAGAGGAAACATTATTGAAACCTTGATGAAGTAGATTTGAAGAAGATTTTTTGTGCAAACCTGAAGAGTCTGGGAGACACATACTAGCCTTGTTGGAGTTTACCTTGTTGTACTAGCCCTTGAATTATTTCACAAACCATTTGAGGCATTCGCTAAAGCAAATACTGGATTAATTTTCAAGAATTGTTAAAGAAGACATTAGAAGCCCTGAAGCAACACTAAAACCATCTTGAAGAATTGAAGCATATTGCAAGGGTTGGAGCCCTAGAGGATTGGAGTCCTCACACACGGTTGGATCTATAGTCCACAATTGATGAGATTGGAATTCAAGTCCTAGAAAGATAAAATAGTCCATTACTATACTTCATTCATAAAGTGATTTCATTTTCTTCAAACTTTTGGGATAAGATAGAAAGAAAGGGTTTCCTCTGTAAGTTTCTTGTGAAAAGCCTAATTCCCTCACTATATTATGTGACAGTGGGGGCTACCTTAACACAAGGGGTTTAATCTCAACTGATTGTCACCATATTGCTGAGAATTTGTTTAGTTCCATACTAGCAGGTGCCTTGTTAAACCCCACTAGGTAAGGTGCACTAACCTATGCCAATCGGCTTATTTGGGAATATGGATACCATCTTCAAATGTGATGAAGTATCCTTGGGTTTCACATGAGATTTCCCTTTGAAACAAAAATAGTGACCATTACGTTGACCATGAAAAAAAAAACCCTTGAGGGCAGATTGTGACCATACAAAGAAATGACTATATACGCTCCTCCATCTCTAAGCCATGTAATTATGGGTGAAAAAGACAATGAGGTTGAACTTAAAAGGTCACAAAGGTCCACTAAGATTAAAAAAACTATGATTCAAGAAAAAAAAAAAAAAAAAAACTAGAAATGTGTTGATACAAGGAAAACTTGAGAGAAGTGTTTTTCATTTGCTGAAACACCACACAAATATGTGTTAACTCCTCATACATGACAACATTGCATAGAATATCTTAATCAATAAGGAAATATTAAATAACAATTGTAGGACATAGGCACCATAAACAATAGCTTATAGTCATTTCATTGGTAAGATTGACATAGTGTTAAACCATTAACCAGGTTTCCATTCTAGTTGTGGTCTGCTCTGACACACGAATGATAGGAACCTTAGAAAGATAGAGGCCCAGTGGAATCCTTGAGTGATTTTGATGAAGTAGATATCCTTCATGCACCTGAGCCAAAGGAAGACCATTCCTTGCAGTGTAGCCCATCTAGACATGTTTTTTGAAGCCTTTAGAAAGGGGGAAAGGCAAAGGAAAGAAAATGTCCATGTACTCATTATACATAAGGTTTTGTAGGAATACTATTGCATTTTCACAGTACGAGTAACTAATAATTGAATTTCCATACTCAAATATTTTGTGGTAAACTATTGTATTGTTATGAAACTCATGAGAATTTGCACAGTTAAGAATAAAGTCTACAAAAATATTCCTAAAATTCACTGAATCTTCCATAACGTTGCATTCCTTCCAATCTCGGCTATGCACTATGTTGGGAAAAAATACCGAAAGGGGGGGGGGGGGGTGAATCAGTATTTAGGGCTGAAATTTTTTTACTTTTCTTTCTCTTAAAACCATATGCTACTTGTCTTTACTTTGGTCATGGCATAATTCATTCATCAGATGTAGAGTAAGCAGTAAGTACGAACAGAAATAACAGAACAAATCATCAAACATAAGCCACACATATGAACACCAATATTTAAGGTGGAAACCCAATTTGGGAGAAAACCACCGATGCTGTTATCTCAGTCTTCAATATTCATTATAAAGAAAAATTCTTACAATTTTATGCTGGCGCAGACTTATACCAGCACGCAAGCACCCAGCTATAGAAAGGCTACAAGCTTCTCTCGTTCTCCAGCCACTACTGGAAGGGAGCTTCAACCCCCTGATTTTAATGCTAGCTTCTACTGACAGGATACTTTCACTTTCATACAGAAGGCTTCAGCCCTCACATCCATAAGATTTCTTCAATTTCTTCATCAGAATTCTGTTGAGTCTTCCTCATTTCTTTTGCCGATCATCGTAGAGTTTCATCATTTCTAGATCATATCCATAGGTGCATCAGATATATCAATTAAGAACGGAGTTCGTCCATGCAGATATTTCTTAGAGAAATTTATTCATTCACCACCCTTTCCCATGCACAACTGTACAATAATCGTCTTCTCCTTATATAGTTTTTGCCTTTAGTAAAACCATGATTCAAAACCATCCAACCATAGATGGTATTCCTTATTTTATTGGAATTTTATTTTATTTATAAAATTCGTGGAATATGATAAATAAACATTATCCACAACCTTAGGCAATTTAAAATATATAATAGAACGTTATATTAATAACCAGCGCTTTTATCAAATGGCTTTTTTTTTTTTTAACTTTAACAACGAGCAATATAAATCAAACTGGGGCCCAGCTCTAACAATCGGCCCGATCGAAGGGCTCACATTCCATCGCGCCGCAACATCCAATCCGATGGATATCGCTTTGGCAACTTGCACGGGTAATAACGCGCGATGGCGCGCCGTGCTTGGGTTATCCTTCGTGCACCTTCCGAACACAACACCGTCCGATGGTATCTTCCCAAATCAATGGTATGTATCAATATCGTTGGGCATCCTAGGTTGAACAATAATGGCGCACAGTGACAAGCGGTTTTCTATGGGTCCACCTCACCACGTGGCGAATGATCTATGGAATCGCTCCCAACTCCTCAAATACTGCTTACTCCACATAGGTGGTGTGATGAAAACCATAAACCGCATTTACTGTTCACTTGGTCATGGTTCTGCTCCTCTACTCCAGGTTCCATCAGCATACTTTCACTAATTCGTTTCTCCGTGTTATCAGTTTATATAACCATGATTACTGTTATACAGCTCCGATGAAATCCTTTCGGACTGTTCATAATTCCAAAGAGTTGTTCCAATGAAAGTCCGAGTCACCGAGTTTCGTGTTGGTTGCAGTAATTCACAATTCCTTCATCAAGAACACGTTCATATATTACACTTTCTCAATTCAATAAAGGCACAGCCAATTCCAAGATCAATCCCCAACATTGATCCCAATTTACCTTAATTTTTATATTCAACGAATGTATATAACTCCACTATCTACCAGTTTGGGATACACAGTCGATCGTATTAGCATCGGTTCCTCGAACTACATACAGAGCACCATTAATCCCCTCATAGGGTTTCTTATGGATTTCAATTATCCTCCATCAGGATGCATACATATGTTCACACATGGATTAATTCCACAGGGACATAAATATCCTTCCTACTGAATTCAACTTGCTCCTTGACTGATACTGCTCTCTGTAGATGCACTCTTTCTCTGTTCTTCTCTGCTGACCTTTGTCCTCTTTTATGTTTCTTTTCTCTGTTCTTAGTTACTGTTTCAGATGCCAATTCCTTTGCCACTTCCTTTGCCATCAATGACAATATTTCCAACACACTAGTATAAAACCAATGCTGAGATGCACTAGTCTAATCCGAAAGGTAAGATGAATTAAGTAAGTTCACGCTACATTTTACTTTTTTTGCGGCGGATTACCTTGTTTTTTTTCCATTCACATGAAATATGTATAGATCACATGAAATTGACAAAAATAAAAATTCAATTATGATAAAAAAAAAAAAGGACATAATATAGTAGTTGCATACAAAGTTTATGCATTCAATTCCAAAACCTTCTATGAGAGCAGAGCAGACCATGAAATAACAAGAAAAGAAAATGAAATCCACAAACAAACAACTACTAGGCATTGAAATATCTAGCGGTTGTCGATATCATTACGTGAGCTTCTGCTCTAGCTTTCCTGAGATGATTCTTCATCATCATAGTATTCATCATCCTCTACCCTAGCGTCCTGATATTGCATGTATTCAGACACCAAATCATTCATGTTTCTCTCTGCTTCAGTGAATTCCATCTCATCCATGCCCTCACCAGTGTACCAATGAAAGAAGGCTTTTATTCTATACATGGCAGTGAACTGCTCGCTCACTCTCCTGGACATTTCCTGAATGGATGTTGAGTTCCCAATGAACATGGAGGAAATGGAAAGGCCTTTAGGCGGGATATCAGATACACTAGATTGCACATTGTTGGGGATCCATTCCACAAAGTATGATGAATTCTTGTTTGTAGAATTCATCATATGTTCATCCACCTATTTGGTGCTCATCTTGCCTCTGAACATGGCAGATGCAGTCAAATACCTGCAGTGACAGGGATCTGCAACACACACCATGTTCTTGGAATCCCACATCTGTTGTGTCAGTTTCGGAACGACGAGGGCTCTGTATTATTGTGAACCACATGAAGTCAACGGGGAAAATCCCACTTTAAAGAAATGAAGACGGTGGAAGGGGATCAAATTCACTGCCAAATTTCTTAGATCTGAGTTAAGCTGACCAAGGAACCTCAAGCAGCAGGTGAATCCACCCATTGTTGTAGATATCAGATGGTTCAAATCACCAACTACAGTAAACAATTTAAAATACATAAGATATACTGAAAAGGATATATTGTGGAGATTACTCTATTCACCCAGATAAACTAGGTATTAAAATACATAAGAGATGGAGTAGAAGAACCTAACATTTTCATGTGTGGGGTCCCATGAGACAATTAAATCTAACACTTAAACTTACCAAATAAACTAACATAGATCTACAGAACAACATGTATTAATATGCGCTGAAGAGTTCAGGTTGGATTTACTCTGCAAATCTAGGGCGCTCTACAACCCCAGTGAAGATAGGGACAACTTCAAGAGTTCAGGTTGGTTTTACCTCGTAAATCTAGGGCACTCTACAACCCCAGTGAAGATAGGGACAACTTAAAGAGTACAGGCTAGTTTTACCTTGTAAATCTAGGGCGCTCTACAACCCCGGTGAAGATAGGGACAAATTTAATGAATACATTCTTAAAAAATGTAAACAATATTTTAATGTTAACAATATATTAGGCACACAAAGCATAGGAAGTAACAAAGCACATCTAAATATAGATAAAGAGGCAGGATAGAGCCAAATTTAGAGCTTCACAGAAAGAGGCAGGATGTACTAGACCACAGAGAGAGAAAAAAAACAATCAACACCATATTTCCATGCGGGAGACACAAACATTTCTAAAGGATTCAGGAGTCATGGCCAGTTTTACCCTGCAAATATTGGGCTCAAATTTCATAGGGATAAATCCAGATTTAGATAGGTTGTGCCCATTATAGCTATAGTAGGCTTCACAGAAAGAAGCAGGATGCTCTGCAACGACAGAGACAACAAACCCAATTAAAGACATTTACTGAGTACGACAAAACCCATTAAAACTCAGCTTTAGATTGTTTTTCTCTGGTTTATTTACTGATTACACCCTAATTTAAAGAGGTCATATACATACCATGTAGAGATGTGAAATAATCAGATACGGTGTCATTTAAGTGCAACAACGTAGAAACTAATCCCATCTGAAGAGAATAACAATTACCCTGTAAACCGAGCTTTGATATGCATTACTAGATGCATTTGTGAAACAATTTATATGCAACCTCAAACTTCTCAGTATCAAGGCATGTGTAAAAAGGCTTGAGAAAATATACTTACAACTAGGAGTTGTGAGCTTGAGAGTCTTGAAGCAGATGTCGTAAAGGGCCTCATTGTCTAGTACCATACACTCATCTGCATTCTCCACCAGCTGATGCACATAGATTGTTGCATTGTAAGGATCCACCACTGTATCATACACCTTGGGAGAAGGGAAAACAGAAAAGGTGAGCATCATTCTATCAGGGAACTCCTCCATGATCTTGGAGATAAAAATGGTTCCCATCCTAGATCTAGTAGCTCCTCCCAAATAATGACACACTTGAAATGCTACACAGCAAAAACCCACAACAATTTTCACAACTGAAAACCTACATTCAAATAATAAGGTCAATGGTTTGAATTTGAAACACACATACCTTGAAGACAATCACAATTTTCTGCCTCCTTCCTGACTACATCTAGCACGGCATCGATGAGCTCAGCCCCCACTGACCAACACTGCTAGACTCGCCGAAGCAATCAGCAACACACTTCAAAACATTCCGACTGGAAAATTTATACAAAAAGTTGAGGTGGAGAGGCCAAGGGACTCAGATACTCACGAAATCACCTCCAACTGCCAAGCCCAAACCAATAAAAAATGGGGGAGAATTCCTCCAACTTCCAAGCCCCAAACAGTAAAAAATGGGGGTGAATGTCACTTCAATCCCCCCGACCCAATAAATCCCGGGGCGAATGCCATTAAAATCTGCTCCAAACCAGAAAATCTAGAGGTGAATCCATTGTTTAAGGTTTATGCGCATTTATTTTTTTGGGCTAACAACTAATAATTAATCATTTTTAAAATAATTATAGGGCTAATTATATAAAACTATACAAAAGGGATTTTATATAAAAAATTCACCCCTCCAAAATCTAAAACCCTTTAAAATTCGCCTTTGGGCTAAAATTCGTCCCTAAAATTTTCCCTGACCCACAGATGCAATGATAGGCCTTGATCATGCAACATATCTCGTGTTTCTCCCACAATAGTTTTTTTCTTTCTTTCTGCAACCCCATTCTATTGTTGGTTATGAGGTGCTATCAATTCTCTTTGAATTCCTTCTAAGGCACATAAGTTATTGAATTCATTAGATATGTATTCTCCACCATTGTTGCTCCTTAGACCTTCACCTTCTTCCCTGTATCTTTCTCGACAAATTCATTGAGCTCAAAAAACTTGGAGAGTGTCTAATATTTCTTCTGCATGAATAAAATCCACACTTTATTGGAAAAACATCAACAAAAATCACATAATACCTGTGTTTGGTTGTGGAAGTTGTCGATAATGAACCACACGTCTAAGTGAACTCTCTTAAGGATTTCCTTGGATCGAATTTCCTTATTGTGAAAGGTGGCTTTGGTATACTTCCCAAATGTACATCCTTTGCATGTATCTCTCTACGCAAGTGCACCCTTTGGAAGTCTTGTAGAAATCTGTTGCATGATATTCAAAGCATTGTGGTGTAGATGGACCAATCTCATGTGCCATAACTCGACGATGTCTCGACTCTCCACCTTCTCTCATTTCATGCTCAAGGCAACACAATATTCAACATCTAATTTTTAGAGGTTCTTTACTGGAAACCTAATATTTTTCACCTGCCCTGTGGCTTTGTGATGAAGGCACATCTTTCCTTCACTGAATATCACATCACATCAACTGTCTTCCAACATAGCAACAAAAAAAAAACTATTCTTTAAACAAGGAACATACATGACATATTTTAATGTGAGTGGATTACCTAACTCCCTCTGAAAGGTAATTGTACTTACACCGGTAGTGTTATACCTCCCATTTTCACCCATATCGATGTGCATCTGGAGGTTATTCTCCTCCAATCTACTGAAGAATTCTTTGTTGTCGGTCATATGGAATGAAGCTCCACTATCCAAGTACTGCACATAATCCATCATCTATGACACCATGCATGAGATGAGAGTTAAACCCAACTTCAATTGTGAAGAAAGTGCTTCACCTACTACTCCTCCTGAGGCTTTCTTGTTGGTATTCTTTTGTGGAAAATTTGTGGCATAATGTCCATGCTCATGACAATGATTTTTTTTTACCTTTGATAAGTCTCGCTTCTTTCCTTCCTTGTTGGACTCCAATTTGAAATTGGACACCTTCCCTTTACCCTTCTTCACCTTTCCAACAAAGGCACAATTCTCCTCATCATTGGTATTTGGTGAGGATCCATCTTTGTTGCTTCGCTGAATCTCTTATTGTACCAAGTTGGACCATAATTGCTCCTAGTCTGGTGGTTTATCCCTCCCATTCATAGAATCCTAGTAGCTATGCCAACTCTTGGGAAGACCTAAAAGAGCTAGGCTCGCCAAATAATCTTGGGAAATTGTTATCCCAACACTTCCAAGCTCATCTCGACATTGAGTGAACTTCGTCAAGTATTTTTGGATCATGTAGCCCTTCTCCATCTTGATCTTTCTGAGCTTATATTTTAGTGCCAACTTCATGTGGTCACTTCTATTTTGAAACATATCTATCAAGGCATTCCACATAGCATAAGGAGTTTCCTTTCCATGGAGACTCGAGACAATATGATCTCCAACTCCCTCTAACAAGATCCTTCTCTCCTTTGCTACATTCTTCTTCCATGCATCAAGAAGTTGAGCATATGCTTCTATAGGCTATGGAATATCACTATCTATGAATAAATTTTCTCTATTGTCCTCGAGCACTGCCTCCATCTTGTCCTTCCATTCTATGTAATTTGAATTTCCCTCAAGAGCATATTCGAGTCTCAAGCCATTGAAAGACATCTTGATCAACTGTTGGGTCCTGAAGATTAAATCTGCAAATTTGATGTACCTATTAAAAAAAAACTCAGGTTATTGTCTTCTATTATGATTCTTGCCGCTCTGTTAACAAGTATAAATTATAACTACAGGATTCAATTCGATCTTGTAATGTACTAAAATAAAATACTGAATCCTTCTACAATTTTCGAAAACCAAATACGAGCACACAATCACATAACAAGTAAGAGAAAGAAATAATCAATCGCACAACACAAGATGTATATGGGGAAATAAACTGATCAAAACCACACTATCTGTATATTATATAAATTCAAGGCCATGAAACAAGACAATGATTTTCTCTCACTCAGAAAAGTCTGCACTTTGCTGAATATCTGATCTAGGAGAAATAAATTAAATACTTAACCAATTCTCATCCTTTGTCTGACCAGCCTTGCTCACGCATTCCTGGAGGAATTTTTGCCCTATTAAATATGAAATTCCCAATAATTCATTCCACAATTCATCCAAGGCTTCTTTTTGACCTCCAGTACAATTTTCTAATTATACTACTACTAATTATCTTCCCTTTAACCTCACTCTCAATTGGGAATTCCTTAGAACTGACATGCAACAAATATTTATAGCGAATTATCAATTAAATGATTTAACACTACTTGCGAATTAAATTATATTAATTCACTGGACTTCTCACTAGCTCATCTCTCAGTTAGAACTAGTTAAATTGATTTTAGCTCAATTAATTGAGTTAACTAATTACAACTTACAAATAACTATAATTGGACGCCCTAAAATCATGGGAGAACTCTACATGCCTCCTCTCTGACCTTGAACTCGAATTTCCTAAGCTAATTGTGTAGTCAATTCAGTTAACTAATACAAGTTTTCATGAGAGATTTAATTAGGGGATAATTAAATCAAAAGCCCCCTTGGGTGCCATTTCTTGGTGTTATTTCAACAATTATCTTATGGTTATTTATATTTTGATATGTTGGTTATAAGCATGTATATATGATTGGTTTTAGTCATGTCTCTTTTCATGTTCTTACTTGTAACTAAAATAATAATGGATGCTAAACCTAATTGATGTTAAGACAACTAAGGGGAGAGGGCGGTGATCCTTCTTGTTAAGTCTCATATGTGTTTTCAATCCTTTATGCTCATACTTTCCTTCATCACTTGTAGGTTTCATATCTACTAAGTGTTTGACATAATTTCAGTCCCAGTTGGGGATGGTCAGGCCTAGTCCTGGTTTCCATTTTAAGTTTATAATCACTGTAGTCATGTATTTTATGAGTTCTGAAAGTTACATGGATTTATGGGCAGAGGCTTAGCCCTAGACCTAAAAAATAGCCTTAAATTTCATAGTCTCTAGCACAATACTGAGCAGAAAAGGCCGCAGTTACACTGATGCAGGCCTATGGGAGCGATTGGGGGTTTTGAGTAGCATGGAGGGCTTGGAAAGGGAGCGAATAGGGCTTTAGCTCATGGAAAAGCTAAGTTGGCTCAGGGGATGGAAACCTCGAGGGGTTGGGTTACTCCTGGAGGGTCCTAAGGAACCTGAGGGAAGTTAGTAAGGTATTTTTTGTCGACTTAATTTCGTTAAGGTCACCTAGGAGGTTGATTCTTGTCATAATATCCCCACAACTCATGTTCACCCTAGGTAATTCGGTGAAAGTGGGTAGATGTGAGCAGAGAGGTTCATTACAGGTGGTATCATAGCAGGTTTCACTCTATTTGGGTTGTATTTGATACCACAGTCAGGTTGTATTAGAGCTTGGTTGCATTCTCTTTCGAAAAATTATGACGTTGTTAAGGTCATGGTTCCCATGCGTGGGGTCAGGGTATACCGTTGGTATGGTCATGCATGATGGTGTATATTGATATATTTTATATGGATATGTTTATGATTATACATATACATGCTAATGTTGAATTATCTTGCAAATGAGATAAGCCCCACTGAACTTCAAAGAGGTATGGATTTGATTTTGGTATCTATTTGTTTTATCTCACATGATATACTTGTAGGAAGAATAGAATCAAGGATGACGAGAAAAATGTTAGACTGTAGTTCCCGTGACTCTCCCTACATGTCAATTGGGGTATCTCAATTGGTTGAGTCCCCATTATTAAATAACCTTTGTTATTGGGACGTCACAGGTTAATTTTTCGTGATGTTCTTAGGGTCAGCAGTTATGGTTGAGCTGAGAGGAAGTGATCCCTTCAGGTGGATCTTCTTGGTACAAATATTTTTTGGATGTAGCGGTCATTGATCTCTGGGGTATGTGAACCAAATATATTTAAGTCAAGTGGGTGTAGCGCTAGTGGTATGGAGGAGCTGCTCTTATCCTACCCACTTGGGTTCTAGTCCCAACGAGATTGACATGCTCGCTCCTTGGGAGTAATTTCTGCATGAAATATAATTAGCTCATCGAGGGTGGGTTTTATGTTGAAGTAGATAGTATCGATCTCTAGTACAGTTAACCACATTCAAATAAATAAATGGTACATATTTAATGGTATTTAAATTGGTAGGTATATAATGATATAAATATTTAAATTATGCTATATAATTTAATTTAAATTTATTATTTTTTTGTAATTATATTTTAAAATTGTATCCACATTTAAATTCACTTAAATATTTTCATATAACTTACTACATTTTTAAATGAGCTAGATTACAATGAAATACATTTGATTATTGATCGGAGTTTATGAACCACATTGTACTAGTTGTATAAAATCGGCATATTTATTCACTACATACATATTTTATGGGTTTTGTTAAAAATTAGTTAACATTGTTTAATCATTTGTTATCATATTATTTTTATAACATGATTAAAAATTTTACCTTTTTTTCATATTATTATCCTTGTCGCATGCATAGGATATTGCATTGAGTTTTTAGTCAAACCTATATTGGTTTGGTTTTGACTAAAAAAAATTGTAAAATTTTCCTAGTTTAACTTTAGACAATGAAATTTAATATTATTTGATAAAATTTTAATTTATTTCTTTGTAATATCATTGGATATTAAAATGGGAATAGGTTATACCTACGAAGGAATGGGATGATGGGACAACCCTTCTGTTCCCATCCTCCAGTGTCAACGACCCGCTTTCGTCGACCTTACCCCACCTTCTTCCTCTCATCACCCTCATCGGGCCCCACCATCCGCGGCCTTCCCGGAGCCCCTCACCCTCCACCACCCTCCTCCCCTTCCCACACCCTCCACCACCCTCTGTTTCCCAGGAACCCCTGTTCACCCTAAATTCAATTGCATACTTTGAATGAAAAATTTGAAAATTCGGTGTGCCTACTATTGACTAATATACCTCCTTCGTGAATGACTTAGATTTCCATTGTGAATGGAACAATATCCCTTGCACTCTGATTGCTCCCTATGCTTTGACTGCTCCCTACACTTCGACAGCTCCTCTATGCTCCTCGAATTAGTTCATCGCTCCTGACTGGTATGCTTCTATTATTTTGAATCTAAACTGATGACATAACTCTTCCATAATAAAGATCTATATCATACTGAAACCATGTACCCATGAAGCTCTTCATGAGTTAGCCTTGAATGCATTCATGAAACTGCAACAAGCTTACTTAGTTCATTCTCTACCTCATTTTTTGTGGCTCCATTTATTTAGCCAAAAAAAAAATTCTCATAATTATTTTGTCCCACAGGCAGAGTTCGAAAGCATATAGAAGCTCAAAACATTTGTGTTTAGGGACAAGACTAGAATATTACTGTAATTGACAGAACTCATTTGTTTTTGGTCATCATGAATCTATTTTATTGATTCTGTTAATTTCCTCTATTCATATTTATGTTTCCCTGTCAAACTTTTTGCAGCCATCTCTCTCGCACACATATATATAGCAATGGTAGCTCCTAACCGAATTGAAAGAAACTACTTTTAGATATGGAAACTCAATTCTGTAGCAACTCATCCTCTTCTCAGTGACTCCCTTTGACAACATCAAATTGATACGGTGGATCATTTGGAAATCACGTTGCTCATCACATTAATCAACTTTATTCTTCATAAACAATTTTCTAGATATAATCTACATAAGAAAAACAACACAAAGCTAGATTTCCCCACATCTTGCTAATTGTTTCCATTTTCCAGCCATGAGCTCACATGCCCAAAAATCAAATGATATTTATTATGGAGTAGATAGTGATATTTACATCCCTCCAAGAACCTTAAGTTTGATGTTTTGATGTCATAGTATGCTTGCAAAACTATGTGGGGTTACAACAATTACTATGCATTTTCCAAAACATATGAACTATAATCTATTACAGAACTATTCAACATGTTATAGATAATCTAGATTTCATCCAAAAAATCTAGCAATTTCAATTGATTTACATGGAAAAAAACGCCTTAGATAATCCTCTAAAAATTCATTGATATGTTCTATATACGTATTGATTTATAGATGATAACTTTAATTAATTAATAGCTTGGTTCTAACAAGCTTGAATAATTGTGTCCAAAATCATCTCATGAAACTTACATCTCTACATAATGTTGAATGGGGGACCCAAATACTTCAAAATATTCTTAAAGAACAACCTTGCAACCTATTCCATAACATAAGACACCTTTGTTGGAATGAATATTGCAAACTTGGAAAAAAGGTCAACCACAATGAAAATCCTAGTATATATTTGTGAAATTAAATGCCAGTATTTGAAGCATGAATATCACCTATCACGAAGCTCGAGATATAGAATATCATGTAATCATCTGACTTTTTCATATTATAATTTGGAAATTACTGTGTTAAAGTTATAAACCTAAGGCATATACATCAAAGTTTTGCAAAATCCAAAGTTATAATCTCATTGAGCATTGAACATTTCATACCCTACATTTCAGGTTATTCATACATCCATTTGATTTGTAATGTTACAGCTTTAACTTCCAAAAAAATTTGCAAGCCTCCTTCAGAAAAACATTGGAAAATGATTTATGTTGGTGTTGGAAAATGATTTTATGGCACTTACAGGAGCACTGAAATATCATTTTCTAGCGCCTACAACAATGCTAGAAAATGGTGATGTCTTTTGGAGTCTAATGTTTCAAGTGAGTTGCATCTCTCCTCACCAACAAGAGAAAAATGACATATACGA
This sequence comes from Pinus albicaulis, assembly GCA_034641835.2. Classification (NCBI taxonomy): domain Eukaryota; kingdom Viridiplantae; phylum Streptophyta; class Pinopsida; order Pinales; family Pinaceae; genus Pinus; species Pinus albicaulis. The sequence continues at coordinate 689,251,739 of CM076584.1, read as the reverse complement.
AGGACTTATATAGATATATTGACTAACTTAGAGTAGAGGGATAATAAATATTGATCATTTAAAGTATGTACAAGAAACGTGGATGAGAATAAATGAGTTAGAAAAAGGAAAAATGACATGGAAATACAAGAGAGACAAGGGAAGGATCAATCATAGTCCAAAACTATATTTTTGATTGGCCACATTCTTTTCAATATTCGTGAGAACACCAACTCAAATCATCATCACTTTGTTCATGAATAATTTAGGTTATTACTAGTTCACGACTACAAACCTAGGGATTCATGTCCAAAGACATATCCTATTTATTGGAAAGCAACTAAATGCATCTTGATAAGATAATATGTCATTTATGAGTAAGCCATTATGTGGTCATTTTTATGTAAATGTGTTGGTGTGTCGAGGAGAGGCACACCCGTAGAAATGGAATTCCTCCTCTCCTTTGGCTCCATACATGGGAGTTTTCAATGTTAATTAAGTGCTAAAATTATAGATATATGGGGTTATTGAATAAATTATTCATTAAAAAACCCATGGTCTCATATAAATATGTATTAGGTTATAGAATTTCATTGTAGTTCTTCATGACTGGATTATGAAAACATGGTCCATAAATTTTAACCTTCTTCTATTTTTTAAAGGTTTTTTTCATTATGAATTTTCAGGGCCCCATGTCATATATCCTTATAAGAGGGGCCATGGTTTATGGGAAAAGTGGGTGTTTTCATCACACCTTAGTTTAATCCAACAACCATGGCTATAACTATTTCTGTTGTGTGGGTGAATTTAATTGATTTACCCCTTTATTTGTGGAGTCCACATGTGCTTGGGCATTGAGTTTTCTTTGATGAGTTTTATAAATTATTTAAAGGATGAAATTCCAAATATTCCCATCTTTGAGAGAAAAAGGGGAAATCTAGTAAACTCCAAGGCTGGAATAAAAGATAATTTACCCAACTACAACCATAAGAGAGCGGGAAGAGATTGGAGTCACCACCATGTTCTTGAATGAAACCACAAATTAAAAGGGGGAATACTGAGGAAATGGGTACTTACTGATATTGTCTCATATTGTAATGTTATTGATATTATCCCATATTGTGATGCTCCTTTAACATAGATTGAATAAGATTTGAACAGAAAAAGCATTGCAAAATGAGTTTTTGACACTATTGTACACACTGTTAAATTATATGTTTAGTAAAGTAGGCCTGCTACATAAAATGGAAACCAAGTGCATGTAAAGCAAGTTTTTATCAATTATGTATTAGTGGCAACCAAGTGCATGAAAAATAAGGGTTTATCAAATCTAAGGCAGTGGAAACTATTTCCGAGGTGTTTGTAACCATTTCCAAGGCAGTGGAGCACGCAAGGGGAAAAAGTTGAATTGGTCAATTCTTGGAACCTATTATCTAGACAGATGGGAAAATGTGGCCACCTCAAATGGTATGATCCATATGGATAAATGTTCTTAGAGGTGCATGGGGCTGACATGTTTGCAGTCTTTAGAGAAGCGTGCTGGGAGAAAGTTTTTCAACTCTTCACCAAGTATGATCTTAAGCTCACCTTTGATTTCATTAACTCATTTGATAGCAATAGTGCTAGGGTTCAGGGGATTCTATTTCAAGTAACAGAAGAAAGCTTCATTGAGGCAACAAAACACTAATTGAGGGGAAAAGATGGTTTAAGAGATAGATGGTGCAAGGAGTAAATCTAAATTATTTCTTGAAGGATGACATCCATGATCCTCGCTGGAGCGTTGGGGTGCACATGAATATTTTAAAGCCATAATGGGTTGAGCATATGAAGAATATTCAACTTTATCTAACATTTGATGGTAGTTTCTCCAAAGTTTTATTATACCATATGTGATTTCTTGTACATTTGGTTGGTTTTAAGAGGATGAACCTGTCTTTTTACCTTCATCAAATTTTGGTTAAGATGATGGCTTCTGCAATAAAAAGGAGGGTTTGGTACGCACATGATGTATACCAACATAGTTTTATCAAGATGTTATACACCCATGCAATGAACAAGAAAGCACAACAACCGAGGAGAACATTGGGACACCCCTTTACCAGAAGGCATAATAAGAAGAAAGCTATTTCTATACAGGCTGAGAGTAGTCAACAAGATGTTGGACAAACAATAGAAAAACCTAATAGGATAAAACACCCTAGGGTTTCTAGGGTTTATAGAAGAAGGACTAGAGGACACCAGTCATAAGTCTACGAGACTAAGGAACATGAGACCATGGAGGAAGGCCAAAACAAGGGTGAATATCCTATAGAACTTGACTCTAGAAAAAATTATGCAAGGAGGCCAAGAACCAGACCCATGAACAAACTAAGGTTGGGGTTTAAAGCTAAACTAAATCCCAAGCTTAAGGAGCCTATTGTCATTGAAGATGAAAAGGAAGACAAGTTTGCTAGAGATAAGGAGGGCTTGTTAGCAGAATCGGTGCCAAAAGATCCAATAGCTGAGAATACCCCATGGAATAAAATATAAATATAAATAGACACGAGGTCAATCAGAAAACATGACAAGCTAAGAATCCTTGCAGAGGCAGCATAGGCCATTACAAAATGAACAAGGGAACTCAAAGTCTCAAACCCTAGGTTTTTTTGCTAAGGTTTTTTTTTCAATAGGGATAGACTTTGTTTAGTAAATTTAATCATGAAAATATTGTAATATTATATGGTTTCTTTTCCGAATATTATGGATCTTAAAGTTTTGTATATAATGTATGAAAAAGAAGGAAAAAGGCTTCAAAACTCTTTGGGAAAAATATTTTGTGTATTGTGGGTTTTTCAAGATCAATATAGTTTGATCTGTGCAAAAGTTTGAAAGGTTTCAAAGATTCATGTGTTACTAGTTTTTAGTCTATCCTCCTTGTACGTGCTTGTTTTCCTTTTTGTTGCGCATATGTTCATATATTTAGTATTGTAATATACTTGTAATGATATATACTTGCAATATACTTGAAATTCATATATTTAGTATTGGAATATACTTGAATTTTTTTTTGGAAGTTAAATTTGTAACATTACAAATCAAATGGATGTATGACTAACCTGAAATGTAGGGTATGAAATGTTCAATGTTCAATGAAATTATTACTTTGGATTTTTCAAAACTTTGATGTATATGCCTTAGGTTTATAACTTTAACACATTAAATTCCAAATTTTAATATGAAAAAGTCATATGATTACATGATAATATATATATATATATATATATTGAGTTTCAAGATAGGTGATATTCTTGAACTTAAATTTGACACACAAAACTTTTCAGTTTTGTGCCGAAATCTATCAAACCAATCAATCCTTAGATTGTAATTTTCATGCTTCAAATTGCAATTTTAATATAGATTTAGACTATTCATGAACCTTTGAAATCACAATTGTAAGGTGGAAATATTGTAAACTTGAATTGATAACATTCAAACTGTTGGATTAAGGAAAAAAAATGAATTCAAAATAACTGTAAAATCACTACCAAAAAGGGTCATAAATATTCAAAAAAATGGAAAAAATGGTAGTTTGAATCTACATCTTGGTGGTTATGTTCAACTATGTCCGAGTTTTCTGAATAATCACATTCAATATATGAAGGAACCAAAAAAAATCTGAATTTAACTTAGGAAGATGAATTCCACAACCTCAAAATCCCTAACAGTGGTACCCAATAGAAAAGGTAGTGTTAAAAATAAATAGCCATTTAATTTTAGTGGCCCATATAAACAAATTACTGCTTAAAAGTAATGATAAGAAATCTGATCAACCTAACTATAGGTTAAACAAAAGGATCAAGACTAGTTCCATTTGCAAAAGCATGGCACTAAGTGTCTGCCAGTGGGTTATCTGTTCACAAGACTCGGAAATATGTCTTTATAGGGTAGATAGTTGAGATATTTTCCATAATTCAAGCACATTATAGAGCTATTCCAAGACACATCATTCAAATCTACATTACATTTATTAATGAATAAATTCCCAAACAAATTTAGAGCTTAAAGCAGTTTCTATGTCCATTATGCAGAGTTCTCTTATTCCATACATTCCATAAAATAGAGAAGAGTCATCTCCCCTTTGTGCTATTTCTTTGCAAGCTAGAGTGCAATATTTTGAACATGATGTCAGGAAGTTGGGTTCAATGGATTTTTTACTTGTAAATGTTCATTGAGACAATAGTTTCCCTAATATGTTTCCTTATTTTATGCATATTTTGAGACAAAATGGAAAATAAATAGAAGGCTATAATGGGCATTGAGGTGCAAGACCCTAAAGAGAAACTCATATTTTTTGGTAAAGATTTAGGTTGCTATGAAGTATCTAAGGCCAACATTAGTATTTATCAAGTTGCAAAAATTCATATACATAGATTCAATGACTTCATTTAAGGATATGAAATGAATCCAGAGGATCCATGTACCTTTTCCCGACAAAAAACAAAAACTTCATACTTAACCGAAGATCCAAGCTTAATGGGTAGTGTTGCCATGCGATGGAACTGTAAGTATTTTATAAATTCCTTTTTTAGATGTTATTATTAATAGTGCTTTATTGTTTTTCATATGTTTTGATGTCTTAAATTTTGTTGTGTAGTTATGCTTGCTCATATGGTCTAGAGGACAATATAGAAAAATTTACAACCAAATGAAATAAGTCATTTGTTAAGAAGAGGGGTTGTTAGTGCCATTTTATTGTAACGGTTATGGTTAAAAGCCACGAGATATAAATAATAACATACAATATGTATGATCATGAATATGGGGATGGATAGCCCTGTCATGGAAAAAATGACATTTCAAGTGATGTTAGGTCTCTTCATAAGTCGAGGCTTTCAAGGGACATGGTTTCTTATGTCAAAAGTTTTTTTTTCTTTCTACAAGTGCCAATTGACTCAGTTTGTAAAATGAATATAAAAATTTATGTTGACATAAATGCCAGAGATCAGGATAGATGGTTTTTTTTTTTATGCAGAGAATATGTCACAAACATCTATAATCGTCTGATGAAAGGAAATTACCAACTTCATAAAAAATATGAAATGACTGTGAATCTTTGGTATGAAAAACACAGAATTGATTTCTTCTTTTAACAAAGGTCGAATGGTGAAAATGTCCCCTTTATAGCTGGAATACAAACAAAATGGATGTTGAACACTATGGTTAAGATATCCCATAATAGCTTAATAGCCATGGATTAAACATTCAACACAAATAAAAATGGGTATAGTATTTTTTCAGTGATTCATTTAGTGAAATAATTTTGATTGTAATGATTCAATATGATTAATGGTGTAAAATTAACTTCATTTTTTTAATATGATAGGATCATTTGTACACAGTCGTGGTGTTTTACAAGAAACAAAGCAGGGTTCTCGTTGCATGGGTGGTGATTTCACGTAGTACATCACAATATATATCACTGTGGTTGGAGCACCTAATGCATAGATGTTATTAGATTCAACATGATTGGAAGGTCAATGCCTTTATGTTTGATGATGCATTGGATGAAATTATTTCTTTGAGGCAATCTAATATTCTTATTTGACTTGCAACTTGTACTCAATCTAAATATTTCTCACTTAAAATGAATTAAATATGGCAGGAGCATCACTAGGTGTGAAGTAATATTGTGTGTTTGGCATGTAAGGAGGGCATGGCTCAAAAATGTTAATTGGTTAGCCAGTAGTTGAGAAAAACGAAAATATATGTTAAATGAACTAGGCCATATCATGAAAAATTGTTCAAATAATGAAGTGACTAATGAAATAAATGGATTTTTCACCAAATTTGCAACTGAGGTGAAGTTTTTGGACAATTTTCATAAGAATTGGGTTGTTGGTGATAATTTTAGTAAGTGCCCATACTCTTTCTTGTGTTTATAATTATTTTTCATAAATATAATGTATATTTACTAATTTATTTTTTACATTTAGGGATGTGGGAAAAAGGTTGCCAAGATTTTCCTCATGCAAATCAGAAGACAAATAATGTTGTGGAATCATACCAATGTTATCTCAACACTGCATTTCTATCTAATCATAGAAAGAAATTTTCTCGTAGGATGGATTGGCTCTTTTATAGTATCCTCAGAAATGTTGAACCATGTTACTGATTCAAGGAAATTTTCAAAAACGAAGGATGTTTGAACAACCACAAGAAAAAGAAGCAACTTGAATTGTCAATGGAAAAATCTAGAATAATTCTAGATAGTGAATGCAGCCCTCATGAGAGCATATCTCATGCTTATTGGCTAAGGATTCAAATTACAACTGATATGTGATATATTATCACTTAGCATCGCACAAATGTTTTCACCTATGATTTCCCATGGTTTGTTCGTGGAAACGTTTGCAAGCATGCCATAAAGGTAGGATGTTTTATTCCCTTGCAATGAATTTAGATGCTTTATTGGATCATGATAATACACTTAATACATTCAATTCCCCTACTAAGATAGTTATGGAGGAGCCAAACCTCGATACAGATGTCGACACAACTATCATGGTTGACAAAAATGTAGATCCAAATGTTGAAGAACTTCAGTGGACTGAGGAGTTGTTTGTCTACATAGACCTGTTGAGAAATATCCCTCCTGCTACTTTGAGCAAGACAAAAATGTTAATAGGTTTGTTTAAAAAAATGTTGAATGATACCAATGATCTTCATATTATGGACTATGATTTCACCCTTGGGTTGGGTGCTTATGAGTCATATTTTAAGAGAAATAATAGTTTCCTTACCCCTAAAAAGAAAAACAAAAGATTCAAACAAAGTGGCAGCTTGGAAAGTTATTTTAATGTCCCCACATCCAATTATAAACCATTTCAGTTTCAACATCTCAACAAGCGAGGTTGTCCTCATTCCAACAATGCATACTCTATTGTCACGAGTAAGTTCCATAAAGTGACGAGATCAACATGCTTAGATTATTTTATATAGACATAACCATTTATTAATGAAGTAGTGTGTACATGTTTTCAATGGCACAACATCCCAATAGTGTGTTTGCTCCTATGGATCATCCTCCATTGGAGCATGCTTCGTTGGTTGACAACTGCCCAATTGGTGATTTTATAGGTTTATTGCTATATATTCCCTCTTAATTTTCTCTTAAATATGTGTCACTGGATGTTATTGATGTTTTTAATGTAGTGTCTTAATGTTTGCAGAGGTGCGACGTCCCACTATTGCACCTAAAATTCAATCACATATACAAATGCACCATTGATCTGGTTATCACATCATTCAAGGTGCATTGGATGGGATTCCTAATTCATGTATTTAATATTATGATGTTTTTTATTACTTTAAATTCCATTATTTTCTTTAATGAAAATTGCATTGGTATCTTACAGATGCAAGATCTTCTCTTGTAGATCATCCTCCACTGGATCATGCTTCGTTGGTTGAAAACTGTCCAATTGGTGATTTTCCAAGTTTGTTGCTATATATTCCCTCTTAATTTTATCTTAAATGCGTGTACTGGATGTTATTGATGTTGTTAATGTAGTGTTTGAATGTTTGCAAAGGTGCGACATCCCACTAGTGCGCCTACAATTTAAACACATAGATAGATGCACCATCAATCTAGTTATCATATTATTAAAGGTGCATTAGAAGGGATTCCTAATTCATGTTGTCAATATTGTGATGTATGTATTACTTTAAATGCCATTATTTTCTTTGATGAAAATTGCATTGTTATCTTACAGATGCAAAAGCTTCGCCTATGGAGAATCCTCCATTGGAGCATGCTTCGTTGGTTGACAAATATCCAATTAGTGATTCTCTAGGTGTTATCCAAGATAACCATTAGGTTTTTTTTTAGTCATAATTCAACTAGGTTAAGTTAGGGTTGAATAATATCTTTTAAATTTGTAATTAAAAAAAAATCACATATGTGAGAGGTCTTTAATATCATTGTTGGGTCATGAAGGTGACTATTTTACAGGTAACCTTAATGCTTCTCATTAATTGTCAACCCAGGGAAAGTCTTGTTATTTCAAGAGTGTAATAAAAATATATGCAAGTGACATCAGAGGTCAACTACTCTAAATCGTCATAGGGAAGATTGTCTAATTCTCGAAGTTCAATCAAACCAACTTGGAAGTGAATAATGAGATGCTTCAGACTATTCAAAGGAGCTAACTCTATTCTAAGATTATGTAGAAATAACTACTCAATACTGAAAAAGAGTAAATTGCAATTGAACAACATGCTTCAATGAATTGAACAACTACCTTAACAAATTGAACAAAAATCCTAATAAATTGAACAACAACCAATTATTCTAAATTTTGCAATGGAATTCTCTTTTAATCAACTAATGGGATTCTTCATAATTAATTATCAATCAAGCATTCATAATCATGATGAAAAAGATTCAAACATTAACTATAAGAAAAATTGAACGACAACTATGTTGAACTAGTCTAACAACTTGTAAAAGTATTGATTCCAGATAAGAGGGCATGAATGATCAATCTAGTCTAGCGAGAAGAAAACTAGGATGTCTCACGCTTGCAATTAACCAACTAAATGATATTGTTATGCAACAAAATGAATACTGGAAGTGTAATGAACAACTGGAAATATGAATTCTGTAAATAAATGTATAGCATAGAAGTAGCAGGAGAACCTCTAGGGCTGGGCCCAAAGTGACTAGAAGCCTACTGCTAAGGAATACTCAGAAGTTGTTTATTCCAAAAATGCCAGATTCTTCATTAATCCACCGAGAAATACATTAGTACAAAACTTGATGATTCTCTTTGAATACGTTTATTACAGGAAGATTATATTACAGTTTGTCCTTCGTCTTTTTCATCTACGGCCTTTTATAGCTTAAAGGCGAATTCAAAAGTAGTAACGGATCCTTCTCATTATGAGACCCTGCGACTTCGTGGCTATTGACTGAGCACTCAAGAATGGTCGTGCCTCTAAATCTTCTGCTGGTTCATAGAATTCAATATGATTATGTTCGCCTTCCTTGTTTGTTGTCTCTTGGTCAGCCAATCAGTGGTTTTTCTTCCCTACCAACAAATACGGCAACAAATCAGTATTTACGTTATTAAACATTCTTTTATCATTAGTCCACTCTACCTTATTTTTGTATTATTTTCCTTTACTTTATTTCTAATATGAAGGGAAAATATATAAAAGTACATAACAAATTGGGGTAAATATGGGGGTGAAACGTACCTTATTCTTGGGCCAACATACTCCCCTACTTACCTTTTTGTAGGTCCTCATGTAAACAAATGGTTGAGGTGTAGCTGGGTTAAATAATATGCACGATATACCTTTTCTTTGTAAAATCTGAAGCCATGTATCTGTTTAATATTTGCAAATGTTGAGTTTGTGTGCCCCTCTGGTAACTCATAATTGTTATGATAATCTTCAAGTGGGTGCCAGATGACGGGGCATCTGTATCTACACCCTATCCATGTAGGCCTCATGTTCATAATTAGGTTGTTGTACAGAAGGAACCTCGAAGCAACAACTTTGAAGTTTCTATACCCAAATGGCTCTCTGTTCTTTACATTATTTGTAGAGGCTAGCCACCTTTGTTTGGCTAATTCTAATGCTTCTTCCTAAATGTCTTGGAAGTATGCCCTCCCATTCTGCACAACATCCCTATGAATAGGTCCCAATTTGGATATCACCCCTTTTCGCTACATGAATTTCCTATGTTGGGTAAACAGGTATAGGGGTTTAGTAGGTTCTCTTCTGACCCATAGATCTAGGCCATGCTCTATTTTCTGAAAGGTGTTGTAGGCCTTAGCCCATCTATTTTGGTTTTTGGCAAAGGACAGGAATGGCTGGAACTGAACGTCCCCTATGAAGGGGCTAGGGTTATTATCCATGTCCTCTTCTAGAAATAAATTTTGTAAGTATAATTAACACAAAATATGTTGGACCTGCTCATGCTGCTCATTATAACACTAGAAAAATTCCTCAATGGTTTTAAAAGTGGTGGGCTTCCTTGCCCTGACAGCCTTGACTTTCAACAATAAATATTGTTCCACTAAGAATAAAGCATAGTTAGTGGTTGGTGCCCTGTAAGTCAATACATGTGAGTAAGAGAGTAAACCATATTGGTTTTCTCCTTAGCTTATTCCACTTGCTCTTATGCTTTATTTAATTTTTTCCTTTCTTCCCTGAGTTGGGAAAAGGTTTTTTCCTCGGTCGCAGAAAGGTATTTGAATTGCTTTAGTAGTGCATGATGTTCCTATAAGGGTACTACTTCCTTTCTACACTGGCCCAATTCATGCTGGACTTGAATTAATTCATTCTGCAACTTCTGATTGGCAGCCTTTTCTACTAGGGGAGTGTAGACAGGTGTTACTTCTATTTGGGCCCCCTTATTTTTTGTAAGATTCAGATTAGTCTGGATAGAGACTTCAACAGTGTGTAACAAATCTGTTTGTGCAGAGGCTTCAACTTTATCCATTACCTCAGTCTGTACAGTGTCTATTAAATCCATATGTACCAGAACTTCAGCAATATATATTAAATTATTCTATACAGAGGCTTCAGTAGTATCCATTAGATCTGTCTGTACAGGAACTTCAGCAGTCTCTATTAAATCAATCTGTACATAGGCTTCAACATTGTATATTAAATCATCCTGTACATAAATTTTAGCAATATCTACCATTTGGGTAGCAAAATCTATTTGGGTACCCATGGTATTCAATTCCTTCTCAGGCTTCAAAGCCTTGTTTGCTTCTTCCAACTATTTCCTTAGTTGTTTTATCAAATTTCTCAATTTCTTGCACCTCCTGCTCATTTTCCTTAACTTAATCTCAGCTAATTTTTCTTTTAGAAAAGTTTTGGTAGGAGAAGGAGGAGCAGTGGCTTTGGTTTCAAAAGTGCCAGTTATAAGGTTATCAACAATGGTGTTTTCTCTAGGTTTAGAAGAGGTTATTTCAACATTAACGTCCTAGCTAGGTGAAATAATATTTCCTTCAGGCGTCAGGGGAACTATCTCGATGCTTGCATTTTTTCTAATAGAATAGTCACTCCCGACTGGTTTTCAAATATAGATATTCCTTTTGTTCGGTCTTCCCTACTCATCCATTCATTGTCAGAGGGAGATAAAGCCCTTTAAGCCTGCAATTCATCATGGTGAGGTAGGATTTTAGTGTGGCTAGAGCTGCTAGCAGTGGCAGACTGGTTCAACAGTGCCTCTACTCTTCATATTGTTCAGATGGGCTCACAATTTCACGAGATGTTCTCATTTTCTCAAGTAATTGAGCCATTTCTTCTCCATATTCTTGCAAAGACATATTTTGAGGGCTTGAAGGTGGTGTATGGGATGGTCTCGCCTCATCTAGAAATTCAGAGGCATCTTGCCATAGTTTCAGCCTTTCAGATCATCTCTGTTTCCCTGGTTCTGAGGTCGAAGCGTGGGCCCTCTTCCATCTTGCTCTCTTGGGTATGGTTATTCTAGGGAGTTCAATCTCTACTTTGACAGGGTTTTCTTCAGGGGAAGGCAGGGCAGGATTAAAAAATTTGTCCCAAGTTATCTGGTGTATGCCTAGCTCATGAATGATGATCAATTTAATCAAGCCATGGTGGCTGACAAATGCTTGGGGGTGTTTGGATTTTTTTATTCGAACAATAGTATTGTGTAATACATAATTTAGGAAAAAGGGTAGATTAACTGGAAATTTTCGCTTGAGAATAGCTAAAATTTTAGGTTGGCAGGACTTTACCACGTCCGGTGTCCATCGCATGTGATGTATCTTTGAATGAAGACTGCCAATTCTTGACATGGTTGTAGCAAGGATGCAGGATTAATACCTTTCCCTTTTCGTTCCAATGGTTCACCTGGGTCCTGGTACACTGATATTTCTTATTGTAGAAGGACATGTTTTTCAGTCCATCTTTCTCCCTCTGTTGGTAGTCCGGAGACCTCAGTGATGATTTCTTCAGTGACCGGTATGATTCTCCCTCTAACTAAAGTATGCCCTTCCCGCAGGTTTTGCAGGAATTCAATTGTTGTCTCTGTACTAAACCCTTGTAGTCTATGTAGATATGAAAACCAGCCAGCTTGTTAGAGAACGGTGTGAGCTAATTCTGAGACTTGGAAATTTGTGGGTTCGTTGCCGAGGGAATTTCCACCCATGGCTTCTGTGTTATCCGAATTGGCTTCTTCCTATGTATGTGTTTCTTTCGGCCCCGTTGGTTAAAATGTTATAAACACTGCATGAAATTATTTTAAAATGTATATGCAACTTCCCATCTTAAATTCGATGATCTTTTAGTCCCATCAGCGTATCTAAAGGAAGTTACATGGGTAATTCACATGCTTATTCATTATGGATCTTTGTACCCCCTCCATCGAGAAAAGGGCATCCACGGCCTTAATCTCAAGAGAAGCAGAAAGATTGTAATAATCACGAATGCACACGAAGTAAGGTCAGAAATTTGTAATCATAGCAAGTGTACGAGAGAAAGGCGTCCATTTCCTTAAAGCTCAAGAAAAGAGGAAAGATTGCGTGAATCATGAATGCATACGAGGCAATGGTCAGAAGTTGATAATTGTCATAACTGTACATCTGGTGGGAATTACCGAATAAGGGGAGAAAAGTGGAGTAGTAATTATTATGATAGGATGCCCTATTTTGACAGTGTAGCATAAAAGAATCATGACAAGTAACGAATTTTGATTTGTGTTGCCATCACTTAATTCAAACATGAAAAGATAATTCACTCATAGTTAATTATGCGGGTAGTTAGAGATAACACTTATTCAAGTAGTGAATTTGTTTTGGGAATGGATCAATAGGAAATAGTGCATATAAAAGTAATTAGCTATTGTTAGAAAAATACTCCCATGCCACAAGTAGAGCCACTGCTACCAGCAGGCATTCATAGCCTCGACAGGATTGCTATTTTAACCCGCAAATGAGCCATAATCCTCTATGTAAAAGTAGAAATTTTTCTTATCTTATGGAGAGATCATTGTGCTAGTGTGGTGCCCAGATAATCATAGTTCCATTCACTGGGATTGTAACAGAGTGATCAGGCTGGCTCGTGATGAGACCTCCTGTCCTTCAAGAAGTTTGATCTGTCGAGAAGGTCACTACCCTGGTGTGTTGGGAATTATGGGAATGTCACCTGTTAAACCCTTATGATCATGGTAGGTTGGCTCGTGATGAGACCCCCTATTCTCTCTTAAAAATTCGAGCATAGACTTAATATTTTTCCTTTTGAAAAGTAGGCATTTTTCTTGTTTTATGGAGAGATCATTGTGCTGGTGTGGTGGCCAGATAGTCATAGTGTCATTCACTAGGATTGTAACAGATTGATCAGGTCGGCTCGTGATGAGACCTCCTGTCCTTCAAGCAATTTGAGTTGTCGAGAAGGTCACTACCCTGGTGTGTTGTGCATTATGGGAATGTCACATGTTAAACCTTTGTGATCATGGTAGGTTGGCTCGTGATGAGACCCTCTATTCTCTCTTAAAAAATTTCACATAGACATAATATTTTATTTGTATTTATACATGGAGGTAGGCTCATTAACTCCTAAAGATTTAGGGATGGTGTGAGAAGTAAAAATAATTCCAATACAATTGATACTCTTTATTCTTACATCCTCATGTCAAGGAGAATTACTACTTGAGAGTGTAGAAAGATATACCAGAATAAGACTATGGAAGTGAGTTGTGTAATAATATGTTTGAACAGGAGATGTCCAGCCTTTCATTACATAGATAAACCATGTCAGCTTCCGGAGTGGAGATTTCCATCAAAATTTTAAAGGATCACAAAATTAGTAATATCACTACTTTTCTTCTCTCAAGGTGCCAATTCCTTTCCAAAAATGGCTTTTATGGCAAGGATGTGTAAAGGGGAAGTGGATATTCGAAAAGAGATCATCAAAAGTAAAAAAAAAAACATGCTTAAAAAATAAATCAGTCGTTCCATTCAATTGAACAACAGTTGGTCAATTGGATTGGACAATATTTGTTCAATTGATTGAACAACAAAAAAGAAATTGCGCAAAAACACAACCTTTCAATTGAATTGAACATCAGTTGTTCAATTCAATTGAACAGTAACTGTTGAATTGGATTGAACAACATCTATTCAAAGGTTTGAACAAAAATAAATAATAAATAAAAATAAACACACAAAAAACACGGTCGTTCAATTGAATTGAACAACAACTGTTCAATTCGATTGAACAATAGTAGTTCAATTGGATTGAATAATAGTCGTTCAAAGCTTTGAACAACAAAAGATAAACACAAAAACAATATGGTTGTTCAATTGAATTGAACAACAACTTTCCAATTCAATTGAACAACAACTGTTAAATTGGATTGAACATAAACCATTCAAAGGTTTGAACAGCAAAAGATAAACACAAAAAATACGGTCGTTCAATTGAATTGAACAACAGTTGTTGAATTCGATTGAATAGAAAAAATAAACACACAAAAGAAAGGATAAGAGAAAAAAATGCAGTTGTGAGCATGAAAAAGGGATGGAATGTACAAAAATGAGAAAAACTATAAATTGTAAGAAACATATACACAATATTTACAAGTGGAAATAAAAAATGTTCATGAACTTAAAGTTATGGGGCCATCACCCCCTGCAACTAAAATTTGGATGGTGGGATCATCACGCACCTGTTGGTAGAAATACTCTTTTGTAAGTGGTTTATGATAGAGGTGCACCTTATGTCCATTAAATTGGAAGGTGGAGCCAGATCCATCTATGGCAGTCAAGGTAATGGTACCATCCTGTGTACTTCCTGAATTTCGTATGGACCGAGCCACCTAGTTTGTAACTTACCCGGGAAGTATTGGAATTTGGAGTCATAGAGGAGTGCCCAATATTCTTTCTGGAATGTCATCTTTTTGATGAGGTTGTCATGCCACTTAGCTCGTTGCTGTTGAATAATAAAAGTGAGTTGTAGAGCAAGTAGCCATGCTTCATCTAATTCATTTATTTGCTGGAGTCTTCTAGTCTGGGCCTCCGTCAAATCCAGCCCTACTTCCTGGGTTGTTCTTAGAGTCTTTATTTCAAATTCAATAGGAAAAATTGTTTCCCTTCCAAATACCAGATGGTATGGAGAATATCCAGTGGTGTTTCGCCATGTTGTTCGATAAGCCCACAAGGCCTCCGATAGTCTAGTAGCCCAATCTCGGAGATGTGTCGAGACTGTTTTGGTGAGAATTTCCTCAAGGACTTTGTTAGTGCTTTCAACCTTCCTATTCGCCTGTGGGTGGTAAGGAGAGGTGACTCTATGAGTGACATGGTGGTTCCTCAGAGTGGTCATAATTTTATTTCCCACAAACTATGCCCCCCCATCAGTTATCACTTCCTGAGGTAAGCCATACCACACAAATATCTCAAAAATAAAATTGATCACGGATTCTTCTATAGTTCTTGATAAAGCCACTCTTTCTACCCATTTTGTCACATAATCTATGGCAACCAGCATGTAGGTCTTATGATTTGATGGTGGGTTGAATGGTTCAATGAATTCAAGTGCCCATCGTTCGAAAGGTTCCACTACTGACTGCAGCTGTAATGTCATTTCATCAGATTGGCCAGGGCGACCCATTCTTTGGAAACTATCGTAGGAATGGACAGATTTCTTGACATCTTTAAAAATTGTAGGCCAATAATAACCCATTTGCAATAATTTGTGCCCCATCCAGCGATCTGCAAAATGGCCACCATATGGTTCATCATGATAGGCCCTTAGGATGTCATAAATCTCGTCTTCTCAGATGCATCTACATATATGCATATCAGCTCCTATATGGAAAAGACATCCACCGATCCAAGAGAATCTAGCACTGCGATGAACAATTAGCTTTCGTTCCTTTGATGTCAAGTGTCTTGGTAGTTTTCCTACAGCCATATAATTCGCTACATCTGTGTACCATGGCGTTTTTACTACTACAATGAACAAATTCTCATCAGGGAACTGATCGTCTATCGATAGTGCGTCATCTAACTTTGGAACTCTAGATAGGAAATCGGCAACTACGTTCTCTTTTCGTGGGCAGTCCTTGATAGTTATGTCAAACTCTTGTAAAAGCAACAACCAACGAGTCACTCTTCCATTTGTAATAGGTTTATCATCCAAGTATCTAATGGCAGAGTGACAGGTATATAGGAATACTTGATAGCCTATTATATAATGTCTAAATTATTAATAGCATAAATGACAACCAAGAACTCCTTTTCGGTCACTGTATAGTTTAATTCGGTGGGAGTGAGATTCTTGCTAATATAGTAATTAGCATAAGGCTTTTTGTCTTCTTCTTGACCCAGAATTTCCCCTATCGTTGTGTCAGATGCATCTGAGGAAATGTGAAAAGGTAGATCCCAATTAGGGCCGCGTAAGACTGGTGCAGTCGAGACTAGTTTCTTCAAATATGAAAAAGCAGTGTTACATTTATCAGACCAATGGAATTCAACATTTCCAATTAATGCATACAAGGGTGCACCAATTTGTGAGAAATTCTTTATAAACCTACGGTATTACCCTGCATACCCAAGGAAACTGTGTACCTCTATCTGAGACAAGGTGTGGCTAATAAAATAATTACCTCTATATTTGTCGGATCTACCTATATTCCAGTGGCAGAGATGTAGTGCCTTAGTATTACTCCTTTGGTCATCATCATGTGAAATTTTTCGTTGCTCAAACATAATCTGGTAGCAATACATCATTCCAATACTTTTTCTATTGTTTTCAGTGCTTGATCAAAATCATCTCCATATGGAGTAAAGTCGTCCATGTAAATTTCAAGTCCTTAATTTATTAAATCAGAAAAAAAATGTTGAGTATGGCTCTTTGAAACATTGTTGGGGCATTGCATAACCCAAATGGTAATACCCTATAGGAAAATGTACCCCATGGGCAGGTGTAAGGTCGTTTTATCTTGGTCTTCAGGGGCTATCTGGATTTGATTGTAACCACTAAAACCATCAAGGAAAGAGAAGAACCTCTTTCCTACTAATGTATCAAGGACCTGATCAATAAAAGGGAGGGGGAAGTGGTTTTTCTATGTTTCTTTATTCAATTCTCTGTAATCCACACAGATTATCCACTTCCCATTTTTCTTAGGAACGAATACTAAATGAGAGACCCATTTGGTGTCTGAAATAGGATAAATGAAATTTACATCTAGCAGCTTTTGCAATTCATCTTTTACAATGTCTTTCAGATGCGAGTTTAACCTCTGCTGAGGCTGCAAAATAGGTCAAGCATCCTTGTCAGTATAAATGTGATGTGTGCATAGTTGAGGATCTATACCCTTCATGTTTGGGTAGTCCCAAGAAAAAGCTCCCTTATTTTTTTGTAAAACCTCAATGATCTTTTGTTTTTGGTTACTATTCAGACTACCATTGATATTTAAAACCTTTCCTGGCTCAATTTCGATTGGTATGTTGTTGCGAACAACAGTCGTAGGTATGTGTTAATTATCAATGTCTTCTAAGGGGTATTCCTGTGCTTCATTATCAAGAACTGCCTTTAACATTTGGAATTTTAAATTTTCGGAAGCAGATGGTTGATTCATGAAGTTATTGATTACATCATCTTTAGTTTGATATTTGAATTCGAGCACTTCAACTATTGTTAGCGTTGAACGGATGTTTTGTTCCCAGTACGTATGTGGTTGTTTGTGAATATTTATAGTGGGAAGACTTGGTTTGGTAGGTGGGTATATGACAATATTTTTTATGGCATCACCTCTAGAAATGGTCATGCTACCTGTCCAACAACCTATGTAAGCATCAATGGTTTCTAACCAAGGTCGTCCCAGTATTAGGGGGTGTCCATCTAACCTACTTTTTGGGTTAATCACTAAAAATTATGTCGGATACTCCCATGAGTCCACAGAAACCAGGATGTCTTGTAATATTCCTTCTGGTTTGATAACAGATCTTCCAGCAAGTTCCAGCAAGGTAGATGTGGGTTCTAACATCGTTATACCTAACATTTCGCAGCTTTCTGTAGTTAAGATGTTGATAGCCGCCTCAAAATAAACTAATGTGTTTGAAAAGGAGCGGCCATAGATTTGTACAGTAACTATGGGGTTCCCTAGATCCTCATATTTTACTGGTGTTTCTTTACCCAAGAGTAACTCTGACAGTGCCCCCACTACATGAACAATTGGTACAGTTTTTTCTTTCCTCACCTTTTTTTCCAGCACAACTCTTTAATTATCTTGGCATAGATAGGAATGTCTTGTATAGCCCGTAGCAGAGGAATTTTAATGCAAAGGTTTTTTAATTCTCCTAGGAGATTAAAATATGAAGAGACAGTTGGTTTAGCAATGTTAATCTATCAGGGAATGGAGGGGAGGAAATAATAAGGTTTTTAGGGTATTTTTGGTGAACTTTGTCCCTCCCCTAATTTACCTCTGTTTCTGTCATAGTTTATTGTTTAGGTTCTGTCGGAATTTCAAACTCAAGTTGTGGCAAGGTCGTATCTTCTTTAGGCGAAATAACACATCCTAATCTCAGCCTAAGTTCATTGCATTAATTCTGTTCAATTTTGGGGTTTTGGTTTTCGACAATATAGATTAATTGAACCAGTCTGCTATTGGGATAGGATTCGGTCGAGTTGGTAGTTAAGGGTGCATGATAGGCTGAGGATTGTGTTGGACTGGGTATGGAGCTGGTAATGTAGGTTGATTCTAAGCCCTTGTCCCCATCGGTATATTGGTCATTCCTAGGGGTCATTTCCAGTTTTGAGACCAATTTGTATTTTATGAAGTGGAGGCAGGCCACTAGAACTGATATGGATTGTTTTTCCAGTAAGGGGGAGAACAAGGAAAACTTGACCAACTATTACCTGAAGAGGGTTGTGTTGGCCAAGGAGGCATGGAACATGATTGGGATGGCCAGGCAGAAAAAGGTGATTGGCTATGCCATGCTGTTGCAGGGTTCTGTTGATTAAATTGTGGAGAAGAAAAGAACAAAGGTAGTTCTTGTGGCATACCTGGTTGTTCTTTCCAATGTTAACGCTGATTCATTTGATATACTAGCTCTGTCTCTTCTTCTGCCTCTTTAAAAACCGATTTCAACCCCGGAAGTGAAGGGAAACGGTCAGTGGCGTGGTCCTTGGTAGAAATGGTGCATGTCTAGACCATGTCTAATGGACATTCCCACTGGCTGTGCTTCTTCTGGAAGCGTGGAAAAAATACAGCCAAGTTTTGTTCTGCTATAGATTTCTTCTGCTTGGCTTGTAGGACATCTAGTTGTGTTGTCAGGGTGCCCAAGATATCGGTTTTAAAATCTTCTAAAATATTGTTGAATTCTACTCTGGTCACATTACCACTAGACTGTTTATAATTATTTGTAGCTGAGTCTCACCCAGTTGGCCTACTTCACGTACTACCTTGAGAACACCTAATGCACAATGCAATAATGTCATCACATTCTTCTTGATAGATGTCCCCTTTTCCCATTATATTAAGTGTTTCGACCCATTCTTCTTTCATTCCTTTAATCATCATTGCTTTTAAGATATCTTTAGACAGTGTAGTATATGGAGATATTTGCAAATTATATTGAAATGTTTCAACGTATTCTTCTAATGTCTCATTGTCTCTTGCAAACATATTGAAGATTTCATCTTTTAGTTCTCGAGTCCGATAGTAGTTTTTGTATTTGTTAAGAAAATAGTTTTTCATCTGATCCCAACTATTAATGGTTCCTCTACCGAGCCCCATAAACCAATGTCATGTTGTCCCCTTCAAAGTAGAGGGAAATAATTTCAGTTTATGAGGTTCAGTGGTGTATTCATATCCCCTACATAAGACATCAAATTCAAATTGTAATTCATCCAAATATTCCGAGGTCAGCCCATGGAAGGTGGGTATGTTTTGTAATGGAATGGATTTCATGGGGGCATTTGCGGCCGAATCAACAATGGGATATTCCAATGTTGATGCCTGCCTCTAGTTTTGGTTGTTTGCCATATGATCAAAGATATGCTAGTAATCTTCAAGGATTTCTTGTTCTGGGGGAATAATTTGAGTGGAATTAGGGACTGGATTTGGAGGAGGCCTTACGGCACTTCCTTGAACTGGGATACAGGGCACCTCTGTCTTAGCCACTCTCTCAGGGGATCCAGGCTTTGGAGTTTTTACTTGTACTGCACTACTGGTTTCTCCCTCTACTTCCTCCAAATTGCAAGAATTTACCTCTCTTGAAGGGTCAGGACTTATGTGCTCATCAGTCTGAAGGCTTTGCTCAGACCCTTCTATTTCACCATGAATCTCGGCGTGGGCTGTAGATGATGAGGTTGTTTCCTGAGGGACTGTAGTAGGACTTTGAGTAGGAATGGTTATGGGTCCTAAAAATGTCTAGGATTAAAAATTCTTAATGATTTCATCTATATATATTGTTCTTCCAAGGACCACCGATATTTTGGATTTTGTGGATTTAAGTGGGGGGTTTTGATCTATCTTTTTCTTCCTAGTCATAAAACAAGGACACCTATCCTACTAACCTCTGCATAATTGCTGAGAAGTGAGCTGGAGAGTAAGTGTTTTGCTTGCTGGCACAGAGGTTCTTACCTCTCGTTTTCAATACCCAAGTCTTCCACAACAAAAGGAAAAAGAAATAAAGTAAATCAGTCTTAAACACTCTCCCCGGAAACGGTGCCAAAATGTTGGGTCATGAAGGTGGTTATTTTACAGGTAACCTTAATGCTTCTCATTAATTTTCAACCCAGGACAAGTCTTTTTATTTCAAGAGTGTAAGAAAAATATATGCAAGTGACATCGAAGGTCAACTACTCTAAATCGTCATAGGGAAGATTGTCTAATTCTTGAAGTTCAATCAAACCAACCTGTAAGCGAATTATGAGATGCTTCAGACTATGGATCTAACTTTGTTCTAAGCTTATCCAAAAATAACTACTCAAGACTGAAAAAAAGTAAATTTCAATTGAACAACACGCTTCGATGAATTGAACAACTATCTTAATAAATTGAACAACAATCCTAATAAATTGAACAACAACCAATTATTCTAAATTTTTCGATGGAATTCTCTTTTAATCAACTAATGGGATTCTTCAAAATTAATTATCAATCAAGCATTCATAATCGTGATGAAAAACATTCAAACATTAACTATGTGTAGAATTGAACGACAACTGTGCTAAAATAGTCTAACAACTTGTATAATTATTGATTCCAGATAAGAGGACATGAATGATCAATCTAGTCTAGCGAGAAGAAAACTAGGACGTCTCACACTTGCAATTAACCAAATAAATGTTATTGTTATGCAACACAATGAATACTGGAAATGTAATGAATAATTGGAAATGTAAATTCTGAAAATAAACGTATAGCACAAAAGTACCAGGAGAACCCCTAGTGCTGGGACCAAAGCCACCAGAAGCCTACTGTTAAGGAATACTCAGAATGTTTTTATTCCAAAAACGCCAAATTCTTCATTAATCCACAAGCAATACATTAGTACAAAACTTGACGATTCTGTCTGAATATGTTTATTACAGGAAGACTATATTACATTTTGTCCTTTGTCTTGTTCATCTATGGCCTTTTATAACTTAAAGGCGAATTCAAAAGTAGTAACGGATCCTTCTCATTATGAGACCCTGCGGCTTTGTGGCTATCGACTAAGCACTCCAGAATGGGCGTGCCTCTACATCTTCCACTGATTCATCAGAGTCGATATGATTCTGTTCGCCTTCCTTGTCTGTTGTCTCTTGGTCATCCAATCAACTTTTTTTCTTCCCTACCAATAAATATGGTGACAAATCAGTCTTTACGCTATTAAACGCTATTTTTATCATTAGTTCACTCTACCTTATTTTTGTATTATTTTCCTTTACTTTATTGCTAAGATGAAGGGAAAATATATAAAAGTACATAACAAATCAAGGTAAAGATGGGGGTGAAACGTACCTTCTTCTTGGCCCAACTGTCATCATTCATGTGATAGGGGTCAATGTCAAAGAAAAATCCAAAAATATCTCATGCATGAGCAAATATGGTCATTAGAGTGAATTTGACACTTTTACCAAAATCCGCAGCGAAATCAGTGTAAACTAGTCAGAATTCGTTACGAAACTGCCTAATCCTATGTTTTTCAGCGTTATGAATTTGTGATCTTTTTGGGACATTCAACGCATTAAAGGAGGCAGCTGAGTCATCAAATGAGATCAGGAATATCATTGGGCCATTTGTTTAAGGGGGCAACTTAACATTCAAACTCCATGTGGATAAAAACTCATCAAGTCAAAAAATCATGCCAACTCATCAATTGGACAACTCACCATCTCAACTCGGGTTTACAAGGTCTTAATTCTAGTGTATTAGTTTTCCAACACCTCAACATGTCAGTTTGGTTTGATAGAGATGGTACAATCTGAATTGAGGTCTTAAAATGATTATGCAAGATGTTGATGTTACACCATGAAACATGGTAGGTCATACATTTTTTTATCACATTTTGTCTTTTTCTATCATAACAAGGTATATACAGGATTTATAAATGTTTTTAAGGATAAAAAAGGAATAAGGAGCAAAATTTTGTGAAACTAGGCAAGTTCGTAGCAAGCTCAAGGCTTGAGGCTGATTTTTTGCTACGAACTCGTTGTAGGTTTCTTTGAGGGAAAATTTATGAAACAATTTTAGAACAGAGGTGGATTAGAGCATTTGTTTACCTCATTAGTCCCAAGGAAGACCCTCCAATCGTCAGAAAGGTCAAAGGTCATGCAAAAGGTGGATTTTGGAGTTTGCTACGAAATGAGCGCTACAAAATTTCATGTACATGATTGTTTTAGCAGTCAACTTCAAGTTCAATTTCTGATCAAATGAAAATAATTTTGGAAATTTGAAGGAGAATTTTCTTCAACACAAGCCGATCTACAAAAACCTCTCCCATTTTTTGCAAATTCATCAGGGTTTGGAAATTATGCACTCATCTTTAAGGCCTACTTTTCAGAATTTTCACTAGCGAGATTTGTGTAAAAATTTAAAAATTTGACTCAGAAGAGGTCTAGCTCAACATCCATGTGGCAGAATGACACATCAACAATCCAGTACACTAATAAAATTAGTTGGTTGCATTTGATAAGGGTTATTAAAGGTATTTTTGAGTTATTTAATGAAAGAAGAGTCCTTTTTGTATTCAAATTGTGCCAAACAGAAAATATCCCTAGGAGTTCTCCAAGTGATGTAATCCTATTTGAAATAGGTCTCTTAGGTAGGAATTCGAAGCTATCTCATGTGGAAAACCAATTTTATGAGTCCTCACTCTATAAATGAGAGATTTTTAGAATTAGAGGGCGGTTTATGGATGTAGATGACTATGCTACCATGTAATTTTTTTTCACACACCTAATACACAATTGCAGAAGTGTTTGTTCATACCTGAGATTCTAATTGAGTTTTATGTGTTTACGTCCTTTATGTCTTTTTAATTTTGATTCAGCTTACTTATACATGATTACTTGGAATTCATAAAATCTTTTGCTCCAACTTCCTTTATGTATTATGTTGGCTATCAGAGTTATTTTGTAAAACCTCATGTGCCTCACTTTCCACGAATGATACTTTTTTTTTGTAATTGAATTTCCATGCTGACTCCATGCCCAATGGTAGCCCTCACTCTTCTTCCACTTGCAAAAATAAAAAAACATATAAGAGTTAGCCATCTTCATTATAATATTTTTTATTGAATATCTTACATTTTTCTTGAGAGAGCCCTCTCTAGTTGGAAGGGCTAAATTCCAACCCCAAGTGGTTTGAAATAGTCACATCAAATTGATTGTTGAACAACCCAATTAGTCTCAGTTTGGTGATAACACCAGGTTTGTTTCTATATCTTCCCTCTTAATTTTCTCTTAAATGTATGTACTGGATGTTATTGTAGTTTCTGAATGTTTGCAGAGGTGTGACATTCCACTAGCGTGCATGCAATTCAAGCACGTAGATAGATGCACCATCGATCTAGTTATCACATGTAATATTCCTAAATTAGCCATGAGCTAGTTGGAATATTAATTTTTGTTTTTTCCTTCTTGTTGATGAATAAGAGGATATGGAGATCCATAAATCTCCTTAATATGAATAAAATCAATGCCAATGTGAAAGGAAGACATATTGGCAGCTTAATTAAGCACCCTTAGGTGTGAAAAGGGGCTGGAACACCTTGACAGGGTCAACTTTGACCAAATCAACAACGTTGTCATGGAGTAGTGGCATTCAATGAGGGACAACACAATTTTAGATGGAGACTTTTTGCATGGAAGTAGTGTCATAAATGAATGGGGCTTAGGGTTAAAAAGCTCATCAATTATATAAGGAAGAGGATGGTAGCCATATTTCATTATGTTGATGTTAGTATATTTCTAAATATATGGTCTGTTTAGACATATAGCTTTCTTCAGCTATTTAGCTAAGATTGCAGTGATGTTTAGCACAGGGTGTTCCTAATCGGGAATCCCACCTCTTTCCTTGAGAGACCTCTTGGAAGAGTTTGCAATACATTCCACTATCAGGCATTTGGCCAAAGATTCAGCCTTAATGTACAACACAGTTATTGTTGAGGATTTTGTGTTGTGTTGCAGGGCAGAAGTTGTGGAGGTTTGATTTGGGAGATTTATAAGCTAGATCTCATTGGAGGGAGGTTTCTTTCTCTTTGGAGGCTATTAAAGAAGGCCCTGGAGCATCATTGATGCATTTGGCATCAAACCATAGTGTTTTATCCCCTACAATGCATTTCTAGTCCATGACTGCATTATTTTAGTGAGTCGTTGCAGTGGGTAACCCAAAAAGGGCCAAAAATCCAAAGTTAAAATCTGGCCAAACCATTTATTGGTTTTTCTAAGTTTTTTGAGTAGAATTCATGGTTAAAATCCTATCTCATTCTGAGCACTCTAACATCCTTCCACACATGGTTCTTCTCCTCAAAATTAGTAGTTTCGAACAGCAGCAGCTTCCTCAGCAGCAGTAGTTTGCTTTCCATTGAAGGGATCAACCCTTCATTGAGAGAGTCCTTTTGGAGGAGTTCTTTCAGATCTACATCAGATTCAGCCACCTCCATCTATGTGCTTTAGTTGTAGCGCATCTTCAACCCTAGGGCTTTAGATCCACCATTGATATTTTTTGTATTTCCAAAAACCCTTCTTGGGTTGTCTTGGAAAAGTGTTGGGGAGCATAGATCTCCATTTTTAGCTGTGTATGAGCATGATCTTATCAGATCCATTTATATACATGTTCCAGCTGCAGTATTAGTCACTAAAAATGAATTTTTCTTGCGTCAGTACTTTTCATAGTAGTGTATTACATGTTTTGGGTACATTTTGGCATTGGAGGCTTCTTTTGCCTATCTTGAGGGGTTGGATCCCCAATATCTTGTACTTATTTATTACTGTTATACATATTACCATGGATCTATTTTTTGTCTCATATGTAATGTGTTAACATTTGCGGCTATTTCCATTATTATGAACTATATTCCTGCTTTTCCCATTTGGGAATATTACAGTGGTATCAGAGCATAATCTTGGCTCAGCCTGTGAAGACATTGCATCTATGTTATCAGAAGAATAAGAAGCTTCTCATAGAAAAGAGAAGGCTTACAGAAGAGACAAAATCAAGTCTCCATTATTTGGAGAAATGGCGGGAAAGAAGTTTTCAGAACTTCTTCTCCAAACTATTCATGAGCTTAACAGAGAAATCAAGGGACTGAGGAGGGAAAGACATGAAGATCCCTCAAGAAGATTTACACATGAAGAAATATCTAGTTCTTCATATTATGGGTGTGAGAATTCAGCCACACAATCAAATCTACAACGCTCTACCATGCCTATGTTCATAGCAATAGAGATGGAGGAAGGAGATGTACCAAAGGAGGAGACTCTTGGTGACTATATTCAAGAGTATGAATCTCAATCTCAGAGGTTCAAAGATCATATAAACTTCCAAGGGTTTTTCAAGATCAAGGAGAATAGAAGACCTAGCAATCACAATATAAGCAAGTGGTGCAAGAAGCATGATTTGGGCAGTTTCTTTCTATCTACTTTTGATGGGTCACCTAAATGTACAACAAGGTCTTGGGTGAAGGAGCTAGACACCTATTTGCAACAGCACCAAGTTTCAGAAGATGAAGCCCTTAGAGTAGCAGCGCTGCAACTTTAAGGTAAGGCTTATGATTGGTGGTTTATGAAACTTCTTCCTTGAATCATGTAAATGTATCTACTTACGCAAAGTTCACTAGGAGGTTAGTGAAAATATTTGATGTAAAAAATTCTGAAACTTCCTTGGTTGAGCTAACCAAGCCTAAAAAAACAAAACCTTTGCATGAGTTGGAAGGATCCATAAACCCAACTCCATTCCGGAATGTTATTGAGGGAGTTAAAAACTTGCAAAATACCTTGCTAGAGGCAAGATCCCCACTTCAGGAAGAGCTCTCTTCTCAAAAGGAAGACATGGAGATCTCCTTTTCAAAAGAGGGTCAAAACAAAGAGCATCTTAATGATGATGAGGTAACCTCCATTCACGATGAAATGGAAGAGCAGGCTTGTTAAACAACATTTTTTCACCGTCCCTGCAATCCCTCATCCCGTACATTGGAGGACTATTCCCATGACCTATGAGTAGTAAAATGTCCTGAAAACACCTTCATAACATCCTCCTGCCTAAGGATAAACATTCTCCTGAAGAACATTTCCTCTGGAAAACCCTAAAAACAAATGTTTTAGCCTTGGCGCGACTAGTCAGTTCATCCCTCGCGCCAATGGGGGAAATCCACACTAGAGGGCGCACCAGTTGGTGCCCTGTCCCTATGTTTCACTCGCGCCAAGCCCATTAAGGAATGTTTTTTAAAAATAAATGGCAGAAGTTTGATTCTAACAAACTCCAGAATGAATCATCAGAAGAAGTTGAGTGGTTTGGTTTCGGATCTCCATGTATAGGAAGTGGTTATCCACATCTCATGTAACCTTCCTAAGAGATAGGGCCTATCCCATGATTATAGGGATCCCAACTTCCCTTCCTCCATCTATAAAATCTTGCCCTCTCCATTAGCAAGCTAGCTGAACTGGTAGGAGGAAAAATATAGCCGGGCAACTATTGAAAGCAGAGTTGAGAAGATCCCCGTAAGAGAGAGCTTTGTCCAAATTCCCGACAGGCTTCATTGAGACACGCTCTGCTGCAAGCCCCGCCGAAGGAAGATCATAGCGTCAGAGCATTTGGTTGTAATCTCCCTTTTTGCCATCATTAAAATAAGAGACTCTGTTTTTGGTTCCATTCATGTGTTTATTATTTTATGAAATGCAATGAATTATATCATCCCTGACTGATATATAGTTACATGCTTTAAGTATCATGTTGTATGTCATCGTTTCTCTACATGTGTACAGGTGTCCGGATAAAGCAAACAGGAGGACTGTGATCTGTCAGGCAAGGGACGAAGATAATTGCTTCTTCTTCAACAACAACAATGTGGGATTTGAAGTAGGCCACTTATCGCAATATTTGTCTTTCTTGTAACTAGGAACCAACGTCTTTGCATGATTTGATTGTTGCTAGACCCACCCTAGGGCTAGTGGGATCGCCTCTGTCCACAGAGGGGATTTACCGCCTCAACGATTTGGTGACTCCACTGGGGATCAGTGGGAGTTAGTCCTTCTTCCGTTTGGGTTGTTTTTTTTTTCTTTTGATTGATCTATTTGCTCTTCTGGTTCACCCTCCTTGGTGTCAGACCCCTGTTCAGCCCCCAGAAGACCAGATCCAGTCTCTCTTTGTCCTTTTTCATCTTTTTCCACAGTAAACTCGATTGGCGCATTTTAGCTCCTGACAGTCATGCCAACTGGCGGTTGTTGCTAGTTAGGCCCCCGTGTCAATGTTTTTTTGGTGCAGATTACAGCCAAACAGGTGCACCAACTCTGTTTGGTATTAGGGATTGCTTGATTTTGGGCTCTCTGAGTCTGAGTTTTGGTCCTGGTGTCATTTTTCTGGTTGATTAAGTGCCTTGAAGTCATTTTTTACTGTGTTTGGCCCTTGTCCTCCGGTTGTTTGCCCTTTACTATCAGTTTTGCATTCTAGCCCTAGGGCTTCTAGGTGCTTCAGTGTGCTGAGCCTCCCATGGGAGTTTTGGGTCCTTGCTTTCCCGGTCAACTTCATTTTCACTTCTTTTCATTCATTTTGTTGGATTCCATTGTGTCATTGCGTTAGTTGAGTGATTTCCCTCTCTTTCATTCAGTTTCGCTTTGTGTCACTCCAAGCCTATATTACATGGTTTGTTTGAGTCTTTTTCGAGATTCTTCTTCGCTTTGAGGGATTTTTTCGTCAGTTTGAGTCTTGTTTGTGTGCATTTGGATTGAGTGAACTCATTTGTTTTACCTCTCTCCTTGCCATTCCTCGAATTGGTGTTTTCATTAGTTTTTCATTCATTTAGTGCATTTGCTCTTATATGTTGAAAAATACATAAACAAGATCTTTTGCATTTGGTTTGGCATCGTGAAAATTGAAAGCTCTTTCACATTATTGGTGTTATATAACTCTAGAAAGGAGTTTTCTAGTTTCATTAGCTTGCATTAGAAACAGTAGTGGATGTCTTTGTGCTCATTTTGTTGTCATTTGAAAATCTCTCAACTCTCCCATAGATAGCTCTTCATTGAACAAAGTGATATTTTGTGGCATGTAGTTTGCATTTAGAGGTTTTATGAGATCCAACTTTCGATAGGGCCTGAAATTGAAACGTAAATTGAAGATCAACTTTAAAATTTACTGAATTAACCTAAGGCAACATTGAAACATTAACGGAATATCTAGTAGTCTAAGGTAGATACGTGTTCCAACGTCTTTAAGCCTAACAGCTATTTCTTTCCATATGGCTACAGACAGTGCTAGTACAGATTTGTGCTCCCTGTACCATCGCGTATATAAAGGGAGACCCCATTAGGTTGCAATCCTTTATCTGTAGGAAGTCGAGTCTGCCGCCTTTTACCCATGATACACCGGACACAACATTCGGGGAGATTACCTGCACGTACGTCAAGTCCTTGGTTGATTTCTATTTCATTTTTTACCAAGGTGTATATGGCAGTTCATTGATACCTGGTACACCCATTTACCTAGATTACCAGAGCAGTCATTTTGATCTTTACTAACTCTTTTAACTGAAAAGATCATTGAGCTCTTGTCCTTTGAAGCTCGTGTCAAACCTAAAAGCGATAGAGTCACCTTTTTCTTGTTTCTCGACTCTTAAAATATGAAACAACAGAGTCTGGTTTCAGTGTCTTAAAAAATTAATCGCCCACGAAATATTCCTGGTTAGAATTTTTGTCCTTAGTGTTTTATTTCAAGGTCGTTTTTGATGGAAACTTTTCTAGAATTTTCCAATCAAGGAGTCCCCTATGGAGGGAGTCCTAGTCCTTTTCCTACTTTAAGAAATATTGGTGCTCCTTATATGGCCACGTTATCCCTCCCTGGGTTAACTGTTGGGTTACATGTTTGGTTGTTTTCAACCTCTGTAGTCTCAAGCATTCCAGCTACCATACCATCCACTCCTCTGCTTGAGCAACGCCATGTTGATTCGAAGGTGGACCTCTCCCCTTCTTCACCTATTTCTTTGTCCTCATCTTCTACTTCGCCTGGTGAAAGTTTGGATTCTAGTACCCAGGTGGCTAAGAAGAAGAAGAAGAAGAAGACTAAGAATAAGAAGTCAAATAAGCGGGAGGCTAATTATGCAGTTGTTGCTTCTAAAACACCTGCTCTCAATGAACCTTCCAACCCTTCGCGGAAAGTTAAGTTCCCTTGCATGTTGTTCCAGGAAAACCATCTTCTTCGAGATTTCCCTAGCATTCCCAAGGTGCTCGAAGTATGGTCCAACGGTTGTCTCCCGTTGCCTTTGGCTTCTGGGAGTCAGGTTGGGGGCACGTCTTCAGCTAGTGCTGGTAAAGCTCCTAATATTCAGGGTAAGCTCACCAATCCATGTAAGTTGTGTGAAGGGCATCATGCCATTCACCTTTGTCCGTATATGGATGAAGCCAAGAGAGTTTTGGACAACTCGACTGTTTCTACATTGTGCCTTCCGGCTGGTTACAAACAGATTTCTTTGAGTCCTTCACTAGTTGATTCAACGATCAGTTAAGAGTCATCCTTTCTTGATCCCACTCCCCCAGAAATTCATCATCATGAATCCATCCCTGACCAGCCATTGGTCATGGGATCGATTGAGCTGGCCCCATTTGCGGTGCACCAGGTATTTTCCGTTGAGAGTGGATCTCATATCCCTCAAGTTCTTCTTGTTTCTTCAGATTCCTCGAACTTGGAGAAAGATTCTCCTCTCCCTGTACCTCAGGAAGTTGCTCCTCCGCCTCCCATGATAGAGGTCCCAAAGGATACTTCTTCTGCCTCCATGATGGAGGTCATGGAGGGTGCTCCTTCTTCTCCCATAACACCAAGGGAAGAACATCTCGATTCGATGGTAGCCCCTCCAAGTAGTTTGGTCGCTTCCTTCAATTGGGGTCGATTCGTAGGTTATCGCCTTCCTTCTTATGTGCCCTTTGACATCACGGTACAGGCCTCCCATCTGGTCATACCCTGCACCATTATAGATGAAGGCGTGTCTATTAGTATTTTATCCTCAACTACTTGGAAATCTTTCGGTTCGCCGTCGCTTGTGCCTATTACGCAGAATCTGTTGGTGTTTAACAGAGGAACTAGCCAACCATTAGGGATCCTTTCGAAGTTTCCTATTACTTTGGGAGGGAAAATTGTCCATATGGATGTGATGGTTGTTCCTGGCCCCTTGGACTTTAATTTACTCTTGGGCCGCGATTATACTCATGCCATGGGAGCGCTTGTCTCCTCCCTCTTTCGTGTGATGTGTTTTCCGCACCAAGGTCGGATCATGACCATTGATCAGCTTACGTTCTTTGGTCCTCATATGGAAGCTAGCCCACCATCATCCCTGCCATATCTTTATCCATTGGTTGTTTCATACTCGCCGCATGTTAATTATGTGGCTACCTGTCTCATGCCCGCATTCAATGATAGTGCCATTGTGCATCAGGTGCTGGGGGCATTGGGTCCTGATTTCTGAGAAGTTGTTCTCCCATCCAGTGTGGAACTCTTGGAAGCCATGACTTCTTATTCATCATGATGAAAGGTCGTCGGAGCAGAGTTCGTTTTCTTGTGTCAATCTCCTTAAAAAATGAAACAATCTCGCCGGAGCAGAGTTTTTTTTCTTGTGTCAAGCTCCTTAAAAAATGAAACAAGCTCGTCGAAGCAAAGTTCATTTTCTTGTGTCGAGCTCCTTAAAAAATGAAACAAGGTCTTCAGAGCAGATTTCGTTTTATTGTGTCAAGCTCCTTAAAAAATGAAACAAACTCTTATGAGGATAGTTCTTTTAATGTGTCAACCTCGTTAAAACAATGAAACACGTTCTCGTTCAATTCGAGTCTTTATTTAGATCTCGTAAAATCCCAGTCGAGTCTTTCTCTTGATCTCGTAATTTGAACCTTCACTCCATCTGCCTTTCATATGGATTGAAGCTTGGGGGGCATGTACCTCGAATTGAATCACCATTCTGGGGGCATTCTTACTTTTTCAAGCATAGTTTGTTTTCGTTTCAAGCTTGTGTAAAAATGAAACCAGTTTCAATCATAGTTTATCTTTGTTTCAAGCTTGTGTAAAAATAAAACCAATTTCAAGCATAGTTTATCTTTGTTTCAAGCTTGTGTAAAAATGAAACCAACTTCAAGTAGAGTTTTCTGATTTCAAGCTTGTGTAAAAATGAAACCATTCCCATTTTACCTCTCGTGACTTCCATTTTAACAGCCTGTTTTGCCAGATGAGCCTTGGTTTTCTCATTCCACCGTCACTATCTGCTTGGCTGATCATATGCCTTCACTTGGTTGTTTTATCCATTCCCGAGGAACCGTTGTGATGAGTGGTCTTGTTAGCCAGCCTCTTGACCTTTATCTTGTTCTGAGTAGTTCCACCATCACCGGAACTAGTTGCTGCCCTTTATACCACTCGTTCCTCTAGGAGGAGTCATCTTTCAGCTCTTTTCTGACTCTCTAAACATGAAAATATTGCCAAGTCACTTGTCATTTTGAGCTTGTTAAATTGGCTACGAAACGACATCTACCCAGTATACGTTTACCCATTTTTCGGGCCAGGATGGATTATTTACAAAAAATGAATACCCTAGCCTATCGCGACTAGGAGGTTCTCTCAGACATAGTTTTCTACCTTTTCGGATCTGAGGGACTATCTACGAAAAGGGACTGTTGGAGTTTTCTTTTCTGCTATCTTTTCAAACTCTCTAAACATGAAAATATGTCGAGTTATTCCTTTGTCAGACTCGTTAAAACTGATGGCATCGGACTCCGTCGTAATGACGTTAATCAAGTTCCTCCTTCCTAGGGCTCGTTAAATGTACTAGGATGGATTTTTCCGAAGGACAAACTTATATCGCAAGCATATGCTATCCCCTTCAAGCTTGTTTTCAAAAATAATTGGGGTACTCACCAGAAATGGTGGGGGAAAATGGAGCCAGTATCATAGTCGTGTCGGTAGTATGTCGCTCTTGAACATGGCACTTGTCTGCATTCGTGTCGAGTTGGGGACATCTCATCTCGTTATCTGCTTGCCTCCATGGGTTTGGGTAATCTCTTTTGACCGCTCATCTGCTCTTTGCCATGTCACCATGACCTTAGATCCTTTGACGTCAAATACTGTCAAATCCGATGTCATGCCGCTGATGTGTTCAAGAGAAGTTGGCCTCTGCAGTTTTCAACCTCCCTCTAATTCTCTATTGGTCTTGATTCACAAACATTATGTCCCTCTGTTTCGTGTCGATGATGTGGGAAACATTATGGCCCACCTTCGATCAAGGTCACTTCCTGTCAACTTCAGCTCATTATCCAAGAAGTTGGTCCAGAGAGTCCCTTCAGGTACCTTGGAGCCTGCATGCCTCAATGGCAGGTTCTTCGCATCTGACGCAAGGTTTTCATTATTGGCCTTTGATCGGATGATTCTGTGGGTGTTCGACGCCAACTCACTGTTCACATTCCTTGGATTGTACCTCATGTACCTTGAGGGCCATCGTCATTATTGGTGGTTTCTCTCGCGTCTGTTAATAGCTTTCATCATTGGATGGTAATCAGATGATGTTCTTGCATGTTCGAATTCAGCTCACATATTCACATGCTTGAACTTGTACTCTGTTCAGGTCGAGATGGAGCGTAAGACCCTAGATTTTGTCTGATAAACATTTAGGCTGCGGATTATTTTTGGATTATTATCATGTATTACATGACTCATTTGATTGGATGGCTGCGACCATACCTGAGTCTACTTGTTGATCCTTATTTACTGGACGGCTACGTCCATACCTTGGATCCCAGTTTTTGTACACTCTATTATGGATGGCTGCGCCCATACCACATATCATGTATCTGAGATATTAATTGTATTTGTCTTCGTATATTTTCCAACGGCAATGTTTTCGGTTGGGCACGTTCTCATAAAGCATTTCACCCCTCCCTCTCTCTCAGACCTCATGCTTTAGGGGGCATCTGTAACACAACATTTTGTCACCGTCCCTGCAATCCCTCATCCCATACATTGGAGGGCTATTCCCGTGACCTGTGAGTAGTAAAATGTCCTGAAAACACCTTCATAACATCCTCCTGCCTAAGGATAAAAATTCTCTTGAAGAACATTTCCTTTGGAAAACCATAAAAACAGATGTTTTAGCCTTGGCGCGACTAGTCAGTTCATCCCTCACTCCAATGGGGAAAATCCACACTAGAGGGCGCGCCAGTTGGCACCCTGTCCCTATGTTTCACTCGCACCAAGCCCATTAAGGAATGTTTTTAAAAAATAAATGGTGGACTTTTGATTCTAAAAAACTCCAGAATGAATCATCAGAAGAAGTTGAGTGGTTTGGTTCCGGATCTCCATGTATAGGAAGTGGTTTTCCACCTCTCATGGAACCTTCCTAAGAGATAGGATCTATCCCATGATTATAGGGATCCCAACTTCCCTTCCTCCATATATAAAAGCTTGCCCTCTCCATTAGCAAGCTAGTTGAACTGGTAGGAGGAAAACTATAGCCGGGAAACTATTGAAAGCAGAGCCAAGAAGATCCCCGTAAGAGAGAGCTTTGTCCAAATTCCTGAAAGGCTTCATTGAGACGCGCTCCACTGCAAGCCCTGCCGAAGGAAGATCATAGTGTCAGAGCATTTGGTTGTAATCTCCCTTTTTGTCATCATTAATATAAGCGACTCTATTTTTGGTTCCATTCATGTGTTTATTCTTTTATGAAATGCAATGAATTATATCCTCTCTGAGTGATATATAGTTACATCCTTTAAGTATCACATTGTATGTCGTCGTTTCTCTGCATGTGTACAGGTGTCTGGACGAAGAAAATAGGAGGACTGTGATCTATCAGGCAAGGGACGAAGAGCATCGCTTCTTGTTCGACAACAACAACATGGGATTTGAGGTAGGCCACTTATCACAATATTTTTCTTTCTTGTAACTAGGAACCAACATCTTTGCGTGATTTGATTTTTGCTAGACCACCCTAGGGCTAGTGGGATTGCCTCTGTCCGCAGAGGGGATTTACCGCCTCAATAAGGCTGGAGGTAACAATGTTGTCACATCAAGAGCATATCTAGTACCTCATGGAGAGGTAGATGGAGCAATTTCTCCAACGAGAGGAGTTCTTGTATCATTGCAAGAAGCTCCAAAGGATCTCATATGTGGAGATCAAGGCACAATCCATGAACAACATGTTCCATTATTGATAGATTGCGAGACCTTGTAGATGAAAGGAGAAGGTAGGGAGGATGGCCAACATCATATGATTAGGTGCACACACCCATATCTATTTCATAAGGTTGATGCACAAAAGAGGCAGACTGATTTGCACAGTGAGAGCAATGACAAATAAATCCACTCATATATGCAGTATACTCTTGATATTGATATCTCTCTGCACATAGGCATTCCACTTGGGGGGGCACTAGATTGTAGAAATTTGAATAATAGATAGCTTATTCACCGAGATTATCCTGATCACACACTATTTGAGCTTCATGCATAATACATAACCTCTTCTACTATTGATCATCAATTTGCGGAATTAAAAACAATTGCATGCGCACATTAAAACCACATAATCAATCACACATATAAACATAGGATTTATGGGAAAGCTTAAAGCTGAAAACCCCCAACTATCTGTATATTATAATGATAGAGAACATGTAACAATACATAGCACAATGCTCCTCACAAGCTCTCAGCACTATCTCACATGCTACACACTACACAAGCTTAGATCCAGCAAGTCACATGCTCCAATCTGCTCCACCTGTTAGCCTGCCTCTACTGCGCAATCCAATATGGATAAGCATGAGATCCAAGTTCGAATCCCACCAAGATGTACTGCGCAATCCTCATTGGCAATCTCTATCAATGTGTGTGCAAATCTCATGCACTAGTATATTCACAACTAATAGTCACACTGCTCTTTCACCTAACCTCTCCATTGTTCTCCACTGAGCTGTCCATGCACATGAGTTAACTGATGTGTTCATTAGTTGATTTATGAGTTAATAATTAGTGAATTAATTAATAATTAATTCACACCACTCATCACTAGTGTATTAATCAGTTAGACTAATCACAACTAGTTCAACTAAGTAAAACTGAACACAACTCCATTAACTGCTCAATCAACTCCACCAAACTCAATCACCCGAGTTCTAACTGAAGCCCATCATGCAATAGCTCAAATAAACCCTAGGAATAGCGTAATTCCTTGTGTCAGCTACATGTGCCACATCCGTAGCTCAAACTGAAGTGCTCCAAGAGGATAAGATAATGTTTAGAGTCTAAATATTATTAAGAGCTAATAATATTTGACATATCTATTTTTAGACTGGCAATCTAAAAATAGATTCCGCCCAATATGTCTAAAAGTTGAAGTCCATCTATTTTCTCCGACTCGACCAACCATCCACAAATAACATCCTGCAACTCATAGACCATGATCCATATGTCTAAAAATAGACATAGTCTAAAAATAGACTTTGCGCCAAAAATACCCTACGGGACCACTTAGTGAAGGCGACTTCTTTCCACTAAGCTCCATCATCTTTTTGCATTCTCAACATAGATCGGGAGATGATGAGGCATGTCTCACATCATGATGCAACATTCATAGATCTAGGAGGAATGGGAGCATTGGGAGGTCATGGTACAACATTGAGAGTCTTGGGTAGACTCAAGGACGAGGGAGACATTCTCCCAACATCATCATTACCCACTCTCATCTCAGATATTGCGCTGATAAAGGAGCAACAAAGGGAGGATAGAAACCTTCCAATATGTCACTTTTGCATGGGAGATGTCAAAGAGGAGGAAAAATACATGACATATTATTTCTATGACAGATCATCAGCTCTGTCACTGTGGAGGATAGATCCATATTGGAAATCCCAGTTGTTGGTGGATTATTCCAAGGAAATTTTTACTTGTATGATACTTGATGACCAACTACATGAGGAGGGATATTTAGTCAGAGATGAGGTCATCTACTATCATGGTAGGATATTCTTATCTAGAGCTTCCAAGCTCAAGGAGAAGTTACTACAAGCAGCTCATGAAGATTTTCTCTTCAACCACACTTATTCTATGAGAGCATACAACACCATCATGGAGGGGTACACTTGAGAAGGATTTGAAGAGGAGATATATCAGAATTTGAGGATACACATGGATCATGTGGAGATGCATGAGATACATAACTATTTGGAGGAGTTATCACAGCCACCTCTTTCCTCTTTGGGAATGAGAGGGGATTTATTTATTAGCCACTCCATTTGTATGAGCAAAGCATATGGTAAGGATCATATTTGGTTACATAATTATTTATATAATGAATATATGCATTCCTTAACCATATATGTGTAGGTCATTGCTCCAAGAAGGAGAATTATTCCTTACAAACTTCATGGCCAACTTTGGGCCATAAACTATGTTGAGCATGACCACTCCCTAATATGATATAAGGAGATGATTTACCATTCAGGGTGCACTCCAAAGGCACCAAACATTTCTCACATTTTCAAAACATGTGAGAAGGATATGGCAGCAAGTAAGTGGAGGGGAAACCACTTACCATATCATTATCTGATGCAGTCAGGAGATATACAGTGCTGGTTCCATATGTGGGACTATGATCCACCTCCATTATTGCATTTGGTTGTTTATGTATCACTGGTTTTGATCCCATATATTGATGATGTCCTTATTCTTTTTATGGGAATGAGTGGAGGGAGGATGGAAGGATTGGATATGCCCTTTGGGAGAGAGAGTCTCCATGGTTCTTATGTTTCAAATTTATGGAAGAGCATTAATCCATACATGATTGCTACATTGAGTTTCTTGTTTCCTTATGGGATAATCCATTTGGGTAACTTGAGCACTTGGGAGGTGTCTCTCATAAGCAGATGGGAGGATTTTTTTCATGAATTACCACTCTGGAGGGTGATTCATTTTGTATGGATGATAGCTTGGAGACTGGAGCTCCATATGGGAATAGAGGTTCCCCACATTTTCATTTCTGTCCTTGCAGTTGCTTGGGGACAAGCAACACTTGGGAGGGGAGGATTGTAATATTCCTAAATTAGCTATGAGCTAGTTGGAATATTATTTTTTGTTTTTTCTTTCTTGTTGATGAATAAGAGGATATGGATATCCATAAATCTCCTTAATATGAATAAAATCAATGCCAATGTGAAAGGAAGATATATTGGTAGCTTAATTGAGCACCCTTACATGTGAAAATGGGCTGGAACACCTTGACTGGGTCAAATTTGACCAAATCAATAGCGTTGTCATGGAGTAGTGGCATTCAATGAGTGACAACGTAGTTTTAGATGGAGAATCTTTGCATGGAAGTAGTGTCATAAATGAATGGGGATTAGGGTTATAAATCTCATCAATTATATAAGGAAGATGATGGAAACCATATTTCATTATGCTGATGTTATTATATTTCTAAATATATGGTATGTTTAGACATATAGCTTTCTTCAGCTGTTTAGCTAAGATTGCAGTGTTGTTTAGTATAGGGTGTTCCTGATCGGGAATCCCACCTCTTTCCTTGAGAGGCCTCTTGAAAGAGTTTGCACTACATTGCACTATCAGGCATTTGGCCAAGGCTTCAGCCTTAATGTACAGCGTAGTTCCTATTGAGAATTTTGTGTTGTGTTGTAGGGCAGAAGTTGTGGAGGTTTGATTTGGGAGATTTCTAAGCTAGATCTCATTGGAGGGAGGTTTCTTTCTCTTTGGAGGCCAGTAAAGAAGGCCCTAGACCATCATTTATACATTTGGCATTATGCCATAGTTTTTTTATCCCTACAATGCAGTTCCATTCCATGACTGTGTTATTTTAGTGAGATGTTGCAGTGGGCAACCCAAAAAGGGCCGAAAATCCAAAGTTAACATTTGGCCAAACCATTTCTGGGTTTTTCTGGGTTTTTTTAGTAGAATCCATGGTTAAAATTCCAGATCATTCTGAGCACTCTAAAATCATTCCACACATGTTTCTTCTCCTTATAAGTAGTAGTTTCCAACAACAGCAATTTCCTCAACAACATTAGTTTGCTTTCCATTGAAGGGATCAACCCTTCATTAAGAGAGTCCATTCGGAGGATTTCTTTTAGATCTACACCAGTTTCATCCACCTCCTTCTATGTGCTTCAGTTGCAATGCATATTCAGCCCTAGGGCTTTAGATCCACCATTCATATTTTGTGTATTTATGGAAACCCTTCCTGGGTTGCCTTGGAAAAGTGTTGAGGAACATATATCTCCATTTTTAGCCCTGTATGAGCATGATATTATCAGATTCATTTATATATATGTTCCAGCTACAGTATTAGTCACTAAAACTGCACTGTGCTTGCTTCATTACTTTGTGTAGCAGTGTATTACATGTTTTGGGTACATTTTGGCATTGGAGGCTTCTTTTGCCCATCTTGAGGGGCTGGATCCCTAAGATCTTGTACTTATTTATCATTGTTATACATAATGCCATGGATATATTATTTGGCTCATATGTGATGTGTTAACATTTGTTGTTATTTCCATTATTATGAGTTATATTCCTACTTTTCCCATTTGGGAAAATTACATCACATCATTCAAGGTGCATTGGATGGGATTCCTAATTCATGTAGTTAATATTATGATGTTTTTATTACTTTACATGTCTACAATAGGTTTATGTTTCATGTGATTCCAAATTCTCATCTTGGGATCATTGTTCCTATTATAATATTGACATGCATATATTGAAAACTTGTGACGTGTATCAAGAGTTGGTTATGTTGTGCGGGTCATTTTCTCGATGGACAAAAACCATGCGAAGGAGAAAGGTTTGGAAATCCAAACAAATTATTTGGAGACAAATTGTACAAAAACATTCATGTATTATGATTCCTAGTTCGAGATCTTGACATGGAATACACAAATATTTTTGTAATTGGTCTTTTGTCTGTCCTCCTTCTATATGCTTTCTCTCCTTTTTCTGCTCATATGTTCATATATTCAATATTGGAATATACTTGTAATGAACTAGAATTCATGTTTGATTTATCAATCTCATAATATTGAAATTCTGTAAGAGATTTTCCATCTAGAGGTTACAAAATCATTGTGTGGTTCTCTGTTTTTTTTTAGATCAATATGTTATTCTTCTATTACATCCTGATTTTTACAATCTAAACAAAGAAGCCAATACTTGTCTTTCCTATGGCATAGTTTTGAAGGATTTGCAACTCTCACTCATTTTTGTAAGCATAAGCACACATATGATTATGGACATGAGTGGGAATGTTGCTTCCCTTGTTTTCAAAATTTCTTCCTTTTATATGCTCATAAAAAATTTAGAATATGTTTAATCCAAATATTGTAAAGTGTAAATATTGTAGCAAAAGTCATAACATTTAATGGAGTGCCCTATAATTTCCCCCTTAGTCATCCCCTTCCATTTTTCCCTTGAAACTTTTCTACCAGGATGATTGGTTGTATTTTGTATTTTGTTTTCATGGTGTTGAAGATATTTAGTGTGTCTATGTTAGCAATGTCATTTGAAAGCAATTCTTGCCAAAAAACCTTATTTCTTCCACCAACCCCTGTAGAAAATTGCATTTATCTTTCTTAACTATAGTTTTTTGAAGATAACATGCTTGATTTCAACAATTCCCTGTATAGGAATGGTCTATGGGATCATGTTTAGATGGCGTCATCTTTATGCCTCTTAAATGAGGGTCCAAGTCTCTGAGAGGTTTTTCTCCTATCCAACCTCTCAAGAATTGTCTATATCAAGTCAAATCCATTAAGGTATGTTCCAATGGCCTTTGAATTTGTACTTTTGTTTAAGCAAAGGCTACTGGACATGGAAATCTACATGTCAGAATTTTGGGATGTCTAAGTTGCTATAATGGAACCCCAAAATGTGAAATGGAAAGATCAAACCAATTTAACTCAGAAGGGAATGGATGTGTTTAATAAACACAAAAGAGAGGACATACTTAAGAGTTTTCCACAACATTTATCATGTTAAGAATTGATAAGTATTACACCCGATTACCTTTATTGAAGTCAGCAAAGGAAAGGAAAGGAACATCCCTGATATGGAACAAAAATATCTTTGTTGCATAACTACTTTTACAAAGGTCTTTCCATTCTCAAGATATGGCCCAGAGTCTGTAAGAAATCACCTACAAACATTTACCCATAAAATTCAAGTTTTACCCTTATGCATAGAAATCTACAGTTATGTCCAACAAAGGAGTCACATACATCAATTCAACAAAGGGAATTTCAATAATAAACCATGTGAAGCAAAATATATACTATGAACTCGAATGCTACAATGTTGGGTTTTAGGTTATGAACTGAATTATTTATTTTCCAATATTGTTATTTTTCAAACTATTAACACTGATTGGTTTTTGGACGGGAAACGTAACTTATGCACCCCCTTTATAGTAGTTTTCCTCTAACAAGGGCCTTTTGCAAAATGTTATTGCCTTTTCTTGTATGCATTATTTTCTATCAATGTATCAATTCTTGTGGTGGTTAATTTTTGCTTTACTTATTGCGCAATTTACATTTCC
Organism: Pinus albicaulis; assembly: GCA_034641835.2. Taxonomy (NCBI): domain Eukaryota; kingdom Viridiplantae; phylum Streptophyta; class Pinopsida; order Pinales; family Pinaceae; genus Pinus; species Pinus albicaulis. The sequence continues at coordinate 689,210,523 of CM076584.1, read as the reverse complement.
CATTTCTCTACTTTTCCTACAATATCTTTTATTTTATTTTTGAGAATATTTTACATGTCATTTTTTTGGCGTTCATATTGATGGTAAGTAATGCTTGTAACAAATAGTGCTTAGGTAGTTGTCTATTTCTAACCATTGACAGGTGATGTAAAGAAGGTATTGTTGTGATTCTTTCATATTTTAATACTTGGTTTGTTGCTTCTAATTTTCTGATTATTAGACAACCATGTTAGACTTTTGGAATACAATTTATGTGTTTGAATTTATCAATGTATACAAATTTTTCATACTAAAGTAATTTTAATGAGGATTTTTTTTTTTAAAGTATTCGTTTTGTTACTGTCTATCTTTTTTACATGTAAAATATAATCCTTGGCTGAAGAGAGACCATGCTAGTTAGGCCAAGTGGTTATGTCGTTGTTAAGTTAAAATTTTGTAGCGGTCATAATGAGCCATTATATTCCTCATGTAATGAGATGGGCATGTAGGCAACATCTCTATTGGATAATTTGAATTGCAATTTGTAATTCATTAAAAAATGCAAGCATGTATCTAAAGACTAATATGGATGATTTTAATAATGCATAAAATTTGGATATATTCATCATAATAGTACTTACATTCACATATTAATCATGTTTGTGATTGATACAACCTGAGTTATATATTTTCAGGGTCACTTTCTTACATTTCACCCGTTTCATTGTTTTCTAGCTAAAAATATAAACCAAATTCTAAAAAAATCCCACTAAAACAAGAGATAAAAACATTTTGAGCCATCTTTCCTACAATTTTCAAATTTCAAGGAAACATAACACACTGCAATGTGAAAATTGAGACTAAACCTGGATTGTGAAGCTCAACCTGTACTTCATAAATAAAATTTCTAGATTGAAAACTTGAAGGTAAGACTACCCCTATACTCTATGGATAAAATTTTGGATTGTCAACTTGAAGCTGAGTATAAGCCTATATTTGATACATAAATTTATGGTTTGCAGAATGCAAAAGCTGTGAAAAATTTAAAAATAAGGTTTAAATGTATAGCATAATCCCCACATTCTGTTCAATTTTATGGATATGAAATTCATTGCATTTAATGTTTTTTAATATTGTTTTCCTGCTTATAATTTAAGCATAATTTTCCAATTCCAATAAAAAAATGAAAGAGGGCAATGAAGGTTTCTAGGTGTTGTACATTAACTCACAAAAATAGAACATTTTCACATTAATGTTAAAATTTTTAGGTCCCTTGACTAATTTGAACTTTAAATCTAGACATAATTGCCTCAATGCATTAGAAAATTCAAATCACTAACATGGTAAAATAACACAAAAGAAAATATTTATAATGTCAACAAAATTCAATTATTTATTCACAAAGCATGCAAATATTACATTTCTCCATATACATGGAATATATCACATTTGTCCATATACTTGTCACCCATACAAGAGAACCCAATATTTGCAGGTTAGGGGAAAATAATACATTAATGGGTTCTTCTTTAATGATATAACCATGCCATGAGTGCCCCCACAAAAATTAAAACAAACACACATTCCCATAATGGGGACCTATCTTGTTGTTTCTCAATGACTTCTGGTGTATCAGATGATGATCCTATGTCATCATTGACAGCTCCACGTAAAATATCAGTGGATATTTTTTGTATATCTGCATGGTAATCTATGTTAAAAGAGTGAAATTCATAACTCTAGATTTTAGCTTCCTTGTAAATGGGCTTTAGATTGTCCTTTCGACCTTGATATGTGCCTTTCATCTGGTTACCAATTAACTCTGAATTTGTGAGTATGGTGATACCATTGACACCAATATTTTTTCCTCTTCCAACCCTTCGATAAGGGAAATGTAGTTTTCCTCATTATTTGTAGTCCTTCCTTGCACTTCTTTCTTTATATGCAACACATTTTTTGTTCCACTATTTTAAATCACAAATTGAACGATTTCTCGTCCCAGATTAGGGTAACAGGAGGCCTCAATGCACATGATCCAATTTTGCACCATTTTTATGCTTACAATAGCTGGAAAATAAGATAACAATAAAATGATATTAGAATTAGGCATTTAAATTTTTACATTAAACAACATTTATTTCCAATAATAAACGAGGATACGGAAGAGAAAAACATACAATAAAATTACTATTCATTTAGAAGTGGCACTAAGGCTAGGGTAATAACATAAAAAAATCACTCAGGAAAGCATACAGATTCAACAAATTCTGCTACATAACTATAGAAAACTATCATTAAGATGGTTTTGGTTGTATGTATGTTCTGAACCTCCCACTTACCAACTCTGTCATTTCTTGATATCTAATTTTCCCAAATGTTCAAGGCCCCTCAAAACAGTACTTGGGGAAACTAGTTTTGTATTTTCTTAATGATTGATGTGTTAATAGTGAATTCATCACTAGTTGACATGTTGCTTGTGGAAGTAGTCTGGCCGTGAAGGAATATAACTTTTGACATATTTTCAAAGAATGGTTTGTCTTGATATAATGAAAATTGTTTAAACCATCTAGATATCAATGTACTGGTATTTGATCCATGTCTGTGAACAATGGTCTTGAGATGTTCAACTTGTGTCAATATACCCCATCTTCCAAACAATAATTTACATAATTGGGTACATGCCACTTATATATCTACTTCCTTTTTCACAAAATAATAAACTTACATGTCATAATTTTTACATCATACCATATATTTAAGTTTCATCCAACTTAACTTGGAAAATGAAAAATATTTCAATACAAATTGTTGAACTTAATTTAGACTAAAAAATTAGTTTAATGGATTATTTCAATCAATTTGAGTGGATGGACTTAAGAAATTAGTTTACTAGGTTAGTTCAATCAATTTTAATGGATAGTTAGATGAGAGGTAATATGAAAATGTTTATCAAGGCAACTTGTAAGTGACAAGATTTTGAATACTTCATGCTAACTAGTTTTCCTCTTTTCTTCCTCTCTTCCCATACTAGGGTTTCTTGGTTTTTCCCTAAAATCCCCCTTTTATCCCTCTCTTCCCATCCTCGAGTTTCATGGTTTTTCCCTAAAATCCCCCTCTTTTCTTCCTCTATTCCCATCCTATGGTTTCTTGGTTTTTCCATAAAATCCCCCTCTTTTCTTCCTCTCTTCCCATCCTCAAGTTTCTTGGTTTTTCCCTAAAATCCCCCTCTTTTCTTCCTATCTTCCCATCCTTGAGTTTCTTGGTTTTTACCTAAAATCCCCCTCTTTTCTTCCTCTCTTCCCATCCTCGATTTTCTTGGTTTTTCCCTAAAATCCCCTCTTTTCTTCCTCTCTTCCCATCCTACGGTTTCTTGGCTTTTCCCTAAATTCTCCCTCTTTTCTTCCTCTCTTCCCATCATAGGGTTTCTTGGTTTTTCCCTAAAACCCCCCTCTTTTCTTCCTCTCTTCCCATCCTCTATTTTCTTTGTTTTGCCCTAAAATCCCCCTATTTTCTTCCTCTCTTCCCATCCTAGGGTTCTTGGTTTTCCCCTAAAATCCCCAGTATCAACAAAAACATGGGATAATTATTTTATTTATTAATTAATTGTATATAACATGCTTTTAGTGAGTTCATTGGTACATGTTGAGTGTCTATAAATCTGGTGTAAGAGGTTTGTAAGAGTTGAATTAGCATGTTACACAATTATTTTGAGTATGCCTGAAAGATTAGTCTAATCCAACGTATATATGTGAACATACATTACCATTAAAACTCTGTTGGCCACTACCATATATTCTGTGAACAAGAGTTTCATAGCAGAATGTAGTTTCAACTTGAAAAGATTCCATTCCAGATTTATCTTAGTTTATGCTTGTGGTAGGTGGCCTTGATTTTGTAAAAAGTGGAGAACCACAGCAGAGCATAATATCAAGAATAAGCCCCCAAAATCCAAGGAGTATAAAGAATATCATTAAAACAAATTCATCTAGAAATAAGGTAGATATCAAAGTGAAATAACTAAACAATATCTTAACAGAGTCGAACTCATATTTTGTGAAACAATCATATTAAATGTGGATAAAAATCACTTTGAAGTCTGGACTTCCATTCATATGTCATGTTTCTCTCCTAAAATAACACGATGACTACAATGCATTTTGATTCCTCAATATAGGCTTTGTATGGAAATTGGAATCTATAGTAATGGAGATTGACCAACAAAAATCCGTTACAATGTACTCCTTTAATTTAGGGAAATTCCCTTTCACACTTGATGATTTATTTTATATCCCTTAGAGAGAGTCAGGTAAGGGATTCAAATACTTGTGTTTTCTCTTAAATCCTAATGATTACTATGTCTCTAAGTGGTATTGAATTATAATAAAAGTTAAGTCTGACAAGGCTGCTTGGGTCAACCCTTTTTTTTTCTAAAGGTGGCAGATTAGTTTTGATTAAGTTAGTGCTAAAGAGCATCCCTATATACTAGATATCTATTAACACCATTCCTATAGCCATTTTGAGGTAGATCACAAAGTTGAGTTTCCATTTCCCTTGGAACAATACAAAGGAATCTCATATCCTTCCAGCGAGATTGGACAAGATTTCCTCTCCTAAATCATTGGTAGGGTGGGGTTTGAAAAATATCTTTTATTTTGGAAAATACATGTAACTAAAAACTTTATGGAAACTCACACATAATGAGGCACTATGGCGACACCTTATGAATTCAAAATACATTTGAAACTAGTCTAATATTGTATAGTCAACAACACAACTCTATAGATTGCTTTAGACTAGAAGTTGTTTCATATCGTTTTGGCCTTTAGGAATGCTTCTGGCCATCTCTATGCCACACTGTTTGGAAAATGATTTCTATTGGCGCTGGAAAATTATTTCTGTTGGCGTTGGAAAATTATTGCAACTTGTTTTTTATGAAACCTAAAGGTCTTCATTAAAGGGGTTACTTACTAATTGCTTTGAAGAAGAAAAATGAAAGCCTGTCGAGCTTCCACCGTTTGAATTCCCATAGTCAAAGCATGCCGACCTTCCACCACCCGAATTGCAATGGTCAAATCCTGTCGATTTGGAGCTGTGAGAGGGTGTAATGGTCAATTGTTGGAGCGCAGGTGAGCAAGAGAGGAGTCTAAATGAATGAATTTTGGGTTTTTCATCTGGGTGTGAGTGGGCGCGCGAGTTCCTGTTTTCAAATTCGAATTTGAATGTCATAGCATTCAAGCAGTTAATGAGGAGAGGAGGCAAAAAATACTTTTCAGTCCATCGGCCCATAAATGCGCCGAGGGAGGAAATCGCCACTGTCAGATTAAAGCAATGCATCATCCTACGGTGGCGATTTCCTCCCTCGACGCATTTATGGGCCGATGGACTGAAAAGTATTTGTTGCCAGGAGAGGAGGGGTTGATGGGACGAGGGGTTCCTAGGCAGGGGAGGGTGGTGGAGGGTGTGGGTAGGGGAGGAGAGTGGCGGAGGAGGAGGGGCTTCAAGGAGACTGAGGATGGTGGGGCTCGATGAGGGTGATGGGAGGAAGAAGGTGGGGTGGGGTTGATGGGAATGGGTCCCATCAACCCATTCCTTCACATGTAGAGCCTATTCCTTAAAATGAACATGTTATTAGTCATTTTATTGATTAATGAGACAAAGTACACAGGTTATATCATGTCAGCCTATATTTACTAGCCTATATTATTTAATGCCTCTAAAATAGTACATAATAGTACCTGATGCCATGGCAATAACATGACAAATATTATGGGGTTTTTTTTAGTGTCGCCGTAAATCAGTTAGAGGTTTCATGACATCGAACATCAGTGCATTCAAATCAATTTAATTGAGTTATTTAGATAAGCTATGAGATTTTCAAATTATAATTATTGAGATATTGTATGATATTTTAAGTTACAGTATCCGCTCTATTATTTTTTAATTAATTTCATTTAAATTAGTTAGAAATTTATTATAGTTGTATTTTAGATTTAAATTTCTTTATTTATAGATTTTGTTTATTAAAATATTTTTTTTTTAAATTATTAAAAAATTCACAATTTATTAATTATATTAATCGTAATTGTATTATGAGATGATAAATAAAAAAATCAAATCTATAAAAGCTCATGGGAACAACTCAATTAGGAATATCCATAGCTAGATCTGAAGTATTATATTAACAATGATTTTCAGTATTCAAGTCCAGTGGATCAAGTTAACACAAATAAATACGAAATCTAAAATGCTTAAATTCCGTTATTATAATTTAAATTTCATTTTATTGAAAAATTATAATATTTTTCAACTTTTGTTGTTTGAAACTTTTACAACTCATTTAAGGGACAATTTTTTTTTTTTTAAATAATAGAAATGTATCTTAGGGTTTAGAAGTTAAAGTTTAGAAGTCTTAGTAAATCTTACATGTAAAATGTTAATAATATTTTTATAAAAATATTACAACCTTTAAGAACTTTATAGAGCATCTATAAAATATTAATTTTTTTAAAGTAGAATATTTTTTTATTATAAAAAGTAAGTCAATTATTATAAAAAAAAAACCTAGTCAATTTTTTTCATAAAAATAAAAGTTAAGAAAAAATGAAATATATATATATAATTTAATTTTTTTTTTTTTTAATAAAGACATGTGAACCTTTTAACTCAATAATAATTTAAATCTTTTTTATAAATTTAATCAAACTATAATTTTCTAAGAAAAATTAAATTTTATATAATTTTAATTTTATTTTATGTAAGTGTTTTATATAAAACTAATTTTAAAACAACTTATCAATAATAATATTTATTTAATTTTTAAAATAGTTAAATAAATTGAAAAATCAAAAAAATATTTGTATATATAATGTGGAGTGTAAATGTTTATATATATATTTTTAATGTAAACTCTTTAGTGTCTTAAAAATCAAAACCAATGATTTCCAATTACCCTAGCAAATACTGTTGATTTAACATTGATATTTTAAAACTTCAACACCTGACATTTTTGACAAAAGTGAGAAACCATTGAAATTATTTAATTGGGGCTAGTACATTTATATAAATACAATTTTTCTTTTTTCTTAACTTTTATTTTTAAGAAAAAAAATTGACTAGTTTTTTTTTTAAATACTAAGTCCATATTTTATAATATAAAAGTATTTTATTTTTAAAAAAGCTAATATTTTATAGATATTATATAAAATTATTAAATTTTTTAATATTTTTAGGAAAATATTGTGAAGCATTTAAAATAGATTATTAAGATTCAAGAAGACTTCTCAACTTTAAGATACATGTTTATTTTAAAAAAAATCTCTCTGTTAAAAAGTGCAAAAATTTCTAACAACATAAGTTGAAAAATACTATAACATTTAAATTATAATAAGAAAGTTTGAAAAATTTAGATTTAGTGTCTTTTTAGCTTAACCCAAAAGGAATTAAAGTCATTGTTTATATAATACTTCATATCTAGCTATCGCCATCCCTAATTGAACTGCTCCCATAAATTTTTATAAATTGATTTTTTTATTTATCATCTTATAATACAATTATAATTAATATAATTAATAAATTTGAATATGTAAAAGAAATCAATATTTATCCTTTAAATATTTTAATAAACCGAATCTATAAATAAAACAACTTAAATCTAAAATACAAATATAATAAATTTCTAACTCATTTAAATAAAATTAATAGAAAATAATAAATTAATTAAAAAAATACATATAAGCGGATACTGTAACTTAAAATATCCTACAATATCTCAATAATTATAATTTGAAAATATCGTACTCTAAATCAATTGAATTGATTTGAATGCGATGACATCATGAGATGAAGAAAATGAAAACAATCAATAATATAAGAAATATTTTAAATAATATTAATTATATATTTAAACACAATACATCACGTTTATTATTATTTATATTAATATTTTCTTCTAAGTAGGGAAAATTTTAGGAGTTAATATTCGCAGATGGGCTAATTTTCCATGTTTTTTGGAAAAAAAAAATATTCGCCAATTTCTATTTTTTTTGTAAAATGATTCACCCAAATTTTATAGTACACCATTATTTTACCTTAAAAATCACCAAAATATAATATTGACTAATATAAAATCATTGGAAATATAAATATTTCTACAAAAATATCGCCAAAAATTTTACAATTTGCATATTAGGGACTAGTAAGATTCGCCAAGGTTTCTAAACTTTAAGATAAATTTCCATCCTTAAAATTTTCCCTGCCTCTAAGGGTTCAAAGGTATACCGAAGGCGCGTATTTTGTGTTAATCCTTGTGCATAGCAAAGGGTGCGGTCTCCATTGATCTTAGATCAACGGTGACCTGTGGGCACAAACAAGCTCATTGTTTAAACCACATGATGCCTCCGTAGTTGACCTCGTCGTGTGTGCTTTGACCGAGATCAACAACTGACATTTACTGTGGGGGTAGAAGGCCGATGAACAAGTCATACCCCGAGGTCCCTCCACAGTGATGCAAGCGAAACAGTTTCAGTGCAATGTGTTAAATTCAAATTGGGTAAAGGGACACAGAAATTCAGGTTCAATGATTCGCTGCAGTAAACAGTGCAAAGGTACACCGAAAGAATACAAGATTTGGGAAAATCATTTATTTATGTCCTGTAATACAATTAAGAAAAATAATTTTATTTTAATATTAAAATTTTGAAAAATATTTAATATTTTTTAATAAAATTAAATTTAAAATAAATATAACTTAATAAAAAAAAAAATTCAATTAAGCGGCGGCGACGCTATTATCCAGCAAGCGGGCCGAGCAGTAATTTGGAATTGGGAGACAGATCGATCCAATCCAACAAGCTACAATGGATCAATCCAAGGGCACCACGACAATAACTGCAAAGGTGGAGGCACAGATAAACGACATGATGGGGTCGGAATCGGCGGTGTTTGAGTCCCTAAGAACGCAGCTCATGAGCGCTGGCAATGAGTAGAGAGGCCAGGCGAAGGCGTTGTTCAACATCTGCAAGGAGAAGCATCCAGATGCTCCGGCCCTGAAGCTTGTTCATGTCCTGCAGTCATGCGGGCAGGTGGAAATCCAAGCCATGGCCGCGATTCTCCTAAGGAAGCAGATCACACGGGACGAGACATACATATGGCCCCGATTGTCACTGCCCACGAAGATCACTATCAAGGCCCATCTCCTCGTCTGGGTCCAAAGGGAGGAGGCCAAGAGCATCGTCAAGAAGCTTTGCGACACCGTTGCCGAGCTTGCTGCCTCCATCATGGAAAAGAGCCAGTGGCCAGAGCTCTTGCCCTTCATGTTCCAGTGCGTGAGCTCCGATTCTCCGCATCTCAATGAGAGCGTGTTGCTCATGTTTGCACAACTCTCATTGTTCGACTGATGCTCTAGTTGTGGAAACATTTTAGCCATTTTTTGAGATCAAGCTTTTGAATTTTGTCGGTGGAACTTTTTTGCAGTGATTCCATGAACACCACAGTTTTGGGGACCATGTAGTGAGGTAACCGCTCTCTGCAGAATGAAATGATGTTCCGTTGCCCTATCTAGCTCTGATCTGGGCCCTCTCATCGACTGAGAGTCTATTCCACTCAGATTTCCAAGCACATGAAACCACTACTCCTGCAGTCTTTGTGAGGCCATAACCATGAGTAACAGAGAATCCCAGCTCTTCAATCTTCAGCAGCACAATAGCGGGTGGAGGAGAACCATTGTCGGATGGATCCGCGTTTGCAATCATGGTTAACACCACAGGCGCCGAGCAGAGGTGGGTAACCCAATGGTCATTGAGGGAGCCATGTTTCCTCCGCAGACAGATCGTTAACGTGGTGGGGAGCATGCTGCAGATCGTTAAGGCGGAGACTCTGGAAACCTGCATCATGTTGTCAATCGGAGACCTTAATAAAATTCAATACCACATGCTAAGTTTTTATTTGTTAGAGGGATGACGAAATTCGAGTGTCACTATTGGCTATATAGTAAACAATTTGTTCACCAAAAACCCCACAATAAAACACCTTCGGTGTAATTATGTAATAATAATAGATATACATTTTTCTAAATATTAGAATATATTATGTAATAATAATAGATACACATTTTTTTCAATAATTTTTGAAATTTGTAAATAACACAGGTTTAATTGTCTTTATTTTATAATAGGTTTTTACAATTTTAATTTTAATTGAATTATCAATAATTATTAGGTAGCTGATAGAGATTAAGCTTTCATATGATTATTAGATGGATGATAGAGATTTAACTTCCATAAAATATGTCTAAATATTCATAATAGTTTTCACACATAAAGAGTTAAAATTTATCTAATATTTTAATTAATTTATCTCAAATTAATTAATTAGAAAATGTCATATTGAGTATGTCCTATTGATAACCCATGGTATTGTCCATGATATTGTAAAAAAATCTATTTACAAATTTAGAATTTCCATGATAAAATGGAAGTGAATCTTCATGGTTAAAAATGTTGTTACATGTTTTTTAAATGTATATATATATTTAAGTCATATTAATTCTTTTTATAATTAATAATAATAATAATAATAATTTAAAATAAAGTTATAATGAAATTGATCTTTATGACTTTTTTTTTAATTTGGGCAATGTGAGATGTATACAACAGTAAATGTTTTGATGTTATCATGGATTGATGTCTTTCCAAGTTTACTAGCCATTTAAGTATATGTAATTTTTGTAAGTATTAGAGTAAATAGTAAATCATGGATTATGTGTATTGTTGCTATGTAGGATTTTTATCATTATTTGTCTCATATTGTTTTTATCTATAATAAGTAGTGTCTGCGTTAAAAGAGATGATGGTTGTTGAATGTAGAAAAAGGTGATAGTTGCAAATGTTGGCACATTGTATATTAAGACTAAAGCTAACATATAAAATATCATTGAAATTTGACCCACATACATGGAGATGCTTAGATTCTCTAAGGAAAAAGAGAAGTCTAGCAGAGTGAAATGCAAAGAGATGTGGTGAAGAATGCAAAGAGATGTGGTGAAGAAAGCACCAACTGTGACATGAAATATTAAATATTAAATTTCACATTTAATTTTGAGATTTATCAATTCCAAAAAAAACTTATCAACAATATATTATTAAAAAAAATCAAATATGAAAAACAATTTGTCTCAACCATTTAATTTATTAAAATTATGATGATTTTGGAATGTTACAAACATAAAAATAAAATTTTAAAAAATTTCAATAATTTCTTATCTAATAAATATTGGAGTTGTCTTTAAAGTTACTTTCTGAAAAGTATTCCTATTTATTTGTATCAGTCTAATTTGTCTAAACACTGAAATCTCAAGTTGCACAGTTAAACTTTGCAAAGTGCTCTAAGGGTTTTTTTGGGTGTTGAAACCATATATACAGTGAAAAAACTAGTTTAAATAACACAAATCAAGATTTCATCTCAAATTTTCCCCAAATTCATACCACAAAATCCACCAATAACTCCAAAACTCCATAAATACAAAATCTACAAGAAACTCCATAAATATTACTCCTGATCGCCAACATATATTTATACAATAATTTTGTTTATTTAAAATATATAATTTATATTGTAACCAGAATAAAATGTAACTTTCACCATAAAACCAATCCAATGAATATGATGAGGAAAATATTTTATTTCAATTATTATTTTTAATTAATGAAAAAATTTGAGAAAGGTATACAAATATCTATAAAATTGATCTAAGTTAAAAACTTATAAGCCTTAGAGAGTTCTAGCAGAACCACAAATGTGGCTGATGTTTAATGAAAAAATTTGAGAAAGGTATACAAATATCTATAAAATTGATCTAAGTTAAAAATGTAGAAATTTGCTGAATAATAGTTAATTATCCACCGAGACTATCCTGATCACATACAATTTGAATTTATATGCAACACATAATCTCTTCCACTCAACTCAGATCATCACATATGCGGAAATAAAATCAAGCGATAACACATCAAATCATCATACACATTAACACAGTATGTATGGGGAAAGCTTATAGATGAAAACCCCGCAGCTATTGTGTATATTATAATGGAGAAATCAAGTAACAAACTTAGTACAATACTCCTCACAAGTACTCAGTACTTTCTCATACAGTTACCCACAATCTAGCTCAGTTTTGAACAGGTTACTGGTTCAAAACTCACCGCCAATTGCCTTGCCTCTATTGCGCAATCCAGGCTTGTCTATATAGAGATCCAAGGTTCGAATCTCCTTGGCTTGACAGCGCAATCATCATGGGAAATTCCTCCAAGTGTGGTGCAAATCTCATGCACAACTGATGTCGCCACTGATAGCTAACTCCAACCTTTCATCTACCTCTTTCACTGGTCTCCACTGAACTGATCATGCACTGTAGTGAACTGATGTGTTCTTGAGTTGAATAATGAGTTACTAATTAATGAATTAAATAATATTTAATTCACTCCACTCATAACTAATTTATTAGCTAGTTAAACTAATCTCAACCAGTTCAACTAAAATAAACCGAACACAACTCCACTATCTGTCTCATTAACTCCTCCAAACTTCTGCCACTGAAGTCCAACTGAAGTCAACCATGCATGATGCCATCAAACCCTTGGGAATAGCATAATTCCTCTGTCAGATGCATGAGCCACTTCTGTAGCTCGAACTGAAGTGCTCCAAGAGAGTAAACTGCTATTTAGAGTCCAAATATTATTAAGGGTAAATAATATTTGACTTCCCTATTTTTAGGAGAGGCAGTCTAAAAATAGCCTTCGACCTCTTCGACCTTAAAAATAGAGTCTCATCTATTTTTACCAACATGACCAATGCTCCAAGAATCTCAAAATGGAATCCCCGAACCATGCTCCATATGTCTAAAAATAGACTTTGCGCCAGAATTTGCCTGCGGGCCCACTTAGTGAAGGCGACTTCATTTCACTAAGCTCCATCATCTTGCTGCATTTTCAACACTCCCTCTCGGCAAGATATGGATTATCTGCAACCCCTATCCTGCCTCTGTGGAATTCGAACTTGCTCCTGGTGAGCGCCTTCGTCAGGATGTCGGCATCCTGATCCTCCGTGGGAACATATGAAAGCATCATGATTCTCCGCTGAACACAATCTCTGATATGATGATACCAATATTATGATGATACCAATCTGTGAAGCCATGCCACCTCAACTGATCCTCCTGTCTGTACCATGAACCATATCCCGATGTGCCTCTGATATAGCGCAATACATGCTTGCCCGCCTTCCAAAAGAGCTTGGTAGGCTTAACCATAGCTTGCGAAAGCTGGTTAACTGCATAGCATATATCGGGTCGAGTATTGACCAGATACATCAACGACCCCACCACCTGTCGATAGACAGTGGCATCCACTACCTCCTCCGAAGTAGCATCTCCCTTCCTCCAACCTCCAGGAAGAGGGGTATCAACAGGCTTGCAGCCTTGCATGTTGAACCTCTCCAGAATCTCCCGGGCATACTTGCCCTGAGAAACAAACAGTCCTCCACTGCGCTGCCAAATCTCCAATCTCAGGAAATAATGAAGGATGCCCAGGTCCTTCATCTCAAACTCTCGTGCAAGATCCTCCTTGCATGAAAGTATCAACTGCTCGTCGCCAGTCAAAATCAGATCATCTACATACAGTACGATGATCAACGGCTTCCCCTCCACCACAATCTGGTACAGGTTTGGATCCGCCTCACTCTTGGAGAATCCAAGCCCGGTGAAGTAGCTGTCTATCCGAGTGTACCAAGCACGAGGTGCTTGCTTCAGCCCATACAGTGCTCTCTTGAGTCGGCACACATGCGACTCACTGCTGAAGATCTCAAAACCTTCAGGATGCTCTATGTACACTTCTTCCTCAATAACTCCATTGAGGAACGCAGTCTTCACATCCATCTGATGAATGTGCCACCCCATCTGCGCTGAGAGAGCAAGGATCGTCCGTATGGAAGAGTACCTTGCGACAGGTGCAAAAGTCTCCTCATAGTCAATCCTCTCGATCTGTGAGAAGCCACGGGCGACAAATCTCGCCTTGTACTTCTCCACACTCCCGTCAGCCGCCTGCTTCACCTTGTAGATCCATCGCGAACCTACAACTGATTTCCCAACCGGTCTTGGGACAATCTCCCATGCACTGTTCCTGATGATCGAATCATATTCTTCGATCATGGCATCGACCCATGCGGGTTCCTCCACAGATTCCTCAAAAGAGGATGGCTCTGTCACAACACATTGACTCATAAGAGCCATGTATCCAGTGTACCGATCCGGTGACTGTCTCTGTCTGCGCTGTGCTGTAGGTGGTCCTACAACCTTCTCTGCATCCCGAGCCAGTCGCTCAGCTTCTCTAGTGCGCATGCGCCCTCTGATGGTTGGCGCTGCCTGGGTGGTTTCTTCCACCTCCTGAACCTCCTCTTGTGGCTGATCCACATCCGGAAGCTCCTCCTTAGGAACTAACGGCTCCTCATCTGCATGCAAGTGTAGCTCCCTCTCAAGCGAACACTGCATGGCTTTCTCCTCCTGAAATTTTATATCCCGTCGCACAACAGTCTTGCGACTGTCTAACAAATACACCTGATAGTTGTGAGGTGTATCAGTGTACCCCAAAAATATTCCAACCTCAGCAGTTGGATCCAACTTCCTTCTCGCATCCTTCGTCACATGCATGTAGACAGGAGAACCAAAGATCCACAAATGGGAAATATCAGGCCTCTTGCCAGAATAAGCCTCCTCCGGTGTACTCATGCCAAGAACCTTGTGAGGACAACAGTTCTGCACATACACTGCTGTATTGCATGCCTCAGCCCACAAGAGAAGGGGTAGGCCCTGATCATGCAACATCGCCCGTGCAGCACCCACGATCATTCTGTTCTTTCGCTCAGCCACCCCATTCTGCTGTGGGTTATGAGGTGCGATGAGCTCTCTCTGAATCCCTTCTGCACTGTAGAACTCCTTGAATTCAGCCGAGATGAATTCACCACCGTTATCACTCCTTAGAGAAATCACCTTCTTTCCCGACTCCTTCTCGACCAGTGCTTTAAACTCATAGAACTTCGCGAATGTATCGCTCTTCTTCTACATGAAGAAGATCCAGCACTTTCGAGAGAAATCATCAACAAAGATCACATAATACTTGTGCTTTGATGTCGAAGCAACTGAGAAAGGACCACACACGTCTGTGTGAACTCTCTCAAGGATCGTCGTGGCGCGACTATCCTTCTCGTGAAAGTTGGCTTTCACATACTTCCCTAAAGTACACCCCTTGCACTGATCTGACTGCGCAAGAGTGCCCTTAGGAAGCCCAGTAGAAATCTGCTGCAGAATCTTCAAAGCTCCATGGTGAAGGTGGCCCAATCTCGTGTGCCACAGTTCGCTTTTCCTCAATACGACTCACCACTGCTCGCCTTGCACATGCCATATTGTGACCATCTACCTGCAACTGATAAAGGTTCTTGGTCCGAACCCCTATCTTCCGGGTCTCTCCAGTAGTCTTACTGCGCAGGAAGGCTTTTCCTTCGCCGAAGACCACATCATACCCCTTATCCTCCAACATCGCCACAGAGATCAAGTTCTTCTTCAATCCAGGTACATGCATGACATCCCTCAATACAAAGGGTTTACCAGACTCCCTCTGAAAGGATATGGTACCAATACCAGTCGCACTGTATCTACCATCATCGCCCATCTCGATGTGCACACCCAAATCTTTTTCCTCCAGATATGAGAACAACTCCCGATCTCCCGTCATATGAAATGACGCACCGCTGTCCAAGAACCACACCGATCCCATCACACTTGAAACCAAGCATGCAATCAGTGAAAAGTCAAGCTCGAACTGTGAAGCCAAAGCTTCTCCATCTGCAGATCTTCCCGCCTGCTTGTTTTTCTTCTTCTTTGGATAATTGCTAGCATAATGTCCGTGATCATGGCAGTGAAAACACTTCACTTTCGCCATATCCTGCTTCTTTCCCTTTGCACCAGAATGAGAGGTTTTCTTACCCTTCCCTTTCTTTGCTTTGGCCACCAAAGCGCAATTTTCTTCATCAGCTCCCTTTGATGAAGATCCATCTCAAGTAGTCCTCCTTATCTCCTCCTGCATGAGATCCACCCAAAGGCGCTCCCATCCCGGCAGCTTCTCCTGACCATTGACACTATCTTGATATGAGTGCCAAGCCTTCGGAAGACCAAGGAGGGCCAGGTCGACCATGTCCTCATCTTCGACAGTCACCCCCACACTTCCCAGCTCATCTCTGCATTGAGTGAACTTCGTGAGGTATTTGGCGATACTGTCGCCTTTCTCCATCTTGATGTTCCTGAGCTTATCTTTGAGTGCCAGCTTCCTTTGTTCGCTCTTACTCTGGAATAGATCCGTCAAAGCTTTCCACATTAAATATGGAGAAGCCTTTCCATGCAGGCTGGATACAATATGATCCTTGACGCCCTCCAACAGGATCCTTCGACACTTCGCCATCTTCTTTTGCCATGCTTCGACTTCAGTAGGATCAGTGGGCTTTTGGACATCCGTATCTACGAACTCCTTCGGACCATTATCTTCTAATACTGCCTCCATGTGATCCTTCCATGCAACATAATTCGAACTGCCTTCAAGAGCATATTCGAGTCACAAACCGTTGAAAGACATTTTCAACACCGGCACCAAGAAAACAAAACTGCTGCAAAATTTGAATTCCACCTCAAAGCTCAACCGCTCTAGATCTGTGAGAACAAATTATTTCTAGCACAGACATTGACTGCAAGGGGCGTTTACCAGACCTTTCACTTTCCGAAGAAAGATGAATCCGGAGGCTACCTGGCCCGCATGCAGACTCTGTCTACCGAAATAAGTTTGTAATCACTGTGATGATCAATCTCTACTTCAATAGCTTTGATACCATGTAGAAATTTGCTGAATAATAGTTAATTATCCACCGAGACTATCCTGATCACATAAAATTTGAATTTATATGCAACACATAATCTCTTCCACTCAACTCAGATCATCACACATGCGGAAATAAAATCAAGCGATAACACATCAAATCATCATACACATTAACACAGTATGTATGGGGAAAGCTTATAGCTGAAAATCCCGCAGCTATTGTGTATATTATAATGGAGAAATCATGTAACAAAATCAGTACAATACTCCTCACAAGTACTCAATACTTTCTCATAAAGTTACACACAAACTAGCTCAGTTTTGAACAGGTTACTGGTTCAAAACTCACCGCCAATTGCCTTGCCTCTATTGCGCAATCTAGGCATGTCTATATAGAGATCCAAGGTTCGAATCTCCTTGGCTTGACAGCGCAATCATCATGGGAAATTCCTCCAAGTGTGGTGCAAATCTCATGCACAACTGATGTCGCCACTGATAGCTAACTCCACCCTTTCATCTATCTCTTTCCCTGGTCTCCACTGAACTGATCATGCACTGTAGTGAACTGATGTGTTCTTGAGTTGAATAATGAGTTACTAATTAATGAATTAAATAATATTTAATTCACTCCACTCATAACTAATTTATTAGCTAGTTAAACTAATCTCAATCAGTTCAACTAAAATAAATAGAACACAACTCCACTAGTTGTCTCATTAACTCCTCCAAACTTCTGCCACTGAAGTCCAACTGAAGTCAACCATGCATGATGCCATCAAACCCTTGGGAACCACGTGATTCCTCTGTCATATGCATGAGCCACTTTTGTAGCTCGAACTGAAGTGCTCCAAGAGAGTAAACTGTTGTTTAGAGTCCAAATATTATTAAGGGTAAATAATATTTGACTTCCATATTTTTAGGAGAGGCAGTCTAAAAATAGCCTTCGACCTCTTTGACCTAAAAAATAGAGTCTCATCTATTTTTACCAACATGACCAATGCTCCAAGAATATCAAACTGGAATCCCCGAACCATGCTCCATATGTCTAAAAATAGACATAGTCTAAAAATAGACTTTGCGCCAGAATTCGCCTGCGGGCCCACTTGGTGAAGGCGACTTCATTTCACCAAGCTCCATCATCTTGCTGCATTTTCAACAAAAAACTTATAAGCCTTTGATATTTCTAGCAGAACCACAAATGTGGCTGATGTTTAATGAAAAAATTTGAGAAAGGTATACAAATATCTATAAAATTGATCTAAGTTAAAAACTTATAAGCCTTAGAGAGTTCTAGCAGAACCACAAATGTGGCTGTTGTTTAATGAAAAAATTTGAGAAAGGTATACAAATATCTATAAAATTGATCTAAGTTAAAAACTTATAAACCTTAGAGAGTTCTAGCAGAACCACAAATGTGGTTGATGTACACATATATGCTTACACTTATATCAACCATATTCTATATTAACTTGTAAAACTTAATTATTAATAAAATTGATTTAAGCCAATAAATTGAAAGCTTTATAGGAACTGATTTTAGCACCCATACATTAGTAAATGTGGTTAATGTACACAAATAGATTTACACTTATATCAACCACATTCAATATTAATTTATAGAACTTAGAGTAATTTTATTATAAATAAATAAAATTTTCATTTTATTAAATCAATAAAAAAATCTAATTTAAAAGATATTTTATATTGATTTTTTTCATTTTCTTCATCCATCATAAATAATAATAAATAAGATATTTTATATTGAATTTTTTCATTTTCTTCATTATCATAAATAAATGTGATGTGTGCAAATAAATAATTAATAATATTTAAAGGATTTAAAGATTTCTTATATTATTATTTGTTTTCATTTTCTTCATCCATCATAAATAATAATTACACCAAAGGTGTTTTATTGTAAGGTTTTTGGTGAACACACTGTTCACTCTAGCCAATAACCACACTTGAATTTCGTCGTCCCTCTACCAAATAAAAACTTACCATGTGGCATTGGAAAATTTTAATCCAATAATCCATAGAATCTACGAGGGTAAATATACCACTGACAATACATGCTCATTTTATACGGGATATGTTCCCCGCGCCCCATCCAAGATTCTGTCGTGTTGTATTCTCCCCCTCGCTTCCCCATCCATAGATCAATGACAGCACTCTTTTTGACATGATGGAGAAGGGAAATTATTTGTCAACTCAAATCCAATCTAGTACGGTAAAAAAATCTAAAACATTAAATAAAGTGATGCATTGATCAAATCTAAGGTCCATTCCTTGGTTCTCTGCTTATGCTGAAACACTCACTGAGCGAGAAAAATAAATTTAGAAATCAGCAAAATGCAGGGCAGAGAGCGACCACCAGGCTCTCGGCCGAGTCTCAACAAGCCCTTGGAAGAGCTGACAGAGGAGGATATCATCCAACTTACCAAAGAATATTTCCATCGCTACTTGAAAGAGAAGGGTTTGTATGCAATACTATTTAAATTTTATACTAATTTACTACACTACAAATCTGCTTCACTCATTTTGAGGCATTTATTTTCTGTTTCAACCAAATAGGAATGCGATGACCTTCCTGGAATAAATCGCGAGTGATTCAGAAATTTCTTTCTCTTAAGAGCTTGTTCGAGTTAAAGTCGAACCAAGAACCGAAGAAACCCTCAAAATATAAGTCCGCGACGCTCTAGCTCGAAACCGTTAGGGATTCTACTTTCGATCAATCAACCGCCTCGCAAGAACACACACTCGTGAGCAGGATCAATCACCTTTCCATTCATGTCTGTAAAGGGGCCAGTGAATGCGATATTTATGGCCATTGTAGATGTTTTCATTAAAGTTCTTGCTGAATTGTCTTTTTAACTAAGTTTCAGGGCGTTTCTTGGAGCAAAGATGTGCCTAATAAAGGCATATCAAAAAGACAAGGTTTACGTTCAGATTCAAAGGAGGCAACTGAGATTCCAAGATTAGGAAATAAATCCCCTCAGTCCATTGCAGAAGGTATGCGATGTACGCAGGACAGCCATGGCCCAAGATCAACGTAGCCCTTTCTTGGTTTGCGTGAAAATTTCAAGAATGATTGTAGTAATAGGCTACAATCTCATACGTCTGAGTCTCAGTCCGATACAACATTAAGGTATTTAATTTTCTTTTAAGAGACAACACAGAAGTTATTCGATTTTTTCATAAAGATGGATCTAATTGATTGAAGATGCGGCAATCAAATTTCATTGGACCCTATACTGTAGACAGCTTAATCAAATTTTGAGAAGCTTTTAAAACAATTTAATGGCTATTTTAACATTTTCTTTAGGGAAATTTCAGGGGTCGATTGAAGGCTGCTTCAGTTTCTGCTATTTCAAAGGCATCGTCATTCGATATGTACCTGCAAAATCCCCAATTAAATTTATCGACGCAGAGCGATAATAGGTCATTCCATTCTAGTTCTAGACTGTATGGTCAGCATCCTCAACAACCCTTCAACCGAAAAAAATGCAATCAATATAGTGCAAGTGAGATGTCATCTCCGACAAGAGCTCCACAGACCCCTCGTCGATCTTCTTTCTCCTCTGATGTAGGGGCATTAGACACTAGCCAGCAATGTAGGAGGTTTTGTCCACATGTTGTGGCTAGGAGGGTTCGAAATCATCTAAATTGTAACAGCTAGGTGTCAATACCTCAGTTGACTGTATCAGTTAGAGTAGTTAGAGTTGTAGAATTCGAATAGTTTAGTTAGCCCATCTGTCATGTTTTAGTTAGTTGAATTATTGTAACTAGACTTTTGATTTTCTAAACAGTCCTCACAGAGGAACCGAAGAGTCACATTGTAATGTATATAAATTGTACTCCTCGGATGTATTGGAGGAGGAGAGAAGAGGAAGGAAAGGAGAAGAAGAGGAGAGTTTTTCTGTAATAAAATATGTGTGTTCACAATTGCTTCCAGTTAAATAGTTTCAGTACGCATTGGCCATAGAATTGTCTCGAATCCTTATTTGTGAAGAAATTGTTTAATTGTGGGGCGATTGAACTTTGTGTATGTATAATTACTGAATTGAACTATCGTATAGATTCTATGTATCTCTGTCTATTGTTTTCTCAGATTGTCCGAACAACCACTGTGGATTAAACCCGCCGCAGGCGAGGCCTGTGTAGAGGATCCATGGTCGTGAACACTGTTAAATAGTAGAACTCCCGAGACAGAGTGTTTACTATCGGAACCCTGACCGAGGATTAGACGTGAGTTAATAAATAAAACAATCGCGTAAACCGACTTAACCTTTGGTTGACCACTGTACCAAAACCGCAAGCAGATTTACAGAGCCGGATTGCCCATATCGCACCGCCTTTCGGAGATAAGCGGTATTTCCTGGTTGGGGAGCGATTCCATAGAGTATTCGACACGTGGCGAGGAGGACCCACAAAATACCGTCGGTGCTGCGCGCCATCGCACGTTAAATTTCATATAAGGATGTCAAGCGATATCATGGACCGCCGTTGATCTGGGAAGGAGCCATCAGACGGTGATCGTTTGATAAAGATGCACGGACGATAACCGAGGTATTATGCGTGCATTTGATTGGCTATTGATCCTAGAGGTGGGGCCGAAGCCAAAACTTTATTATACGTTCATTTGATAAAAGCGTTGGACATTTATATTAAGTTCGGAGACATAATTTAATTTTCAAAGACTGGTAATAATGTTTGTTTATCAAATTCTTCGAATTTGATAAATAAAATTCCGAGAAAAGAAAGAAGGCCACGTGGAAGTAAACGAAGCTAATGGAAGGGAAATGCTGACAGAGCGATTACAGTAGACCAAACTCTCCTCAGGGGCGACTTTTGGCCTGTTGCCGTCATCCTCCCTTGATAAGGCTGAAGATCACATGACTTTCTTTTTTCAGCATGAAAAATACATTTGGTGTATATAGTATACCATGGCACATATCATTTCTCATAAAAACATTTTGATTACATATTCAAAAGTAAATAAACTATTAGTCTTTTACATTCTTGTAGATCCTATATCAAAAAAAGTCAGATAGAGTTCTTCACATATTCCTGTCTTCCACAAAAAGTTTAGGTCCTATCCTATACGGGTTTCCTCCAAAAACATATACACAGTAAAAACAAAAATGTCATTGAATGACTCTTTTTCCATCCTTTTCTGTTAATTTTGTTAGAAGATTTAATTAAAATTAACCTTTCCAACTGCTCCAGCTCCATTTGAGTTAAAAAACTCATATTCCATTTCACCAAATCTACCATTTAAACCTCTATTAGATAAACGATCAGCTTCTTGGTTCTTCTCCCTGTACACATGGCTCAAAATTATGTGGTTAAAAGAACTCTTTAAAGTATATATATGCTCCAGCCAGTGGTTTAGATATGCCGGATTCAGATGCGTTCCTTTATTCAAATGGTCAATGTTCACTTTCGAGTCCCCATAAACCCACAACTCTTCCAGATATAGATTTGATGCAAACCATAACAAACCCCATAAAGCAATAATTTTCGCCCTAGTATTGGTGCCTCTTCGCCCATTCCAGTAAATTTTGTAGTGGCAATTCGGTGCCACCATTAACCATGCTCCGCAACCGCAGTTCTGGTTTTGAGAAGCCCCATCAAAGAAACCTGTTGGGTAATGGATTTCAAATGGACGGAGTCTCTTATTTACGTCAGGATGGGGCTTCTATTTCTTCTTCAGTAAATTCATCATTGCCACTAAATTATAGATCTTCATACAAATTTCCTGTGAGGTGCACCTTTTTCCTTAGAAAATCCTTCTATTTCTACCTATCCAAATATGCCAATGAAACAGAAAGGGAATATTTCTCCATTTTTACCTCTCCTGAACCACCATCTAACACAGTGCTTTGTTGAAGTATAACATGGAATAGGCAATTTTAAAATGGCACACAAGTGACTTAATGTCTCTTTGGAAAAAGTACAGTTATAGAAAAAATGTGAATTTTCTTCCTCATTTTCCCCACATAAAATGCAAATACCAGACCCCTACCATCCATTTTTCTGTAGGTTTCCCCACGTCATATTTTTATTTCTCCATATTAGCCACAGTAGAATTATAATTTTGATCTGCACCTTGACTTTCAAACATCGAAACGGAGGAGACAGTCTCAATACATGCAGTGAAGATAAATGTTCCAATGCCCCATCTGAATAATTAGTCTCAGAGTATAATTTCTCCTATCTCTCCCATCACTCAAATTTCCCTTATCTCGAGGATCAACGTGCACTATTTAAAAATTAAAAAACGAGTAATTGAATCTTGTTTTTGCCATTTTTCACCGTTTATTTGGATTAAAAAACAGAGATGAGGGTTAAAAATTGGTAACTTCAGAAATGCTCCTCCACAGCGTTCGGTCGAAAGCGCTCTGCAAAAAATTCACTCCATCATTATTTACAGATACTCTTCCACAACATTCGGTAGAAAGCACTCTGGGAAAATTCTAAGGGATTCTTTACTTGGAAAATATTAGCAGAAAGGAGGAATTCATTGACTTCTGTTTGCCATAAGCGTCGAGAAAAGTTTTATTCAAATCGAAATGAAAAGGTCAATTCTTTTATTTTTTCCCTTATTTGAAATTTGTTAATTTTTAAAATTATATGTTTTGAATAAATAAAACTATTATATAAATGGATTTTGATGATGAAGAGTAATATTTATTTATGAGATAAGAAAATTTTAAAATAATATATTTTTATTTATTTATAATAAAATTACTTTAAGTTTTATAAGTTAATATTGAATGTGGTTGATATAAGTGTAAATCTATTTGTGTACATTAACCACATTTGCTAATGTAGGGGTGCTAAAATCAGTTCCTATAAAGCTTTCACATCATTGGCTTAAATTATTTTTATTAATAATTAAGTTTTACAAGTTAATATAGAATATGGTTGATATATGTGTAAGCATATATGTGTACATCAGCCACATTTGTAGTTCTACTAGAACTCTCTAAGACTTATAAGTTTTTAAATTAGATCAATTTTATAGATATTTGTATACCTTTCTCAAAAAATTTCATTAATTAAAAATAATAATTGATATAGAATATTTTCCTCATCATATTCATTTGATTGGTTTTATGGTGAAAGTTACATTTTATTCTGGTTACAATATAAAAAATCAAAGTGTTTTTCTTATGTTCTTCTAATAGTTAAAAAGTTAACATGATCTTCTTTTGTTTTTGTTTTAGGAGATAGAGTAATGGTTTTATGAGCTATGTTTGAGATTTATAATTGTTTATTTAAATTAAATTTATATTATCTATATTTATTTATTTTTATTTCTATAAAAAAAATTAAGTTTATATGAAAATGTTATATCAATCAAGCTATTTTTTTATAAACTAGCATATTTTTTTATAAGTTTTCGTAAATTTAAATGTCATAATTTTAATTAAATAATGAGAATCTTAATTAAATGTTGAGAAATGTAAAAGTTTGAGCCTTAATTTTCATGAATACTAGGTTGTATGAAAGCCTAAGCAAAGAGAGGAGCAAGATATATTCCTAAACACATAAGATAAGAGAGCACAATATGGGATGAAGATGAACTAAAGTTTCTTGCAAATGAGTAGCATATAAGAGAGCATAATAGAGGAAGAAGATGAACTAATAATAATTTATATGTTTTATGTGAAGAACAATGTTTTTTTAAGGAATAATTTTTTGTCGATGATGTTTTATGGTATGATTTTATCACTCTAAATCCATTATTGGGTGAACCCATGAATCTTAGATGTAGTTTCCTTAAGTTGGACATGTAGGAATGCCTATGAGGGCTTAGGACCCTAATTGAGAATTTTACACCAAAAATAAACTATTTATGTCAAAAATACCCTAATCAAGGATTTTAAAATGTATTGATTGGTGGTTTCTAAAACTAAAGAATAATGAATTTTAAAACCCTCAATTGAGGGATTGATAGTTAATAAATCTTTCCTATTTCTATGGATTTTCTTGGAACTACACCTTCTTATAGGTGGAATCATTCCTGAATATGACTGACTTAATGCATGTAAATTTGTCATTAATTTCAATGTCTAATAAAAAATAGTTTTCTCATTTTTAATTTCATATTATTTTTCATTTTAATTTTCTAGAATATATAGAAACATTTTGTACCACATAAATAGTGAAATGTCAAAAAAAATACACATCTCAGGGTTTATATCCCTTGGGTTTATAATATTAATCCCTTGGTTTTGTGACAAAAATTATCTCAATATGGAAATCACTCATGGTCTGCCATTCTCATCCATGCTCAACCATAGTCAACCATGTTCCGATGTCACATTGTGAGAAAGATGGTCTCAATATGAAAATAAATCGTGGTCAATAACCATGGTCACATTGTGACAAATATTGTCTCATGGTCAAATGCCACGTTATGTCAACCATGGTCAACCATGGTCCAACGTCGCATTGTGACAAAGATTGTCTCAATATGAAAATCAACCATGGTCAATCATGGTCCAACGTGTCACTATGACAAAGATTGTCTTGATATGGAAATCAATCATGGTCAACCATGGTGAAACGTCACATTGTGACAAATATTGTCTCAATATGATAATCAACCATGGTTAACCATGGTCAATAACCATGGTCACATTGTGACAAATATTGTCTCATGGTCCAATGTTACATTGTGACAACCATGGTCAACCATGGTCCAACATCGTATTGTGACAAAGATTGTCTCAATATGAAAATCAACCATGGTTAATCATGGTCCAAGGTCTCATTGTGACAAAGATTCTCTTGATATGAAAATCAATTATGGTCAACCATGGCCTAATGTCACATTGTGACAAAGATTGTCTCAATATGGAAATCAACCATGGTCAAGGATGTTTATTTTAGGGCGTGTCATTGTGACAATGATTGTCTCAATATGAAAATCAACCATCGTCCAAAGTCACATTGTGACAAAGATTATGTCGATATGAAAATTGATCATGGTCAACCATGTTCAATGTCTCATTGTGACAATTATTGTATGAAGGTGAAATCAATGATAGTCAATCGCAGTCAACCATGCTTATTTTACCATTTATAATATTTATCATAGGGTTTATATACCTTGGCTTATAATATTTATCTTAGGGTTTATCATAGTATTTTCTCAATATGGAAATCAATCATGATCAACCATGGTCAATAATGGTCAATCATGATCAACATTGGTCAAGCATGGTTCACGATTGTCAATTATGGTCAATCATGGTTAGCCACAGTAAAAAATGGTCCAAAATCACATTATGACGTTGAACCATTGGTCAATAATGGCCAATCATGGTCAACCATGGTGCAACGTCGCATTGTGAGAAATATTGTCTCAATATGAAAATCAACCATATTCAACCATCGTTCAACGTTGCATTGTGACAAATATTGTCTTGATATGAAAATCAATCATGGTCAACCATGGCCAACCATGCTCCAATGTCACATTGTTACAAAGATTGTCTCAATATGAAAATCAACCATGGTCAACCATGTTTATTTTATGGTTTATATAGCTTGGGTTTATAATATTAATCCCTTGGGTTTAATATTACTCTCTTGGTTTTACAATCCCTTGGGTTTATAATATCAATCCATTCGTTTTATTAATCCAAGGGTTCATATTCCTAGGGTATAATATTATTCATATGGTTTATAATATTAATCCTATGGATCAATATCAATCCCTTGGGTTTATAATCATGGTCAACCATTGTCCAACATCACATTGTGACACAAATTGTCTCAATATGAAAAGCAACCATGTTCAGGCATGGTCAACCATTGACAACCATGGTCAATCATGGCCAACCATGCCCCAATATCACATTGTGAAAATCAACTATGGTCCGACGTCACATCGTGACAAATATTTTTTCAATATGAAAATCAACCATGGTCCAATGTTTCATTGTGAAAAATATTATCTCGATATGAAAATTAGCCATGTTCATCCATGGTAAACCATGGTCCAACCTCGCATTGTGAAAAAATTTGTCTCAATATGAAAATCAATCATGGTCAACCATGGTCAACCATGTTTACTTTAAGGTTTATAATATTTATCTTAGGTTTTATATACAATTGATTTATAATATTAATCCCTTGGGTTTAATATTATTCCCTTGAGTTTATAATCCCTTTGGGTTTTATAATTAATCCCTTGGGTTTTTTATTCTCTTGGGTTTATAATATCAATCCCTTAGTTTTATTAATCAAAGGGTTCGTATTCCTAGGGTATAATATTATTCATAGGTTTTCTAATATTAATCCTAGGGTTCAATATAAATCCCTTGGGTTTATAATCATGGTCAACCATGGTCTGACATCACATTATGACAAATATTGTCTCAATATGAAAATCAACCATGGTCAACTATTGTCAACTATCATCAACCATGGTCAACGAATGGGAAAAAGACTGACAGTGTCAGTCGGCAGGGACAAATAGGCAGGAAATAAACCACTCTAGAGTTAGTTAGTTAGTCAGTCTGAGAGAGAGACTGATAGGAGAGTAGAGCCTAGGGAGAGCTCTGCGAAGCCTTTTGTATTGAACTGAACTGTAATAGACTCTGTGGAGTATGTTTATGTTGGTTTGAGCCAATATTAATGGAATCAGACCATTGTTGTGTTGTATGTTATGAATTGGTTAATGCTTGATTGATTATGGTGAATGTATGCCTGTTTTAAATCTTTAATTTGGTACTCTGAATATGTAGAGATGAATGATAGCTTACTTCTTAGAGTTGAGATACATATATGTCTTTTGTACGTTCATAAATATAATCTATGTTAGTAATATTTCCTCGACATCGATGATATAGCCTCTAATCTCAGTAAGGTCACGGCATGCCTCGGGTGAGAATCCATGCTCCCTCGAGTAGGGTGAAAATGTCGACGTTGTCCTAGACTACTGCGGAAACCTTGTTGGCCTCAAGCATGAACCTGAGTCTTACCTAGAGACCTCCTTTTTCACCAAAAAATGGTTACGTTGCTGGAACCTGAAAATTTACTTAGAGGATAGATCATGGTATCGAGGATATATGAGGAGGAATTACGTAGCTAGTGGTACAAGTAGATAGATCAGTTCATATCACAACATGCAGAGTTTCGACAGCAGAGAGAAAATATTGTTAAGGATCGAGTCCTATTTTTTGACTCTGCGAGTGACTTGTATGAAATTTTCTGGGGAAAATTTCCTGAAGAGATTTAAAATTGGTTGCAGAGACTCCAGATCAAGTCACTCCTTGAAGGACTGTGTAGAGTCTATCGCAATTGGATGCACACAGATCTAGCAATAGTATATCGGTTAGATATAGATCTAACCCGAGCAGTGGATTTTTGGGTACAAACTACCTTGGAGGGGTACATTGTAGAGTTTGCAGCCGAGTGCTACCAATATTTTACAAAAGAAAAATACATATTTAGATATGGGTTGCGAGGAGAATTGTTGAAAGAAATCTCGTTGTGAATTAAAGCTCTGATGGTGGACGAAGGCCTGATGTCATTCCAAAATCCTGAGATGGAGACCTAAACCTCCAGTACTAGGGGAAGGAGTTGAGGGAAAGATGTTACGAGTTAGGAAAAAGGGGGAATATGGATGTGTATGCTGGAACTTCCAGTAGGTTGAGAGGGTGGATAGCACATCGGAGGGCACAGATTGTTGAGAAGTGGCGAGAAAGGGAAATACGATAATTTGAGAAGCAGGAGAAGAATCAACAGAACAAGTAAAAGGTGACACAGATGATAGAAAAGAGAAGGTCAGATGGGACCCCAAGGAGTGGAAGGGTCCGTTAAGGAAGTTAGGCAAGTCTATAGGAGCCCAACTCGAAGAGAAAAGGGAGAAAATTCCAATGAGGAGGATGTGCGCCCCAAGGAGTCTGATGTGAAGCTGCATGTTGTGATGGAGAAAATATTACAAGAGAGACCAACAACCATAACGCAAGGTAATCCTATTCCCCAAGCTTCAAGTAGCACTAGTCCTAACCTTACCCTGGTACACTATCATCCACCTAATAAGTTCTTTATTAAATTACAGGAGTTTAGCAAGTTGAGTAGTACTAAATCCACTATACAAATATCTACTAGCAACAGTGATGGTAGTGTAATCTCTCAGTCAGGAAGTAGAGGTTTTATTTTAGTACCACCAACAAAAGGAAATATGGCAGGATTGTTCACCCGATACCCAGAATTCTCTAGAAAAGATAACGACGACGTAGAACAACATTGGTATCTCTGTGAAGGAATTTATAGGGCTCGACAGACACCAGATGTGGTCAATCTAATTGAGTTTTAATCCACATTAAGGGAAAGAGATTTGCACTATTCATAAAATGGATATAAGCACACCAGAACCCAACAATAGATGATGTTAAGAAGGAATTCGTCCAAGAATTCAAGCTACCTTAGACGAATTAGCAAGGATTGTCTAAGCTATGGGAAATCAAATAGCGGGAAGGAGAAACAGCCTGGGATATGATGAGAAGATTTAAAGACGTGATTGGAAAGCTAAGTTACCCAATCAATCCAAATCACCAAAGGGACTAGTTCATCAAAGTAATCCTGCTATTGACAAGGACATTGTTGACACAACAAACGATATATACCCTTCAAGATGCTCTAGAGAAAGCAATGAAAATAGAAGCAATGGCAGGATACCCATAGGAGTTTAGAGGAGGGGCAGTTGTACAAGATCCATCCATACTAGGACTACAATATCAAATATCCAGTTTGACAGAGAAACTGAAATATATTCAATTGGTAGAACTCACAAGAACCAACGTGTGGTGCACACACTACTTGATGGAAGGACACGTAGCCACTGAATGTCCAAGGTTACAAGGAGCAAACATTGGAACTTCAGTGACTGGAACACAGGGGGCCCCACTAGTCGGTGGAGTTACGCAGATAAATACTCAAGGGCTACACCAACCGTAACCCCACTTCTCGAGTTCCCCAATCAACAGAATCAAACAGCAGCAGAATGTTGCGAAATATGTAAAGGTATTGGTAATCCTCCATGACTGTGTCCAATTCTGCAAAAATACTCATATGTTCCAAACAACATCTACTGTGAATTTTGTGCCTCTACAACTCATAATACGGAGCAATGCAGAACCCTTGATGCATTGGCAGAATGATTAGACAGGTCATCCTATAGAGTAAATGAGACTCCAAGGGGGCGAGGAGGAGGAATGAGAGGTAATAGAACTGGAGGAAGAGGACTAGTAAGGTGTTATAATTGTGTTCAGGAAGGCGATGTAGCGAGATATTGTCCGCTACCTAGAATACCATGGTGTTCTCAATGTAAATTCAATGCACATGCTACTGAAGACTACCCAAAGCTGATTAAGAGGTGGGAAGAGAGAGCCAGACAAAGGGGAGCTAACCTGGTTAATGTGGAACCAAGGATAGTAGAGACTCAGCCTCTGCAAAGTGTAGCTATAGTCACGCGAGGAGGGAAGAAGACAGGATAGGATGCACGAGACATGGACCCGATAAAGCTAATCAAAATAGCATCCCCAAATAAATATTTCATCCCAGAATGACAGAATCAATACTTTAAAGAAACACTAGAAAAAATTTCACAGATAGGAAGATAGTAGAGTATGGAACTTCCACAACAATCTAGTGAGGGAGGAAAGATAATCCATACAAGCACAACTATAGAAGAGTGGTTCCGACTGTTCCTAAAAATTGTAAACAATGGAAAGATGCTGGAACAATTAAAGAAAAATCTAGAAATGGTCGTGCAAGGAGGAGCAGGACCTGGAGACTCATGTAACTCAACTGAAAAATATATAAGAAGAGTAAAAATAAATAAGAGAAGGATTGGAAATGAGTTCTGCGTAAACACTCAAGTTGTGGGATTCCAAATCAAAGATACAATGCTAGATCTCAGATCATATGTAAACATTTTGCCACGAAAGACATGGAAAGAACTAGGAAAACCAAAGTTGTCATACTCACCAATACATCTCAGAATGGAAAATAAATACTTCATTGTACCAATAGGAAGGCTGGAAGAAGTTGAGGTCAATGTTGCATGAGTAAAAACCTATACATACTTTGAAGTAATAGATATCATGGGTGATGAGGACCCCTATACTGCCTTGCTGGGGATAGATTGGGCCTTTGAAAATTATGCAGTCGTCGATTTAAAGAAGTAATTAATGATATTCCAAGATCGTGAAGTCAGAGTAGTTCAGCCATTGGATCCATATCAAGGACCCCGATACAAAAATATTGTTGACAACAGAGAAGACGCACAACTTCTAGATAAAATATACCAGATGACAGTAGGAAGGAGAGAAGATTAAATTAATCCCACAGTAGGAGGAATGGTAAGCTGGAGAAGTGTTCAGAATTCTAACCTAGGATCAGAAGTAGCTTGGGATGATTGGCAGCAGGGAGGATATGAAATCAACACTAGAAGATGTGCCAACATTCGTGGAGTCAACTAAATTGGTACAGAGGTAAGAGGATATCCAACTCTTTCAAATATTCAAGCTTTGAATACATTTATTACCAAAGTGGAAGACAAAGTACCAATAGAACATAGAGTCTCTCTCATGGACGTAGCACTACAATATACGTCAGCAAGGTGGTGGGCAACCCATCACAACTCTCTTTTGCGATGGGAAGATATTGCCAAAGCATTAAGAACAAGATTTCATGCGGCTTCAAGAACACAACTGGGAGAAAAATATCGAGGGAATTCTGATCCCCTAGAACATCTAATAATTTGTGAGTATAAGTGGAAGAAAGAGGGATATCTAGAATTTTTATGGGCACACAAATTCATACATTCACTGGACACCATTCCACAAGCTTGGTACTTGAAAGAAGAAAATAAGAGAGGAATAGGTACCTAGGAAACAGTTACAGAAAAATTTACGCAATGTTTTTCTTTCAAGGGAGACACAGCACAAGTTACAGATACACTTCAAGAAATTAAAAGAATATTTTTCTTCCCAGAGCTTCAGGAGATTGAAGAAATATATTTATCAGAGTAGAAATTCAAGGAGTCAGTAGCATGTAAAAGGATAGATCGGGAGATAGATGATGATGATTTAGATAATCTTCGACATCTATACTTTGAAGAAAAGGAAGGGGAACAGGAGAGACAATAAGAACCAAATACTGAGGGATTGCACATGTTACCCTTGAAGACAAAGAAGCAGAATACTAGAAGCTCAGAGAAGCCCAAGATCGCATACATCGAATATTATTGGGAAATAGAGACAACAAAATAAATCTTTGACCTACTACAAGAGTACGAAGACTTATTCCCATTTTCAGTAGCAGAACTCAAAGGAATCAAAGGAGATCTAGGGGAGATGTGCATAGTCCTAAAACCAGATGCAAGTCCAATAAAACATAGACCTTACCACCTAAATCCGAGAGTCAAAGAAAAAGTTAAAGCAGAGATAGACAAAATGTTGAATGCAAGATTTATTTTTCCGGTTGACGAAGCAGAATGGGTCAGACCAATTGTGATAAAAAGTAAAAAAGAGAAATCATAAATTAGAGATTGTGTGGACTATAGAAGTCCAAATAATGCATGCATTCATGATCCGTTCCCAACTCCATTTAGCGACGAAGTTCTTGACAATCTAGCGGGAAACAAAGCATACTCATTCACAGATGGCTTCTCAAGATATCATCAGGTGAGAATAGCAGAAGAAGACAAAAGAAAAACTAAATTCACAACAGAATGGGGATCATATGCCTATCATGTCATGCCTTTTGGGCTAAATAATGCACCAGATGTGTTCTCACGGATAGTAATAGCAGCATTCAGCGACTATATCGGTAAGTTCCTAGAAGTATACATGGATGATTAGACGATGTACAATCTAATAAAGAACCATGAAACTCTCTCAGGATTATTTTTGATAGGTGTAGACAACTTCAAATTTCTCTGAATTCAAAAAGTGCATCTTTGCAGTACCTTTTGGAACTCTTACGGGACATGTCATCTGCAAACAAGATGTATGTGTGGACGTCATGAAAGTGGCAGTAATTGTGAACATGGAAGCTCCAGAGAATGTAAAGCAATTGAGGTCACTACTGGGACACACAGGATACTACAAGAGGTTCATCCACAACTACGTAAAAAACACAGCATCATTAGAAAAGTTGTTGCAGAAGTCAGAACAATTTATATGGAACGATCAATGCACTAAGGCATTGAACACGTTGAAAGAAAAACTAGCAAGTGCACCCATATTGGCCCATCCTAATTTGGATAAATAGTTTCATGTCCACATTAATGCTTCAAGTATTTTTTTGGGAGTGGTGTTAGCTCAGCCAGGAGAAACCTATATAGATCACCCAGTATACTTCGCAAGCAGGAAGTTGTCAACAACAGAAAGGAATTACACAACAATAGAAATAGAGGCTCTTTCTATGCTAGACTCTCTACAGAAATTTTGCCACTACTTATTGGGAGGCACATTCAAGTTCTTCACAGATCACTCAGCACTGAAATATCTCGTAAAGAAACCCGTACTGGAAGGCAGAATCTACAGATGGCTCCTACTATTCTAGGAATTCACTTTTGAGGTAATATTAAAACTAGGAAGGCTAAATGTTGGTCCTGACCATTTTTCAAGATTTGAGAATGGGGAAAATGGTGGATCCCTTGATGACTAGCTGTCGGATGAATATCTCTTCCAAGTAGAAGCCATCCCAGATTATCTAGAACAGATAGCGACATACTTGGCCATAGGACAATGCCCATCAGAATACATGGCAACCCAAAAAATACATCTAGTAGTTAAAGCTATAGAATATCAACTCATAGCAGGGCAATTATATAAAATGGGCCTAGATCATATCCTACAAATATGTGTCTTAGATAACGAAAGAGCAGACATCTTCTGGGAGCGTCACAACGGAGTTGCGGGAGGCTATGTTAGCGCAAAACCAACCACAAGGAAAATACTACATGCAAGATTATGGTGGCCCACCGTGCACAAAGATAACAAGGAATATGTGACGAAATGTGACATCTGCCAAAGAATAGGGCGACCGTCACATCGTGATGAGCTACCCCTACAACCAATAAGGGCTATGTAGGCATTTGAGAAATGGGTCGTAGACTTCATAGGACCAATTGCACCAGCGACGTGACACTCGCAGGAAAGGTATATAATCACCACAACTGACTACCTCACAATATGGGTAGAGGCGGCACCATTTATGGAATATTTCCATCAATCAGTCCTGAAACAACGACAAAAAGCCTGGCATGAATGCCACATTAAACATAAAAAATTCACTGTTGGTGGAAAAGTATTGCTATATGACAACAAATTTCATAATTTCACGGGGAAGCTCAGGATGCAATGGATGGGACCATATTATGGCATAGAGATAAGAGACTCAGGTGCAGTCAGGCTAGCGCAACTAGATGGAGAAATACTTCAAGGATGGGTGAATGGCACACGCCTAAAACCCTATCATCAGTAAGCACCACAACCGTTTTTTATTTTAATAACTCTCGCACCCGAGAGCAGTCAGTATATTAGAGTAAATAACTCTCTCGCAAATAATACGAGACATAGAATAGGTTATGTTTTAATCTTTTCATTCCATTAGAGTAGGAATCCTCAATAAGAAACCCAGAAAGTCGCGCAAAAATAGTAATCACCATGTTGCGATGTGGAGAACACATCACAACCAATTATGTTCAAGGGGAGAGTCCACAGTGCTACATAGCCTAAGCGTGTCAACCGTCATTCACTCATAATGACCCGTCATACCGTTGTCAGCCCGTAAGATCACCCGAATTTTAAAAATAACTATCGTAATTAGTAACCCCCATACCATGATAAAGTTTCCATATTAAGCCATAATTATTACCCGTCATGTCTACCCAACTTTCGAAGCCAGCATCAGCATTGTCAGAGTACACCTCATCCCGGTAACTAATCACACGATTATAGCTATGGGGAAAGACAACAAGAAATAATTAGTTATGGCATCGCATCAACATCATTTGTGCCAGTAATACTACTTAACCAGCATGAAGGAGGGAAGCAGCAAAATGGCGGAAAATTTCGAGTTATCAGAGAAATAAACAACTATAACGATAAGCCCGATTCCAACAGCAGAAATTCAGAGCAGTAGACTGGCAGCAACAATTCTAGTATACAGCATAAGGAATAAAATGACGAAGATGGCTATCTCATTCATTGAGCCCGAGCTCGATGGAAGAATTAAAAGAGTGGAGTTTCTAATAGGAAAATATGAAAATTCCTCATTGATAAATACCGACTTCACAAAATCCTACCAGTTCCCAACAATCAGAAGGTCGGTGTACATTGAAAATTATGCGAAGGAGGGAGGACGTGAAGCAGTGAAGGTGCACCCAAACTTTAGAGGCATCCAGAGATCGACAATCCTGCACCTCAGAAGCCTTTCGATATTCGGGACGTCGGGAGTAGCAATGTAGTGCACCACATTCTTGATTAGCAGAATTCAGAATGGATCATTATGGCTTGGGAGGGAGATCCCAATTCATGCAAAATACATACACAGACTCATAGGGTTATCAACGGCAGGAAACGACGTCTCATCGGCCTTTCAGAATATGTCCAAGAGAGCTAAGAAGATAGGATATTGCAACTACTACAGAAAGTATGAAACAAGGAGAGGGGGGAAGGGATAAAAATTGACCTCATCAACAACCCAGCAGTAAGATTCGCTTGCTACTTGATTGTTTGGAAGATGATGAGGCATTATACCAAGGGGGAATACACCCTTGACACAATCTCAGTCCTGAAGCATTGCATTCAAGGAGCACAACTTAATTGGTGCACATTCTTGTTACATGAACCGTTTGAGGCCTGCAAAGACAACTACAAGTGAGCCATAGGATTTATATATGGTTACATGATCATGGCTCTCGCAATGTGGAAGTAGAGTCCACCAAGAATCAGACCACTTGCGGAGATCATGCAAGACTAACTGATGGCACTAAGGTTCACGCCATGGAAGATATTAGGGGACCCAAGCACCAAAGAGGTCAATGAGAAAGCCTTTGCGGCCTAGTACAGATAGATGGTCGACGTAGTCAGAAGTCAACAAAGAATTCCAAGAAGCTTATTGGATAGATACTTCGCATAGATCTAGTTTGGGGTGACTCATAAATAGACCTATGTACGACCAAGTTGCGTTGATTAAAATACCTTCCATAAGAAGCCATTGAAGTTCCAAATAATGCAAGAGGCCTTACACACAAAATTTTCTTCATGGCCAGGAGTGGAAATGGAGATCAGAAGCGGGATCCTAGTTTACTCATTTGATGCAATGCTCCCTAAAGCACTTCCGAGGGAGACACCAGAAGAAATAGTCCTGAGAATCTCCCAATTGAAACTGCGGCCACTGCTAGACCAACTGGACACATGGGTGAAAGGCTTCAATAAGGTAATAGAAACTCTCAACATCACATCTACTGTGTTTCCAAATTTTTCTAAATTTCAAACATTGAATTCTGCATCCCCTTCCACCACCGCCCCCATCCTAACTACACTACCATCTACCACATTCAACTCCCCTTCACTGCCCACTATCACTCCAGTCTGCAAAACCAAGCCAACTAAGCCCCTAGTACAAGCACCTAAAGGGAAAAGATCCCGAACTACGGGACCTAAGCAAGTGGTTGATCTCACCGGTGAATACCAATCCCAACCAATAGTGATGGGAATTTTAATTCAAGAAGAGCCAGAGGTCGCCACCCAGGCCACCTCTACATTACTAGTACTCGATCCATCATCAGTTCTCAACATACAAATCTCATTACCACTCCATACACACAATTCATCACCGCACACCTCATTCACGTCTAAGGACCACCCCACCCACACTCCATCCACCTCTGCAACCATTTCATATATGATACCACCAGGGACTATATTGAATGTTGATATCGAGGCAGAGGTTAACTCAGGTACAGTTGGTGTACCTAAGGTTGACCAAAACACAGTGGGATAGGCCACCTTTTTAGAGTTATTAATCCAGGAAGGGTCCCTCATATCCGATACAACCCCTATCACACCGGAGCCAAATCCATTCCAACAATTCAATTCATTGATGCAACAATTTATGCCATCTACTATTTTACAGATTCCTGAAACCCAGCTGTCGTAGAAAATTCAACCAACATCCCCACAAGGACATTCTGAAATATCAATCGCTAGCGTGCAACTGCTCCAAGAAAGACATCCAAGCCAAGAGATTTCGAGCAGTGAGAACATGAAAATCTGGGGACCTAGCCAACTGTTTAGTTTCATCCAGACAGCAACATGACAAGTAGTCGAGGGTCTACACAATGACCTATTGCAGAGATTTGAGTAGCAACAACAGCAAGTCATTGCGCTTAATGATGGGCGTAATCAGCTCCAAGGCAAGAAGGATAACCTACAGCAGCAACTAGAACAAGTAAAAGAGGTCTTTATATACCTATGGCCGACCATCGCCTCCCTGGATAGAACAACACATGCAGACATTTCATCATGCTCAATGGTTGAAAGATCCATTTGAGTCAAAATGGCATGTACGAGCCTGGAATGAGAAAACTAAGAGCTGAAAGAGGCGCTAGAAGCAAGACCAGCATTACCAGATACATCTACAGTATATGTCGATAAAGTAACGAAGAGGCAAAGATAAATGCATAACATAAAGGACACACTCGGAACGACAGCCAAGGAAGCATACAGCCTGTTGGATCAACTACATGAATGCTCAAATTCTCTAACAATGAAAGCACAACCAGTTTTAGAGCAACTGCAGAAGATTGTCCTTGAAATCAGGGGGACCACAGATATGGCCAGCAGAACCCAACTGTATGACCAAGCAGACATACTTGAATAAAAAATTCAGGCCATTGAGGAACATTCAGCAACAACAAAGCAACTTCTCAGGGACCTACGGAAACCTTCGGAAGAAAAATGTGGAGGCAATTCAACAACTGTCGGTTGAAGCCGAACCCAAAATCTAGGAAGTGTTCAAAAAACTGACGTACGTAATGGATGCAACTCAGGCCGAAAGAATTGTCACTGAAATAGAGCCTGTGATTAAGGCATGGAATTAAGCCATAACTGAGTTCACAGTGCTTAGAAAATAAACAATGAGCAAGGTTCCCAATTTGGGGTCTTTGTTGGAACAGGACAAGTCGGAACAAGAAAATACAAAGATGGAAGCAACATGATAGACTAGGCTAGCACCGGAAGCCGACAAACCACCAGAAGCCACAACAGCAAGAAAATATGACTCGGAATGAGTCAATAACATGTGGTCAGGGCCTATTGGGGCCTTTGTTTTGGGCAGAATGGTTTTGGATTTGCGGAGAGCCGAAAGACAGGTGACAGAACGCAATCAAGGTAGGCAGGGAATTGTCACGATTGCGGAAAGCAAGAAGACAGGTGGCGAGGCGTAGATAGGTAACAACACAAATGGCAGATATGGGAGACAAGAAACAAACAATATAACTCCCAGTGATGAAGAAGAAACAGAAGGTATCGGAGCACAAGGGGAAAGACGAGTGCAAAAGGGGAAAAAGACTGACATCGTCATTCAGGAGGAACAAATAGGCAAGAAAGAAGTGACTCTGGAGTTAGTTAGTTATTCAATCAGAGAGAGGCTGATAGGAGAGTAGAGCCTAGGGAGAGCTCTGCGGAGCTTTTGTATTGAACTGAATTGAAATAGACTCTGTGGAGTATTTTTATGTTGTTTTGAGCCAATATTAATGGAATCAAACCATTTTTGTTCTATATATTATGAATTGGTTGATGCTTGATTGATTATGGTTAATGTATGCATGTTTTTAATATTTAATTCGGTACTTTGAATATGTAGCGATGAATGATAGATTACTTCTTAGAGTTGAGATAATACATATATGTCTTTTGTACGTTCATAAATATTATATGTGTTAGTAATATTTCCTCGACGTCAATGATCTAGCCTCTAATCTCAGTAAGGTCGCAACACGCCTCAGGTGAGACTCCCTACTCCCTCGAGTAGGGTGAAAATGACGGCGTTGTCCTAGAATATTGTAGAAACCTTGTTGGCCTCAAGCGTGAGCTTGGGTCTTTCCCAGAGACCTCATTTTTCACCAACAGAGAAGTTCAATGCCAAGTACAAACAACAACATGATCAACATCGAGTGCCACACAAGTTTCAGGTGGGCGACAAAGTTTGGTTGCATTTGTAGAAAAATTCCTAACCGGAGCTCATCAGAAGCTAGACCACTCTTATATGGGATTTATAGAATTATCAAGGTTGTGGGATACAATTTTTTTGAGCTCAGCAATCACCCATTCTTTGGCCTGCACCCAGTGTTCAATGTGGACCACCTTCGACCATACTTTCCATCATTACTGGACGCATCAGACATTGCAGAACAACTGACACTAACAGAGATAAACCCCAACTACATGGAACATGCCACAACTAATCAGATCATGGACACATAGATCAAGAACACTTGCTAGTAGAAGATCCAGTTGTAGTGGGTTTTCAAAGCTAGCCAACTCCTACACCAAGGCAAGTGGTTCACCAGGGACCAAGTTCAACAAAAGTTTCCTCATCTCATGGAGGGACTCAATGCAATGGGAACCATTGCTTACTAAGGGGGGAGGACTGATCCAGGTAGATATTGGTGGCTACCTGCCTATTCCACTTGGACCGCCACCATTTTTTCTTTTATTTTTTCAATTTCCTTAATTGTAGTACAGTTTACTATTTTTGGCAGTTTTTCAGGTCTTGAACTTTCGGAGCCGTTTTGAGGCCCTAAACGACATTTTTTGGGAAAACAAGGGCCAACATGAGACTTTGATGAATGTTGGCCACTTGAAAGTTGTAGTCCTCAGATATATATTTCTAACAAGGTATTGTGCACGTCAGGCAAAGATCATATTCCAAAGTTACGTTCCCGGGAAGTTGATGTACCAATTTTCCTAAACAAGGCCCATAATTTTGTAGAAATTTGCTGAATAATGAATATTTATCCACCGAGATTAACTTGATCATACACAAATTCAATTTTCTGCACGACACATAATCTCTTCTACAAATTAATCATCACATGCGGAAAATAAAACAAGCGGCAGAACATCAATTCACACACATAGAACGCAGCATGTATGGGGAAAGCTTATAGCTGAAAACCCCCAGCTATATGTATCATATAATGGATGATAAACATGTAACTTTACACAATACAATACTCCTCACAATTACTCAGTACTGTCTCCAAAAGCTACACACAAAACTAGCTCAGTTTGAACCGATCACGGGTTCAAAACTCCTCCACTAGCTGCCTGCCTCTACTGCGCAATCCAAAAGGAGAGAATAGGCTGAACCAATTCGAATTCCTCTTTATTGAACAGCGCAATCATCATTGGCATACTCATCCCACTGATTGTGCAAATCTCATGCACAACTAATGTACAACTGCCGGCTCTTTCACCTATCTCTTGCACTAGTCTACACTGAACTGTACATGCACTGAGTTAACTGATGTGTTCTTTTAGTTGAATAATGAGTTAATAATTAGTGAATTAAATAATATTTAATTCACACCACTCATCTCTAGTGTATTAGCCAGTTAAACTAAATACAACTAGTTCAACTAAGTTAAACCGAACACAACTCCATCAATTGTCTCATCAACTCCACCAAACTCTGCCACATGAGTTCTAACTGAAGTCAACCATGCAATAGCTCAACTAACCCATAGGAAATTCGAATTTCCTTCTTCCAGCTGCATGTGCCACATCTGTAGCTCGAACTGAAGTGCTCCAAGAGGAAAATATAATGTTTATAGTCCAAATATTATTAAGAGCAAATAATATTCGACTGTTCTATTTTTAGCTAGGCAGTCTAAAAATAGACTTCGACCTAAATGTATAAAAATAGATGTCCATCTATTTTTACCAACTTGACCAATCATCCAAGAATAGCATCCCGCAACTCCTAGACCATGCTCCATATGTCTAAAAATAGACATAGTCTAAAATAGACTTTGCGACAAAAATCGCATGTGTGGTCCCCACCTAGTTTAGGTGATCACTTTCCAACTAGGATCAGGAAAGATGTTTCAGGAAGCCTCCTTTACTATTTCTTGTTGCCATTTTCAACAAATTTTTCCGCTTCATCTCCTAGGGTTAGGTTTTTGGATGTTTAATGTTTTCCATTGCTTCTAAATAATAAATAGGCCTTAAAGCCTCATTGTAACAATTCATAGGCATGTAGCTACCACATCTCTTCTTAGAGATAAGCTACCCTCGCTCGAGCTAGTTTATTTCCATTATGTATGTAAGCATGTTTAAGTCTTTGATATTAATGAAATGAAGTTATATTTCTGTTGCATCTTTATGTCCATGTTTAAATTTGTATTTTGTTGTGTTCCTGCATAAATTTGGATCAACCATAGATATTATCATAAGCACATTGAAACCATGTGACCCAAACCAGGTCTATAACATACAAGCATATACATAAGTCTGACATGGATAATATTTATATCACTGCATCAAAATTTCCCTCTATCAGGTGTCACCAAAGCTAACTTACTGAGAAGGGACACTACATACTCCCCCTCTTGGGATAAACTTGTCTCAAATTTTTCCTACAGTTATAAGATACTTAGTTCTTTTCAATTCTCCTATCAATAAGGTGTTAAACTTATGTATATGTATTTCATAATTTTTTCTTCATGCCAATTCATAGTTTAATGTTTTCTAAATTGGAAGAAACTCCATGAAAACCAAAACATATCATTCTTAATAAAGTAGAAAATATATCCATGCCATATTAGACATGCTTTATGTAACACACCCAACCCACTCTGGTCACTATGCAAGTTCATCTTCCATAGTACAATCATGGGAAAGGGACCTTAAAATTTTGACCATCTCTCTCTATACTAATTTTATTATTATTATTATTATTATTATTATTATTATTGAAACTCGGAGCACTTATACCCCTTTTTAACCACATTTATTACTGCCAGGTGGAATCCCACCATAGGCGCACATGGCAGATCGGATGTGTGGATGGTAAGCTACCCTACACGTTCCCATCCATCTTTCCAAACTCCAAGCTTTGTCCCAGTAAGAGTCATTCATACCACAAGCTCGTCATAACATTTTTTGGACAACCTGATCCCCCTACTTCTGACTTAGTCGGAGTTATCCCTATCATGCACTTGTTGTAACCTTTACTAGATAGCCAAACCACCAACCTCCAACCTATTCAGGGTCGACATTAGTGTTCCTTCGATGGTTCCCTCTCCACGACCACTCACTACGTGAATTTCATCCTTCGACTTTATTTATGACTTGGATATTCTACTTGGCCTAAATTTACCCACGCATTCATGACAACCAATCATCGGTTTCCATACTCATGGTTCGTGTTGAGGAGGTAAATCCCCTCTGCGGACAGAGGCGATCCCTAATAGCCCAGCAGGGGTCTAGCAACAATCAAACAATGTTATGACGCAAGCTCCTAGTTACGAATGAAAGACTTGGGATAGAAGCCTACCTGGATTCCAACGCCACGATCTGAAGAAGAAGCGTCCCCGTTCCTCAGCCTCGGCAGATCACAATCCCTCCACGATCTCCGCGGATGAACACCTGCACATGGAAGAAACGACAAGATACAAGCGTAAAATCTGGCACACGTAACTAAACATCAGTCAGAAAGGATGTTACTCGCAGTAACATGATGGAAAACGGAGTGGAACCATAATCATAATCATCTATTAAATAATAAACGAAGAGAGATTACAACCAAGTTCTGACATCGCGGTCTCTTTCGGATGGGTCTCCAGTCGTCCACGTCTCGCAAAGCTCGCCAAGGAAAGGGAAAACCTCTCCGGAGTCTCTTGACAATGGTCTCCTTACTTGAGTCAGCCTTAAGGGAAATAGGGGATTCTTTACAACACAAAGGCTCTTGGGAATATGGAGATTCAGAGCTTAGGCACTTCAAGACTAACTTGCCATGGGATTGAGCAGGCTTTTATAGATGGGGAAGGAGGGAGTTTGGATCCCTATTATTGTGGGATTGGCCCTATCAACAAGGAAGGTTCCATGGGAGGTGGCAAAACCACTTCCCCTCCATAGAACTCCCGCAGCCAAACCTCCCAACTCAAGATAGGCAATGGTTTCTGAATTTGTTGGAACTCAACTTCCGCCATATTTATTTAAAAAACAGTCCCTAAATTGGGTGGCGCGACTACTGCTCTATGACAGAGCGCCAGTTGGCGCGACCTCTTTGCAGGATTTTCCCCATTGGTGCGAGTACTGAACTGCCTGCCCGCGCCAATGCCAAAAGGGATGTTTTTCATGACTTTTGCAAGGAGATGTCTCAAGGGAAAATGAGGCTCATGCTTAGAGGGATGCATTGATGATGTTTTCAAGGCATGAAAATGTTCACAGGTCACAAAATGGGTCCTCCATTGTGCGGGACGGGGAATGGTAGGGACGGTGAAAAATTACTGTATAACAGATGCCCCCTAAAGTATGAGGCCCGAGAGAGAGAGGGGTGAAATGCTTTACGAGAACATGTTCAACTGAAGGCCCGCCGTCGGAAAACCTGCGCAGAAAGATACAACTGATATCTCAAGTACA
Source organism: Pinus albicaulis (assembly GCA_034641835.2). Lineage (NCBI taxonomy): Eukaryota > Viridiplantae > Streptophyta > Pinopsida > Pinales > Pinaceae > Pinus > Pinus albicaulis. Next base: position 689,166,932 of record CM076584.1, on the reverse strand, counting down.
TGATGTATAAGTGGTATGGACACAGCCATCCGAAACAGAGTATGCTATAATCCGGATCCAGGGTATGGGCGCAGCCATCCAACTAAGATCAAACAAATAGACTCAGGTATGGTCGCAGCCATCCAATCAGTGAGTCATGTACATAATGATAGTAATCCACAATCGCAGCCTGGATTACAACAGACACAATCCAGGGTCTTGCGCTCCATCTCGACCCAAACAAAGTACAAGTTCAGGCATGTGAATATGTGAGCTGAAGTCGAACATGCAAGAACATCGTCTGATTACCAGCCAATGATGAAAGTTGTTAACAGGCGCGAGAGAAACCACCAATAATGACAATGGTCCTCAAGGTACTAAGGTACAATCTACGGCGTGCGAATGAATGAGTTGACGTCGAACACCCGCAGAATCACTCGATCAGAGGTCAATAATGTAAACCTCACGTCGAATGCGACGAACCTACCATTGAGGCATGCAGGCTCCAAGGTACCATAAGGAGTCTCTAGACCAACTTCCTGGATAATGAGTTGATGTCGACAGGAAGTGACCTTGATCGAAGGTGGGCCATAATGATTCCCACATCATCGACACGAGACAGAGGAACATGATGTTTGTTGTGAATCAGGATCGTATGAGAAACAGAGGAAGGTTGATATTTGCAGAGGCCAACTTCTCTTGAACACATGAACGGCACGACAATGGACTTGGCAGTATTTGACATCAACGGATCAGAGGTCATGGCGACGAGGCAGTGAACAGATGAGAGGTCAAAAGAGATTACCCAAACCCATGGAGGCAAAATGAAGCAACGAGATGAGATGTCCCCAACCCGACACGAATGCAGACAAGTGCCATGTTCAAGAGCGACATACTGCCGACGACAACGACGATGGTTCCATTTTTTCCCCACCATTTCTGGCGAGTACCCCAATTATTTTTATAACAAGCTTGAAGGGGATAGCATATGCTTGCGATATAAGTCCGCCCTTCGGGCGAATCCATCCTAGTGCATTTAACGAGTCCTAGGAAGGAGGAAGGAGGAGAACGTCATTTCGACTAGATCCGATGTCATCAGGGTTTAACGAGTCTGACAAAGGAAGAACTCGGCGTCTTTTCATGTTTAGAGAGTTTGAAAAGACAGCGGAAAAGAAAACTCCACAGGTCCCTTTTCGTAAATAGTTTCCCAGATCCTAAAAGGTAGAAAACAATATCCGGGAAAACCTCCTAGTCGCGATAGGCTAGGGTATTCCTTTTTCGTAATCAATCCATCCCAGCCCGAAAAAGGGTTAAACTTATACTGGGTGAATGTCGATTCGTGTCCATTTTAACGAGATCGAAATGACAAGGGCCTCAGCAATCTTTTCATGTTTAGAGAGTCAGAAAAGAGCTGAAAGTTGACTCCTTCTAGAGGAACGAGTGGTATAAAGGGTAGCTACTGGTTCCGGCAATGGTGGAACTGCCCAAAACAAATAAAGGTCAAGAGGCTGGCTAACAAAGACCACTCATCGCAGTGGTTCCTCAGGAACGGGTAAAACAACCAAGTGAAGGCATATGATCGGCCAAGCAGATAGTGACGATGGAGTGTGAAAACCAAAGCTCATCTGGCAAAAACAGGCTAATAAAATGGCAATCACAAGAGGTAAAATGGGCATGGTTTCATTTTTACACAGGCTTGAAATCAGGAAACTTTGCTTGAAGTTGGTTTCATTTTTACACAAGCTTGAAACAAAGATAAACAATGCTTGAAACTGGTTTCATTTTTACACAAGCTTGAAACGGAAACAAACTATGCTTGAAAAAGTAAGCATGCCCCCAGCATGGTGACTCAATTCGAGGTACATGCCCCCCAAGCTTCAGTCCATATGAAAGGAAAATGGAGTGAAGGTTCAAATTACGAGATCCAGAGACAGACTCGACTGGGATTTTACGAGATCTTATCAAAGACTCGAATTGAACAAGAACGTGTTTCATTGTTTTAACGAGGTTGACACATTAAAAGAACTATCCTCAAGACACCTTGTTTCATGGTTTAAGGAGCTTGGCACAAGACAAGGAACTTTGCTCCGACAACCTTGTTTAATTTTTTAAGGAGCTTGACACAAGACGAGGAACTCTGCTCCGACCAGCTTGTTTCATTTTTTAAGGAGCTTGACACAAGGAAAAGAACTATGCTCCGACCACCTCATCATAATGAACAAGAAGTCATCGCTTCCAAGAGTTCCACTCCCGATGGAAGGAAAACATCCTGGAAGTCTGGACCCAATGCCCCCAGTACCTGATGCACGATGGCATCATCACTGAGCACAGGCACAGGGTAGGTAGCCACATAGTTGACCTGCGGTGGGGCAGATACAACGGGTGGATAAAAACCAGGAAGGGATGATGGTGGGCCAGCTGCCACATCAGGACCAAAGAATGAAAGTTGATCAATGGTCACGATCCGTCCTTCATATGGAAAACAGACCACACAAAAAAGGGAGGAGAAAAGTGCTCCCATGGCATAGGTGTAATCGTGCCCCAAGAGAATATTGAAATCCAAGGGGCCTGGAACAACCATCACGTCCATATGGATGATTTTACCTCCCAATGTAACAAGTAACCTTGGAAGGATCCCTAACGGTTGACTAGTTCTTATGTTAAACACCAACAGATTCTGCATAACAGGCACAAGTGGCGGCGAACCAAAAGCTTGCCAAGTAGTTGAGGATAAAACACTAACAGATGCACCTTCGTCTATAATGGTGTTGGGTATGACGGACAAGGAAGCCTATGCGTGATCTCGAAAGGCATAGAAGAAAAGCGGAATACACCTGATGGTTCAGTCAAACCAAGCGACCAGAAACTACTCGGAGGGGCTGCCATCGACAAGCGAAGGTCTTCCCCACGATGTTACGGTAGAAGAAGCATCCTCCATGACCTCTCTAGAAGGAGGGAGGGATATCCTCTGGAGCCTCAGCCATGGGAGGCGGAGGAGGAGCCTCTTGAAGAGGCAGGAGACGGGAGAAATCTTTCTCCGCATGAAAAATCACGAAGAGATCGAGAAGGACATGGGGGAGAAGCGCAGAGATCCACTCTCGTGAGTAAAGGCACAATTGCAGGTGGCCGGGGCAGGTTCAGCTGATCCCTACGACCCGGTGGTTGATTGGTCAAGGACGGATTCGTGAATTTGAATTTCTGGGGGAGTGGGATCGACCAAGGATGACTCTTGACCAATCGTAGGATCAGCTGGCGGAGGACTCAAAGAAAGCCGATTATAACCAGGTGGAAGGCGTGGTGTAGAACTGGCTGGGTTGTCCAAGACTTGCTTGGCTTCATCCATATAAGGACAAAGGTGAATGGCATGGTGCCCTTCACATAACTTACAGGGATTGGTGATCTTACCCTGCTTCTTAGAGTTCTTATCAACAGCAGCTGAAGACGTGCCCCCAACTTGACTCCCGGAAGCCAAAGGCAACGGTGGGCGGCCGTTGGACCATACGTCGAGCACCTTGGGAATGCCAGGGCAGTCTCGAAGAAGATGGTCTCCCGTGCACAACAGGCAAGGGAACTTGACTTTCCGTGGAGGGTTGGAAGGTTTATCAAGAGGAGATATCTCGAAGACAGATGAGGCTCATGCTTAGAGGGATGCATTGATGATGTTTTCAAGGCATGACAATGTTCACAGGTTACAAAATGGGTCCTCCATTGTGCGGGACGGGGAATGGTAGGGACGGTGACAAATTACTGTATAACAGTTCGCTTCTCCAATTGGATAATATTTCAGCCTTTTAAGGGTCAGTTGTAACTCTTTTCTACTCATTGAAGAAGCTCTCCACCCTCATCATGATCTGACTCAGGGACCTTACCCCAGAAATCTGAGATTCATTTATGGAGTCTAAATTTTACCAATAGAGAAGTGTTCCTCCTCCTTACACTTATTAGTACAATATGATCTCTTTGGTTATGGCCCTGACTTAAAGGTCCTACCCTCGTGCTTGGTACCAACAACAAGAGGTCATTAACCTATCTTGTGGTGCTAACCCTACTGAGCTTGAGCACTGAAATTTGTAATGAGACTTGGCCCCTCTCGATTTCCCTGATCCCGGACAAGTAATTTCAGGCATGGCGTCACATGTGCTCTTGCAACTATTACTTACTATGGGCTTGGAGTAAACTCCTGAAGGGTTTCCACCTATCCTACTACACGTTGAAGGTGCCAAGATCCTTTTTAGGCTTGCAAGGAGCTCCATGGGGTTGTGAAGAGAATTCTAGTTCCCCACCATCAATGAAAAAATTCCAATGGTAGATTCCCCACCTACTAAGGATGCAAGGCTAGATATGCCTTCCTACAGGGGAATCAACCTTTTACGCACTAATCCGATATCAACAACTAAGGGTGATTTAAATCACTAAGACCCTCCCCACACTGGGTTATTTATTATAATTTTTCTCATTAATAGAGAAAGGGGGTTTGTGGGCCCTCTATTAATATTAGGCTAACACTCATGCTACTAAGGCCTTCATCATGGCATGTGGCCTATTTCCTCTTTTTTAAAGATGTATTTTTCTTAACCCACTTAGGTGCATTACTTATAATAGCATCAATTCAAGGTTACATCTTATTATTTAATGTATTGATGTCTATTGTATGTTGATACATTAAAACGTTATATCATAGGAATTCCATCAAGTCGCTCACATAACAATGGTTCTTAGTTCATGGCTCATGACCTATATTTTTGTAATGTTCCAAATCTGGAATTTTCTGCAAAAAATAGAATACATTAATGTATTCCAAAGTTGGAGAGGAAGCTATATGTCTGATAACAGATTTATAACCACTTTTCCTTCAATCTTATGTGCATCAGCAACTTTATACAGTAATTGATAAGCCAAAAAGTGGGGAAAAACAATTATTTCAACCCTAAAATTATTAATTCTAAGGATGTGTGTAAAAATAAGCAGGGGGTGGCTGGAACTGATAGCTTAGGCTAAGAGGAGTCTACATACCGAATTTAATCTCAAAAAAATGCTCCTAGATATGTTAAACAGTTCCTCCATTCCCGACTGGGCTAGAAAACCCTGATTTCCCATGACTTAATGTATGCAGAAATTTACTGAAGCTCACGAAGCGTGATTTTCTGAAGGAATTAGTCGTAATAGTTTAATAACATCATGAAATCAGTTACACAACGCTACTCATACAGTAGAAGAGATAAAATGAAGACTTTTATGAGAAAATCCCTCTAAAAGAGGTGCTGCAACAATTGTATTTCACTGTAAAACCCTGATAGTGTTATTTTCTGAAGCATACAACACTTTTAGGTTACAAATCAGATCTAGGAAATATCATTGTAAAAATTATTAGATATATATGAGATCTACACACTAGATTATCCCTATTTTACATACCCCTTGGGGTTTTCAGCAAATCATGAAGCATATGGAGTAGATCTGAAATCTTATGCAGCAGATCTGCAGATTTCTGCAGAATATCTGAAGTAAATACATGTATGAAAAGATCATATCTAGAATTTACATGGATTGGTTGGCCAATACATGGATCACCACAATGAGGGAAGATTCCCAACACCGGAGATCTCTCTCCCAAGAGATAGTTGAATCACCCTGCGACTTATTCCTTGCAGATTACGCAGTTCAGGAAGGGTAACTGTGCAGTAGGCTCTGGAATATGATATGGCTTGATGCCAAGATCTGAAATTATGCTCCAACAGGAGAGGCACTCTTCCAGGAGGTTAAAAGACACACTCCATGAGAAGAGACTCCCCAAAAAAATTTAGATCTGAATAGATCTAGAGCTCCACTTGCTGCAGCTTACAAAAGAAATCAAACCCTCAACAGGATCTGCATTGCAGTTGGAAGTAGAAGCTTGGCCAATTTCCGGATAGTGGATGAGAAATGAAAAACTCTTCCAAGAGCTACTCTATGGAAAGAGGTGGGATTCCCGCCCAGGAACACCCAGTGCTAAGAAACAATATTCTCAGGCTAAACAACCTAGAGAATTCGAATTAGTCTAAGGAGAATAATTTATGAATATCTTGAACAACCTTTTCTTGCTGCTCTCCTCTTTCTTTTATAGGATGAAAGTCTTGCAAAACCCTAAACCATCTCAAAGGTTTAGCTCCTTTCACATGTGCATCCTCCTTCTAGATCTGCGCTAAGTATTTAGGAGGTACATTTCACTTAGACATCACTGTATATAAGTTCTTGTTGACCTAGTCAATTGTCACAAACCCTTTTCACACATAAGGGGTTTCATCAAAGTAGCCTTGATTTAGCCTTGTTCACATTGGGCATTGATTTATTACATAGTTTTTAGGAGTTTATTGATCCTCCCTTACAATTTTATTCATGAACATGAAAATAAAAAATGAAATTGTATATTCCTATTAGCTTGGGCTAATTAGGAATATTACAATTTTATTCATCAGTACCATTATTTTCAATAAGAAACACACATACACAAACATTAAGGGGCATTGAAAAACATATATTTACATGTTCAATAATACATATAGGGAATACCAACACAAACCCAGAGCATGCATTATGATTAATTAATAGATAATAAACAATTATCTTTAATCCTTGCAGAGAAACTAAGTCTAGGACAAGGATTATCCATGCAACCATAGACAATTGTAGCTATAGTTACTTTTTGTTGTCATCCCTGAGCCAGATTCCAAATTCTAGGGGGGATGCTTGCTTGAGGAGGTAGATTCCAGTTGCAAAAAAGCGCAGGGAATCCTGAGGACCTCCTTCCTCAATACCAACAGTTTTCTATCATCCTTCACCAACATTTTGGGTCTAGAGGTTCTCCACCTCACCTTGACAGACATAGTGATTCAATCTTTCCAGGAGTCCATAATCTGTTACCACCATAGTCTTCAGCCAAGTCTACCTTTTAAATTGCTTCAAGATGGTATCTTCCCAATATGTTACAAGGCTCCGAAGTCACTTATCTTAACCCAAATCCACTAGGGGACCCAAGTTTTTATTGGGCCCTATAGATTCTATCCCAACCTATAGCCTCAAGGGACCCAAGTTGTTATAGGGTTCCAGATACCTTTTTCTCAACCCACAGCCTCTAGGAACCCAACCTATTACGGGGATTCATGGATTCCATCTCAACCCACAACCTCTAGATACCCCAAGCTATTACAGGTCTAAAGAGACCAGCAACTCAACCCACAACCTCTAGGGAATATGAGAACCAATCCCCTTCTCTTCTCTTCATCCATCTACACTAACTAACCCAACTGAGCTTGGATATTGTGACCACTTTGTCTGCCTCCAACTTCCTTTTTCTAGATTATCCTTCATCTTCGCCCTTTCATTTATTGGGTGACCCATATCCTCTTATTTTACAGTCTCCCGTGAATGCTTCCTTCTTTTTAAAATTCCTGTAGCCTTGAAATTCGCAGCCCATGTTCCATGGACCTATTTTTTTGTCTTATTTTCCTTATTACCCTTGCTTAAGAAACATGAGTTATGGGTTGTGTACATTCTGTTGCATTTCATTCAATTTTGAGGGTTGATTCATTAACTTCATGTACCATCAATCTTAATGGTTGTCCAATAAACTCCAAGCAAGCAAGCCATCCTCCCCACCAACTTTGGAATCTGTGTCCCTTGACTCATATCCCTTTTATTTTTATTTCTCATATATTCATAGTGTGATTACAATTCCTTTTATGATAGAACCTCGGGCGGGGTTGTCATAGTCCCTTACACCTTGTCGTAACACCACCTTCCGATGTTCTTTCACCCATAGGCCAACAAAAAAAATTAAAATGAAAACTTGTTGTTTCGTGGAGATTTATATACAAATATCTATATAGTGTTTACAATACATACACACTTACTTACATAGTAAAAAAGAAATGGGATTTTTCCTTCATGGAATCAACCATTTATCACATGGTCTCCAATGGACCAAAGTGCTTCCACTGCATCTTAACTTTTTCTATGGCTTGATTCTGATTTGTTGTTGGGGAGAGTGATTTTCCGAAAATACCTAAACCCCGAAAGTCCAGTAGTCGATGTACACATTGATGGTATCATTTTCCCTCATACATTGATTAATATTGGGGTCGCCATCTATGTGATGACTAAAGAAACCATGTTGAATCTCAACCTCCAATGAGCTTTGAGAAATACCACTATAGTGCTGCAACTTACAGATAGATCCACAGTATCTCTTGAGGGAGTTGTTGAGGATGTTATGGTCTCCATTGACTCTTTGGAGTATCCCACTGACTTCTTGGTAGTTCAACCCAAAACCAAGTTTAATGGTTATCCTATTATCTTAGGAAGACCTTGGTTGACCGTTGTTGATGCCTATATCAGTTGTAGGGTGGAAACATGACCATTAAGAATGGGCCCTTATCAAAACAACTGGTATTATAACCTCCTACTCAACCTTCTATTGAACATGATCTACCTTTGTGGTTGGAGGATGAAGAATAATATGAACTGTATCATGAAACACCATAACCAACATGTACCTTATATATTGTTATCAGAGGGGGGAAACCCGATGAAGATGACCTCATTGACCATATCCTTCAGAACTAACCCCCCACTACCATTCCACTTGATGAACTTGTGAGAGAATATAGAAGAAATCCTTGGACTGAGGTATTTGTTAGGTCCCTATATTACTAAGATAGTCCCTTATTATTGTTAGTGTAACCCTTTATTGTTATTGTTGTACTGCAGTCTCAAATTAGTATAAAATGATGAATTTAGTGACTAGGTGACTAAAAAAGTTAGTCACCGCAATTATTTCAAGTGAATTACTACTAAAATTGAGCAATTTCAAGTGATCAAACTAGAAATTACTAACTTAAACGACTAATTTAGTCTAGGAATAAAATATACAACTAGATAATAAGTGATTAAACGAAAAATGACTAACATAAATTACTAATTTAGTCTAGGAATAAAATATACGACTAGATAATAAGTGACTAAACTGAAAACGACTATCTTAAATGACTAATTTAGTCTAGAATTAAAATATCTGACTAGATAATAAGTGAAAAAATTAATAATGATTAACATAAATGACTATAATAGTCCAAGAATAAAAATATGACCAAATAACAAGTACAACAAGAATATGAAATAGTCATTTATGTTAGTAATTTTTAATTGTGGACACACTATTTGTTATGGGGTTTTTGTGGCATTGTTACGTACCATGGTTGATTATTGCACTAGATTCATAGAGAATGATTTCATTCATTTTAATTCGAAGTATGTTGATTTATACATGGTCAATTGATATAAATCTAGAAGTTTACTCTAAACCCATATTATTCTATAGGTACATGCATTACAAAAATGTTCACGAACTCTAATAATGGATTCACATTGTTAGAATCTGCACACACTGTTATTAGAAAACCATACATGCTAACAATTCTTGTGTTTCTTTAAATATGTAGAATAACATGCCATGGCTCCCATATCCAAGTTGAAATCCGAATATCCCTTAGAGAGTATCTATGTGGTTGTTTGGGGGTTAGTTCATGTTCCTTGAACTCGAGAAGCTTTATTTAGGGCCTAAGGCCCTCTTTTCTCCTACCATCAATAGATAGTACATTCCCCAAGACCCATTCTTACCATGTAAACCATACCCATGGTGACAAATATCCCCCATATAGGCCAAATATTCCCTATAGATGTCCCGTGTAGTAATTAGAATACTTGTTTAAGAAGATTGATCATGAGAAGATTCAAATATGACCCAAGCACCTTATGATCCTTCCTTGACCATGGTTAAGGCCCCAATTTCCATACATGGTGAAAAAAAAACTCCTAATGATATTAAGGCCAAAATTAAAGGCCCTAAGACCTAAATATTTCATAAAAAACCTTCAAGTAACACCAATATCACACCTAAAGGCTAGATATTATATCTTATATAGGATATGTGTGGTCGTTTGAGGCCTTATTCATGTCCCTTGAACTAAAGAAGTTTTGTTTAGGGACTAAATATCTTGTTTTCCTTCCATATCCATCATAGAGGCCATAAAACCCATCCTTATTATGTAAAACATACTAGTTGTTCTCATATTTCCATTCTAATATTGTGTTCATGGATGTTAAATATGAGAAAGACTTGTTTTAGGCATAAGGTCCTTTTTCTTTCCTTGTCTAAGATATAAGACCTAATTACCATATATGATGTGGAAAAACTCATAATGGAACCCTTATCCTAGATGGAGGCTTAAAATCCCTCAAAGATGATTTATATTGTTCTTTATGGTTTTTTCATGCAATGTGAGCCAAAGAAGTTTCATTTTGGGATTGAGGCAATTGTTTTCATCCTTTTTCAACAGTACAAGCCTACGACCCATTCTTACTATGTAAAACATACTAATGACACTAAAGATCACCCATAGATTCCTAAGATCCCCTATAGAGGTTATGTGTTGTTCTTTGAGAACTACTTCCCCTATCCCCTAAAATCCTTAACTGCTAAATCCCCTAACCCCCTAAACCTCTAAACCCCTAACCCATTTAACCCCCTATACCCCTAAACCCCTAACCCATTTAACCCCCTATACCCCTAAACCCCATAAAACCTAAACCTATAAATCCTCAACCCCTAACCCCTTAAGCCCTAATTCCCAACCTGTAACCCATTTAACTCCCTAAACCCCTAAAGCCCTAACCCATTTAATCCCCTATTGACGAGAAAAATTGTAATGCCGACAACAAGGGGTTATCCATGGTAAAAGGTCCCAATTAGAACTCACACCATTTGGGATAGGAGCCCCATCTGGTATGTGGGCCCGACTGCCACCATAAGTGTTTCCACTCTTGGTTGTCGGATGAGAAGATGATGAAATGGAGGCAAAGGTGAAATGACCAATCAGTGAAGCAAAATCAACCCAAGATTGGCGAACCACAAACAAAAATACAAGCAAGTCTAAGTAGAAAAATAAAAGGGGGTACGCCATGAGTGGGATCGGTGAGCCGAAAACCTAGTTAGACATACATGAAAGAAAACATTTCAGAAGTTAATTGCAAAGTAGTTCACAATAGGTCACTGAAATGGCAAGGAACAAATAAACATTGATTTGAAAGCGAACGTACATGCAACTACTGTGAATTAGTTCATAACCAATTGCATGCATGAAAGCACACGTACAAACATAGTGAAATATTAGACAACTAGTACTATCACCATAAGCGAGCATGTGAATTAGTGCCGGAAAAGAGAATATATATAGTATTAATGTTGCTGCAACTTCAAATACATATTTACAACTCGTCAAAACCCAGTAGTGGAACATGGGCTATTCATCTCAATGCATGCTACCAAAACCCTAACCTCGTTACCTCTCTCTCTACTTGATCCCAAGAGCTGAGTGCCTTTAGCTCTCAAGCACCAATTCACTCTCATGTCTTGACTTTCAATTGTAGAGTTAAAAGTCCTTCACCTCATTTCGTGAAGTTGTACATATAATTTGAGATGACTTGGTCTTCTTACTGTTGGGCCGGCTTACTCTGGGCCATTCATGACCTCGCGACCGTGACTCGGGGTCATTTACACTCCGCAACATGAGGTCATCTGCGACCTGCGACCTGAGGTCATCTGCGACCTGCGACCTGGGGTCATCTACGACCTGAGGTTAGTTGTAACCTGGGATATTCCTTCTATTCTTATCCTTTTGGGGAGCTCAGCCCTTGCAGAACACAATGCCTTTCCCTAGTACCAGTATTGTGCGAATGGATCGGTGATAGATGTGCCATTCAGCCTGTAGTGAGGTTCTTTCGAGCTTTGAAAGGATCCCACTTGCTTGTTGGGAAAACCATAGCTCTTCGTACTAACCAATAGCTTCTACCTACAATCAAATAGCATAGGTCACATGTATTTATGATCGAATAATAATGCTAGAGGCGTATTCAATTAATTTCAAGAGTGATTCAAACAAATGTTGTTAGTTTAGACCCATGTGTAGTCTTTTGTCACGTCGCAACATTATTGGTGTATGTGGTTTGCATATGATGACCCTGTGCCCTTTTACCCAAGACTTATTTCTTCTCTATGGCGTAATGTTAAGGAGGATCGAATAAATCTTATTTGCACCGAGCACACTTCTATTTACGTGGTGCTAATTCCTTGGTCATTTCCTTGTATATTTTTTGCATGGCTAAAACGCGGTGTGCCATTACGTCCTTGACAAAGCCACTATGTGTACATGTGCACATCTCCTTGGTGCATCCCTGGTGTTTGCTCAACTGTGTGCAAATGTGAGTCCTCTTATTATTCTTATGGCACCTCGACTGTATGTGGTCAAGCAAGCACAACGACCAATTCCCTTTATCCTCATACAACTTTGCCTCTAATGATAATGCCCCTCAAGGTGCCTACCACCTACTGTAACTTGAGTGCATCCCTCCCTATGCGGTTTGAATGCCTGAGAGTGTGACTGCCCATTTGACGGGCATGGGTGTTGTATTTGCATGAGGTCACAATCCTAGGTGGAGGTCACACAATCGGGTAGTCGCATGAGTCGTAGGCTCTCTTGGGCGTGACGTTTTGGGACCTTGCGACTTGGGAGAGGTTGCGCAGTCGCGCTGAGGTTGGGTCGCATACCCTGACTGATGGCGTGGGTTGGGACTGGGTGAAATGAAAGTGCCTCTCTACGACCATGTGTGCTTCTTTCGGAAACCATGCTCATGGCAACACTGGTGACTATGCAACCTCGGCGGAGACTGCGTGGGAGAAGTGCAATTGCTCAGAGTAACCTTGAACCGTCAATGCTAAATATGAGAGCCATGAGCATTGTTGTTTTCTTTCGATTTCGTCAGCCAAACAAACAAAACGACAATGAACAATGCGTTCGAAGAGCCTTGAGACAGGAGCTGGCACTAGAAAAATATTCAGCATTTCTTCCTTAGCATTGTGATTTGAAGGATGCCTGCCGTGAGTTTGTGTCTGAGGCTAATGTGTCGTTTTCCCTTAGGTTCTTCGGAACACAGGGGCTTCTACTGATGCACCCGCATCAAATGCGGCTCTTTCATGCACACCTATGCCACACACGATTACAGGTATGGTTCCCACAAGTATTCGTTGTTTCGTTCGGCAGTTGAACCTTATGGTATTTCCAAACAACATTGATAGCATGTAGGTTTCATGTATCTCCGCT